>CM054060.1:214335986-214983103 GCA_028641055.1 Alopecurus myosuroides
AGTAGATGGAAAGGCAAAAGTGGGGAAAGCAAAGAACCCATCTCCTACTCTAAGGAAGAGTGTGAAAAAATAAAAGCGGGGCAATGCATTCACCACGCGCAGTTTGGAAAGCCAAACCATACAAACCAGCAATGCCGGCTTAACAAGCACATGAACAACATCGCTGGAACTGGGAACAAAGGGAAGAATTCCAAGAGGAAATTCAACAAGCAAAAACTGGAAGCTGAGAAAGACAAAAGTGAGTTTGATACGAACGTCAAAATCTAGGAGCAGCAACGGAAAGGTGAACCCAAATTCTCGAGAGTCGAAGGAGAATGCCATTTAACTTTCCTTGTGACCCATCAGCTAAACAGCGAAACGATCATGGCGAGAAATCAACATCGTCGTTCCACCAACTCCAAAGTACTTAATGTATTCAAAGATGCCAATCACTCGGGACCAATCTGATTATCCCGGCAATATCCTAGAACCTGACACACACGCCCTCATAGTAAGTCCTATAGTGCAAAACACTAGGCTCGGGAGAGTGCTGATGGACGGAGGATCAAGCATCAACATTATGTACCCGAGTACTCTGAAGAAACTGCACCTGTCACAAACCCAGCTCAAGCATAGCAATGTACGTTTTCACGACATTGTTCCTGGTAGACAAGCATATTTGTAAGGTCCCCCAGAACCACTGTTCAAGGACACCTCTGATATGCATACATTCACAATCCTAGATCACACCAGTCGTGAACAACATACCAAGTTGGTACACAGATACAATATCCATTACACGATTACTCAAACACTTACAAAAGGGACATGGTCACATGACCAAGTCTAACACAACTGCCACGCAGGGCCAACACACCACACACACAGCAGAAGACTAAACACACTCAACGTAGTAGGGCCCAAGTCACGCCTTAACCTACAGGCTGCTGACCGGGAGACGATCCTAGTTCGCAAGTCCATCAGCGCAGTACTCCTCCTCGTAGATCTCCTTCTGGGGCTCCTTCTCAAAGTCTGGCAAGTAAATACCAGGGACGAAACCAATATGAGTACATTTGAATATACTCAGCAAGACACCCATCAAGTAGCTTACCAAATGCAAGTATGCTTATATGGTGTAATAGGTAGGCTATACATAGGGTTCACTATCAATGATATATGAAAGATATATCATAGTTGATTTTGAAAATCTCTGTATCTTTGTTGAAGAAGATACTTCAAAAGAAAATAATATAGTTTTCTTTCTGTTGTAGATATCACATGTACAAGAGGTTTTGTAAAACTTTTTGTTAAAAGAAGGTTTTCTCTTTGCAAAACTTCTTGTAAAACAACTTCTGGCTTTTCTTCATCAGTATCTCAAAGGTACAGAGTTCCTCCTTTCCAACACTTCACAAGTCCAACTTTGTTTTGAAACCACTTTTTGAAAACATTGACACAATGCTAGCTACATGGCCATTCAACTGTCCATATCCGAGGATGCGGCTATTCCGAATAGTTTGACTCTACAGACGTGTACACAATCCACCAGATTCAGTACATCCACCGTGAACAACCACGGACTATAACAACAGTATGTAAACATCAGATAACCGATCCTAACCATCCACTATGTTCAAGCTAGAATATGCTTATCTCTTCAGTTGAGTGTATTCTCCCCGGCACCAGGTCCCACCCCGCCACGGCAGGAGACTCAACTGTCGCACCCGGGGGGTAACTTAATCCCTCACTTTGTATGCCTCGTGTTTCGTGATTTGACGGTATTTTCGGTTCGAGGGAAAATCACTGTCGTGGGATAGTCATGGCAGACGTTACCAGGGGTAACTTAGTTTGGGGCGAATCGACTCTGGTGTTTGGGAGAGGGTTTAGCTCGGATGTAATCATATTGACTGGTGATCTAGAGGCTCGGGCTGTAATGTCGCCGAGACTCCAATCTAGGGTTACAAAGACTCGCTCTCGTATACCTAGAATACTCGAATCCTTCTATCTCTCTCAATCTTGATCTCTTTATGCCCTAGAAGCCGGTTTATATAACACCCGGCTTCCTGGCTTTCCTTACAAGATATTTCCGGAATCCTACTCGGGACCCATACGTAACCCTAAGTTCCTACCGTGACCCCCAAGTCACGGGTTACAGGGTTTGCGCCGCCTCTAAGGTCTTCTAGAGCTTCTTTTCCCTTGGGTCGGGTCACCAACGCAATCACTGGCCCATTAATAACACTTGGCCCAGCATCACAGCGCAAGGTCTCGTGTAGTTTCCCTTCGGCCGGGTCTCATCCCAGGCATGGGCCTGCCGGGTTATCATCCCCCCAACAGTAGTCCCCAGAATAGCTTGGGCATCTTGGTTGATGTGTTTTCCTTGTAGCTTTAAACCATTGAGCCAACCATGAAGCGCACGCTATTCCCTGCAAAACAACAAACACTTACACATACAATGTCACAGGTTAAATTGCTTTTCTTATAGCCAGGCTGGCTCTTTCGGTGGCCATATAATAACCTTGCTATCATAGTGAGCCGACTATCATTCCTCGGTTCAACTCTCCATAACGTGCACCTCCTAACCCATCTTTCATTTTCTTCTCAAGCTGGTCCGAGTAACAGTTTTGAGTCCGGCTCTCTTGACGGTTATCAGTGACTCGGCAGCTTGGCGATAACTCCCAAAATCCTATCCCGTAATCAACGAGCCGGTTTATATCTTCCCGCAAATTTCTCCATGTTACCGTTTGGTTTCTAGGGTTCCACTGCGCCTATAAATAGAGCCCGGGGAAAACCCTAAACCCAAACGCCACCGCACCGTTCTTCTTCTTCCTCCTCCCGCTCACCATTAGCGCCCAAGCACCCGAGGTCAAAACGTGAGCCACCAGATTCCACGCGCCCGCCGTAGACCCCGACAGCCGGTCGCTGCCTTGCGTCGTTGTTCCGCGCCACCGCACACGCCGGTCTTCTCCTTCGATATCTAGCCGCGCCATTGGAGGTCAAACTCCAAGCTCAAGGTCCAAGCGCCAACCCTAACGAGGGCCGGCCGCCGTCCTCAAGAACCAAGCCACCGCGCCGCGCCGCGCTTGCCGGACCTTACTCCGCCACCACTCTCTGGTAAGCATTAGTGGATCTAAGTTTTCTCCTTTAGATCTTGAGTTCGTGTTCATCATGCTCCTAGCTTGCATTTTTTTTCCTTATTTTGTTCTTAATTTCCGGTTCCTTCTAGATCCATTTCAATGGAACCTAAAGCTGCTTTCAAGTCCAAGGGTAAGACCCCGGCTCTGAAGAAAAAGCCGGGTCAGTCGATTTCAGCTAACTGGGATAAGTCGACCGTGATGCTCGCAAAATTGGAGGAGCTGGCCGAGTCTAGGGTCCTCCCCCCTAAGTCGGAGATCTCCTGGAGAGTGCCAGAGGAGGAGAGTCGGCCTTCACCCTAGTCAGGTGAAGTTGTTGTTTTTCTCGAGCACGTGACACGGGGTTTCCGCCCCCCGGGTCATCCTTTCTTTCGTGAGGTCCTTCACCACTATAAGCTCCGGGTTTTCGATATTGGTCCTAACTCGATTTTGAACATCTGCCATTTCATTGTTCTCTGTGAGTCTTATCTTTGCATAGCCCCCAATCTCACTTTATTCCTTGAGCTCTTTCAATGCAAGCCTTGCCGCGAAAACACGGACAGACCCCTCCTTGTTTGTGGGGGCGTGTCCATCCAAAGGCGCAAAAAGTCGTTAATGCCGACTCTCAGTCTTCACTCCCACGTGAAGCACTGACAGAAAACGTTCTTTTATTGCAAGAACACATCCAGACCCGGCGAAAAGCCTTTGCCGGGTTTTTCCACGGACACTCTTTCTCTTAGCAATAACCTAAGCGCTTTTGATCCAGAAACCGACAGACAATCTATCCAGCCTCTCCTCCATAAGTTAGCCGTCCTAGTAGCCCACGGCCTTTGTGGGCTAAACCTGATCAAAACCTAGATTAGCTGTAGGATTCATCCCAACAGCATCCGGCCCAAACTCCTCTGCGATTACTTGGGCCATCTGACCGACTCTCTCCGATACTCGGAGAAGTCATACCCGGCCGCAGATGTCAACAAGGTCATGAAAAAATTTCTGGCGAAGAAGATGGATGCCATCAAGAGCGTCTCTGGGCTCGGCCCCTTTACTCGCTCAAACCCGGCTCCCCCAGTAAGAACCGGCTAATCCTTTCTATACCGATTAATTTTTCAGATACACATGTACTAACTTTTAACTTTGTTGCTCTAACCCAGGAAACTGACGAGTTTTGGAAGATTGTCACCCCTCCCCCTTCTGAAAACTCGGAGGATGAAGAGCCGAGTGACAGCGAGGAAGGTAATTTCCAGGTTACTGAACAAGTATTTTGTCAACCTTTTAGATCAAAATTCTCCTCTTACCGACAACATGCCACAATTACCTGCGCCGGTTGACAAGGACGGCTCTCAGTCGGAGGAGAGCGAGGCATAGCCAGATGCCGAGTTAGGCAAGAAATCGAAGCCCAGGAGGGTCACATTCAAGGTGCCATACTCCTCCATGACCACAGAGCCGTACTCATATGCCGGTATGTGCAAGATTAATGAGTATCTAACCACTATATCATCTATGAAGGCCACATCTCCTCCTCAAGCCAAGCGACGGGCAACCCGGACTTCCCCAGGTGATGAGCCCCTCAACCCCGGGATCTCGCTGTCGCCTTCTCGCCGAGCCGGTACTCCTTCAACTTATCCTAACTACACTCCTCGAAAATATCCATCTCCAAATCATCCATTAGCCGGGCAACTCCGAGTCTCACTTTCCAATTCTTTATCAGTGTCCTCCGGGTCTAGCAATGACTTCCCTAGCGACTTTGTCGTGAATGCCGGGTAATTTTCATACCTTGCTTGTCAATACTTCTATACTTTGTAGGTGTTACTTTTATAGCACACTAACTACTTGTTTTTCTTTCCTCAGAGCCAAGGTCACACTTAGCGATCCGGTGGAAACCCCCGCTGATGACCCAATGGAGGAAGACCCGGTAAGCGCTGCCAACCCTCCACCTGCTGAAGAGCAAGGGCCGACTAACGCCACCAGCCCAAGAACCGAGTCTCCTCCTCCCATGCCCTAGCCGGATGATCCTGATGTCGAATACATTGGGACCCAGAAGAGTGCTGCTGCTCCAAAAACAGCTACTGCCAGATATGAACCAGAGGAAACAAAAGCAGCAGCCCAACCGACTGGCCATGACGCTAGCTCTTCCAGGCCGGCTCTCAACGGCCAAAAGTTTGAAAAGCTGCTAGAGGAGTATCGGTCCTTGAAGACCACTGAGGAGGAGATAGTCGAGTCTCGAGCGGCTGAGCACCAGGTTAACCTTACTAACACTACTCATACATTCATCCTAGTCCCCAAGTTCCGAGTGTTCTGTATACAGTCACTCGGTACTCACTAATATGCCGACTAATATTTGTCTATCAATTTTAGGCTTATGTTGCCCGTACTGATGAAATTTTGGCTAAGACCAATGAACTGCTGAAAGTGGAGGTTAAACTCCGCGAAGAACTGGAAGCAAGCCTCAAGGATCTCACCAAGAGGCATAACAAGCAAAATAAGAAACTCCGGACCGCTGCTGAGCTTGTCAAGGAATACTCGACCTTCATCGGCAACACTTATAACTCCCTCATTGGTGAGTCTAGGTTCAGTCTGTCGATTTGTGTTACCCGGATTTCCCTATCCAGTAGTGTTTTTGACTCGGTATCCGGGTATCTTATTTCTCTTTTGTACCACATGCCCGACTAACGTTGCTGAGGTGAAATATGACCACCACGGGCTGAGAATACTCAAGACTGTTATCCGGCAATTCTCGGCAGGGACAAAGTGGGCTCTTGAATCTCTGAAGCTATCGGGTGATTTCTCGGGTGTTACCAAAATGCTCGAGTCATACTCGACGGTCCCCACCTGGATCGAGGCTTGGAAGAGCTCAGCATGCCGGGTTGGAGTGGTACGTGCTCTTGCACTGGCCAAAGCCTATTATCCCAAGACCGAGACGACAATGCTTGTGAACGGGTTTCCCGAGTTTAAAACTGACGGCTCTAAGTTCTCGGGGAAAGACCTCAAGGCCATCAACATCCAGATCCATCACTCGGCCAGCCTGATCGCGGAGACCCTTGACGTGAACAAGCTTACTCCCGCCTATGATGCTGAGGACAAAACTGTGCCTATGGAAGACCCGAGCCCTTTGACATCTTGACTCGTTTCAAGGCGGAGCTTGCGAAGAAAAAGGCTGCAGCAGACCCCGGCTCTGTGCCATCTTCCTCAACTCCGATTGTTCCTCCTCCCTCACGTGTTGGCTCCGGGGGTAACCCGGACATTGAGAAGGAGAAGGCAACGGAAGAAAACACCGAAGGCCCGGCTGCCAAGACCACTCTTGATGACTCGGCTCGCACAGCTGAGTAAAAATATTATCCTTTACCAGCGAACAATTATTCGCCAATAGGCATTGTAATATGCCTTTCATATACTTTTATTTGATAGTGCGTCTGTGCACTTTTGGTACTACTCTTAAGGTTTGTAACGTATTTGAACTCCTGTGGTTTCGATGACCCTGCTGGTTATCGATTTGATATGCACTTTTCAACCTTATGTTGGCACAACTTTGCTTTTTATATGATTTTCGAGATAGATGCCGAGTCTTGGTTTTGGGACAGGTGAAAAATTTCTTCCAAGTCCCCAAGACCCGGATTTTGGGTCTGTGGTTTTTTGGATTAAGAAAACATTTTGCTTTCTCAAGTCCCCAAGACCCAGATTATGGATCTGAGGATTGATGGCTTAGGAAAACTTTTTGCTTTCTCAAGTCCCCAAGTCCCCAAGATCCGGATTCTGGATCTGAGGATTGATGGCTTAAGAAAACTTTTTGCTTTCTCAAGTCCTCAACCATGTTATTATATTTATACACTTTGAAGTTATGCTTGATGTATTATGAGTTTCCAGCTGTTGCCTTCACTCTGCATAACTTATGGTTTGGATGACCCTTTTGACCCTCTTTGTTGTAAGCCGGCTTTCGCGTGGATATTCAATGCTGCTATAACTCTATGAAAACAGGGTCAGGTAAGTCCCAATGGGCATCATGACTGATTGAGTTTATAGGTTAGCAAAAACATGCCACTTTGTTGCGAGTCACATCAAGCTTAAACAAGAAAGGCCAAGAAAAATTTGGCTCTATTGTCCGGTTATGAGATTGCAACTGTACTTATTGCAAGTAATCAGTCCTCACAACTTAATGGCATCATGGCCGGGTCTGAGATTGTAACTGTGCTATTCAACCAATCAGCCCCCAAGACCTAGATATATATGCTATGCAACAGTAGGCTTTCAGCTCTACCGGCTTACAGATAGCTTGAATGTAATAAAAGGAAAAGATGTGTAAATTGTAAGTCTACTAAACTATATTTCTTACAATTGGATAAACATAGCTAATTAGACATAATACACTTACCTAGTATAAAGCATGATCAAATATAGAAAAAACATGCGAAAATTTGACAAAATTTAGGAAACGCAACAATTATCATGATTTAACCATCTCTTTATTGATATGAAAAGGTTAGGTCAGCAGGCCGCCTCATTAAAAACCCTCCAGTCCCCTTAGGTACCCTGGATAGGAAAAGAGTGCGTCTGAAACCTGCTGCCTGTTACATCGTGTAATACAATCTGCAAACCGAGTCTATACTAAGTGTAGTAGGGACGCAACTGAGCCACGTTCCACGGTCTTTCACGCTCTTGCATAGATGAAGTGGAATGAGCAGTGTCATTGACAGAATCCGACTCTTCTCTTGCATCTATCAGGTAGTACGATCCATTGTGCAGATTCCGTCTTATAATGAACGGACCCTCCCATGGGGGAGATAGCTTGTGCTTTCCTTCCTTGGATTGTACCAAGCGCAGCACCAGGTCTCCTTCCTGGAAAACGCGAGTTTTGACTTGGCGACTGTGATACCGCCTCAAATCCTGCCGATATATGGCGGATCGTTCCAATGCTTACTCCCTGTGCTCTTCTAACATGTCCACGACGTCTTGCCCGGTCTTCTCGTTTTCCACCTCAACATAGGCCGACACTCGTGGCGAGTCATGGATGATATCACTCGGAAGGACCGCCTCTGCACCATAAACCATAAAAAACGGGGTCATCTGAGTAGATCTTTTAGGTGTAGTGTTGATTCCCCAAACCACAGAGGGTAACTCCTCAACCCATGCTCCAGCAGCTCTGAGACACAGGACTCGCAGTCGTGGTTTTAACCCACGAAGTAGCTCTTGGTTTTCTCTCTCCACCTGACCATTGGCTTGTGGATGGGCCACCGATGCTACATCAAGTCGAATGCCATTGTTTCCACAAAACTTCTCCATCTCCCCTAAGGAGATATTAGTTCCATTGTCCGTGATGATGCTATGGGGGTATCCGAACCGATATATGATTTTCTTCAAGAATTTCACTGCTGTGGCCGCTTCACAGTTTGTAACTGGCATGACCTCAACCCACTTTGTAAACTTGTCGATGGCCACCAGTAGATGAGTCTTTTTGCATGGAGACATGTGGAAAGGGCCTACCATATCCATACCCCAAACAGCAAACGGCCAAGTCAATGGGATTGTTCGTAACTCCATAGCCGGCACATGGATTTGCGGGGCGTACCTTTGACATCCATCACACCTTGCTACCAAGCGCTCCGCGTCTGCTAACACCGTAAGCCAGAAGAAACCATGTTGGTACGCCTTAGCCACAAGGGATCTCGTGGAGGCGTGGTGTCCACAATCACCTTCATGAATTTCCTTCAGTATTTGACGGCCTTCTTCTGGGGCTACACAACGTAGAAAGACACCTGTAACGCTTCTCTTATAAAGCTCTCCGCCTATGATGGAATATCCCTTTGCCCGTCTCTGGATTTGCCGGGCTAGTACTTCCTGTTGTGGTAACTCATCCCGTAATAGGAATGCCAGGAACGGCTCAGTCCACTCCGGGATAGCACGCACCGCGGCCACAAACTCCAAATCTGGGTCTTGATGAGCTATTTCTTCTTCTGACTCGGTTTTAACAGAAGGCCGCCATAACTCATCCAAGAAGACGTTAGGCGGAACCGGCTCTCGACGGGAGTCGAGTCTCGAAAGCGCGTCCGCGGCCTCGTTCTTTCGCCGATCAATGTGCTCCACCTGATACCCGGAAAAAGACCCGGCTACCTTGTCCACCTCTCTGCGGTATGCTGCCATTGTTGCATCCTTTCTGTCCCACGTTCCTGAGACCTGCTGTACCATGAGATCCGAGTCTCCGTAGCACCTTATACGCTTAGTGTTCACCTCCTTTGCTATTCGTAGTCCATGCAACATGGCCTCATACTCGGCTACGTTGTTAGAGCAATCGAAGTGAATTTGCAACACATAACTCAACTTATCTCCTTTTGGCGATGTGAGCACCACACCAGCTCCTGACCCTTCATACTGCTTGGAACCATCAAAATGCATAACCTAGGATTCCGAACTTGGCACCACTAAGGGCATGATCGTTTGAGTCCAATCATTAACGAAATCAACCAAAGGCTGAGACTTGATCGCAGACCGGGGCTCATAGTTGATGTGATAATCTCCCATCTCGATAGCCCACTTGGCCACCCTGCCTGTTGCGTCCAAATTTCTTATGATATCTGCCATGGGTATCGTACTTACCACCGTGATGGGATGTTCTTGAAAGTACGGCTTCAATTTCCGCCTGGCCATGAATACCCCAAAAACTAGCTTTTGCCAATGAGGGTATCGTTGCTTTGCTTCTGATAAAACCTCGCTCACATAGTAAACCGGCCGTTGCACCGGGTGATCCTTTCCATCCTCCTTGCGCTCAACCACAACCACTGCACTAACTTCCCGAGGCCCGGCTGCAACATACAACAACATAGGCTCCTTGTGAAGGGGAACGTAGCATAGAAAACAAAAATTTTCCTACGCGCGATAAACCCGAAAGGCCAAGATCTAATCATTGAGATGAAAGGCAACAGGGAGAAAGAGAGTCTTGAGATAACATACCCTCGAAGACTCAAAGTGGTACGAGAAAAGATCTCGTTGTTAGCGTAGTCGTTCTCACGCCGATCCCGAGCGAGAAGAAGAGCACCACAATCCGGCGGTGCCTCCATAATCGGTCACACGTTCAGCTCGATGAAGACTTCCGTTCCCTCGTTCCAGCGGGTTGCGGAAGTAGAGGATCCCTCCGGAATTCCAGCAGCACGACAGCGTGGTGGTGGTGAAGAATCCCACAGTCAGGGCTTCGCCAAACCGGAGACCATGGAATTGAGCAGCGGATGGAAGGGAAAAAGAGTGGGCAAGTGTGTAGAGAAGAGAGAGCCCTCACCCTCCTTTTATAGGGGAGGGGGAGGCAGCCCAAGGGGGGTGCGGCCAGCCATGGATGCCCCCACCCCTTCCTCTCTTCATGTGAGTGGAAGCTCCACTCACACCCACTCAAAATTCCTTAATTTCCCACTTAGAAATTCCAAAGGTTTTTCTTTAATAAATAAATAAAACATTTTTATTTCTTTATTTATATTTGTTAATTCCATTAACAAACATTTGCATGCAGAACCTCGAACCATTTGTTAATTCTATTAACAACCGTTCGACGAAAAACCCCTTGAACTATTTCAATTTTCCCCGAAACAATTTTGGAGCTGCCCAATATATTCTTCGGTATTCCGTATCCTCTCTAAACGCTTCATCGAACCTTAAGTGTGTCTCCCTACGGTTCGTGAATATTATAGACATGATCGAGACTCCTCTCCGATCAATAATCAATAGCGGGGTCTGGAAAACCGTGATGACTCCTATATATTCAACGATGACTCTCGTGATCGTGTGAACCTTTCAACGTCGTAACGATTTCCCTTTGTCTCGCGATATATTACTTGTCCGAGATCCGATCATCGGTATCCACTATACCTTGTTCGATCTCATTATCCGACAAGTACTCTTTTCTCGTTCCCGTGATATAACATCCTTGTGATCATATCACTTGCTTGCAAGCGTTGTCGATGTGATATCACCGAGAGGGCTCTGAGTATATCTATCCGTCATATTGGATGGACAAATCCCATTCTCGATCCATGAGCTTCAACCAACACTTTCCGAATATCCAATGCCACCTTTATAGTCACCCTTTTACGATGTGACGTTTGATGTCATCAAAGTATTCTTTCGGTATTAGTGATTAACATGATCTCATGGTCTAAGGAATAATGTTACTTCGAATGTAAGATATAACAACAAAACTAAATGACTTGATCGTATTGTTATACTTAGTTAGGGTTTAAGTTCATCATGTCATTCTCCTAATGACATGACCCCGTTATTAACAACATCCAATGTTCATGATCAGGAAACCTTGATCATCTGTTTAATCAACGAGCTAGTTAAAAGAGAGGCTTCACTAGGAACGTCAGTTTGTTTATTAATCACACATGTATCAACGTTTCCGGTTAATACAATTCTAGCATGAGAAATAAACATCTATCATAAACAAGGAATAATATATAATAAACACTTTATTATTGCCTCTATATTCCCTTCAGTCTCCCACTTGCACTAGGGGCAATAATCTATATTACATAGTGATGAATCTAACACCCATTGAGTTCTGATGTTGATCATGTTTTGCCCTTGAGAGAGTTTTAGTCAACGGATCTGCCACATTCAGATCCGTATGTACTTTGCAAATCTTCACATCCCCATCTGTGATATGCTCACGGATGGAGTGAAAACGACGCTTGATATGCTTGGAATTCTTGTGAGACCTTGGTTCCTGTCGCACCCGGACTTCTAGAGGATACTCGCAGTTCCGTTGAACAATAGTTGATTGGATTACGGGGATTAAAGGCACCCGCATCTCTTACGAGTAGGCCAACACACGTATGTGTGACAACCAACCCCTACTGTTCATCGTCTACGTAAACCATCCCATAGAAATCAGGATACTACCATTGACGTACTTCATACCATACACACATGGTACGTCAACGACGTTTAACAGAATGATAGCACAACATATCTCTAAGACGCAAAAGATCGAAATAAGTTGCAAATAGCTCTCACTAGAGCAGAAATAGCAAATACAATCATCCAGAGGACACATGTCCCAACATAACATCATTACATCTCAGCGGAAGCATTCAAAGGGTCTGAGTACAGAAAAATCCAAATAGGCTTAAGAAGCCGGGAATGAAAGGAAAACGGAACCCATCCACGTAGTCTCGTATCCTGCCCGGGTCCGCTATCTACTCGTCAGCAGCCTCGTCAAACTCCACGTAGTAGCCATCACGGGGATCCTCGTAAGCGTAGTCTGCGGAAACCACAGCCCCAAAGGGGTCAGTACATAAACGTACTGGCAAGCAAGACTCACAATTCACCAAAGTGTACCCCGTCAACACCAAGCACAGATGCCTTGGGTTCAACGGAAGAAAGGGTGATACAAAAGATGCGGCAGCTGGCTGCACTAACCAACTACAGATACATACTACAACTTCCGGCTAACAGAAAGGAGATAAGGTAGCGTATCGTAACCAACTATAACTAACCACCAAACAAACCCATCCTGAATATCGCCCCTTATCCAAAGAAGCAATCCTAGGATAACTCACACAGTTGGATTAATGATGGATCAAGTTATTGTGGCAATAAAGCTATTACTAGTCAAGTTATCATTGGTTAGGTGTAAGTTGTTCTGAGTACTTGTTAGCCAGTACTTTCACCAAGTCAACCATAACCGCGGAAAACACGGCTTCTCGAGAAGATTTATCCCTGCAGGGGTGCACCAATTTGGCCGTACACGTAATAATATCCCGCCAGACGGGAATCAAACCCACCAAGCGAGGCACTCTACACAACTCAACTCTTCTTCGCATCAAGCCCAAAGAACCACGTGCTGTGCGTGCGTGGCTAATCGAGCCCCACGAAGAAAAGGGGACCCTCATAGCACTCTAAGACCACGCCGCCCTAAATGCCGACTACAAAAGTTCCACCCTGGCCTCGGGTTCGTACCTGCATATGAGTGCATCAAATGGAAAGGCCGAACTAAGTGTGGCGATTTGGACGAGATGCGAATCGAATCAAATTGAGGGGGGCACCCATACACGCTTCCCACATGCGGATAGTGCGCTCATCATGGATCAGTAGACAAGACCCTTTTCCTAATTAGGGTCGACACTAGCAGGCCTCAAAACCACGCCGGGCCTCCTGCCGGTGCCTTATCAGCAAATTATTATTACCTCAAGATTAACAGGTTGTTGTGTAACATCGAGCCCCAGAACATACTGAAAATATAGTAACAGAAAGTAACGGGTAACAGACTCGAGCAAAAACAACCCTAAGCATGCTAGTAAGACACGGGCAACAAGCAATGGGGTTATAGGTGTGGAGTTGAGGCTATATCAGGGTTAAAGGATAACAGATGATAGGTTCGTAACAGAAGAAACGATACATATGGCTAGCAGAATAGACAACGGAAAGTATCTGTATCCAATGTTAAAAGGAACACAATGGTTCATGTGAGTGAATACTTGCCTGCAAACTGAGCAGCCTGGTACTGAGCTAGATCCTCAGAAGGGGTGTCGTAAGTATCGTCTGTCTCAACGTCGTCGTCTATTCGAGAAGAAGCAAACAAACAACACAAAGAGACAAACAATCAATAACATGGCATAATGCACGATCATGGGATGATGCATGACCATTTAATTGATGCATCAAAATAAACTAGTTGACATGGTAACAACATGATTAAATGGACCCACATGCAATTTGAGTTGCATATGAAAAGCACATGATTTAAGGTTGGAATAATTGTTTTACAACTAATCAACAGGTGAAGGTGGATTAGTATGATGCATGGATGAGGAAAACAGAAAAATAACAACAATAGAACAATTTTGAAATAAGGTTTACCAAGTTTGGAATTTTATTGATTAAGTTAAGAAATTTTGGTTCCTTAAAGGTGTTACACAAGCATTTGTTGTTTTCATCAATTTTAATTGCTCAAAGCAAATAAAAAAATTCATATTTGAAAAGAACACAAAATTTTAAGTGGATTACATGTTTCAATTATTGAAAAAGGAATTACAATGATTTAATTATGAATTAAACAAGTTTCAACAAGATTTAAATGGATTTAATTCAAGTATGAATATTATTTGAATTTTATTTGTTTAAAACATAAATTCAAATTCATATTTGAAAAGGTTATACTTTTCTAGTTTGAAAACATATTTTATATGTTCAAAAATAATTTAATTTGAGCAAGTTATGAATTTAGCAAATTTAAATGATTTAAACAAGGTTTAAATTATTTAAGCAATTTTAATTAATCAAAACATGAAACAAAATTTATATTTGAAAAGGTGGTTTAAAATAGCATGGAAAACATATTTTATTTGTGTTATTTGAATTAAGTATGAAATAGTTATGCAATTAATCAAATTTTAAATGAATTGTTTGAATTTGAAATTTGAATGCATTTGAATTATTCAAAACAGAATACAAATGGTTTAAATAGATAGAGAATTAAATTTGGTTCAACAAACATATTTTACTTACATTATTTGGATTTTGGAAATGAAAGTTATTAGCATTTTATTTACAGGGACTAATCTGTGAAGAAAAGGACGTAAACTGAAAAAAAAGAAAAGTTGAAATGTTTCCACACCGTGCAGTGACCTAGCCTAGGTCACTGCCAGTGGGCCCTGGGGCCAACGTGGCAGCAGTGCGTGCACAGCAACTGACAGGGGGGGCCACCCTGTCAGTGCCCCTCGCAAAAAGGTGGGGATTTTCCTGCGGAAGAGGGGACTCGAACCCTGGCCCTCGCGCTCGCGTGCAAGCGTGCAACCACTGCGGTGCGTTTTCAGTTTTGACAGAAGAGGGCGCGCGGTGAGGTTGTAGTTCAGTTTCGAAACTGAACTTTTAACTGAAGATCGTTAACTGAATGTTGCGGTGGCTGCCGGCGGCGAGCGACGTGGCTGCGGTGCGTGCTGGCTCGCTGCTGCTGGTGGGTGCTGCGGTGTGCGCGGGCATGTGCTTGCGCAAGAGAGGGAGGAGGAAATGAAAGGTGGCGTGCTCACCCTCGCCGTAGATGAAGCAGAGGGTCGGGGGAGAAACTCCGGCGGCGACAACGACGAGCTTGGCGGCGTCGATCCAGGCTTGCTCCGTGCTCGCAGAGATGTTCAGAAGGTCAAGGAAGGTGCGGGCAGGTGGTTCCCAGGGTTAGCCCGAGGGGAGCTGCAGTCCACCGGCGGCAATTGCCATGGATTCATACGACGGAGCTCCGGTGAGGTTCAGAACAGGTGGAGAGGAGCGGTGGATGGGGGAAACGACGGCGCTCTGCGAGGGAGAAGGGGGTGGTAGGTGGTCTAGGGCACCGAGGGGGAGCCCTAGGGCTTATAAGGAGGAGGGGATCGCCTCCTGGCCATTCTGCTCGCCGTACGGCGACGTGGACACGCCGGATGCGCGCCGTACGGGAGAGAGACGACCACGAAGCGGTACGGGCCGCGGGGAAGAAAAAGGGTGGGCTGGGCCTGCGTGGGGCGCAGCCCACTGCCCCTCGCTGGGCGTTTTCCTTTTATTTTTTCTCTGCTGTTTCTTTTTTTTTGCAGGAATAGAAATAGAAAGAAAACTAGGGTTTTTTGAGTTAGAAATTTTTAGGGAAAATTTTGTAACAACTCTTTATTGTAATAGCAACACTTGCCAAGTTTTGGTTTTCCAAAAGTTCAAAATAAAAGTGCTGTTGGTAATTTGATTTAAATTTGGGTGAATTTGATTATTAAGAGGTTTATTGAAAACAAGTTTTTAAATGGTTTGAACCTTAAAGTTTAATTGAAACAAAAGTATTAGCATTGTGTTGTAATTCTCATAAGTTCAAATTGGGTGCTGTTTGTAGCATGTGATTTGAATTTGAATGGAATTTGAGTTAAATGAATGATTAAAAGCCACAAGTTTAAATAGTTGAACCCTATGGATTAAAATGGAAACAATTGAGGTTTTGAGTTGAACTTTTTATTTGAAAAATGGTAACATAACAAGTATGAAACAAAGGTTTGAATATTGTTTGAATTTCAATTGGTAAAACAAAGGAAAACAGATGCAAACAAAAGGAAAACAAATGCAAACAAGGAATGAGTATGATGACATGATGCAAAACTTTAATAAAACAAGAATCAAACATTCTAAATGGAAGTTTTCATACTTGGGATGTTACAAAACGCCCCCCCTTGAAGGAATCGCGCCCCGAGATTCCTACTGAGAAGAGAAAAGGTCTGGATACTTCTTGCAAAGATCCTCTTCGGTCTCCCACATTGCCTCTTTATCGGAATGATGAGACCATTGCACTTTCAAGAACTTGGTGCTCTTGTTGCGAGTCTTACGCTCGGTCTCATCGAGAATACGAACAGGGTGCTCCTCATAAGAGAGATCATCTTGCAGTTCAATGGAATTATGATCAACTGCACGATCTGGATCTTCGAAACACCTCTTGCGCTGTGACACGTGAAACACATCGTGCACCTTGGATAGTTTTTCTGGAAGTTCAAGACGATAGGCATTTTCCGCACGCCTTGAGAGAATGTTGAAAGGACCAATGTATCTTGGTGCAAGCTTTCCTTTCACACCAAAACGATGAGTGCCTCTGAGGGGAGTTACACGTAGATATGCCTTGTCACCCGGTGCATAGATCATATCCCTGTGCTTGCTGTCATAGTAGCTTTTCTGACGAGACTGAGCAATCTTGAGATTGTCACGAATGATACGAACTTTCTCTTCGGCTTCCTTAACAATGTCAGGACCTAAGAGTGAACGTTCACCAGCTCCAGACCAATTGATTGGACTCCTGCATCTGCGGCCATAGAGAGCTTCAAATGGTGCCATGCCTAGGCTTGCCTGGAAGCTGTTGTTATAGGAGAATTCAGCATATGGAAGGCATTCCTCCCATTTCATGCCAAAAGAGAGACCACATGCTCTAAGCATATCCTCGAGAATCTGATTGACTCTTTCGACTTGCCCCTGAGACTGAGGGTGATAAGCTGTGCTGAACAGAAGTTTGGTGCCCAATGCTTCTTAAAAGCTTTTCCAGAAATGAGAAGTGAATATGCTTCCACGATCTGAGCTTATTTCCAAAGGAACACCATGAAGAAGAACAATCTTTGCTGTGTAGAGCTCTGCTAACTGGCTAGCTGAGATTGTTTCTTTGACAGCAAAGAAGTGAGCTACTTTAGTGAGACGATCGATGACAACGAGGATTGCATCGTTGCCCCTCTTGGACTTTGGAAAACCAGTGACGAAGTCCATTTCAATCATGTCCCACTTCCACTCAGGGATTTTCAGTGGTTGGAGTAGACCGGCTGTTTTCTGATGGACTATCTTAACACGTTGACAAACGTCGCATTCAGAAACGTATTGAGCAATTTCACGTTTCATGCCAGGCCACCAATACAGCGTCTTAAGATCCTGGTACATCTTTGTAATTCCAGGGTGGATGGAGAGAGGAGTTTCATGAGCCTCCTTGAGAATGACATCTTTGAGACTTTGAACTTGAGGAACTGCAATGCGTCCTTCGAAGAACACAGTTCCTTTGTCATCAACTAAGAAGGACTTAAATTTATCCTTGCCTTCTTTGATGTGTTCTACCATCTTCTTGATTTCAGCATCACGAAGTTGTTCAGAACAAATCTTGTCCTCGAGAGTTGGACTGGCTGTCAAGTTCGCAAGATAGCCTTGAGGAACAAGACCAAGGTTCAGCTTCTGGAATTCTTCATGAAGTGGAGGTTGGCTTTCCATGATCATGAGATTATTGCAATACGACTTGTGACTGAGGGCATCGGCCATAACATTAGCCTTGCCTGGAGTGTAAGAAATTGTGAGATCAAATTCTTTAATCTTTTCAATCCATCTCCTTTGCCAGAGGTTTAGATCTGGTTGAGTGAAGATGTATTTCAGACTCTTATGATCGGAAAAGATTTCAGTGCGATTACCCAACAAGTATTGCCTCCATTTCTTGAGGGCAAACACAACTGCTGCAAGTTCAAGGTCATGTGTGGGATAATTTTGCTCATGTGCATTCAACTGACATGAAGCATAAGCCACAACTTGACGTTCTTGCATAAGAACTACACCTAGACCTTGGAGAGATGCATCGCAGAATATCTGGAAAGGTTTGGTAGTATCCGGGCCAACCAGAACTGGTGTAGAAGTGAGTTTAGTATTCAGGAGATTGAAACTTTCATCACATTGTGGAGACCAAACGAACTTCTTGTCCTTCTTTGTGAGATCAGTGAGAGGTTTGGCAATCTTGGAAAAGTTTTGGACGAAACGACGACAATAGCTAGCCAAGCCAAGCAAACTTCTTACTTGCTTCACCGTCCTAGGAGGTTTCCAATCAACAATTGCTTTAACCTTTTCTGGATCAATGGCTATGCCTTTGGCGGAGATGATATGACCAAGGTAAGCAACTTCTGGAATCCAGAACTCACATTTGGAGAACTTGGCATATAGACGATGCTCGTGAAGTTTCATGAGAGTGAGACGAAGATGTTCTCCATGCTCTTCCTCAGATTTGGAGTAGACCAGAATGTCATCAAGATATACCACAACGAACTTGTCGAGGTATTCATGGAAGACATAATTCATGAGTCGAGAGAATGTCGCCGGTGCATTGGTGAGACCAAAGGACATGACGGTGTATTCATATAGACCGTACCGAGTGGTGAAGGCTGTTTTTGGAATATCTTCCTTTCTGATCTTTATTTGATGGTAACCCATTCTCAAGTCCAACTTGGAGAATATTGAGGCTCCAGCAAGTTGATCAACAAGATCATCGATACGAGGAATTGGATACTTGTTTTTGATGGTTTTCTCGTTAAGAGGACGATAGTCAATGTCGCACCCGGACTTCTAGAGGATACTCACCGTACAAACTGAACAGTATTTTGATTGGATTACGGGGCTTACCGGCACCCGCATCTCTTACGAGTAGGCCAACACTTATGTGTGACAACCAATCTTTACTATTCACCGTCGATGTAAACTATCCCTTAGAAATCAGGACACTACCATTGACGTACTTCATACCATACACACATGGTACGTCAACGGTTTGGGAACAAGATGATAACATAACATATCTCTAAGACACAAAAGATTGAAATAAGTTGCAACTGGCCCTCACTAGGGCAGAGAGTAGCAGATACAATCATCCAGAGGACACATGTCCCAACATAACATCATTACAACTCAGCGGAAGCATTCAAAGGGTCTGAGTACAGACAAAACCAAATGGGCTTAAGAAGCCTGGAATGAAAAGAAAACGGAGCCCATCCACGATGTCTCGGATCCTGCCCGGGTCCGCTAACTACTCGTCAGCAGCCTCGTCAAACTCCACGTAGTAGCCGTCACCTGGATCCTCGTAAGCGTAGTCTGCGGAAACCACAGCCCCAAAGGGGTCAGTACATAAACGTACTGGCAAGCAAGACTCACAGTTCACCAAAGTGTAGCCCGTCAACACCAAGCACAGATGCCTTGGGATCAATGGAAGAAAAGGTATAAAAGATGCTGCAACTGGCTGCACTAACCAACTACAGAACATACTACAACTTCCGGCTATCAGAAAGGGGATAAGATAGCGTATCGTAACCAACTACAACTAACCACCACACAAACCCATCCTGGATCTCGCCGCTTATCCAAAGAAGCAATCCGAGGATAACTCACCCAGTTGGATTAATGATGGATCAAATGGTTGTGTCAATAAGCCTATTACTAGTCAAGTTATCATTAGTTAGGTGTAAGTTGTTCTGAGTACTTGTTAGCCAGTACTTTCACCAAGTCAACCATAACCGCGGAAAACACGGCTTCTCGAGAAGATTTATCCCTGCAGGGGTGCACCAATTTGGCCGTACACGTAAGAATAACCCGCCAGATGGGAAGGCCTTTCCCACCAAGCGGGGCACTCAACACAACTCAACTCTTCTTCGCATCAATCCCAAAGCACCACGTGCTGTGCGTGCGCGGCTAATCGAGCCCCACGAAGAAAAGGGGACCCTCATAGCACTGGAAGACCACGCCGCCCTAAATGCCGACTACAAAAGTTCCACCCTGGCCTCGGGTTCGTACCTGCATATGCGTGCATCAAATGGAAAGCCCGAACTAAGTGTGGTGATTTGGACGAGATACGAATCGAATCAAATTGAGGGGGGCTCCCATACACGCTTCCCACATGCGGATAGTGCGCTCATCATGGATCAGTAGACAAGACCCTTTTCCTATTAGGGTCGACACTAGCAGGCCTCAAAACCACGCCGGGCCTCCTGCCGGTGCCTTATCAGCAATTTATTTATTACCTCAAATTAACAGGTTGTTGTTTAACATCGAGCCCCAGAATATAACAGAATATAATAAAAGAAAGTAACTGATAACAGACTCGAGCAAAACAACCCTAAGCATGCTAATAAGACACGGGCTCAAACAATGGGGTGATAGGACTGGAGGTGTGGCAATATCAGGGTTTAGGGTATCATGTGATAGGTTCGTAACAGAAGCAACGATACATAGGGCTAGCAAATATAGACAACGGAAGGTATCGGTAACCAATGTTGTAAGGAACACAATGGTTCATGTGAGTGATAACTTGCCTGCAAACCCAGCAGCCGGGTACTGAGCTAGATCCTCAGAAGGGGTGTCGTAAAGATCGTCGGTATCAACGTCGTCGTCTATCCGAGAAGAAGCAACAAACAATACATGAAAATAAACAATCAATATCATGGCATAGTGCACAATCATGGGATGATGCATGTCAAGTTAATAGATGCATCAAAATAACCTAATTGACATGGTAACACAATTTAAATGGACACATATGCAATTTTGAGTTGCATATGAAAAGCCCATGGATTTTGGTTAGATTATTTGTTTTCCAACTAGTCAATAGGTGCCAGTGGTTTAGTATGATGCATGCATGAGGAAAACAACAAAATAACAACATTAGAACCAATTTAAAATAGGGTTTACCAATTAAGAATTTTATTTATTAATTTAGGGAATTTTTGGTGCCTTAAAGGTGACACACAAGTATTTGTTGTTTTCAACCATTTAAATTGTTCAAAACAAATAACTAAATTCATACTTGAAAAGATCATGAAATTTTGGGTGGATTACATGTTTCAAATATTGAAAAAGGCATTAGGATGTATTTATTATGACTTAAACAATATTAAACAAGTTTGAAATGAATTTAAAACAAGTGTGAATATTATTTGAATTTTATTTATTCATAACATAAATTCAAATTCACATTTGAAAAGTTCACACTTTGATGGTTTGAAAACATATTTTGCATGTTCAAAATTATTTTATATTGAGCAAGTTATGATTTTATCAAATTTAAATGAATTAAATAAGGTTTAAATTATTTAGGCAATTTAAATTATTCAAACCATGAAACAAAAATTATATTTGAAAAGATGAGTTGAAATGGTATGGAAAACATATTTTATTTGCATTATTTGGATTAAGGATGAATTAGTTATTGAATTTAGAAATTTGCATTTGAATTATTGGAATTTGAAATTTAAATGTATTTGGAGTTTTCAAAACAGTGCACAAATGGGTTATTTGGATAGATGATTAAATTTGGAACAACAAACATATATAACTTTTATTAATTGGAGTTATATTTTAAAAGTTATTAAAGTTTTAAATTTAGGGTTCAAATCTGCAATTAAAAGGATTTAATTTGAAAACAGAACGTGCAAAACATTTGTTACAGCACTGTGGCCTAGCCACAGTCACTGCCCCGTGGGCCTGTGGCCAGCGTGGCGCGCGCACACGCGTGGCAGTGAGGCCCGCTGACGGGTGGGGCTTGGTTGTCAGACATGCTCGCAAAAAAGTGTGGGTTTTTACCCGCGGAGCCGTGACTCGAACTCGGGACCTGAGGGCGCGCTAGCTAGGGTGCAACCAGTACGGTGGCTTCGTCAGATTCGACAGAAGCAATGCTGCAGTAAGGTTGTACTTCAAACGCGTGGGTTAACTGAATTTCGCTGACGACCAAATCCATCCGCGACTGAACAGAAACAACGCTGCTCGCCGACGTTGATCACCGTACCCGTGCTCGAAATGGATGCGATGGATGTGTGCAGAGGTGAGCAGAGGCGTGCGCAGCATAGAGAGGAAGGAGGAGATGTGATTGCTCACCACCGTGTGCAGATGGAGCAGAGGCGCGATGACGAACGGCTGACGACGGCAGCAGCGGCGGTGACGAGGACGGCGGCGCAGATCCAGCAGCTCTCCGTGCTCCCGCCGGTGTCCAAAAGGTAGAAGAAGATGTGGGCTTTCGTTTCCAGTAGCTAGGTAGGTGGGTGGATCTCCATGGCGACGGCGGCGTGGACGGGTTGAGTCGATGATCGCCGGTGAGGTACAGCAGAAAGGGGAATTGCGACGGAGAGGAGCAATTGGCGGCGGCTCGAGGGGGGAACAGCCTCCTAGGGTTAGGGTTAGGTGGCGCGGAGCCCTAGGGGGGATATATAGGGAGTACGGGGGCGGGATCGCCGTCGGGAGGTGACCGCGTCCGCCGTGGCGCTCCGGATGGACGCCGTACATGTTGATGACGATGGAACATAACAGAAAAAAAACGAAACGTTTTTCTCTGCGTGGCTAGCGGGCTGGGCTGCGCTGCGGAAGGGAAACGAGGAGAAGGAAAAGGAGAAATGGGCTGGGCGCAGCCCATTCTCTGTTGGCGCCAAAATTTGATTTTTTTGATTTTTCTTTCTCCCTTTTTTTTTGCTGAAAAGTAATTGGAAGCATTTGATAGGTTTAAACTTAGTGAAAAATTTGGAAAAAATTGGGTAACCTTTTTAGGTCATTAGCAAACAGGTTTTAACTTTTATTGTCAAAAAGGTTGAATTTTGTTTGCTGTTTGAATTTAAACCAAGTTTGGGTGAAATTTTTAATATTAAATGATCATTAATAAAAACCAACTTTTAAAATAGGGTAACCCCTATGTTAATTATAACCCACTGATTAAATTTGTTTTATAATTTTTATGAATTCAAATTGGTTGCTGTTTGGTGCTTGATTTGAATTTTAAATGTGTTTTTTGGAAATTAGATGATTGATTAAAACCCATCATTTTAACAAGTGATCACTATGGAATAAAATGAAACAAATTGGTTGTTTTTATTTGTGATTTTTATTTCAAATGTTGTAACAGAGCAAGTATGAAACAATTGTTTGAATAAAGTTTAAATTTGAATTGGGAAAAACAGGGAAAAACAGATGCATCAAATAAGAAACAAATGCAAACAGAATGAAAACAATATGATGACATGATGCAATACTTTAATAAACATGCAACAAACATTCTAAGGGGATGGTTTTCATACTTGGGATGTTACAGTCAACAACGAGTCTCTTTGTTTGATCCTTCTTCGCAACGAACAGAGTTGGGCAACCCCAAGCGGAGGAACTAGGTTGAATGTAACCTTTTTCCATGTACATATCGATTTGCTCCTTCAACAACTTCAGTTCAGGAGGAGCTATCTTGTATGGATGCTTAGAGATTGGAGCAGTACCTGGTTCAAGCTCGATCACGAACTCAACTGCTCTGTCCGGAGGCATCCCTGGCAACTCTTCTGGAAAGACGTCAGGGAATTCACAAACCACCGGAACATTTTCGAGTAGAGGTAGAGGTTTTGTATCGAGGGTGTAAAGCTGAATGGAACTTGATTCATTTGGAGAATAGACTATCTGGCCAGAAGGGTGGAACAGAGTTATTGACTTCTGAGCACAGTCAATCGTAGCTTTATTGGCCTTCAACCAATCCATGCCAAGAATGACATCAATGTCAGAATTGCCAAGCAGTATGAGAGAAGCAAGGAATATGTGACCTCCAATTAGGATCTGATTTTCATGACTGATCTTGGAAGTTTGCATAGTTGCTCCAGGGGAGTTTAATACTAGCGGGGAACCCAAACCAACAAAGGGGATTTTAACTGCTGTCGCAAAGATCTTTGACACGAAAGAATGCGATGCTCCGGTATCAAACAACACTTTAGCTGGGTTAGAGTTTACGGGAAATGTACCGAGAACGACGTCAGGAGCTTCCTCAGCTTTGTCGATCTTGACATGATTCACCCTTGCGGTCCTCCCGACAGGCCTGTTGTTGGAGTTGAAGGCTTTAGCCGGGGGAGCACGCACCATTGCCTGGTTTGTGTTGGGACGAGGTGGTGGTGGAGGTAGCTGCCTCTGAGTGCACTTGTCAGCGTAGTGCCCCGTCTGCTTGCATTTGTAGCAAGTGACGACACGAGGAGTATCTGGCCTTGGCTGCCCCATTGAAAACCTCTGACCTTGCATGTGAGCTGGGTTGGGTGGGCGGGGAGCAAAGCCTGGAGAAGCTTGGGCATATGGAGCCCGAGTGACAGCACCATTTGGCACCCAGATGCGGCGCTTCTGCGGAGGGGTGGTCATGTTGGAGGAGGAACCACCCTCACGCGAGTGCTTTCGAGACTCCTCGAACGCCTTGCGCCCATTTTCTTCATTGAGCGCGGTGTTAACGAGCTCCTCGAAGTCTTTGGTCTTGACAGTCAAGAGGGCGTACTTGAGCTCCGGGTTAAAACCTCTGCGGAACCTTGCCATCTTCTTAGCTTCAGTGGACACCTCATCACCAGTGTATCGAGCGAGGCGATTGAACTCACTCTGATAGCCAATGACGTCCAGCTTGCCCTGCTTGAGAGAGCAAAACTCTTCACGCATCCTTTCCATGAGACCATCTGGAATGTGGTGCTTCAGGAAAGCTTCCTTGAAACAACCCCAGGTGATTGGATAGCCAGCTCTCATGGTCTGGTAGTTTTCCCACCAAGTAGCTGCCGGACCCTTCAGCAGATAGGATGCATACTTGACCTTGTCTTCCTCAGCAACGTGAGCAATCTCCAGAGCCCTAGCTATCTCAAGGATCCAGTCATCAGCATCCAGAGGCTCGCGTGTTGCCACGAAAGCTCTCGGGCCCAGACTGAGAAACTCCTTGATACTGACTCGTGGAGCATTCTGGTTGTTGTGCTGGTTAGTCTGGAACTGGGCCATCTGTGCCATGACTTGAGTCATCTGAGTCAACAACTCCGTGATTGGCGGTGGCTCAGGCGGGGTGTTCCTTGTTGGCGGCATCCTGAATGGAAATGCATTTTAGCACAACAATAGAAAAGGATAGACTTGGAAACCGAAAGAGAGATTATTCCAACGCATGAATAGATAACCAACAGGTACATCATCACATGTTCAAATACATCAGAATATCCAACACACCACAAATGGTTCAAATGCCAAAGGATAACTAAACATAACTAAGAATGGATACATCGGTACTCCCATGCTCATCACGCAGGACGGCGGTGAGTAGTACGACGAGAGGTACGGTGAGGAGCACGCCCATGAAAGTAGGTAGAACGACGATCCACATAGATCTGACGTGGTCTGAGAGCGACTCTAGGTGTGGTGAAGTACATAGCGTCGACTCCCTGTGCTCCAAAGGGAGGAATCCCAATGTAACCAGCACCGAGGTTGAGGAGTGGACCTCTGATCGGCTCGTAACCTCCAGCATCTGGCAGACGACGACCAACTGGCTGATCGAAACGTGCAAAGCGCTCATCTCCAACAAAGTCTGTGGTGTACGTCGCCTGACGAGTCAAAGCAAGGTAGAGTTGCTCTCTGACTGAAGCCAACTCCTGAGATAGTGTGCTGGCAACTGCGTCACTGTGCCTCACAAACTGAGCGGTGGTGTGCAGCCTGGAGTTATCATGCTCGTAGACATCCAGGTTGTCGTAGAGAGTGAAGTGAGCTCCCTCCGAAGTGATGTAACCACGGGGGATGTGGCGATAGATAGAATCGTCAAATCCCCAGTAGTCAGCACGAAGGACGGTGAGACTCACATAAGCTGCCTGCTGCACAACCATATCCACTGTGGAACCTACTGCCTCGTAGCGGTGGACAATGCTCATGCCATCATCTGACAGAATGTAGACGATAGCCTGGTAGTAGGTCTGGTCAAACTCTCGCTGCTGCTCGTAGACCTGGTACTCTGGTGCCCAACGGAACCCCAGATAAGTGACCATGTCTCTCAGCATCTCCGGATAACCGGCAGTGCTCTCGCAACGAGTAATCCTAACCACCTGCGGGTAGAACCTGAGATCCATCTGCAGATGATTGGGGAAGTTTTGATTAGACGCCGGTAGAAGAACTGAAGTGGAAAGCAACAACAAGGTTTCAACGGACGAAAAGGATGTTGAGAAGAATAGGATATCGAAGCAACATCGGGAAACACGAGACCAAAAACTCCTGAGGTACTACGGAAAACCCATCCGAGCTTCTAAAGGATCAATATCTACTGCTTAAGGAATAGAGGATCTGCTTCCGGGGCTTACACGCCTCCGTTCTCAATCATGAGTAGGAAACATGATAAATCATGTCACAACCACCTCCATTCCTATGGTGTAGTAGATATAACTATCCTAGAGAAACCAGGATACGTGAAATCCTAACTTGAAAGTTTAGGTGAGAAGAGAAAACAACGTTGCACTTCCTTACCAGAAAAGGGAGGGTGGGTGGGGAAAGAAATAAAATGGCAGAATTCCTACTCTCACGTTTCATTTTTCCTATATAGCTACAAAATAGTTTCTAGACTCAACTGCGACCAGTAAAAGGGATCCTACAGGCAGACAGGCTCTGATACCATTTGTCGCACCCGGACTTCTAGAGGATACTCGCAGTTCCGTTGAACAGTAGTTGATTGGATTACGGGGCTTACCGGCACCTGCATCTCTTACGAGTAGGCCAACACACGTATGTGTGACAACCAACCCCTACTGTTCATCGTCTACGTAAACCATCCCATAGAAATCAGGATACTACCATTGACGTACTTCATACCATACACACATGGTACGTCAACGGCGTTTAACAGAATGATAGCACAACATATCTCTAAGACGCAAAAGATTGAAATATGTTGCAAATAGCTCTCACTAGAGCAGAAATAGCAAATACAATCATCCAGAGGACACATGTCCCAACATAACATCATTACATCTCAGCGGAAGCATTCAAAGGGTCTGAGTACAGACAAATCCAAATAGCCTTAAGTAGCCGGGAATGAAAGGAAAACGGAGCCCATCCACGTAGTCTCGGATCCTGCCCGGGTCCGCTATCTACTCGTCAGCAGCCTCGTCAAACTCCACGTAGTAGCCATCACGGGGATCCTCGTAAGCGTAGTCTGCGGAAACCACAGCCCCAAAGGGGTCAGTACATAAACGTACTGGCAAGCAAGACTCACAATTCACCAAAGTGTACCCCGTCAACACTAAGCACAGATGCCTTGGGTTCAGCGGAAGAAAGGGTGATACAAAAGATGCGGTAGCTGGCTGCACTAACCAACTACAGATACATACTACAACTTCCGGCTAACAGAAAGGAGATAAGGTAGCGTATCGTAACCAACTATAACTAACCACCAAACAAACCCATCCTGAATCTCGCCCCTTATCCAAAGAAGCAATCCTAGGATAACTCACACAGTTGTATTAATGATGGATCAAGTTATTGTGGCAATAAAGCTATTACTAGTCAAGTTATCATTGGTTAGGTGTAAGTTGTTCTGAGTACTTGTTAGCCAGTACTTTCACCAAGTCAACCATAACCGCGGAAAACACGGCTTCTCGAGAAGATTTATCCCTGTAGGGGTGCACCAATTTGGCCGTACACGTAAGAATATCCCGCCAGACGGGAATCAAACCCACCAAGCGAGGCACTCTACACAACTCAACTCTTCTTCGCATCAAGCCCAAAGAACCACGTGTTGTGCGTGCGCGGCTAATCGAGCCCCACGAAGAAAAGGGGACCCTCATAGCACTCTAAGACCACGCCGCCCTAAATGCCGACTACAAAAGTTCCACCCTGGCCTCAGGTTCGTACCTGCATATGAGTGCATCAAATGGAAAGCCCGAACTAAGTGTGGCGATTTGGACGAGATGCGAATCGAATCAAATTGAGGGGGGCGCCCATACACGCTTCCCACATGCGGATAGTGCGCTCATCATGGATCAGTAGACAAGACCCTTTTCCTAATTAGGGTCGACACTAGCAGGCCTCAAAACCACGCCGGGCCTCCTGCCGGTGCCTTATCAGCAAATTATTATTACCTCAAGATTAACAGGTTGTTGTGTAACATCGAGCCCCAGAACATACTGAAAATATAGTAACAGAAAGTAACGGGTAACAGACTCGAGCAAAAACAACCCTAAGCATGCTAGTAAGACACGGGCAACAAGCAATGGGGTTATAGGTGTGGAGTTGAGGCTATATCAGGGTTAAAGGATAACAGATGATAGGTTCGTAACAGAAGCAACGATACATATGGCTAGCAGAATAGACAACGGAAAGTATCGGTATCCAATGTTAAAAGGAACACAATGGTTCATGTGTGTGAATACTTGCCTGCAAACTCAGCAGCCTGGTACTGAACTAGATCCTCAGAAGGGGTGTCGTAAGTATCGTCTGTCTCAACGTCGTCGTCTATTCGAGAAGAAGCAAACAAACAACGCAAAGAGACAAACAATCAATAACATGGCATAATGCACGATCATGGGATGATGCATGACCATTTAATTGATGCATCAAAATAAACTAGTTGACATGGTAACAACATGATTAAATGGACCCACATGCAATTCGAGTTGCATATGAAAAGCACATGATTTAAGGTTGGAATAATTGTTTTACAACTAATCAACAGGTGAAGGTGGATTTGCATGATACATGGATGAGGAAAACAGAAAAATAACAACAATAGAACAATTTTGAAATAAGGTTTACCAAGTTTGGAATTTTATTGATTAAGTTAAGAAATTTTGGTTCCTTAAAGGTGTTACACAAGAATTTGTTGTTTTCATCAATTTTAATTGTTCAAAGCAAATAACAAAATTCATATTTGAAAAGAGCACAAAATTTTAAGTGGATTACATGTTTCAATTATTGAAAAAGGAATTACAATGATTTAATTATGAATTAAACAAGTTTCAACAAGATTTAAATGGATTTAATTCAAGTATGAATATTATTTGAATTTTATTTGTTCAAAACATAAATTCAAATTCATATTTGAAAAGGTTATACTTTTCTAGTTTGAAAACATATTTTATATGTTCAAAAATAATTTAATTTGAGCAAGTTATGAATTTAGCAAATTTAAATGATTTAAACAAGGTTTAAATTATTTAAGCAATTTTAATTAATCAAAACATGAAACAAAATTTATATTTGAAAAGGTGGTTTAAAATAGCATGGAAAACATATTTTATTTGTGTTATTTGAATTAAGTATGAAATAGTTATGCAATTAATCAAATTTTAAATGAATTGTTTGAATTTTAAATTTGAATGCATTTGAATTATTCAAAACAGAATACAAATGGTTTAAATAGATAGAGAATTAAATTTGGTTCAACAAACATATTTTACTTATATTATTTGGATTTTGGAAATGAAAGTTATTAGCATTTTATTTACAGGGACTAATCTGTGAAGAAAAGGACTTAAACTGAAAAAAAAAGAAAAGCTGAAATGTTTCCACACCGTGCAGTGACCTAGCCTAGGTCACTGCCAGTGGGCCCTGGGGCCAACGTGGCAGCAGTGCATGCACAACAGCTGACAGGGGGGCCACCCTGTCAGTGCCCCTCGCAAAAAGGTGGGGATTTTCCTGCGGAAGAGGGGACTCGAACCCTGGCCCTCGCGCTCGCGTGCAAGCGTGCAACCACTGCGGTGCGTTTTCAGTTTTGACAGAAGAGGGCGCGCGGTGAGGTTGTAGTTCAGTTTCGAAACTGAACTTTTAACTGAAGATCGTTAACTGAATGTTGCGGTGGCTGCCGGCGGCGAGCGACGTGGCTGCGGTGCGTGCTGGCTCGCTGCTGCTGGTGGGTGCTGCGGTGTGCGCGGGCATGTGCTTGCGCAAGAGAGGGAGGAGGAAAAGAAAGGTGGCGTGCTCACCCTCGCCGTAGATGAAGCAGAGGGTCGGGGGAGAAACTCCGGCGGCGACAGCGACGAGCTTGGCGGCGTCGATCCAGGGTTGCTCCGTGCTCGCAGAGATGTTCAGAAGGTCGAGGAAGGTGCGGGCAGGTGGTTCCCAGGGTTAGCCCGAGGGGAGCTGCAGTCCACCGGCGGCAATTGCCATGGATTCAGACGACGGAGCTCCGGTGAGGTTCAGAACAGGTGGAGAGGAGCGGTGGATGGGGGAAACGACGGCGCTCTGCGAGGGAGAAGGGGGTGGTAGGTGGTCTAGGTCACCGAGGGGGAGCCCTAGGGCTTATAAGGAGGAGGGGATCGCCTCCTGGCCGTTCTGCTCGCCGTACGGCGACGTGGACACGCCGGATGCGCGCCGTACGGGAGAGAGACGACCACGAAGCGGTACGGGCCACGGGGAAGAAAAAGGGTGGGCTGGGCCTGCGTGGGGCGCAGCCCACTGCCCCTCGCTGGGCGTTTTCCTTTTATTTTTTCTCTGCTGTTTCTTTTTTTTTGCAGGAATAGAAATAGAAAGAAAACTAGGGTTTTTTGAGTTAGAAATTTTTAGGGAAAATTTTGTAACAACTCTTTATTGTAATAGCAACACTTGCCAAGTTTTGGTTTTCCAAAAGTTCAAAATAAAAGTGATGTTGGTAATTTGATTCAAATTTGGGTGAATTTGATTATTAAGAGGTTTATTGAAAACAAGTTTTTAAATGGTTTGAACCTTAAAGTTTAATTGAAACAAAAGTATTAACATTGTGTTGTAATTCTCATAAGTTCAAATTGGGTGCTGTTTGTAGCATGTGATTTGAATTTGAATGGAATTTGAGTTAAATGAATGATTAAAAGCCACAAGTTTAAATAGTTGAACCCTATGGATTAAAATGGAAACAATTGAGGTTTTGAGTTGAACTTTTTATTTGAAAAATGGTAACATAACAAGTATGAAACAAAGGTTTGAATATTGTTTGAATTTCAATTGGTAAAACAAAGGAAAACAGATGCAAACAAAAGGAAAACAAATGCAAACAAGGAATGAGTATGATGACATGATGCAAAACTTTAATAAAACAAGAATCAAACATTCTAAATGGAAGTTTTCATACTTGGGATGTTACAGTTCCTTAGCATTGGCTATGGCACCATTGTTGTCACAATAGATAACCATTGGATCCAACGCACTCGGAACCACGCCTAGTTCGGATATGAACTCCTTCATCCAAAATGCTTCCCGTGTTGCCTCCGAGGCAGCAACATATTCCGCTTCTGTTGATGATCCCGCCACCACGGATTGCTTGGAACTCCTCCAGCTTACATCTCCTCCATTCATAACAAATACGTACCCGGACTGAGACTTAGAGTCATCCGGATCAGTGTCGAAGCTAGCATCGACATAACATCTTGCGATGAGCTCTTCTTCACCGCCATATACGAGAAACATATCCTTAGTTCTTCTCAAGTACTTTAGGATATTCTTGACCGCAGTCCAGTGTTCCAAACCTGGATTGGATTGGTACCTACTAGTCAAACTAATAGCACGTGCCACATCCGGTCTTGTACATAGCATATCATACATGATAGAACCTATGGCTGAAGCATTGGGAGTCCTATTCATCTTTTCTCTATCTTCTGCTGTAGCTGGACATTGAGTCTTACTCAACGTTTTGCCTTGCAACATAGGTAGGAACCCCTTCCTACTATCTTCCATTTTGAACTTCTTCAAAATCTTGTCAAGGTATGTACTTTGCGAAACTCCAATTAAGCGCCTTGATCTTTCCCTGGAGATTTTGATGCCTAATATATAAGCTGCTTCACCGAGGTCTTTCATCGAAAAACTACTGTTCAAATAGCCTTTTACGCTTTTTAAAAGTTCTATATCATTTCCAATCAACAATATGTCATCCACATATAGTACCAGAAATTCTACAGAGCTCCCACTCACTTTCTTGTAAATACAAGCTTCTCCGTATGTTTGGACAAATCCAAAACCTTTGATCACCTTATCAAAACGGAGGTTCCAACTTCGGGATGCTTGCTTCAGTCCATAAATGGAACGTTGAAGCTTACACACCTTGTCAGCATCCTTAGGATCAACCAAACCTTTGGGTTGCATCATATACAACTCTTCCTCAATGTCACCATTAAGGAACGCCGTTTTGACATCCATCTGCCATATTTCATAATCGAAAAATGCAGCAACTGCTAACATAATCCTAACTGACTTAAGCATCGCTACTAGTGAGAAAGTCTCATCATAGTCAACTCCTTGAATTTGTCGGAAACCTTTTGCGACAAGTCGAGCTTTATAGACGGTCACATTACCATCAGCGTCAGTTTTCTTTTTAAAAATCCATTTGTTCTCAACGGCCTTGCGGTCATTGGGTAAATCCACCAAAGTCCAAACTTGGTTTTCGTACATGGATCCTATTTCGGATTTCATGGCTTCAAGCCATTTGTTGGAATCCGGGCTCATCATCGCTTCCTCATATGTCACAGGTTCATCACCTCTATCTACCATGGAGTTTAATACGGGATCTCCGTACAGTTCAGGAGCTGTACGCTCCCTAGTTGACCTGCGAGGTGCGGTAGTTTCCTCTATTGGAGTTTCATGATCTTGATCATTATCTCTCTCTTCATCTGACGGGGTCGGCTCCGGAACAACTTCCGGCGCTGCGCTACTCGCCATTCCAAGAAGAGAAGGTTCAATAACCTCGTCGAGTTCTACCTTCCTACTATTCACATCTTTCGAGAGAAACTCCTTCTCCAAAAAGGATCCATTCTTGGCAACGAAAATCTTGCCTTCGGATCTGTGATAGAAGGTGTACCCTATTGTTTCTTTAGGGTATCCTATGAAGACGCATTTTTCCGCTTTGGGTTCGAGTTTATCAGGTTGAAGCTTCTTCACATAAACATTGCATCCCCAAACTTTTAGAAATGACAGCTTAGGTTTGTTTCCAAACCATAATTCATACGGTGTCGTTTCAACGGATTTAGATGGTGCCCTATTTAAAGTGAATGCAGCGGTCTCTAGTGCATAACCCCAAAACGATAGTGGCAAATCTGTAAGAGACATCATAGATCGAACCATATCTAATAAAGTACGATTACGACGTTCGGAAACACCATTACGCTGTGGTGTTCCGGCAGGTGTGAGTTGTGAAACTATTCCACATTGTTTCATATGCATGCCAAACTCGTAACTTAGATATTCACCTCCACGATCAGACCGTAGAAATTTAATCTTTCTGTTACGATGATTTTCAACTTCACACTGAAATTCTTTGAACTTTTCAAATGTTTCAGATTTGTGTTTCATTAAGTAAATATACCCATATGTACTCAAATCATATGTGAAAGTGACAAAATAACGATATCCACCGCGCGCCGATACACTCATTGGTCCACATACATCAGTATGTATGATTTCCAACAAGTCTGTCACCCGTTCCATAGATCCAGAAAACGGGGTTGTTGTCATCTTACCCATAAGGCATGGTTCACATGTTTCAAATGATTCATAATCAAGTGATTCTAAGAGTCCATCAGAATGGAGCTTCTTCATGCGTTTAACACCAATATGACCTAAGCGGCAATGCCACATATAAGTAGCAATATCATCATTTAACTTAATTCTTTTGGCATTCACATTATGAATATGTGTATCAACATTATCAAGATTCAAAATAAATAAAACATTCTTCTCAGGTGCATGACCATAAAAGATATTATTCATATAAATCGAACAACCATTGTTCTCGGACTTAAAGGAATAACCATCCCGCATTAAGCAAGATCCAGAAAAGATATTCATGCTTAATGCAGGCACAAAATAACATTTATTGAGGTTTATAACTAATCCCGATGGTAGACGTAGAGGTAGCGTCCCGACGGCGATCACGTCAACTCTTGATCGATTGCCGACGCGCATCGTCACCTCATCCTTTGCTAGTGGTCGCTTATTCTGCAGCTCCTGTTTCGAGTTACATATGTGAGCAACCAAACCAGTATCAAATACCCAGGTGCTACTGTGAGTACTAGTAAGGTACACATCAATAACAAGTATATCATATATACCTTTGTTCACTTTGCCGGCCTTCTTATCTGCCAGATACTTGGGGCAATTGCGCTTCCAGTGGCCAGTACCCTTGCAATAGAAACACTCAGTCTCAGGCTTAGGGCCATGCCTGGTTTTCTTCTCAGCGGTAGCAACGGATTTGCCACCCTTCTTGAAGTTTACCCTTGGCTTGCCTTTCTTGCCTTTCTTGAAACTAGTGGTCTTATTGATCATCAACACTTGATGTTCTTTCTTGATCTCCACTTCAGCAGTTTTAAGCATCGAGAGAAGCTCAGGAAGAGACTTCTTCATGCTCTGCATATTATAGTTCATCACGAAGTTCTTGTAACTAGGTGGCAGAGATTGGAGAACACGATGTATCCCTAGCTCAATGGGAATCGATATTCCCAAGGCTATGAGCTTATCAGCGTACGCATACATTTTGAGTACGTGCTCACTAACGGAGCTGTTCTCTTCCATCATGCAGCTAAAGAACTTTTCTGAAGCGTTATAACTCTCAACTGCGGCATGGGTATCGAAAATCATTTTCAATTCTCCCATTGTGGCATAAGCAGTGCTGTTCTCGAAACGTTTTCGCAGCTCTGGCTCTAATCCATAGAGGATGCCGCAGTGAACTATACTATGGTCTTCTTGTTGAGTCAGATAAACATTTTTATCTTCATCAGAAGCATCTTCAGCGGGCTGGTCACCTAGAGGTGCATCAAGCACATAGAGCTTCTTGCAAGCGGTGAGGAGAATCCTCAGGTTAAGTGCCCAGTTGGTAAAGTTGCTTCCATTGTTCGCTAATTTCTCTTTCTCCATGAACATATTGAAATTGAAGGTAGGTGGTGCCATGATCTACAACATATTTGCAAAGACTATTTAGACTATGTTTATGATAAATTAAGTTCAAGTTAATTATAAAATTATCCCATGAACTCCCACTCAAAAACAACATCCCTCTTAGTTGTCTTTAGTGATTACACGAACCAAATTCACTACACCGAAACCGATCATCACGTGAGACGGTGCAGTTGCAAAGGCGAACATCAACATGTTCATCATATCATTCATATGACTCATGCTTTACCTTTCGGTTATGTGTTCCGAGGCCATGTCTGTACATGCTAGGCTCGCCAAGTAGAACCGTTGTATTGCATGTGTTTCAAGGCCATGTCTGTACATGCTAGGCTTGAAAACACCCGTTGTATGCGAACGTTGAGTCTATCACACCCGATCATCACGTGGTGTCTCGAAACGACGAACTTTCTTAACGGTGCATACTTAAGGAAGAACACATTATTATCTTGATATTAAGTGAGAGGGATCATCTTATAATGCTACCGTCGCGATCTAAGCAAAATAAGATGCATAAAAGGATAAACATCACATGCATGGATAATGTGATACGATATGGTCCTTCTTGCACTTGATCTCCATCTTGTGCATCATGGTATGATATCCATCATTCCACCGGCGTGGCACCAAGGTCCGTGGCACCTCCATCTTGATTGTCCATTACAACATATCACATGGATATGACATACAGCACGCAGGCCATAAAATAAGACAACCATATGGCTCCAGCCGGTATGTCAATAATTTACAAAAGATATCATCTCATACATAACGTTTGTAACATTGACCATATCACATCACATGCCCTGCAAAAACAAGTTAGACGCCTCTAATTTATTTTTGCATATTTTACGTGGTTTTGGGCTTACGAGGATAGAACCGTTCATACCTACGTACAAGAACCACAACGTTGATAAAACATATTTTTAACAACCCTTCGTAGATTAGATCTTAACTATAGTTGGAGAAACTGACACCCGCAAGCCACTTATGCAATTCAAGTTGCATGTCAGTTGTGGAACAAGTCTCATGTACGTGGACATGTAAAGTTAGTCCGGGCCGCTTCATCCCACTATGCCACTAAGATCATAAAATACTCAAAGAGGAAAAAACATGATCATCAACGCCCATATACTCCTATGTGTTCTACCCGTACAATTCATCTACGCATAGATCCGACTTTGATACCACTGAAGGGGAACGTAGCATAGAAAACAAAAAATTTCCTACGCGCGATAAACCCGAAAGGCCAAGATCTAATCTATGAGATGAAAGGCAACGGGGAGAAATAGAGTCTTGAGATAACATACCCTCGAAGACTCAAAGTGGTACGAGAAAAGATCTCGTTGTTAGCGTAGTCGTTCTCACGCCGATCCCGAGCGAGAAGAAGAGCACCGCAATCCGGTGGTGCCTCCGTAATCGGTCACACGTTCAGCTCGATGAAGACTTCCGTTCCCTCGTTCCAGCGGGTTGCGGAAGTAGAGGATCCCTCCGGAATTCCATCAGCACGACAGCGTGGTGGTGGTGAAGAATCCCACAGTCAGGGCTTCGCCAAGCCAGAGACCATGGAATTGAGCAGCGAATGGAAGGGAAAAAGAGTGGGCAAGTGTGTAGAGAAGAGAGAGACCTCACCCTCCTTTTATAAGGGAGGGGGAGACAGCCCAAGGGGGGTGCGGCCAGCCATGGATGCCCCCACCCCTTCCTCTCTTCATGTGAGTGGAAGCTCCACTCACACCCACTCAAAATTCCTTAATTTCCCACTTAGAAATTCCAAAGGTTTTTCTTTAATAAATAAATAAAACATTTTTATTTCTTTATTTAAATTTGTTAATTCCATTAACAAACATTTGCATGCAGAACCTCGAACCATTTGTTAATTCTATTAACAACCGTTCGACGAAAAACCCCTTGAACTATTTCAATTTTCCCCGAAACAATTTTGGAGCTGCCCAAAATATTCTTCGGTATTCCGTATCCTCTCTAAACGCTTCATCGAACCTTAAGTGTGTCTCCCTACGGTTCGTGAATATTATAGACATGATCGAGACTCCTCTCCGATCAATAATCAACAGCGGGGTCTGGAAAACCGTGATGACTCCTATATATTCAACGATGACTCTCGTGATCGTGTGAACCTTTCAACGTTGTAACGATTTCCCTTTGTCTCGCGATATATTACTTGTCCGAGATCCGATCATTGGTATCCACTATACCTTGTTCAATCTCGTTATCCGACAAGTACTCTTTTCTCGTTCCCGTGATATAACATCCTTGTGATCATATCACTTGCTTGCAAGCGGTGTCGATGTGATATCACCGAGAGGGCCCTGAGTATATCTATCCGTAATATTGGATGGACAAATCCCATTCTCGATCCATGAGCTTCAACCAACACTTTCCGAATATCCAATGCCACCTTTATAGTCACCCTTTTATGGTGTGACGTTTGATGTCATCAAAGTATTCTTTCGGTATTAGTGATTAACATGATCTCATGGTCTAAGGAATAATGTTACTTCGAATGTAAGATATAACAACAAAACTAAATGACTTGATCGTATTGTTATACTTAGTTAGGGTTTAAGTTCATCATGTCATTCTCCTAATGACATGACCCCGTTATTAACAACATCCAATGTTCATGATCAGGAAACCTTGATCATCTGTTTAATCAACGAGCTAGTTAAAAGAGAGGCTTCACTAGGAACGTCGGTTTGTTTATTAATCACACATGTATCAACGTTTCCGGTTAATACAATTCTAGCATGAGAAATAAACATCTATCATAAACAAGGAATAATATATAATAAACACTTTATTATTGCCTCTCGGGCATATTCCCTTCACCTTGGGACCCGGCGCACCCAAAACCGGCGCCTCAGGTAGCTGCTTCTTCAGAGCCTCAAATGCCTCGTCCGCCTCTTGATCCCATATGAACTTGTCTGTTTTCTTCAAGATTCGATATAAGGGTATCACCTTTTATCCGAGCCGAGATATGAACCGGCTTAACGCTGCCACGCATCCTGTAAGTTTCTGATGGCTTTGATCTTTTCCGGGTTAGCCTCGATCCCCCGCTCACAAACGATGAAACTGAGTAACTTCCCTGCAGGAACCCCAAACACACACTTTGTTGGGTTGAGCTTCATCTGGTACCTCCTGAGGTTCTTGAATGTCTCCTTTAGGTCATCAATGAACGTCTCTGCCTTCCTTGTTTTGATCACTACATCATCAACATAAGCGTGGACGTTGCGTCCGATCTGATCCTCAAAGCACTTCTGAATGCACCGTTGGTATGTCGCGCCGGCATTCTTCAATCCAAAGGTCATGGTTTTGTAACAAAAGGCTCCAAAGGGGGTTATGAACGATGTTTTCTCCCAATCCTCCTCTTTGAGTTTTATTTGGTGATACCCGGAATAGGCATCCAGGAAGCATAACATGTCACTTCCCGCCACTGCGTCTATGATCTGGTCTATCCTTGGAAGGGCAAACGGATCCTTAGGACAATGCTTGTTGAGACTCGTGTAATCTATGCACATTCTCCACTCATTATTCTTTTTCAACACTAAAACCGGGTTTGCCAACCAGTCGGGGTGAAAAACCTCCATGATAAAGCCGGCTGCTAGGAGCCGAGCTATCTCTGCTCCTATAGCCTTTCTCCTTTCTTCATTCCTTTTTCTCAAACCTTGCTTCACTGGTCGGGACTTGGGATCGACATGCAAAATATGCTCAGTGAGCTCAGTCGGGATACCCGGCATGTCACTAGGTGTCCAAGCGAACACATCTTGATTCTCACGAATGAACTTTATGAGTGCCTCTTCCTCCTTGTTATCTAGGTTAGAACCTATAGCAAACTGTTTGGAAGAGTCGCCCTCAATAAAAGCCACCATCTTCGTGTCTTGGGCTGCTTTAAACTTAGCTCTCTCGTCATCCGTGTTCGGTTTCTTCAGGGCTGTTCCATCTTCCGGGTCTACCTGAGACCAGTAATACCAGAGTTCTTCCTTTGCAAAAGCTTGTTCTGCAAGTGCCGCATCTCCCTCATCACATTCTGCTGCCACAGCCCTGTTCCTATGTATAGTGATGGTTTGCTTAGGACCTGGGATCTTTAGCTGTAGGTAAACATAGCACGGCCTTGCCATGAATTTGGCGTAAGCCGGCCTTCCAAACAGTGCATGATAAGGACTACGCAACTTCACCACCTCGAATGTGAGCCACTCTACTCTGTAATTATCCTTGGACTCTCCAAAAGCGACCTCCAGTGTTATCTTTCCCTCAGGGCAGCCCGAGTGTCCTGGCACAATTCCGTGGAAAACTGTGGAGCTTTTCTGCAGCTGAGACTCCTTGAGCCCCATACGTAAAAGGGTCTCCCAGTACAGGATGTTGATGCTACTTCCGCCATCCATCAGAACCTTCTTCAGCTCATAGCCATTGACCTACGGCGCTACCACCAAAGCTAACACACCCGGATGTTCTATTGCTTCCGGGTGATCCCTCCTACTCCATGTTACTTCTTGATCTGACCATCTCAGGTATCTTGGAACACCCGAGGAAATCGAGTTTACCGCTCTCTTGAGTACCTTTCTCTCCCTTTTGGAGGTCCCGATGGTGTGAACATGATATTGTCCTAACTACTTTGGGTTAGCCTGAAAACCACCTGCGCCTCCCTGATTATTACCCGGATTGCCACCTCCTGCGTTGCCTGCGGGGGGTGGTCCGTTGCCCGGGTTTCCACCCAGACCCGACCCTCCTCCCCGGCCTGCACCTCACAGGGCCTTCTGTATTTCCTCGTTCTTCCATCTCTGTAAATCCACACATTGCTCCAATGAATGATTAGCCGGCTTGCCATTCCTACTATGACGTGGGCAAGGCATATTGAAGGCTTCTATGTAGTTAGCCGGCCGTGGTGGTCCTTGATAATTGCCTCCTCCATTGAAGTTTCCTCCGTTAAAGTTTTTGTCTGCTCTAGGCCTTGGAAAATCGGCCTCGGTATTGGCGACTAACTCGGAGTTCCCCTCATACGGACGTTTATGCTGGTTGTTTCCATTACCACCTCCATTGTTACCCGACGCTGCCCCATTGCCGGTTCTTCCGTTACTGTTCACGTTAGCCTTTCCTTTCTTGTCCTCGATATCCTCTTATGTGGTGTTAGTGGAGGCATGCTTGTTGCACGCATCCATCAGCTCCCCCATAGTAATTTCTGAAACATGCCTACTGGATTTCATGCGCACCAAGTTTTGCACCAAAGGCGTGTATCTGCATGTTTTCACCATAGCTTGTATTGCGTCCTTTGGCTGAATATCAGTGGAAGAGTGAAGTATCTCCATGACCCGGCGTACCCAACTGCGTGTCGATTCTCCTTTTCTTTGGACACACCTATCTAAGTCGTCGACTGTGTATAGTTTTCTGCAGGTTCCATGAAAATGTTTGATGAAAGCCGACTTTAACTCACTCCACGAATCGATAGATCTCTCAGGAAAATTGTTGAACCATAGTTTTGCTGCTCCTTTAGACATCATAAGATACATAAACTTGGCTTGGAGCTTTTTTGAAGCGTTGCGAATAGACATAGCCATCTCGTAACTGCTTAGCCAGGTCTCAGGGTCCATGGTGGGCTCGTAGTTGACAACTTTACCCGGTTCCTTGAACTTATCCGGATAAGGCTCGGCCCTGATAGCGTCTGATAAACACTTGGGTCCGACTAAGTTTGTCAGTACTGGCCTCACTCTTGAAACGTGTGAAATCTCGGCTGCCGCAGCAAGAGGCGCGCCAATTGCCAGACCTTGTACCGCAGACCCGGCCGCACGCCTTGCCGGGGAACTATCCACAATAGCCTGTGCCGCTGAAACTGCCGGAGCTGCTGGCCTAAGTGGAGGAGGCGGCATTTGCTGCTGCTCTGCCCTCCGTCGTGCTGATGCCGACTGAATGTTTCTCGTATTGCCTTCCTGCCGACTGATAAATGGCGTCCCATGCATCCCGCTCCTGTTGTCTGGGTAATTGGCATGTTGAGCCACCGTGGTGCGTAACATCTCTGTAGCCCGCCGGGTCTCTATTGCTTGAGGCGACTCTCCCAGTGGAATACGGTCGAGCGCTAAAGTTGCGGCGTACACGTTGTCCATAGGGTTGTTGAAGTGACCCGGTGGGGTATGGAATCGTGACAGTCTTGGCTGCACAGTATCGCCTCCAGGCACCCCAACGGGTAGCACAGGTGACCCGGTTGGTACGTTCGCCGGTTGTCCTACGAGCGTCGCTCCTGCATACCCGGTTCCTGGGCTCACAATCGGGATCGGCTGATCTTGAGGTGTGACAAACAATGTGGCCGGCTGTAGATCTCCGCCTGTCGCAGGTAGTCTCGTCTGATGCCTCTGATTATATATTCTAGTTGTTTGGGCTTGTATGCGATCCTCCAAATCTTCCAACTAACGCTGGCGCAAGGCCATCTCCTGCCTCTCAGCTTCTACATCTCTCCTCTGTTGCTCTAATGCTCGGCGAGCCACATCCAGGTCTCTGGGTCGTGCCGCCGCATTCTCTAGGGTTATCACCGTTGCCAATACTGTGGGATCTAGGATTAGGTTATAGCTGAACATAGCCGGGTTTGGTGGATGTGATGTTCCTGCCCCAGCTGTTATGTTCGCCGTGAATTCAAACGTGTTTCTGAGATGAGCGCTTTCCCCAGTTTCGCTGGTAACATATGCCGGCTCACCATCAACCCGGGCTATAACCGGGTTTCCATTAATCGGAGCTTGCTGTTGGGCTAGCGCTTGTGCCGCACCAGTCGCGGCTGCCGTCACATCGCCCTGATTGAGATTTATTGCTGGGGATGTGTAGACCGCGACTCGGCGCGCAATGCCTGGCGAAGACTCATACTCTCCCTCTTCGCAGCTATCTTCTTTGTACCGATCTTCAAGCAGGTGCAAGATAGACTCGGTATCATCCTCTCCAACGACCCGGCCACGCGGGGTCCATACCGGCTCCTCCGGCTGTTCCCTCTTCGTGGTGGGTGCCTTCTTTGTGTTATCCGGCTCTGCTGTTCCTACCGATTCTTCCCCGTCCGATTGAACACAGGTGGTGTCTCCTGACACAGATTCATACTCATTATTGTTAGAAATAAAACCAGACGCACGTACCATGCCGACGAAGACGTTGACCCGGCCGATCGTGACGACAGATCCGGTTTCGAGCTGATCCGACTCAGGCCCCCAGCCAAAGTCATCAACGATCTTCTCTCCTTCAGGGTCGATGACGATCTCGCCGATGACGAGGTTCTTCATGTTTTCCAGAGCTTCTCCCGTGATGTAAACACCTTTGGACGTAGGCCCCACGGTGGGCGCCAACTGTTGTGGGATAGTCACGACAGACGTTACCAGGGGTAACTTAGTTTGGTGCGAATCGACGACAACTTTACCCGGTTCCTTGAACTTATCCGGATAAGGCTCAGCCCTGATAGCGTCTGATAAACACTTGGGTCCGACTAAGTTTGTCAGTACTGGCCTCACTCTTGAAACGTGTGAAACCTCGGCTGCCCCAGCAAGAGGCGCGCCAATTGCCGGACCTTGTACCGCAGACCCGGCTGCACGCCTTGCCGGGGAACTATCCACAATAGCCTGTGCCGCTGAAACTGCCGGAGCTGCTGGCCTAAGTGGAGGAGGCGGCATTTGCTGCTGCTCTGCCCTCCGGCGTGCTGATGCCGACTGAATGTTCCTCGTATTGCCTTCCTGCCGACTGATAAATGGCGTCCCATGCATCCCGCTCCTGTTGTCCGGGTAATTGGCATGTTGAGCCACCGCGGTGCGTAACATCTCTGTAGCCCGCCGGGTCTCTATCGCTTGAGGCGACTCTCCCAGTGGAATACGGTCAAGCGCTAAAGTTGCGGCGTACACGTTGTCCATAGGGTTGTTGAAGTGACCCGGTGGGGTATGGAATCGTGACGGTCTTGGCTGCACAGTATTGCCTCCAGGCACCCCAACGGGTAGCACAGGTGACCCGGTTGGTACGTTCGCCGGTTGTCCTACGAGCGTCGCTCTTGCATACCCGGTTCCTGGGCTCACAATCGGGATCGGCTGATCTTGAGGTGTGACAAACAATGTGGCCGGCTGTAGATCTCCGCCTGTCGCAGGTAGTCTCGTCTGATGGCTCTGATTATATATTCTAGTTGTTTGGGCTTCTATGCGATCCTCCAATTCTTCCAACTGACGCTGGCGCAAGGCCATCTCCTGCCTCTCAGCTTCTACATCTCTCCTCTGTTGCTCTAATGCTCGATGAGCCATGTCCAGGTCTCTGGCTCGTGCCTCCGCATTCTCTGGGGTTATCACCGTTGCCAATACTGTGGGATCTAGGATTAGGTTATAGCTGAACAGAGCCGGGTTTGGTGGATGTGATGTTCCTGCCCCAGCTGTTATGTTCGCCGTGAATCCAAACGTGTTTCTGAGATGAGCGCTTTCCCCAGTTTCGCTGGTAATAGATGCCGGCTCACCATCAACCCGGGCTATAACCGGGTTTCCATTAATCGGAGCTTGCTGTTGGGCCAGCGCTTGTGCCGCACCAGTCGCGGCTGCCGTCACATCGCCCTGATTGAGATTTATTGCTGGGGATGTGTAGACCGCGACTCGGCGCGCAATGCCTGGCGAAGACTCATACTCTCCCTCTTCGCAGCTATCTTCTTCATACCGATCTTCAAGCAGGTGCAAGATAGACTCGGTATCATCCACTCCAACGACCCGGCCACGCGGGGTCCATACCGGCTCCTCCGACTGTTCCCTCTTCGTGGTGGGTGCCTTCTCCGTGTTATCCGGCTCTGCTGTTCCTACCGATTCTTCCCCGTCCGATTGAACACAGGTGGCGTCTCCTGACACATATTCATACTCGTTATTGTTAGAAATAAAACCAGACGCACGTACCATGCCGACAAAGACGTTGACCCGGCCGATCGTGAAGACAGATCCGGTTTCCAGCTGATCCGACTCAGGCCCCCAGCCAAAGTCATCAACGATCTTCTCTCCTTCAGGGTCGGTGACGATCTCGCCGACGACGAGGTTCTTCATGTTTTCCAGAGATTCTCCCGTGATGTAAACACCGTTGGACGTAGGCCCCACGGTGGGCGCCAACTGTCGTGGGATAGTCACGGCAGACGTTACCAGGGGTAACTTAGTTTGGGGCGAATCGACTCTGGTGTTTGGGAGAGGGTTTAGCTTGGATGTAATCATATTGACTGGTGATCTAGAGGCTCGGGCTGTAATGTCACCGAGACTCCAATCTAGGGTTACAAAGACTCGCTCTCGTATACATAGAATACTCAAATCCTTCTATCTCTCTCAATCTTGATCTCTTTATGCCCTAGAAGCCGGTTTATATAACAACCGGCTTCCTGGCTTTCATTACAAGATATTTCCGGAATCCTACTCGGGACCCATACATAACCCTAAGTTCCTACCGTGACCCCCAAGTCACGGGTTACAGGGTTTGCGCCGCCTCTAAGGTCTTCTAGAGCTTCTTTTCCCTTGGGCCGGGTCACCAACGCAATCACTGGCCCATTAATAACACTTGGCCCAGCATCACAGCGCAAGGTCTCGTGCAGTTTCCCTTCGGCCGAGTCTCATCCCAGGCATGGGCCTGCCGGGTTATCATCCCCCAAAAATCACATCCCTTATAGCAAATTGAGATAGAGCACACACTAACAAAAACAAACTTCAAGTTAAGCCCCGTGCCCATGTTGGGGTAGAGTGGCAGTACGGTAAAGGTTGTCCGGCGAAGACTAGGTTATGTGTCATTTTTGTAAAAACACCTTTTTCCCAAAAATGACCACTTCAATAATCCTCCGGTGGATAAGGATCAACCTTTCCATAAAAGCCTTTGTTTTGCAAAAACATATTTTTAGGATGTCCACTTAGGGACTTATATTTTTGGTGGTAATAAATACCATAGGGTGGCTATGAGCTTGGTAACACCAAGTATCAACTACTTGCATATTAATATATATAATAGTAGTAGTAGTCACTCAAAAATAGTTTTTGGTAATCAAAGTTTTTGTAAAACTTTCAGCGGTAAAACATGCATGATAGATAATGATAAGTGTAGTATAACAACAAGCATCAGGATGACTTGCCTTAAATCTCTTAGTGTCCCTAGCCTTGAAGTAGCTTGAACTTGACACACAGCTCTACAACTCCTGCTTCTTCTTCTTCTTCGTTTTCTAACACCGTAAAAGAAATAAATACACTCACTCAGAACTAAAGAAGGAAAACGACTAAAAAAATCCATACATATAGCAAGCAAACTTATACTAGCGCAAACACTCAAAAAGTTATCGCGAAAACTATCTCACAAACTCCCATGGTACTAAACTATCATCAAACAAACATATGGTTGAGAAACCATATCCCACATCTTACGTACCATATATGGAGTGGGTGTACCACTCTCATAATAAGATATTCAAGAAGCTAAAAATAAAGTTTGTGGGTACAAAAGGTGAGACTGCTAAAATGCTAATAATCAATCAGAGCAATACCCATGGCAGTGGGTATAACAACACACAAGCAATCAACACCAACAAGTTCACTACCAAACTAATGCATAGATAACAAGATACTACTGAGCACAACAACAACACTAGAACAACAATAACATGAGTACAATACTCATGCTAAGGTAAACACTCATACAATCTCCAAACAACAAACAAACATACCACAGATGAATAAGCTAGTTACAGACCATGCTAATGTCTACTCTAAGTTAAGGAATCCATCAATCATGAAAATAACTAAACCCAATCAGTATCTCAACCAAAGGTATCAAGACATAGCACACACTCTAAAACACAATCACTACAAGATATCACAAAGCTAGAAAATAATACCCTGACAGGAGTGCACTAAAAGCATACTAGTATGAAAATTCTACACATGCATGCTATAAGGAGAGCAATTCACAAGTCATGTCATAATAACAGAAGTAACAACATCCTAAACATTCTATAATAATCAAACACTCATAAACTAAAAGACAACAATACTAGAGCAATTCACCATATCTAGTGGTGACACTAGTTCATCACTAGAGATGCAAACAACACTACAAGGATGCATTTACCAACACAAGAAATACATGAATATAAATACACCTAGTAACAGCACACAAACCTCACACATTCTAGTAAGCAAATACACTAAAATAATTCTATGAAAACATCTACGGAGCAAGAATCACACCGTTCTAATAAATCATGCTTTTCTAATCAATCAATCAACAAGCAACCAAGGTACATGCTATACAACTAGTAGCTATGCACTCAATACAATCTTAACTAAACACTTTCAAAAATACAAACACTCAATGAAATCTACCCACAAATAATTTATCAATCACATGGAAAACATTCTATTTGCAAACAATATTCAATGTAATCCAAACTATAGTGAGACACTTCTTAACATGATACCCCTAAGGGAACATTATGTTAACAAATGCACCACAACTAAACATACTAGTATTCACAAAGAAATACTAAACACTTAAATCAAACAAGTAGAACAAACAACCATTTTCCTTGGTGGAAAATATTAAACACACATAAGAAGTACATGATACTAACATACAAAAGTATGGTAGGGGATTTGCATCCCTAACCAAAATGCAATGGGACAAGTGGGTTATGGGACCACTAATATCAAGGCATTAAGAGGTAACAAAGCCTCTGGTTACACTTGTAAAAATTAAACTATCCAAGCAATCAATACAAGGCTATTCATGCTAGTGAAAACAATACTAGTGAAAACAAACAACAAATGTTACACATGCACCTCTATAAAATAAAGTGCAAGCTAACAGAGATACTAACATCCTAATATTAGTACCAAAATGGTACTGGACCCAACTCAAACACATCCAAAAACTTAAGTGCACAACCACACAAGGTTTTGCTCACACAACCTAGTCAAAAATAAATACTAGAAAACAAACAATTGCTATTTCTATAACCAAAAGATTTTCCAATCAAGCACACACTTCCTAAGGTAGATGTACTGCAAGGAAACAACCTAATAAAAAGTGGTAACACATCTACACATGCTAGGAAACAAGTCTGAAAAATCAAATAATTGTTTACAAACAAATACACACATAAACGAGAAAACAGAAAAGCCGTTGTAACTAAAAAGGCTCACCAAAAATAATATAGAGATCCAAAAATTAATCAAAGCTAGGATTAGATAGATCTAGTCAAACACAAACTCATCCAATTGGATTCACATCAAAAAAACATTTTTAAACTTCTTCTAAAAATCCTAGAAAAGCCTACTGGTCTTGTACCAAAATGGATGGAATTTCCATTTGGTAACTCACCTTGATGTGAGGCCAAGTCCTATGGATAGATCTACTCACTAGATATCCAAACAATTTGGTTTGATCAATTTGGATACAGATCCAAAAAGTTAAGCCAAAAACACTTTTACAGATACTCTGTGGCAAACAGTTATTATGACAAAAACAAAAGTGATAACTCAGATCTACCAAGTTTATGTGGTTAAGAAAACATATAACTAGTGCTGTGAATTTTCGTTGATTTTATTATGCATTAAAAGTATTTTTTCACAGGGAAAAAGCATTCAAGCATTTTCGGAGACAAATTTTAAAATAATAAAACAAAACAGCACACGGGCTGGCTTGGCACAGCGCGGCCCAGCAAGGCAGCAGACGCGGCCCAGCATGGGCGCGCGCGTGGCCAGGGCGGGAAACGACGCGATTTAACCGGGGCCCTCGATCTCAGGATCAACACCCCACGTCCTCTCTTCTTCCTCTCTCTCACTCCCTCTCTCTAAGCGCACGGGAACGACGGGGGGTGGCCGGGGGCTCACCGTGGGTCGACGGGAGGGGGCTGCGCGGGCTCGAGGACGACGCAGGGACTTGAGGGCGTCGAGGGAAGTCGGGTTTGGGCACGGGCGTGGCGGCAGTTGACGGGGAACGACGGGTGCCCGTGGCGGCGACCATGGATGGCGGCGGCGTTCTGCAGGCCAACGAACAACGGGGAGGGGTCAGGCAAACTCGAGGGAGTGCGGTGAGTGAACCCCGGGTGGTGGAGAGGGATGGGAGGGCGTGGATGTGAGGCTCCCCACCTCGGGTTCCAAAAATGGCCGCCTGCGAGTTGGAGCTCGGGGCGAGCTCACAGAGGCAAGTGCCTTAGTTCCTTTGGCTTGGTGAGTGTCGAATCCGCTGTTCGGCAAATCCCTGAGGTGAACCTATCGGGTTTCGAATAGGAGAACCCATGAGCGCTGGTGGAAACGTCGGCTAGACAGGGGGCGAGATTTACCCAAGTTCGGGGCCCTCGTAGAGGTAAAACCCTTACTCCTGCCTCTGTCGATCTGTATTAATGAGTAGATCGGTTACAATGGTGGTTGCTCGAATCAAGAGTATGATCTCGAGTTCAAGGCTTTGGTATTACGGTGTTGCCTGGTCCTTTTCCGGTGGCTCTCCTGGCCTTAAATAGGTGGCCATGTCCCAAACCCTACCTGGAGAGGACTCGAACTCTAACCTTAGGTCGGTTACATATTTCCAAACTTAACCCGCAAGTCAGTGCGGGTGGGCTTCACGTGGGCCTTCTAGAATACTCCAAGGGCTCTGATGGGGGGATGATAACCCGGTAGGCCATACTCCAAGGAGTAACCCGGCCCAAAGGACGCTGCGCAGGATCCGGCTGAGGATAAGGAAACTTGTGGAAGGCCCAAGCTTGTAGGCCCAGTAACCCGGATTGTGGGTTATGGTAAAGGAAAGTTAGGGTTTGTGCGCCGTGTCCGGGTAGGATCCAGGATGCGCCTTGGAGGGTAAGCCAGGGGGTACAGGTGCTTTATAAAGCGACCCCCAGGTCTAGTTTAGATAGAGATCTAAGAACCCTAGCAATATAGCCTGATATCGAGCACCTAGTGTAATCCCAGAGTTGAGTTATTATATCAAGATCGGAGACTCGGCGACTTTGATTGCCGGCTACCAGATCGAGTTGCATCATGTCTTCCTCTGAGCTAAACCCTCTCCCAAACGCCTGTGTCGTCTTGCCCCAAGATCAGTTACCCCCGGTAACGTCTGCCGTGATTATCCCACGACAGTTGGCGCCCACCGTGGGGCCTGCGTCCAAAGGTGTTTACATCACAGGAGAAGCTCGGAAGAACATGGAGAATCTTGTCGTCAGCGAGATCTACATCGACCACAAAGGAGAAAAGACTGTGGACGATTCCGGCTGGGGGCCAGAATCGGATCACCTCGAATCCGGATCCGTCGTGACAATCGGCCGGATCAGCGTCTTCATTGGTATGGTATGTACTTCCGGTTCGATCCCTGACAATATTGGATCTGATTCTGTGCCAGGAGAAGCTACTTCTATCCGATCAGATGATGAAGAATCGATTGGAACGACACATCCGGCAGAAGAACCCATCGCAAAGTGGGAACAGCCGGAGGAGCCGGCATGGACCCCGCGCGGCCGGGTCGAAAGAGAAGATGACACCGGGTCTATCCTGGATCTGCTGGAGAACCGGTATGAGGAGGATAACAGCGAGGAAGAACAACATGAATTTACGCCGGGTATCGTACGCCGAGTTGCAGTCTATGCGGCTCCCGCGGCCAATCTCAACCAAGGGAACGCAACCGCGGCAGCAGTCGGTGCGGCTCAGGCATTGGCCCAGCAGCAGGGCGCGGCTAACGGAGACCCGGTTCTGGCCCGGGTTGATGGAGAGTCGGCATCAGTGACCAGCCGCGCAGCAGACGAGGAGTTGCATGCAAATACATTCGGATTCTTGGGAAACCGGACACCAGGGGCGGGTCCTTCGAACCCGCGCCACCCGGCCCTATTCGATAATAATCTGATTCTGGACCCCACGGTTCTTGCAACGGTTATCACTCCAGAAAACGCAGCGGAACGTGTCAGGGATCTGGATGTGGCTCGTCGTGCACTGGAACAGCAGAGAAGGCAAGTAGAGGCAGAAAGGCAAGGGATGGCCACGCGGCAGCGTGAGCTGGATGCGCTGGAAACTCGGCTCCGGGAGGAAACATCTAGAGTACATCAAAGGCATCAAACTAGGTTGCCAGCAACGGGCGGGGTTATTAATCCGGCTACTTTATTTGTCACACCTCAGGATCAGCCGATACCAGTGGTGAACCAGGGGACCGCACCCCAACCGGCGACAGCAAGGACACATCCGGCAAATGAGCGGGTCGGGTTACCCCCACCACAGACTAGAGCCACAACCGGCAATGATCTACCACCACCGCCACCATCACGATTTCGCACACCAGCCGGTCACTACAATAATCCCATGGACAATGTGTATGCGGCGACACTCGCGTTAAATCAAATCCCTGTGGGAGAGTCACCCCACGCAGAGAAGACCCGGCAAGCCATCGATCTGTTGCACACTGCGGTGGCACAGCAAGCCAATTATCCGGATCATAGAAGCGGTATGCACGGGACGCCATACGTCAGTCAACAACAAGGGAATATCCAAACAAGTTCAGCACGGCGGAGGGAAGAGCAGCAGCAAATGCCGCCTCCTCCCCGCGTTCAGGCAGCATCAGCAGCACAGGCTGTTGTGGACAGCTCCAGAGCTCGGAGGGCCGCGGCCGGGTCTGCAGCGCATGGACTTCCCGCAGCACCGCGCCCAGCCGCGCCTCCCGCTGTATCATACGTTTCTAGAACAAGGCCGGCCTCGACCGTTCTTGCGGGACCTAAGTGTCTCTCGGACAATATCAGAGCTGAACCTTACCCGGAAAAATTCAAAGAGCCAGGGAAAGTAGTGAATTACAAGCCAACTATGGATCCAGAAACATGGCTAAGTAGTTATGAGATGGCAATGTCGATTCGCAACGCATCCGAGAATCTCCAAGCCAAGTTCATGTACTTGATGATGTCAGAAGGAGCAGCAAAGTTGTGGTTCACCAATTTGCCGGAAGGATCGATCAAGTCCTGGGAGGAATTGAAGACCGCGTTTGTCAAGCACTTTCATGGGACGTGCAGGAAATTGTTCACTATTGATGATCTAGAGCGATGCGCCCAGAAGAAGGGAGAATCGGCGCGCAGTTGGGTGCGCCGGGTTATGGAGATACTTCACTCGTCCACGGATATTCAGCCCAAGGATGCACTACAAGCCATGGCAAAAACATGCAAGTATATACCTTTAGTGCAAAAGTTAACTCGCATGAAGTCTAGTCGAAATGCGTCGGAAGTTACAATGGGAGAATTGATGGATGCGTGCAACAAACACGCTGCGACAGATACTACAGAAGAGGAAATCGATGACAAGAAGGTAAAAGCAAACACAAGTAATAACGGAAGAACCGGCAATGGATCAGCACCGGGTAATAACGGAAATAGCCAGAACAAGCGCCCGTTTGAAGGAGGTTCCGAGTTTGTCGCCAACACAGAAGCCGGGTCTTCGAGGCCCAGAGCAGAAGGAAATTTCGGGGGAGGTAATCACAATGGAGGAAACTATCAAGGACCGCCAAGGCCGGGTAACAATTGGGACATATTCAGGATGGCATGCCCGAAGCACAGCAGGAACGGCAGGCCAGCTAACCACTCCTTGGAGCAGTGTGCCGACTTACAAAGATGGAAAAATGAGGAAGTGAACAGAGCTATGCGAGGCGCAGGACGGGGAGGAGGACCGGGTCCAGGGGGAAACCCGGGCAACGGCCCACCCCCAGCTGGTAACCCGGCGGCTGGAAATCAAGGTAATAACCAAGGGGGGGCAGGAGGTTTCCAGGCTAACCCCAAACAATTGGGTCAATATCATGTGCATACCACAGGAGGCTCTAACAAAGACAAAAAGATACTGAAGCAAGCGGTCAAATCAGTTTCGTCAGCTGTCCCGAGATACTTGAGATGGTCAGAACAGGAGGTAACATGGAGCAGAAGGGATCACCCAGAAAGAGTGGAACACCCGGGAGTCTTGGCATTAGTAGTTGCACCGCAGGTCAATGGGTATGAGCTGAAAAAGGTTTTGATGGATGGTGGAAGCAGCATCAATATACTGTATTGGGAAACCTTCCTACGCATGGGCCTCAAGGAGTCTCAGCTACAAAAAAGCTCAACAGTTTTTCATGGGATAGTGCCGGGTCATTTAGCGTGCCCCGAGGGAAAAATCGCATTGGAGGTAGCCTTTGGAGACTCAAAGGATAACTATCGAGTTGAGTGGCTTACCTTTGAGGTAGTCAAATTGCGCAGCCCTTATCACGCGTTATTTGGAAGGCCGGCTTACGCCAAATTCATGGCTAGGCCGTGTTACGTGTATCTACAGCTAAAAATCCCGGGTCCCAAAAAGACCATTACCATACATGGAAATCGAGACATAGCAGCTGAATGCGATGAAGGAGACGCCGCAATGGCCGAGCAGGCATGCAGAAAAGAAGAACTCAAGCACTATCGGTCTCAAGCAGACCCGGAGGACAGAACCACATCAAAAAGGCCGAGTACTGAAGGCGAAAGAGCAAAATCCAAGGTAGCACAAGATGCTAAAATGGTGGCTTTTATCGAGGATGACTCCCCCGAGCAATCCGCTATAAAGGAAGAAACTGCACGGCCGCTCACAACCAGCCACGTCATGGAAACACCTCGCCCGGGTTGGCTAGTAAACCCGGTACTCATCATGAAAAAGTCCAACATGTGGAGAATGTGCATCGGTCACGCCAGTCCGGGACCGATCCCCATGAAGAGCTAAACAATGTAACGAGCAGCAGGTTTCAGACGCGCTCTTTTCCTACCCAGGGTACCTAAGGGGACTGGAAGGTTTTTAATGAGGCGGCCTGCTGATCCAAACTTTCTCGCATCAATAAAGAGATGGTTATCAAGTCTTATTTCGTTACAGCCTGATTACAAGTAAGTAGTATCCATGTGACATCAGTATTTTAGTATCATTAAGAACGTTGAATATATATAGGTCTCGAGGGCTGGTTGCTCAAGTAGCCCAGCCACAAACCCGAAAGACCCGGCCTTGATGCCTATAAGTTATAAGGGCCGATTATTCGCAAACGAGTACGGCTGCAATCTTATAACTGGACAAAGGAACCAAATTTTCTTGACTTTTCTTACTTAAGCTCGATGCGACTCGCACTAAAGTGGCATGATTTGTTCGCTTACGATTACAATCAGCCATGAAGCCCAATGGGACTTGCCTGACCCTGTTTTCGTATAGATGTAACAACATGGTATCCACGCGAAAGCCGGCTTACAGTACAAGATAGTCAAAAGGGTCATCTAAACCACAAGTTTATGCAGAGTACAAGGCTAATAGCCGGAAACTCAACGACTATCAAGCATAACTTCAGTACTTACACGGAATGGCTTTAGGTTTTCAACTCGGTAAAAAACAATTTGTTCTCTGAGAAAGGCCACACCCCCATGACTCGGACTTTGGGTCATGGGGACTGGGGACTTCGAAACAGAAACAAATTACTTGGCTATCGAAGTTCGAAAGACCCTACCATCCGAGTCTTGGGGACTTAAAGAAAAGTCCACTTATCAAAGCCCCTGGCACTCGGAAAACCGAGTCTTACGAAGGGAGCCAAAAAGAGAGTCGGGTATCGAGAACAAGTTCAAAGAATAGACAAGTAGCACGATTATCAAAAGGCCAGGAAAGCCGCAAAGCATATCACGGACTACAAGTACGTTGCAAGTTACGACATCAGTATCAGGGGTGCACAGGCGCACCATTAAAAGCATAACAGTTTGAATACAAAGCATCACGTGACCAAGGTATTATGATGGTACTGCCCTATTCGGCCTCCTGAGTACGGTCTTCCGGGTCTTGGTCCTGGGCTTGCTGCTTAGCTTTCCCGGCAGCATTACCCGGACTCACTGCACCAGGGCGGACAGGTGGAGGGACAGCTGGTGTAGAGGCAGACGGCCCTGATCCTAACTCAGCCTCTCTCTTCGCAGTTGCCTCCCTCTTCCTGGCCGAGTTAGCAACCCACTTCTCCAAGATATCAAAGGGCGGGGGTGCTTCCTCCGTAACAATTTTGCCATCAGCGTCGTATGCACTCATAATCGTGTTTAGATCCAAACTATCGGCCAAAGTGGTAGCCGAGGGACGCACTGCGGATTGTATGGCCTTGAAATCCTTGGGTGTAAATTTGGAACCGTCCGCCTTGAATTCGGGAAACCCGGATATTACCTTTGCCGGGTCAAGCTTCGGAAAGAAAGCCTTGGCCAGGGTAAAGGCCCGGGTCATACCAATCCGGCATGACGAGCGTTTCCATATTTCAATCCAGCCAGGCACAGTGGAGCAGGCTTGAATGAGATTTTCTTCACCCGGGTATACTTCCGTAGGCCACTTTACGGCATCCAGTATAAATTTTGTGCCGGCAAAGAAAGTCCGAAGCACGGTCTTTAGGGTTCTAGCCTTGACAATGGCATCCTCCTCTGGGGCCGCAAGGTTGGCACCTACAGTTGAAACAAAAGAAAGAACGTATTAGTAATCCCGAGTATCATATAATAAAGCAAAGACATGAAGCCAATCGGCAGCAAAAACTTACTAAGCAAGATCTGATAAGTATCGGCGACTTGGTCCGATAGTTTCTTCAGTGCAGTCTGAGCGGCATTGCACTTCTTCTTGTATTTGGAAACATCCTTCTTCAAAGTTTTCATGTCATCCTCAAGGATTTCCCTTCGTTTTACCTCGACAAGAAGAAGTTGTTCGGTCTTAAGTAAAATTTCATCAGACCGGGTTATCTGCGCCTGTAAGTAGCAAGGAACACAAGTATCAGTTGGATATTATGGTAAGCTGAATATTGCGTAAAGTACCAAGCATAACTTTAGCAAGTCATGCTCGGAACTTGGGGACTAGGTATGAGCTATGAGATATCAAGTGTCACTACCTGGTGCTCTGAAGCCATGCGCTCCAAGATCTTGCTCTCTGAAGTCTTCATAGTGAGGAGAGTATTCATCAATTGATCAAAAGTGTCTTTACCCGTATCAGAGGACCCGGGGCCTTGGAAATTCCGAGAAGGAGCTTTCTTCTTAGTGGGAGGCGGCACCCGGGTCATTTGTATGTCCGAATCCGATGCTCCTTCTTCTGCACCCAAGGTTGTGGTTTTGTTCTTCTTGCTTGCATGGGAGGCAATCGGATACTCGGCTTCTTGAATATCCGGGTTTGTCGGCGACGCTTGCCCTTTGTCGCTAGACGCGGCCGTAGTCTTATCAGCCGGGCTTCCCTTACCCGGGCCCTCGGTTTCCATATCCTCTTGGTCGCTGGTAACGACCGTGGCCCTATAGATGTTATGAGTAAGCAACTAGTATACAATCAGGAAAGGATGATGAAGCATGGTAGAGCATCAGGAAAGGGATTTTACCCGGTATTCACCGCGAAATCCACAGGAAATCCGTCGCTGGATCCGGGAGAGGCTGGAAAGTATCAAGTAAGATTTCATAAAGGAATGGTTCAAGGTGAATGTTTCGTTCGAGAAAGGATAGGGAAAATACCCGCCTGCCGAGTCGGAGTCGATGAAATACCCGGGTTAAGAGCACCATCACCCGGGTGATTTCGAGTTGACCTGCGCTTGGTCATGGGCGACTCCTTCAAGCATGGCCAGTGGAACAAAGTCAAGGTAGCTCATGTATATCATTAAAGGAATGCGAATTGAACGCGAGGAGGTGATATGAAACCTTGGAGGTGGCCTCTTGAGTCTTTCTCTTTGATCCGACTTTGACTGTCGGCTCCAGTTCCTCCTCGTCGCTGGCGGATTCTACTTTGCCGTCAGAGTTTTCTTCTTCGTCATCTTCTTGTTCTGGATATCATCAAAGTTATAGTTGGAAAATGGAGGGGTTATGATGAGCTTAAGGGAACCAAGTAAAAGCCGGAGAGCACCTTCGTCCGAATTAACGGCTTCTTCTTGCTCCTCTGGACTTTCGGAGCTAGGAGAAGTGTTGGTCTTCCAAAAATCATCATCAGCCTGAAAAGTATCAGTATAAGGGTCATCAACTGTATCGAGTGGAAAGAGCAAAGGTAAAGACATCAAAATTAGGTTTTCACCTTGGGGGCTGGGTTCTCGAGTGTAAAGGGCTCTAATACGGATATGTTCCGGATTACCTCAAGCTTTTCCGTCAGAAAACCCTTGATAGTTTTATGAGTGTCACCAGCCGCGAAGATGTTGTCAGAGTACCGGAGTGGGTCTGTAGATTGCCCCGAATACTCGCACATCAACTTTGTGCGGATGGAATTGGGTTGGATCCGGAAGTCGACCCAAGTCTTCACCAGGTTGAGCCCGATGAGACCTTGGGCCGTGAGAGTGGTGATTTTGGCTAGCAGAGGTTGAATGGCCTCCCTGTCCGAGTCAGGGGAAAAGGCACTAAACTTCTCGGAGATGTCAAGAAGGCCCTCTGAGTAACCCGGCAGTTTCTTTTGGCCGGGTGGGGAGGTGTCTTGGCAGTAAAAGTATGAGAGTTGCCATTGCTTGACATGGGAGTTAAGAGTGAGGGGTGGCATCAGAGAATTCTTGCGGCACTGGATAGAAACCCCGCCACAAGCGAGAAGCGCCCCGTCACCGCTTTCGCGGCACGGTTTGCATTGAAAAAGCTCAACGAAAAGAGCCAGACTTGGCGGAGTGCACAAGTATGACTCGTAAAGAACGATGAAATGGGAAATATTTAATATAGAATTAGGCACGATGTCAAAAACGCGAAGGCCGTAATGGCTTAGGACATCACGGAAGAAAGGGTGACCCGGCGGACGGAAGCCCCGAGTCACATGTTCCACGAAACAGATTACCTCGTCTTTCGTCGGGGTAGGCCGGGTCTCCTTGCCCGGCACCCTCCACTGGATATCCTCTTGAGGGGGAAGAACTCCCAGCTCGACCAGCTCCTCCAACTTGGCCTTGGTGACTGTAGACCGCGCCCAGTTGGCGGATATGGAGTTGGTGGCTTTGGCTTTAGTCGGAGTTTTTCCCTGCTTCTTGGGAGCCATGTGGTTGACCTGCAAAGCACAAGGTAGGAGGATAAAAGGAATAAGACATGGAAGATGTGAGCCGGCCAAGTATCGGCAAGGTAATATTGAGGCATGAAGATTGTGTATTATCCGGGTGCCAGTTTGCAGAGTAAAGTTCGAACTGTCCCGGTATCAAGTATTATAGCGAAAATTATGGGGATCTAAGCGTTGAAGGAGCTTTTGAGGATGATGGATGGCTGCACAGGCACTTAGTGCGAATAAAGGGAACTGGAAAGGGGAGGACTAGCCGGGTGATTGAGGCAAAGGCGGAAATTTTGGGTGGGTCGAGCCCAGATTGGAAATCCCATCCTCAGATTTGTGGTGAAAATAATAATTGCAGGTAGTAGGAGAGTGGATTGGAGTCTATATCTTATCTATTGGGCGAGCTAGAAAGAATATTAGTAACCTAATTCGGCACGGCCGAGAAATCCTTGGCGGGCTGATTTGGATCTAATCTGAGGTGAAATCAAGAAATTGCAAGGGCAAATTAATGGGTGCAAGAGGCTTACTGGAGGAGATCTGATTGAAGCCTTGCGGAGGCAGATGGCGCAAGCCTGGTGTCCTTTCGCGGTTCCTGACGGGCCGGATGGAGATTTGCCGGTGGATCTTGGCGGCGGCGCGGGGTGAGCTGTGGCGGAACGCAGCCTCCGGCCGATGGGCTCCGGTGATGCGCGCGGGATTTCCGTGGTGGCGCTCAGTGAGGATGAGCTCGGAGGGAGAAAGGAAGCAGAGTGGGGGGAAATGAGCCGTTAGGGTTCGGGTTACCCCCAAGGGGCCTATTTATAGCGCGAGTGGATAAGCCCGGTTCAGCGAGCGGGAGCCGGGAGTTGCGGGGTAAACGGCTATCTATTTGAGTTTTTGCGAGATGCGCTTTAAATGTTGAGCAGGGTATCAGAACGAAAAGGAGAAAGAGATCCATTCCGTGATATCAGGTCAATTATCAAGTATAGAATCTTGACATTTTGGGGTTTTAGACCTGGAAAAGTGAGTTAGGTAATTGGGGAAGAGTCGGGTTACTATATGGCCACCATGGAGTAAGGCCTAGCTATCTATTGAGGCACCTTAACCCGGCCTCCACATACTCGTGTGTTTGATATCCTTGCAGGGAATAGCGAGCGCTTCAAGGAAGGATCCGTGAAGCCCAGGCTATTCTGGGGACTAGTGATGGGGGGATGATAACCCGGTAGGCCATACTCCAAGGAGTAACCCGGCCCAAAGGACGCTGCGCAGGATCCGGCTGAGGATAAGGAAACTTGTGGAAGGCCCAAGCTTGTAGGCCCAGTAACCCGGATTGTGGGTTATGGTAAAGGAAAGTTAGGGTTTGTGCGCCGTGTCCGGGTAGGATCCAGGATGCGCCTTGGAGGGTAAGCCAGGGGGTACGGGTGCTTTATAAACCGACCCCCAGGTCTAGTTTAGACAGAGATCTAAGAACCCTAGCAATATAGCCTGATATCGAGCACCTAGTGTAATCCCAGAGTTGAGTTATTATATCAAGATCGGAGACTCGGCGACTTTGATTGCCGGCTACCAGATCGAGTTGCATCATGTCTTCCTCTGAGCTAAACCCTCTCCCAAACGCCTGTGTCGTCTTGCCCCAAGATCAGTTACCCCCGGTAACGTCTACCGTGATTATCCCACGACAGGCTCCTCTTCTTGGGCCTTAACCTTGGGCCTGAGATGGGGTGTCCTTACCCGCAGGGTCCAGGATCCATGTCTTCGTAAGTAGCCCCCGAGCGTTTGCTCGAGTGGGATTTTTCCAGTCGAGTAGACGGTCAAATCTTTCTTGGTCTTTCTTTCCTGTGGATAACCAGTTTGGTTGTTTCCTGTTTAGAGGGCGCGTACCCTGTATAATGAGTTTTCATACTCGAGTATAGAGCAATGCAAGTGCCTGTTTTTATGGCTTTTTATCGCAGAAGGATGTGGCGTAGTAGCTTGGCTCTCCCGAGAGATCGGGGCCAATTAATTGCGACTAGGGCAAAAACATTTCTGGCCTACACAGATTCGAGACCTCCGACTCAAACCCGATAAGGTGATTGTTGCGACTGGGCCGTTGTGGTCTTATCGAGTCGAACTTAACCTATGGGGGTACCCGGCGCGTCCGCTAGGATTTTTCTTCGTGTTGTTGACACGGAATCATGCCGGAGGACGCAGCTTTGAGTGCGATTCCAGGCCCTCAAGAGAGATATTTCGGGTCTTACCTTCATATTCGAAGAATATGGCATCCGGATGTGCCTAGTCGGCCGAACAATCCAGGTTTTTATGATGTAAAAATATCATGCAAGTGAGAAAAGGCAGGTTCTGCCTACTCGAGTAATTTTTCGATTTTGTAGTTCTTTTATCCATACGAAAGAGTTTTCGTGTTAGGAGTTTTATGCCCATATGAAAGAGTTTTCATGTTTGGGAGATCGTGCCTATACGAAAGAGTTTTCGTGTGCAGGGTATTTTTCTCCGTTTTAAAGGAGTCTTGCTTCATGATTTTTTCATGAAAAAGTTGCTTCTATTCGAAGGAGTTTGTTCATATGAAGTTATTTTCGCGTTTGAACTTTCCATTCGAAGCTTTCTTCAATTTGATGATGCACTCTATGACGTCATGGCGCACTTTCCTCCTCCCGATGGGACGTGACGGAGTGAGAGCAGAAGGACTGGCCCACATAGTCAGCTTTTTGACCGGGAAACGAGACGTAGTTCCCGGTTTTTACGCAAACCGTGCAGTAAATGTGCACGATCTTCTGTTAAGATCGTGGCAGGAAATAGCGCTCACCGCCTCCTCGTTTCTTCTTCACGCGTGGTGGCCGCGATGAGCGCCACGTGGTGCATCGAGTGGCCAGTATCAATTTGTTCCGTGTATAAGTTCGGGTCTTTGCGATGCGGTAAGATTTTCCCAGCCTTCGTCTTCCAGTCCATCTTCTTCCTCACGCTCATCTTCTTTCTTCCTTCAAGCTCGTGCTTAGCAGCGATGGCGGGAGGCAAGAGACGCGGTGCTGCCATTTCCGCATCCGGGGAAGCTTCGGTGCAACCTGCACCGCGTTCGGGCGACTGGCGTTCGCCCAACACCACTGCGAAGAGCATCAAGGAGATGCAGCGGGAGGGGCTGCTGCCTGCGGAGTCCGAGAAGAGGGTGCGCCTCGGAAAGAAGGAAGAGGTACCCAACCCGCAAGAGAACGAGCGCGTGGTCTTCGCGGACCATGTGTCGCGCGGTCTTTCCTTTCCCCTCCATCCGTTTCTCGTGGTGTTGCTGTATGTTTACGGCATACAGCTCCACGATCTTCCTCCGAATGCGATACAGCACATATCGTGCTTTATCGTGTTCTGTGAATGCTTCTTAGGCATTCGCCCACACTGGGGACTCTGGAAAGCCCTTTTCAAAGTCCGGATCTTTCGCGAGAAATCGCAAGTAGACTCCGAGCCCGGTGAGCCGCTACGCACGGGTGGCTTTGGGATCCAAGCGAAATCGGAGTCCAGCTACTTCAGCATGTACTTCATCGACTCCGCCCAGGGCTGGAGGAAAAAGTGGTTTTACGTCATCGACAACAGCTCGGGTGGGATCGTAGAATTCCACCCGTTCGCTGTCTTGAAGATGCGGAAGTCCTAGGCGCACAAGTTGTCGGATGAAGAAACCCAGGTCGTCACGCCACTACTCGCAAGGGTGGCAGCCCTCCGTGATCAAGCTACTGGGGTCGTACTCAACGGGTTGCACCTGGCGAGTATCTTTCTCAAGCGCAGGATCCAACCTCTACAGCACAGGCCCTCCACGATGTGGGAATACCAAGGCTCTGAAGATCCCAGTCGTGTGACCGTGAAGAGCTCTCGAACGTCGAGTTCGAGAAAAAGATTGCGCTATCACCAGCTTGAAGGTGGGAGAAAAATTTCCCGACTGCACAGTCGCAGCCTTTGACGCGTCAAGGCCTCCACCATCTGAAGTAAGTTTGCCTTTCTTTTCTCATGACTTTTCTTGATCTGGATCTCGGTCGACTGAACTTCTTATGTCTTCTCCCATAGAGTTTATCCATGGCCACCTGCTACCCTCCTGTATCTAGGGCGGAGGCCTCGAAGTTATTAGCGAGTAACCTGGATGGTCCAGCCGACACCAGTGTTGCCGACGCTTCTTCGAGCTCCGACCAAGATTCTTCGGATGACGCAGGGGACTCGGGTGGCGGTCATCATAAACGCCGTCGAGTGGAAGGTGACGAGGCCACCTCTAAGGACAACTCCTTGGAAGAATCGCCCGGGAAGGAGCCCATCAATGCTACCCCTCTGCGTATGCGCGCCCCTTCCTCCTCATTCCAAGTTATCCAGACCGCCTGGAATGCGGATATGCTGGATGAGGAGGATGACGAAGATGAGTAAGTTTCTTTCTCCTCGTTCTTAGTCGAACGTTTTCCTTTGCATCTATGTTGACGCTTTCTCTTTTGTTGCAGCCTGCAAACCATTAGTCCTCGCAGGTACGCCTTTTCCCTTTCTCCCGAAAGGAGGACTAAAGCAGGAGCTGCGGATGAGACTCCTACTGCTGGCACTGTCCAGAATTCGCCCAGCGTAGCCCCCAATGTGGCGACTACGGAACATGGAGTTCCTAGTTCTGTTGCCGGAGCTTCAGCTTCAAAAGAGGTGACGGGTAGCTCAGCAGATCCCCTCTCCCGTGCCAAGGGCCAGGTAAATTCTGTTACTTGCCTTTAATTTGTTATCGGGTCCACGACAGTGCTCCCGATGGGAGTAGCCCCCGAAGCTGTAGTTGATCGCATGTGATCGGCTACAGGCTCAAAGTCTGTCTTTTCCTTCTTCTTGGTTTTATCGGGCGCACGGCAGTGCTCCCGATGGGAGTAGCCCCTGAGGCTTTACTCGATTGATTGCAATCGGGTATAGGCTCCAATTTTTCTCTTCTAATTCTTCTATTTCTGTGTTCTTTGCAGTCGCTCGTTGACTCCCTTGCGGCGATTGGCCGCCATGTTGTTTTTGCTGAGTCTGAGTGCGGGATCCTTCGGGCGGACCGTAGTCGACTCACCATAGAGAATGAGCTTCTTCGTGGTAAGCTTAGCCCTCTTTTTCTGTTTGCATTTTTTCCATCAGTTCTTCGATTCTGATAAGTGTTGCCGTGCAGCTCAACTTGAGTTTTCGAAGACCGAGAAAGACAATGCTTCTACTCGGGTAATAGCTCTAGAGGCTGAGTTGTCGGCCGTTCGCCAGGATCTGGAATCCTCCCGCATGTCTTCGGCTGATCTTGAAGGGAAGCTTGCTTCTGCCCAAGAGGCTTTGAAGAAGTTGGAGGAAGCCAGCACCAAGGCGGATGCCGATCTTGTCGACTTTATTCGTCCCCTTGCCGAGCGCTTTGCGGGTAAGTTACCTTTGGCTTATGATTTGTCTTCTACCGTCTTGAGTCTTGACGTTTTTTTCTTTGTAGGTCTTCTGGGTGTTCCTCTGGAAGTTCCCGGAGTCCAGCGGGTGGACGCGCTGACGGACTCCCTTTCCCAGCTCAGGAGGCATGCCGAAGGAGTTTGCTCCTTGGTCGGCAATGCCACTCAAGTGTTGACGCAGCTGCATGGTCGCCTTCTCGTCAATGCTGCATCTCCACCCGCGCTAGGTGACCTGCTGAAGATCTTCTCGGAGAGCAATCTCCTTGGTGCCTACGCGGTCGCTCAGTCGGAGTCTGGGGCGAAGACGGCCATCCAGTTTGTGCTGGCGCATGGAGTTAGCGTCTTGGAGGAGGCCTACTTGGATCTCCCAGTCAATCCTTCCACGGGCAAAAAGGTAGGGCTTCGTCGATTTGGCGAGCCAGCCGCCGTCCTCGCTCGGAAGTTATCTGAGCTGTTTGCTCGACTTAAGGGAGGGACGACTGCCGCGAGTGGGAGTACCACTGTAGCTTCTTAGTTTATTTCGTTTGTACTTTGCAACTTCGATTGTAATGAACCCTAGGATGTGCTCCCGTTTTTCCAATATTTTAATCGAGATGCTTTTGCTGAAATGCTTCCCGCGATTGTACGTGTGCTCCCGATGGGAGTAGCCCCCGAGCACCTGTCGAATAGGTGGTGAATATATCTCGAGTAGGGAACCTTATTCCTTTAATCTTCTTTGTACTTTTCAGGTATCCGAGGTCGCCGCAGAACCTTCAGGTGGACCTGCTGCCCCAGCAGATCCGCTTGTCGCCGCTGTTGGGACTTTGGCAGGTCTTCGTGATCGTGTAGCTGATGGTGAGCGCATGCTGAAAGCGTTGCGCGGGGTAGCCGATGTGGCGAAGTCCAAGCAAAAACTGGCGACTGAACGCGAACAGTTTCTGATGGATGAGTTGGCTTCCGTCGCTAGGGACTTGCTGTGTAAGTAATACAACCCCCGAGTCTTCTTTGTCTTGTTTCCTTGCCTAATCGTGCATGTTTTCTCTTCAGTTATTAAACCGGATGATAGGGAGGAAAAACAGTGGGTAGAAAACCACATTCTTCAAGAAGCTGTCAGCTCAAGGCCTCATGCGAGTAACTTTTGGTCTGATCGCAGTCGAGGATTTGTGTTGGCTACTTTGAAGTTCCATGTCACCCAGGTAAAAGTTATCGTGAGTTCTTTTCACGAGGTCTTGGTCGCGATGAACGCCGCGTTCTATCCGCTGCAAAGGGGTCCTGAAGACTGGAGCCATCTCCTCAGACTTTTCGGGCAAGAGGGAGAGATTCGCGAGTGTATACGTAATCAGATGACTTGCGGAGCGGTAGTGGCTCTCTCCTTTGTCCGGATATGGCATCCTGAGGTGAACTTTAACTCCGTAGCTAGGCTTCCAGATGATCCAATCGATGATATTTCGCCGCATTATGACGCTGTTCGTCCTGCAGCGGAAGAAATCGTTCGACTGACCTCCGATGAAGTAGATAGAGTGCTGGCGACTGAGAATGCTCGGCACCATGATTGATTTTTGGATGTATACATCCTATGATGCTTGTATAGTTTGTAAAAACTGTTGTAAGGTGTGGAACCCTGTATGTATATATTTTCCAGGGACGTTGAGTTTTAGGCGTAGCCCCCGTGTGTTTATGGGGTGTATACCTGTAACTATTTAGCGTGTAAGGATGAATAATCTTCGAGTAAATATGGTTGAGAAACCATGTATTTTATTACGATGACTGAGAAGTCATGTATTCGAGCTACAAGAATGGCTAGTATAGCCTTATTGTTGTGAGAACAAGTAAATCTAGGGATAAAATTTGCGAAGGTGTGCGATATTCCAAGGATTGGAATAGATTCCTCCAGTCGATGGGTTCTTCAGCCTGTAGGCTCCGCCTGGGATAACTTCGTGTATTATGAAGGGTCCTTCCCATGGTGGCTCGACCTTGTGTCCCTCCTTCTGCTTGAGCCGCGGCACTAGATCTCCAACCGCGAATGCTCTGTGGCGTATGCGGCGACTATGATAGTTTCACAGTGATTGTTGATATACTGCGGATCTTGCGAGCTCAATATCACGCATCTCATCGAGTGCATCTATATCTTCCGCGAGTGCCTGGTTGGAGGTTTCTTCGCTGTAAGCCACAACTCGTGGGGCGCTGAATCTAACATCCTCGGGAAGGACTGCTTCTGCCCCGTATACCATGAAAAATGGTGTGTAGTTTGTGGATCGGTTTGGAGTTGTGCGGAGGCTCCATAGTACGGAGGGTAGCTCTTCGGCCCAATGTCCTGCTGCGGGGTGTAGACGATCGATTAGACATTTCTTGATGCCAGCTGAAACTAAGCCGTTGGATCTTTCGACTTATCCGTTCGTTTGTGGGTGGGCAACTGAAGCAAACTTGAAGTTGATGCTCTTTTCCTCGCAGAACTGTTGTGTTTCCTTTGCCGTGAAGTTTGTACCATTGTCTGTAATGATATCGTGTGGTACCCCAAATCTGCATACGATAGAATCGAGGAACTTGACGGCGCATTGGGCGCTAGCCGAAGTTACTGGCATGGCCTCGATCCATTTGGTAAATTTGTCGACTGCGACCAGCAAGTGTGTATATCCACCCGGCGTGGACTTGCGTAGTGGTCCTACCATGTCTAGCCCCCACTGTGCAAAGGGCCAGGCGATGGGTATCATGTGCATGTGGTCCTGGTACGAATCGCTGGCAAGCGTTGCATCTTTCGAATAGCTCCTTTGCATCGGTGGCTGCCGTGAGCCAGTAGAATCCTGCTCGGAAGGCTTTTCCCATGATTGTTTTCCAGCTAGCGTGATGCCCACAGTCTCCTTGGTGGATGTCTAGAGTAATTCTTTGCCATCTTTGGGTGCGATGCAGCGCTGAAGTATACCCGAGATGCTTTGCTTGTATAATTCTCCGTTGATTACCCGAAAGGATTTACTGTATCTGATTATCTGTCGAGCCTCGCGAGGATCGGCCGGGAGCTGTCTGGTGGACAGGTAGTCGAGGTATTTCTGCGTCCAGACTGGCTCGACCAGAAAAACCTGTCGTGAAATGTTATGAATAAGCTCGATGATGGCGACTTGCGGGCTGACCTCTGTTTCTGGTGCTGTGGGTGTTCCTGCAGCTTTTTTGACTTTGACTGAGCGCTTGGTCATCCGTTCGAAATATATTCCTGGTGGTATGGGTGTATTTGTGGAACCCATGTTTGCCAGTTTATCTGCTTCTTCGTTGCTGGATCTCGCAATGTGCTTCAGCTCGCATCCCTTGAAGCTTCCTTCGAGTAGGTTGTACATGTCGCGATATGCGACCATGTTTTCAGCAATTGCGTCGCATTCTTTCATTGTCTGCTGCACGATGAGATTGGAGTCGTCGTAGATCATTAATCGGGTGGCTCCACAGGCAACTGCCATCTTCATCCCATGCAACAGGGCTTCATATTCTGCGTCGTTGTTCGATGCCGGATCATCGGGTGGAAAATCCAATCGTAGGACGTATTGCAGCTTGTCTCCCCTAGGCGATATGAGTACGATTCCAGCTCTTGCTCCTTCGTTTCTTTTGGACCCATCAAAGTACATTATCCAGTTGCTCGTGTACTCAGGCGGTCCGGGCGTTTGTAGCTCTGTCCACTCGCTTAGGAATTCCACGAGTACCTAGGATTTGACTGCATTTCGTCCTGCATAAGCGATGTCCCAAGCGCCCAGCTCGATGCTCCATTTGGCTATTCTTCCGGATGCCATAGGGTTGTTCATGATTGTCCCGAGTGACGCATCATTAACCATTGTGATGGCGTGTTCCTGGAAATAGTGCTTGAGCTTTCGGGCTGTAAGGACAACTCCATATGCGAGTTTCTGGTAATGAGGATATCGTTGCTTGCATGGTGAGAGCACTTCACTGATGTAATAGATCGGTCGTTGAACTCCGTACGTTTTGCCCTCCTCAGGTCGTTCGACTACGATTGCTGTGCTGATGACCTGGTTTGTGGCGGCTAGGTACAAGTAGAGTGGCTCCCTTTCTTGCGGTGTTGCAAGGACGCGCCTGCTTTGCAACGATCGCTTCAAGTCTGCGAACGCTTGTTTAGCTTCTGGTGTCCACTCGAATTTGTCCGTCTTCTTCAACAGCTTGTAGAAGGGTAACGCTTGCTCTCCCAATCGTGCGATGAACCTGCTCAAGGCGGCTAGTCGCCCTGCGAGCTGCTAGACTCCGCGCGTAGATTGGTTGGCTCTTTCATAGTCAAGATTGCTTGTATTTTTTCTGGGTTGGCTTCGATGCCTCTGGCGGATACCAGGTACCCGAGAAGTTTTCCTGCTGGAACGCCAAAGACGCATTTTGTCGGATTGAGCTTGATCCTGTATGCGTTGAGGGCGTCGAATGTTTCTCTAATGTCCTCGAGGAGTGTGTCCTCAACTCGAGTCTTGATGACAATGTCGTCAACGTACACTTGTACGTTCTTGCCAATGAGCTTGGCGAGGCATTTTTTGCATGCAACGCTGGTATGTTGCGCCTGCGTTCTTGAGCCCGAAGGGCATTGTCGTGTAGCAATATACACCGTGTGGTGTGATGAATGCTGTCTTTTCTTCGTCCTCCCGTTTCATCCGGATCTGATTGTAGCCCGAATAGGCGTCCAGGAAGGAGAGGCGTTGACAGCCTGCCGTAGAGTCCACGATCTGGTCGATTTGCGGGAGGGGGAAGTTATCCTTGGGGTAGTGCTTGTTTAACGACGTGTAGTTGATGCATACCTGAAGGATGTCCGTGTTCTTCTTGGGGACCAGCACTGGGTTTGCTAACCAGGTGGATATCTTGATCTCCCTGATGAAATTTGCTGCTAGCAATCTGTTTACTTCTTCTCCAAGCGCTTTCTGCTTGGGTTCTGAAAATCGTCGAGTAGTCTGTTTGATGGGTTTGGCATCTGGAAAGACTTCGAGTGAGTGCTCGGCGAACTCCCTGGGTATTCCTGGCATATCTGAGGGCTGCCATGCGAAAATTTCCCAGTACTCACGGAGGAGTTTGACGAGCGCGCTTTCCTATGCTTGCAAGAGGGTGGTTGAGACCATCGCTGTCTTCGCAGAATCCGTCGGGTGCACTTGATGCTTTCGGGTATCACTGTTGGCGCTGAACTCCAGTTCAGGCGCGTTTTTCTTCGTGAGGGGCATCACGGAGTGATCCGTGGTTTTTTCCAGCTCTTGATGTTCTTCTTGCATCCCGAAAGCTCTTGATGTCATGGAACTTTCGACAATCCTTGAGGAGGTGCGTTGCCTTGGTTTTTCCCGTGCGCTTATCTGTAAACAGATGTAGCGAGCAGTAAGCATCAAGGTCTTCCTCGGGACTTTTTTCTTCAACCTTCGGTTTCCATTCGCGATTTCCGCGTCGCCCGGTATCGCGACTTCGCGTGAATTCTGCTGCTACCATTTCTTCTCGATCCTCGTGATCGTAGTATTTCCTTCTCTTTCTTCGGCCATGGCGATCTTCCTCGGGTGTGGGTGACGATGCTCTCTCGTTGCGTACTGCGTCTTCTCCGTTAGCCCATTTGTCGGCTATGTTCATCAGCTCCCCAATAGTTTTGGGTGCGGCTCTGCCTAGCTCCTCTCTGAAAGCAGTTCTTCTGGCGCCTTTTGCGAATGCTTCAATCGCTACTTCTTCCGAGATGGTTCCCGCGGTGTTCCTGAGCGTGGTCCATCGCTGGATGTACTCGCGGGTGGATTCACCGCTTTTCTGCTTGCAGGCTCGCAATTCTTCGATGGTGGCCGGCCTCTTGTAAGTCGACTGGAAGTTTTTGCAGAAGTCACGGTGCAGGTCGTCCCACGACGCGTAACAAGATCTTGGCCTCCTTTCCAGCCAGCTGCGGGCTGCACCGGTGAGATGTAGATTGAGATATTGCATAGCAGTGTTCTTGTTCCCACGCTGGCATTTTACAGCCATGACGTAATCGTTTAGCCACTGAGAAGGCTCGAGTGAGCCGTCATACTTTGTCACTTCTGTGCTGAGCTTGAATCTTTTGGGTAGAGGTGCTTCGCGAATGCTGCGGGCAAAACAGAGCGCTCCGCAAGTTTCGTCATCCGAAGAACCGGACGAAGAGCGTTCGCGATATCGCGATGCCCTTGCCTTGTCCACCTTATTTTGTGCGATGTCCGAGCGCGCTTCGTATCCTGGTTGGTCGCGGTCGGTGTCCTTCCTCGGTTCCTTGCTTCATTTCCGCGAGCGGGTGCTGTGGTGTCTTGAGCTTTTGTCTCTCGGACTGCCCTCGCTGCTGCTTCGACTGTCGTCGCGACGTCGAGCTTCTTTTCCTCGACCACGACGTGGCGATTTGTCCCTTCTTGGCGAAGAGCTCCTACGCCTGCGAGACTTCTCTCTTTCTTTCTCCTGTTTTTCCTTCTCCAGCTGCTCTGCGGCTTTCTTGCGGTCGTAGGAGGCGAGTCTTGCGGCTGCCAGTCCTAGCCCTTTGCGTACTTGTTTGTACTGCTCTGCCCGAGGCTCGCTTTCTGTTGGCTGGTTCATTTGCATGTAAGTTGCCGCGGCCAGGACCGTGGCGGCAGGGGTTTGCGGGTAGACGTTCCCGTCATCATCGACTCCCATGAGGGAGGACGTGATCGACCTGCTGGTCCCGCCCAAGGACTCAATATCCCTGGATGTTGATGCATATCCCTTCCTCGCGGGTCGGGTACCGACCGAGGGTGCCAGGGACTGCTCAGCTCGTCGTTGACTCGATTCATCCGCCGCTCTTCTTCGACGGGCGAGATCTATCCGCGCATCCTTGATGGTCGCGGCTGCTCTTACGAGATGATAATGGTAGGCAACCATATCCTCGTGTGGCGAATCTGCTGCGGGTGGCTTGCTAGTCCGCATAGCCTCCTTGGCGCGATCCCAAGCTTCTCGCGAGACGCCGATTATGGCGCGTTCTGCTGCACTATGTTCTGTTTCCGGGGGTTGCTCCGATCCTGCCATGCAGACTTGAGCCAGTCGTGGCCCGTGCGTCCTAGGCGTAGATCGGAAGGTTCTTTGGAGTCGAGAGGGTTCCTCTGTTGAGAGGGTATGATAGTCGTTTGTATTGAAGTGGACGGACTCGCCGCTTTTCTCCAGATGAAGGCGCAAGTCGACGGCTCCTGATTCAGATCCTGATTCTTCCGGGAAGTGGAGGATTCCATCCCTATCGGTCACGAACTTCAGGCTCCCGAACGTCAGGGTGACACTCCTCTCTAGATTGTCGAATACCGGGCACGATTCCGGCGAGTGAGGGGTGACCACGACAGATCCGATCCGTATAGGATTGTTCGGAGCCGTAGTCGAGGGTTTCCAGCGAGAGTTGGTTGTTGATGAAGCCGAAGATGCCGGTGATCCAACGCCCGTCGTTCCCACAGACGGCGCCAATTGTCGAATCCACTGTTCGGCAAATCCCTCAGGTGAACCTATCGGGTTTCGAATAGGAGAACCCATGAGCGTTGGTGGAATCGTCGGCTAGACAGGGGGCGTGATTTACCCAGGTTCGGGGCCCTCGTAGAGGTAAAACCCTTACTCCTGCCTCTGTCGATCTGTATTAATGAGTACATCGGTTACAATGGTGGTTGCTCGAATCGAGAGTATGATCTCGAGTTCAAGGCTTTGGTATTACGGTGTTGCCTGGTCCTCTTCCTGTGGCTCTCCTGGCCTTAAATAGGTGGCCAGGTCTCAAACCCTACCCGGAGAGGACTCGAACTCTAACCTTAGGTCGGTTACATATTTCCAAACTTAACCCGCAAGTCAGTGCGGGTGGGCTTCACGTGGGCCTTCTGGAATACTCCAAGGGATCCTCTTCTTGGGCCTTAACCTTGGGCCTGAGATGGGGTGTCCTTACCCGCAGGGTCCAGGATCCATGTCTTCGTCAGTGAGGGTGTGGGGATGTGTGGGAGCTTAGTGGCGAAAGGGGCTTGAGTGAAATGGCTTATAGCCTCGGGGGTGGACGCAAGGGCAAAGGTGGGGCTCGGGCTCATGACAATGAGTGGCATTGGGGTGCTCTAGGGGGCTTTTTGGACAATGCAAGGCATGACCTTGATGCCAAGGGCCAAGGTAGGCAAGGGGCAAGTCAAACATGACCCTTGGGGTGGAGGAGAGGCAAGGGAATGGTATCAAGGGTCAAGGTATGTGAGCCCATACCTTGCCACGTCACCTTGTCCCCTCTCTTTTCCACATTTGCTATCTTTCTCCACAAGGCTTCCAGAAGCAAACAAAAGCATCCTAGGCCGAGTACACATCCTAGTCAACACACTATACAAAGTCCTACTTCAAAACTTGCAAGAAAAAGCAAAGAAAACATGTGTCCAAAATTGTATCTAGCACTGTTGCAAAATTCAGAAAATCCAGTTAACACTTAGGAATTTTTTTAAGTGTGGGAAAACAGTGAAATGAGCATAAAGTTTGGATTGTTTTCAGAGACCAAATGGATTCCAATTTTTTTTCCAAGTTGGATTTTGTTAAACATGTTGTAAAATTTGAGAAACATCTTTTGAAAACAAATTTTAAATAGTTTAAGGCTATGAAAGCATAGTGGGAAAAGGTGTACTTTCTGTTTTCCTCTGTTCTCTAAAAATGCAACTTTCTGCCTTATTTTTCTTCCACAAAAACAACAAGCAAAAGATCATTTTTAATACTCCAAAAATCAAACCAACCTTATGGATTTGTAGTCCATATATCAAGGAACAAATACAAGTTAAGAAAACATAAAATAACATTTTATAGCATGGTGAAAACAAAGGTGGAAAACAGGTACTTGGCTATATTTTTAGGGAATAGTTTCTATAGAAAACTTAAAAGAAAACTTCCATAAATGATTTTGAAATTTTGTTTTCTTGGATCCAACAAAGCTAAAATTTTATTTAAAGATGAAAACAAGGATGATCCAAGTCTTGGAATAAAAACCACTCACATAACATCAGGGAAAGCATCAGGAAAAATAATAGAATTGTTTTTAGGAAAAATTGATAATGGTTTTATAAGGAAACAAAGATTGCAATGAAAATATGATTGATATCACAAACACATGTTGATTCAAACAAAAATGTTGTTAGGAAAAAAAATTGTTGGCCCTAATTTTTGTCTTCTTGAACCACAGTATAAGAATCCAAAAACTAGGGTGTGACAGACCTTCCCCCCTTAAAAGAATCTCGTCCCGAGATTCGCAGGCAAGCGAAAATAGGGTGTGGTCAAAAAAACAATGTTAGATCATTTTTTTACAAAAACAAGTGCTGGTGGTTGGTAACATTAAACAGAGGTGCTTCCCCCTTTGATTAATCTTACCAAAATCCACCGGCAGGCTAGTTTTCTAAAGGTCTGGGTTCCAAGTTATAAACCTCGAACTTATTGTTCCTCAAAACCAATATGTCAAACCAGAGGTTATCCTTTAGAAATAGGTCTACTAGTCTCCAATCTCATAAGATTATCTTACCGCTATCTCTCTTTGGGGCATAAACTCTCTCATCCTAGTATAGATCAATCAATCGGATATCCACCAATATATTTTAAACACGAGCTATTGTCGCACCCAGACTTCGAGAGGATACTCGCAGTTCCGTTGAACAATAGTTGATTGGATTACGGGGCTTACCGGCACCCGCATCTCTTACGAGTAGGCCAACACACGTATGTGTGACAACCAACCCCTACTGTTCATCGTCTACGTAAACCATCCCATAGAAATCAGGATACTACCATTGACGTACTTCATACCATACACACATGGTACGTCAACGGCATTTAACAGAATGATAGCACAACATATCTCTAAGACATAAATAAATAGAAATAAGTTGCAAATGGCTCTCACTAGAGCAGAGATAGCAAATACAATCATCCAGAGGACACATGTCCCAACATATCATCACTACAACAGAGCGGAAGCATCCAGAATGTCTGAGTACAGACAAGAACCAAATAGGCTTAAGAAGCCGGAAACGAAAAGACGGAGCCCATCCACGATGTCTCGGATCCTGCCCGGGTCCGCTATCTACTCGTCAGCAGCCTCGTCAAACTCCACGTAGTAGCCGTCACGGGGATCCTCGTAAGCGTAGTCTGCGGAAACCACAGCCCCAAAGGGGTCAGTACATAAACGTACTGGCAAGCAAGACTCACAATTCACCAAAGTGTACCCCACAACATCAAGCACAGATGCTTTGGGTTCAACGGAAGAAAGGGATGATACAAAAGATGCGGCAGCTGGCTGCACTAACCAACTACAGATACAAACTACAACTTCCGGCTAATAGAAAGGGGATAAGATATCGTACCGTAACCAACTATAACTAACTCCAAACAAACCCATCCTGGATCTCGCCCCTTATCCAAAAAAGCAATCCGAGGATAACTCACACAGTTGGGTTAATGATGGGTCAAGTTATTGTGTCAATAAGTCTATTATTAGTCAAGTTATCATTAGTTAGGTGTAAGTTGTTCTGAGTACTTGTTAGCCAGTACTTTCACCAAGTCAACCATAACCGCGGAAAACACGGCTTCTCGAGAAGATTTATCCCTACAGGGGTGCACCAATTTGGCCGTACACGTAAGAATATCCCGCCAGACGGGAATCAAACCCACCAAGCGAGGCACTCTACACAACTCAACTCTTCTTCGCATCAAGCCCAAAGAACCCCGTGCAGTGAGCGCACGGCTAATCAAGCCCCACGAAGAAAAGGGGACCCTCATAGCACTCTAAGAACGTGTCTCCCTAAATGCCGACTACAAAAGTTCCACCCTGGTACCAAGGGTTCGCACCTGCATATGCATGCGGCAAATGGAAAACCCGAACTAAATGAGGCGATTTGGACGAGATGCGAATCGAATCAAATTGAGGGGGGCGCCCATACACGCTTCCCACATGCGGATAGTGCGCTCATCATGGATCAGTAGACAAGACCCTTTACCTAATTAGGGTCGACACTAGCAGGCCTCAAAACCACGCCGGGCCTCCTGCCGGTGCCTTATCATCAAATTATTATTACCTCAAACATTAACAGGTTGATTGTTTAACATCGAGCCCCAGAACATAATAGAAATATAGTAACAGAAAGTAACGGGTAACAGATTCGAGCAAAACAACCCTAAGCATGCTAGTAAGACACGGGCAACAAACAAAGGGGTGATAGGTGTGGAGGTGAGGCAATATCATGGTTAAGGGATAACATGTGATAGGTTCGTAACAGAAGCAACTATTCATAGGGCTAGCAGAATAGACAACGGAAAGTATCGGTAACCAGTGTTGAAAGGAACCCAATGGTTCATGTGAGTGAATACTTGCCTGCAAACTCAGCAGCCTGGTACTGAGCTAGATCCTCAGAAGGGGTGTCGTAAGTATCGTCTGTCTCAACGTCGTCGTCTATTCGAGAAGAAGCAAACAAACAACGCAAAGAGATAAACAATCAATAACATGGCATAATGCACAATCATGGTATGATGCATGACCATTTAATTGATGCATCAAAATAAACTAATTGATATGGTAACAACATGAGTAAATGGACCCTCATGCAATTTTGAGTTGCATATGAAAAACCCATGATTTAAGGTTGGAATAATTGTTTTACAACTAATCAACAGATGAAAGTGGATTAGTATGATGCATGGATGAGGAAAACAGAAAAATAACAACCATAGAAACAATTTAAGATAAGGTTTACCAAGTTTAGAAATTTATTTATTAAATTAAGAAATTTTGGTTCCTTAAAGGTGTTACACAAGCATTTGTTGTTTTCAGCAATTTAAATTGTTCAAAACAAATAACAAAATTCATATTTGGAAAGAGCACAAAATTTTAGGTGGAGTACATGTTTCAAATATTGAAAAAGGAGTTACAATGATTTAATTATGAATTAAACAAGATTTAATTGGATTTAAAACAAGTATGAATATTATTTGAATTTTATTTGTTCTAAACATAAATTCAAATTCATATTTGAAAAGTTTATACTTTTCTAGTTTGAAAACATATTTGATATGTTCAAAAATAATTTAATTTGAGCAAGTTGTGAATTTAGCAAATTTAAATGATTTAAACAAGGTTTAAATTTTTTAAGCAATTTTAATTATTCAAATCATGATACAAAAATTATATTTGAAAAGATGGTTCAAAATGGCATGGAAAACATATTTTATTTATGTTATTTGGATTAAGTATGAAATAGTTATGCAATTAATCAAATTTTAAATGAATTGTTTGAATTTGAAATTTGAATGCATTTGAATTATTCAAAACAGAATACAAATGTTATAAACAGATAGAGAATTAAATTTGGTTCAACAAAATATATTTTGTTTTTATTATTTGGATTTATAAAATGAAAGTTATTAGCAATTTATTTTCAGGGACCAAACTGTAAAAGAAATGGACTTGTTTTTGAAAAAGAAAAGGCTGAAAAACAAATGTTACTCTGCAGTGGCTAGCTACTGCCACTGACAGAGGGGCCCTGGGCCAGCGTGGCCCGCGTGGATGCACGCGTGGCAGCACTGCCACAGACAGGTGGTCCCTGCATGTCAGTGCCCTGCGCAAAAATGGGGTTTCTATTCGCGCGGGGCAGGGTTCGAACCCGCACCCTGGGGCGCGCGCGCAAGTGTGGCTACCAGTGCGGTAGCGATTCGTTCTCGACAGAATAGGACGCGCAGCTAGGTTAACATTCAGAAGAAGTTAACTGAACTTTTAACTGCACAAAGTTTCTGAATTTTCGACAGAGATCGACGGTGGCCGGCGGCGAGTCCTGCGCGCTGCTCGTGCTCGTTGTGCTTGCGTGTGGGCTGCTGCGGTGATGTGCGCGTGCAAGCGTTGCAGAGAGGAGGAAGGAGAGGGGTGAGGAGGAGGTGATCGACTGCTCACCTGCGTTGCAGGTGCAGCAGAGGCTCGGGGCAGGGAGCTCGACGGCGATGGCACGGACGGCGGCGTGGAAGCAGGGCTTCCTCGGGGCTACTGGGGTGTCGAGGACGCCGAGGGAAGTACGGGGGTCCGATCCCCGTGCTTACCCTAGCTGGAGACGCGCTGCCTTGCCGGCAATCATCTCCGGTTCAGAGGTGGGTGGCTCGGGTGGTTGCAGAGAGGGGAAATCGCCGGTGAGAGAGAGGGAAACGGCGGCGCGGTGGGTAGCTGAGGGAGGTACGGGCTAGGGCTAGCTAGGGGAGGCCGCGGGTAGGTTTTTATAGAGGCTAGGGGCTGCGCACGGCCGTCCACTGTTGCTGTCGGCGACGTGGATAGGCGCGATGGCCTGCCGTACTGCGGGAAGAAGAAGGGCGAAACGGTAAGTGACCGTGGGCTGGGTTGGTGGGCTGGTGGGCGCAAGCCCACCTGGCTGGCCTGCCCACCAAGCGTTTTCTTTTCTTATTTATTTTGTTTCTTTTTTTTTGCAGAAATAGAATTAGGAAGAAAAGAATGGTTTTTGGGTTAGGAAAAATTAGGGAAAAATTTGTGTAAGCTAGTAATTACAATAGCCACAAAATGCCCACTTTGGTTTTCCAAAAAGTTCAATTTATGTTGCTGTTTTGTAATTGAGTGAATTTGTATGAATTTTGAAATATTGGGTGATTTATTTAAAAGAAACATTTCCAAAAGTTTAAACCCTCAATTTTATTTGAAACACATTGCTTAGAATTGTTTTGTAAATTTCAATAATTCCAAAGGGTTGATGTTTGGAATTTTGTTTGAATTTGAATAACATTTGGATTAAGTGAACTATTAAAAACCACAATTTTAAATAGTTGAACCTTATGGATTAAATGGAAACAATTGAGGTTTTGAGTTGAACTTTTTATTTGAAAAAATTGTAACATAACAAGTATGAAACAAGCATTTGAATAATGTTTGGATTTCAATTGTAAAAACAAAGAAAAACAGATGCAAACAAGGAATGAGTATGATGACATGATGCAAAACTTTAATAAAACAAGAATCAAACATTCTAAATGGAAGTTTTCATACTTGGGATGTTACAAAACGCCCCCCTTGAAGGAATCGCGCCCCGAGATTCCTACTGAGAAAGGACAAGGTCCGGATACTTCTTGCGAAGATCCTCTTCGGTCTCCCACGTTGCCTCTTTGTCGGAATGATGGGACCACTGCACTTTCAAGAACTTGGTGCTCTTGTTGCGAGTCTTACGCTCGGTCTCATCAAGAATACGAATAGGGTGCTCCTCATAAGAAAGATCATCTTGCAGTTCAATGGAATCATGATCAACTGCACGATCTGGATCTTTGAAACACCTCTTGAGCTGTGACACGTGAAACACATCGTGCACCTTGGATAGTTTTTCTGGAAGTTCAAGACGATAGGCATTTTCCGCACGCCTTGAGAGAATGTTGAAAGGACCAATGTATCTTGGTGCCAGCTTTCCTTTCACACCAAAACGATGAGTGCCTCTGAGGGGAGTTACACGGAGATATGCCTTGTCACCAGGTGCATAGATCATATCCCTGTGCTTGCTGTCATAGTAGCTTTTCTGACGATACTGAGCAATCTTGAGATTGTCACGAATGATGCGAACTTTCTCTTCGGCTTCCTTAACAATGTCAGGGCCTAAGAGTGAACGTTCACCAGCTCCAGACCAATTGATTGGACTCCTGCATCTGCGGCCATAGAGAGATTCAAATGGTGCCATGCCTAGGCTTGCCTGGAAGCTGTTGTTGTAGGAGAATTCAGCATATGGAAGGCAGTCCTCCCATTTCATGCCAAAGGAGAGACCACATGCTCTGAGCATATCCTCGAGAATCTGATTGACTCTTTCGACTTGCCCTTGAGACTGAGGGTGATAAGCTGTGCTGAACAGAAGTTTGGTGCCCAATGCTTCTTGAAGGCTTTTCCAGAAATGAGAAGTGAATATGCTTCCACGATCTGAGCTTATTTCCAATGGAACACCATGAAGAGGAACAATCTTTGCTGCGTAGAGCTCTGCTAACTGGCTAGCTGAGATTGTTTCCTTGACAGCAAAGAAGAGAGCTACTTTAGTGAGACGATCAATAACAACGAAGATTGCATCGTTGCCCTTCTTGGACTTTGTAAAACCAGTGACGAAGTCCATTTAAATCATGTCCCACTTCCACTCAGGGATTTTCAGACGTTGGAGTAGACGGGCTCTTTTCTGATGGACTGCCTTAACACGTTGACAAACGTCGCATTCAGAAACGTATTGAGCAATTTCACGTTTCATGCCAGGCCACCAATACAGTGTCTTGAGATCCTAGTACATCTTTGTACTTCCAGGGTGGATGGATAGAGGAGTTTCATGAGCCTCCTTGAGAATGACATCTTTGAGACTTTGAATTTGAGGAACTGCAATGCGTCCTTCGAAGAACACAGTTCCCTTGTCATCAATTGAGAAGGACTTAAATTTCTCCTTGCCTTCTTTGATGTGTTCTACCATCTTCTTGATTTCAGCATCACGAAGTTGTTCAGAACGAATCTTTTCCTCGAGAGTTGGACTGGCTGTCAAGCTTGCAAGATAGCCTTGAGGAACAAGACCAAGGTTCAGCTTCTGGAATTCTTCATGAAGAGGAGGTTGGCTTTCCATAATCATGAGATTATTGCAATAGGACTTGCGACTGAGAGCATCGGCCATAACATTAGCCTTGCCTGGAGTGTAAGAAATGGTGAGATCAAAGTCCTTAATCTTTTCAATCCATCTCCTTTGCCTGAGGTTTAGATCTGGTTGAGTGAAGATGTATTTCAGACTCTTATGATCGGAAAAGATTTCAGTGCGGTTACCCAACAAGTATTGTCTCCATTTCTTGAGGGCAAACACAACTGCTGCAAGTTCAAGGTCATGTGTGGGATAATTTTTCTCATGGGCATTCAACTGACGTGAAGCATAAGCCACAACTTGACGTTCTTGCATAAGAACTGCACCTAGACCTTGGAGAGATGCATCGCAGAATATCTAGAAAGGTTTGGTAGTATCTGGGCCAACCAGAACTGGTGTAGAAGTGAGTTTAGTCTTCAGGAGATTGAAACTTTCATCACATTGTGGAGACCAAACGAACTTCTTGTCCTTCTTTGTGAGATCAGTGAGAGGTTTGGCAATCTTGGAAAAGTTTTGGACGAAACGACGGCAATAGCTAGCCAAACCAAGAAAACTTCTAACTTGCTTCACCGTCTTAGGAGGTTTCCAATCCACAATTGCTTTAACCTTTTCTGGATCAATGGATATGCCCTTGGCAGAGATGACATGACCAAGGTAAGCAACTTCCGGAATCCAGAACTCACATTTGGAGAACTTGGCATATAGACGATGCTCGCGAAGTTTCATGAGAGTGAGACGAAGATGCTCTTCATGCTCTTCCTCAGATTTTGAGTAGACCAGGATGTCATCAAGATATACCACAACGAACTTGTCGAGGTATTCATGGAAGACAGAATTCATGAGTCGAGAGAATGTCGCCGGTGCATTGGTGAGACCAAAGGACATGACGGTGTATTCATATAGACCGTACCGAGTGGTGAAAGTTGTTTTTGGAATATCTTCCTTTCTGATCTTTATTTGATGGTAACCCATTCTCAAGTCCAACTTGGAGAATATTGAGGCTCCAGCAAGTTGATCAAAAAGATCATCGATACGAGGAATTGGATACTTGTTTTTGATGGTTTTCTCGTTAAGAGGACGATAGTCAACAACGAGTCTCTTTGTTTGATCCTTCTTTGCAACGAACAGAGTTGGGCAACCCCAAGCCGAGGAACTAGGTTGAATGTAACCTTTTTCCATGTACATATCGATTTGCTCCTTCAACAATTTCAGTTCAGGAGGAGCTATCTTGTATGGATGCTTAGAGATTGGAGCAGTACCTGGTTCAAGCTCGATCACGAACTCAACTGCTCTGTCCGGAGGCATCCCTGGCAACTCTTCTGGAAAGACGTCAGGGAATTCACAAACCACCGGAACATTTTCGAGTAGAGGTAGAGGTTTAGCATCGAGGGTGTACAGCTGAACAGAACTTGATTCATTTGGAGAATAGACTATCTGGCCAGAAGGGTGGAACAGAGTTATTGACTTCTGAGCACAATCAATCGTAGCTTTATTGGCCTTCAACCAATCCATGCCAAGAATGACATCAATGTCAGAATTTCCCAGCAGCATGAGAGAAGCAAGGAATATGTGGCCTCCAATTAGGATTTGATTATCCTTACTTATCTTGGAAGTCAACATTTGAGATCCCGGAGAGTGAACGGTGATTTGATTGCTTAGTGGAACCACACTTAAGTTGTTTGTTGCGGCAAAAGTCTTTGACACAAAAGAATGTGACGCTCCGGTATCAAACAACACTTTAGCTGGAATAAAGTTTACGGGGAATATACCGAGAACGACGTCAGCAGCTTCCTCAGCTTTGTCGGCCTTGATATGATTCACCCTCGCGGTCCTCCCGACAGGCCTGTTGTTGGAGTTGAAGGCTTTAGCCGGGGGAGCACGCACCATTGCCTGGTTTGTGTTGGGACGAGGTGGTGGTGGAGGTAGCTGCCTCTGAGTGCACTTGTCAGCGTAGTGCCCCGTCTGCTTGCATTTGTAGCAAGTGACGACACGAGGAGTATCTGGCCTTGGCTGCCCCATTGAAAACCTCTGACCATGCATCTGAGCTGGGTTGGGTGGGCGGGGAGCAAAGCCTGGAGAAGCTTGGGCATATGGAGCCCGAGTGACAGCACCATTTGGCACCCAGATGCGGCGCTTCTGTGGAGGGGTGGTCATGTTGGAGGAGGAACCACCCTCACGCGAGTGCTTTCGAGACTCCTCGAACGCCTTGCGCCCATTTTCTTCATTGAGCGCGGTGTTAACGAGCTCCTCGAAGTCTTTGGCCTTGATGTTGGTGAGGGCATACTTGAGTTCCGGGTTAAAACCTCTGCGGAACCTTGCCATCTTCTTAGCCTCAGTGGACACCTCATCACCAGCGTAACGAGCGAGGCGATTGAACTCACTCTGATAGCCAATGACGTCCAGCTTGCCCTGCTTGAGTGAGCAAAACTCTTCACGCATCCTTTCCATGAGACCATCTGGAATGTGGTGCTTCAGGAAGGCTTCCTTGAAACAACCCCAGGTGATTGGGTAGCCAGCTCTCATGGTCTGGTAGTTTTCCCACCAAGTAGCTGCCTGACCCTTCAGCAGATAGGATGCATACTTGACCTTGTCTTCCTCAGCAACGTGAGCAATCTCCAGAGCCCTAGCTATCTCACGGATCCAGTCATCAGCATCCAGAGGTTCGCGTGTTGCCACGAAAGCTCTTGGCCCCAGACTGAGAAACTCCTTGATACTGACTCGTGGAGCATTCTGGTTGTTGTGCTGGTTAGTCTGGAACTGGGCCATCTGTGCCATGACTTGGGTCATCTGAGTCAACAGCTCCGTGATTGGCGGTGGCTCAGGCGGGTTGTTCCTTGTTGGCGGCATCCTGAATAGACATGCATTTTAGCACAACAATAGAAAAGGATAGACTTGGTAACCGAAAGAGAGATTATTCCGACGCATGAATAGATAACCAACAGGTACATCATCACATGTTCAAATACATCAGAATATCCAACACACCATAAATGGTTCGAATGCCAAAGGATAACTAAACATAGCTAAGAATGGATAATCGGTACTCCCATGCTCATCACGCAGGACGGCGGTGAGTAGTACAACGAGAGGTACGGTGAGGAGCACGCCCACGAAAGTAGGTAGAACGACGATCCACATAGATCTGACGTGGCCTGAGAGCGACTCTAGGTGTGGTGAAGTACATAGCGTCGACTCCCTGTGCTCCAAAGCGAGGAATCCCAGTGTAACCAGCACCGAGGTTGAGGAGTGGACCTCTGATCGGCTCGTAACCTCCAGCATCTGGCAGACGACGTCCAACTGGCTGATCGAAACGTGCAAAGCGCTCATCTCCAACAAAGTCTGTGGTGTACGTCGCCAGACGAGTCAAAGCAAGGTAGAGCTGCTCTCTGACTGAAGCCAACTCCTGAGATAGTGTGCCGGCAACTGCGTCACTGTGCCTCACAAACTGAGCGGTGGTGTGCAGCCTGGAGTTATCATGCTCGTAGACATCCAGGTTGTCGTAGAGAGTGAAGTGAGCTCCCTCCGAAGTGATGTAACCACGGGGGATGTGGCGATAGATAGAATCGTCAAATCCCCAGTAGTCAGCACGAAGGACGGTGAGACTCACATAAGCTGCCTGCTGCACGGCCATATCCACTGTAGAACCTACTGCCTCGTAGCGGTGGACAACGCTCATGCCATCATCTGACAGAATGTAGACGATAGCCTGGTAGTAGGTCTGGTCAAACTCTCGCTGCTGCTCGTAGACCTGGTATTCTGGTGCCCAACGGAACCCCAGATAAGTGACCATGTCTCTCAGCATCTCCGGATAACCGGCAGTGCTCTCGCAACGAGTCATCCGAACCACCTGCGGAAAGAACCTGAGATCCATCTGCATATGATTGGGGAAGTTTTGATTAGACGCCGGTAGAAGAACTGAAGTGGAAAACAACAACAAGGTTTCAACGGACGATAATGATGTTGAGAAGAACAGGATATCGAAGCAACATCGGGAAACACGAGACCAAAAACTCCTGAGGTTAACAACGGATCAACAGATAAGTTGCTACAACGGAAGAGAAGATTTGTGAAGGACGATATCGAAGCCACAACTGGGAAACAGGAGACCACAAACACCTGGGGTACTACGGAGAAAACCCATCCGGGCTTCTAAAGGATCAATATCTACTGCTTAAGGAATAGAGGATCTGCTTTCGGGGCTTACACGCCTCCGTTCTCAATCATGAGTAGGCAACATGATAAATCATGTCACAGCCACCTCCATTCCTATGGTCTAGTAGATATAACTATCCTAGAGAAACCAGGATTCGTGAAAACCTAACTTGAAAGTTTAGGTGAGAAGAGAAAACAACGTTGCACTTCCTTACCAGAAAAGGGAGGGTGGGTGGGGAAAGAAATAAAATGGCAGAATTCCTACTCTCACGTTTCATTTATTTTCCTATATAGCTACAAAATAGTTTCTAGACTCAACTGCGACCAGTAAAAGGGATCCTACAGGCAGACAGGCTCTGATACCATTTGTCGCACCCGGACTTCGAGAGGATACTCGCAGTTCCGTTGAACAGTAGTTGATTGGATTACGGGGCTTACCGGCACCCGCATCTCTTACGAGTAGGCCAACACACGTATGTGTGATAACCAACCCCTACTGTTCATCGTCTACGTAAACCATCCCATAGAAATCAGGATACTACCATTGACGTACTTCATACCATACACACATGGTACGTCAACGGCGTTTAACAGAATGATAGCACAACATATCTCTAAGACACAAATAAATAGAAATAAGTTGCAAATGGCTCTCACTAGAGCAGAGATAGCAAATACAATCATCCAGAGGACACATGTCCCAACATATCATCATTACAACATAGCGGAAGCATCCAGAATGTATGAGTACAGACAAGATCCAAATAGGCTTAAGAAGACGGAAACGAAAAGACCGAGCCCATCCACGATGTCTCGGATCCTGCCCGGGTCCGCTATCTACTCGTCAGCAGCCTCGTCAAACTCCACGTAGTAGCCGTCACAGGGATCCTCGTAAGCGTAGTCTGCGGAAACCACAGCCCCAAAGGGGTCAGTACATAAACGTACTGGCAAGCAAGACTCACAATTCACCAAAGTGTACCCCACAACATCAAGCACAGATGCTTTGGGTTCAACGGAAGAAAGGGATGATACAAAAGATGCGGCAGCTGGCTGCACTAAACAACTACAGATACAAACTACAACTTCCGGCTAACAGAAAGGGGATAAGATATCGTATCGTAACCAACTATAACTAACTCCAAACAAACCCATCCTAGATCTCGTCCCTTATCCAAAAAAGCAATCCGAGGATAACTCATACAGTTGGGTTAATGATGGGTCAAGTTATTGTGTCAATAAGTCTATTACTAGTCAAGTTATCATTAGTTAGGTGTAAGTTGTTCTGAGTACTTGGTAGCCAGTACTTTCACCAAGTCAACCATAACCGCGGAAAACACGGCTTCTCGAGAAGATTTATCCCTGCAGGGGTGCACCAATTTGGCCGTACACGTAAGAATATCCCGCCAGACGGGAATCAAACCCACCAAGCGAGGCACTCTACACAACTCAACTCTTCTTCGCATCAAGCCCAAAGAACCCCGTGCAGTGAGCGCACGGCTAATCAAGCCCCACGAAGAAAAGGGGACCCTCATAGCACTCTAAGAACGTGTCTCCCTAAATGCCGACTACAAAAGTTCCACCCTGGTACCAAGGGTTCGCACCTGCATATGCATGCGGCAAATGGAAAGCCCGAACTAAATGAGGCGATTTGGACGAGATGCGAATCGAATCAAATTGAGGGGGGCGCCCATACACGCTTCCCACATGCGGATAGTGCGCTCATCATGGATCAGTAGACAAGACCCTTTACCTAATTAGGGTCGACACTAGCAGGCCTCAAAACCACGCCGGGCCTCCTGCCGGTGCCTTATCATCAAATTATTATTACCTCAAACATTAACAGGTTGATTGTTTAACATCGAGCCCCAGAACATAATAGAAATATAGTAACAGAAAGTAACGGGTAACAGATTCGAGCAAAACAACCCTAAGCATGCTAGTAAGACACGGGCAACAAACAAAGGGGTGATAGGTGTGGAGGTGAGGCAATATCATGGTTAAGGGATAACATGTGATAGGTTCGTAACAGAAGCAACTATTCATAGGGCTAGCAGAATAGACAACGGAAAGTATCGGTAACCAGTGTTGAAAGGAACACAATGGTTCATGTGAGTGAATACTTGCCTGCAAACTCAGCAGCCTGGTACTGAGCTAGATCCTCAGAAGGGGTGTCGTAAGTATCGTCTGTCTCAACGTCGTCGTCTATTCGAGAAGAAGCAAACAAACAACACAAAGAGATAAACAATCAATAACATGGCATAATGCACAATCATGGTATGATGCATGACCATTTAATTAATGCATCAAAATAAACTAATTGGTATGGTAACAACATGAGTAAATGGACCCTCATGCAATTTTGAGTTGCATATGAAAAACCCATGATTTAAGGTTGGAATAATTGTTTTACAACTAATCAACAGATGAAAGTGGATTAGTATGATGCATGGATGAGGAAAACAGAAAAATAACAACCATAGAAACAATTTAAGATAAGGTTTACCAAGTTTAGAAATTTATTTATTAAATTAAGAAATTTTGGTTCCTTAAAGGTGTTACACAAGCATTTGTTGTTTTCAGCAATTTAAATTGTTCAAAACAAATAACAAAATTCATATTTGGAAAGAGCACAAAATTTTAGGTGGAGTACATGTTTCAAATATTGAAAAAGGAGTTACAATGATTTAATTATGAATTAAACAAGTTTAAACAAGATTTAATTGGATTTAAAACAAGTATGAATATTATTTGAATTTTATTTGTTCCAAACATAAATTCAAATTCATATTTGAAAAGTTTATACTTTTCTAGTTTGAAAACATATTTGATATGTTCAAAAATAATTTAATTTGAGCAAGTTATGAATTTAGCAAATTTAAATGATTTAAACAAGGTTTAAATTATTTAAGCAATTTTAATTATTCAAATCATGATACAAAAATTATATTTGAAAATATGGTTCAAAATGGCATGGAAAACATATTTTATTTATGTTATTTGGATTAAGTATGAAATAGTTATGCAATTAATCAAATTTTAAATGAATTGTTTGAATTTGAAATTTGAATGCATTTGAATTATTCAAAACAGAATACAAATGTTATAAACAGATAGAGAATTAAATTTGGTTCAACAAATATATTTTATTTTTATTATTTGGATTTATAAAATGAAAGTTATTAGCAATTTATTTTCAGGGACCAAACTGTAAAAGAAATGGACTTGTTTTGAAAAAGAAAAGGCTGAAAAACAAATGTTACTCTGCAGTGGCTAGCCACTGCCACTGACAGAGGGGCCCTGGGCCAGCGTGGCCCGCGTGGATGCACGCGTGGCAGCACTGCCACAGACAGGTGGTCCCTGCCTGTCAGTGCCCTGCGCAAAAATGGGGTTTTTATTCGCGCGGGGCAGGGTTCGAACCCGCACCCTGGGGCGCGCGCTCAAGTGTGGCTACCAGTGCGGTAGCGATTCGTTCTCGACAGAATAGGACGCGCAGCTAGGTTAACATTCAGAAGAAGTTAACTGAACTTTTAACTGCACAAAGTTTCTGAATTTTCGACAGAGATCGACGGTGGCCGGCGGCGAGTCCTGCGCGCTGCTCGTGCTCGTTGTGCTTGCGTGTGGGCTGCTGCGGTGATGTGTGTAACATCCCAAGTATGAAAATGTCCCTTAGAATGTTTGATTTCTTGTTTAATTAAAGTATTGCATCATGTCATCATATTGCTTTCATGTGTGGATTCTCAAAATTCAACTAAATTCAAATCACTTATGTTTTCACACTTGGTCTGTTACAACCTTTTCAAATAAAATAATCTAATCTAATAAGTTATTTGTTTTCCATAAATTTGAATTTGCAACAATTAATTTGGTGGAATTTCAAACCTTTTCAATTATCGCAAAATTCACTCAAATTCATTTGAATTTCAAATAGCAAAAAAAATTTGAGATTTTGAAAAAACAAATTTTGTGCAGCTTGGCATTTTGAATTCCCAATGCATAGGAAATTATTTCATGATTTTCTGACTTGAAAATCTACCTCAAATTCCTTTTCTAATTTCCTTTTTACAAAAAAAAAGAGAGCAAACATAAAAAATAAAACAACACACAAGGGAGAGAGAGACAGCAGGCCCTTTTTCCCTTTTTCTCCTCAGCCCATCACCACCCAAACCCCCTTTTGGCCCGATACCCCCTCGTGCCTTCTTCCACCTCTGTACGGATTGCATCGTAGCTATCCACGTAGCAGAGACCATGGGGGAACGGCCATCCCTCTCCCCTCCCTCCTATAACTCCACCTCGTTGTCCTAGGGTTTTCCCCTCCATCTTCTCTTCCTCCTTCTTCCCTCTCACCGCCTCCACTCCTCCTTCTCCCACTCCATCTTCTTCTCCCTGTTTTTCTCCCTGTACTGTATCTCTGAAACCTGTACCTCCACCCGAAACCACTCCGGCGATCACCGGCATTCAGGGCCCCTCCGGCCGTGCAAACGGCGGGAATGGAGCCGCCCCACCGCGGGCTCCATCCTCCACCCCGCGGCAGCGGCCGGGAGGCCCCGATTCTCCGCCGCCATCCTCACCAAGCCGCCACCGCTGCACCCGCTCCTGCCCCGACCACGACCTCCTCCTGCCTCGAGCGCACGAGGTGAGGCCTCCCCCTCGCTCCGCCCCTACTCCCTCACCTCTCTCCCCTCTCCCTTCCGCTACGAGCCCACAGCACCACGGCCGCTCACCCCCCCTTGCCATCTCCGCTCGTGATCCCTCCGTCGAGATGCAGCGATGGAACCTGCAGGTTCAGTTACGTGCATGTTCAGTTAAACACCCGCACCACACCTCATACCCCCCGAGATCCCCTTCTCACCAACAAACAGCACACCAGCCCCACTGGTTCTGTCCCCTTTGCGCTAGTACCAGGGCTTGGGTTCGAGTCCCCCCTCTCCCAATTAAAACCATCTTTTTATTTTCCATTGATTTGGTCACAGCAACATCTCAGAATCACACATAGGCCCTTGTAAATTATTTCTAGCCCCTGCAAAATTTTTCCTAAGTCCCTGGTTCATAAAAAATGGCAGATTTACACCAAATCTTGTAAATTGCATAAGAAAATCATTTTAACTCCAATTTTAACTTTTTAAATATGTTTTCTGTCCCAAATTAAATGTTGAATCCAAATATAAAATTTGTTTACTGTTTTGAATATTTTAAATTGTTGAAATATTTGAAAACTTGTTAAATTCACTTAAACTTGCAAAATTCATAACTTGGGCATATAAATTCCAAATTCCACAAACTAAATATGTTTTCCAATCAACTTTTCATGTACTTTCCAAATATAAATTTTGTTTGCTGTTTTCAATAATTTAAATTGCTGAAAAGAATTGTTTCTTATTTAATGCATTTAAAATTGCCAAAATAATAACTTGCTCATTTTAAATCCAATTTCAACAAATGAAATATGTTTTCCATGCAAAATTAAACCACCTTTCCAAATATAAAATTTGTTTCATGTTTTGAATAATTAAAATTGGTTAAATAATTTAAACCTTGTTTAAATCATTTAATATTGCTAAATTTATAACTTGATCAAAACAAATTCTTTTGGGACATATAAAATATGTTTTCAAACCATACAAGTATGAGCTTTTCAAATATGAACCTCACTTAATGTTTTGAACAAATAAAAATTCAAATAAGTTCATGTTTGAATTAAATTCATTTAATTCTTGCTTAAACTTGTTTAATTCCTAAATAATTTATTTGAAATCCTTTTTCAACAAGTGAAAGATGCATTCCACCTAAAATTGTGTGTTCTTATCAAATATAAACTTTGTTATCTATTTTGAACAATTAAAATTGGTGAAAACAACAAATGCTTGTGTGGCACCTTTAAGAACCCAAAATTCCAAAACTTAATAAATGAATTTCTAAACTTGGTAAACCTTATTTCCATTTGGTTCTATTGTTGTTATTTTTCTGTTTTCCTCATCCATGCATCATATTAATCCACTTTCATATGATGATTAGTTGTAAAACAATTAATTCAACCATAATTCATGGGCTTTTCATACGCAATCCAAATTGCATGAGGGTCCATTTAATCATGTTGTTATCTTGTCAACTAGTTTATTTTGATGCATCAATTAAATGGTCATGCATCATCCCATGTTTGTGCACTATGCCATGTTATTGATTGTTTGTTCTCTGCGTTGTTTGTTTGCTTCTTCTCGGATAAACGACGACGTTGAGACCGACGATACTTACGACACCCCTTCTAAGGAGTTAGCTCAGTACCAGGCTACTGGGTTTGCAGGCAAGTTATCACTCACATGAACCATCGTGTTCCTTTCAACATTGGTTACCGATACTTTCTGTTGTCTATTGTGCTAGCCCTATGAATAGTTGCTTCTGTTACGAACCTATCACATGTATCCTTTAACCCTGATATTGCCTCACCTCCACACCTATAACCATTGCTTGTTGCCCGTGTCTTACTAGCATGCTTAGGGTTGTTTTGCTCGAGTCTGTTGCCCGTTACTTTCTGTTACTATTTCTATTATGCTCTGGGGGCTCGATGTTTAATCAATCAATCATGCTAATGTTATTATTAATAATAATTTGATGATAAGGCACCGGCAGGAGGCCCTGTGTGGTTTTGAGGCCTGCTAGTGTCGACCCTAATAGGAAAAGGGTCTTGTCTACTGATCCATGATGAGCGCACTAACCGCGTGTGGGAAGCGAGTATGGGCGCCCCCCTCAATTTGATTCGATTCGCATCTCGTCCAAATCGCCTCATTTAGTTCGTGTTTTCCATTTGCCGCATGCATGTTTTTGCGAGCCCAGGCCAGGGTGGAAACTTTTGTAGTCGGCATATAGGGGGACACGTTCTTAGAGTGCTATGAGGCTCCCTTTTCTTCGGGGCTCGATTAGCCGTGCGCCCAAGGTGCTTTGGGCTTGATGCGAAGAAGAGTTGAGTTGTGTTGAGTACCTCGCTTGGTGGGTTTGATCCCCGTATGGCGGGTTATTCTTACGTGTACGGCCAAATTGGTGCACCCCTGCAGGGATAAATCTTCTCGAGAAGCCGTGTTTTCCGCGGTTATGGACTACTTGGTGAAAGTACTGGCTAACAAGTACTCAGGACAACTTAAACCTAAGGATTAACAATCTTACACCCAATGATTAACAACTTGACTAGTAATAGGCTTATTGACACAATAATCTGAACCATCATTATTCCAACTGTGTGAGTTATCCTCAGATTGCTTCTTTGGATAAGGGGCGAGATCCAGGATGGGTTTGTTTGGAGTTAGTTGATAGGTTGGTTACGATACGCGATCTTATCTCCTTTCTGTTAGCCGGAAGTTGTAGTATGTTCTGTAGTTGGTTAGAGCAGCCAGTTGCAGCATCTTTTATATCCCCTTTCCTCCGTTGAACCCAAAGCATCTGTGCTTGGTGTTGACGGGTTACACTTTGGTGAACTGTGAGTCTTGCTTTCCAGTACGTTTATGTACTGACCCCTTTGGGGCTGTGGTTTCCGCAGACGACGTTTCTGAGGATCTACATGGTGGCTACTACGTGGAGTATGACGAGACTGCTGACGAGTAGATAGCGGACCCCGGGCAGGATCCGAGACTTTGTGGATGGGCTCCGTCTTTTCGTTTCCGGCCTCTTAGGCCTATTTGGATCTTGTCTGTACTCAGACCTGTTGAATGCTTCCGCTGTGATGTAATGATGAATTGTTGGGACATGTGTCCTCTGGATGATTGTATTTGCTATCTCTGCTCTAATGAGAGCTATTTGCAACTTATTTCAATATTTTGTGTCGTAGAGATCTGTTGTGATATCACTTGTTCAAACGCCGTTGACGTACCATGTGTGTATGTTTTGAAGTACGTCAACGGAAGTGTCTGGATTTCTATGGGATGGTTTGCGCAGACGATGAATAGTAGGGAATGGTTGTCACACGTTTACGTTTTGGCCTGCTCATATTGAGATGCGGGTGCCGGTATGCCCCGTAAGCCATTCTATCTACTGTTTAGCGGACTGTGAGTATCCCCTAGAAGTCCGGGTGCGACAATGTGCGCGTGCAAGCGTTGCAGAGAGGAGGAAGGAGAGGGGCGAGGAGGAGGTGATCGACTGCTCACCTGCGTTGCAGGTGCAGCAGAGGCTCGGGGCAGGGAGCTCGACGGCGATGGCACGGACGGCGGCGTGGAAGCAGGGCTTCCTCGGGGCTGCTGGGGTGTCGAGGACGTCGAAGGAAGTACGGGGGTCCGATCCCCGTGCTTACCCTAGCTGGAGACGCGCTGCCTCGCCGGCGATCATCTCCGGTTCAGAGGTGGGTGGCTCGGGTGGTTGCAGAGAGGGGAAATCGCCGGTGAGAGAGAGGGAAACGGCGGCGCGGTGGGTAGCTGAGGGAGGTACGGGCTAGGGCTAGCTAGGGGAGGCCGCGGGTAGGTTTTTATAGAGGCTAGGAGCTGCGCACGGCCGTCCACTGTTGCTGCCGGCGACGTGGATAGGCGCGATGGCCTGCCGTACTGCGGGAAGAAGAGAGGCGAAACGGTAAGTGGCCGTGGGCTAGGTTGGTGGGCTGGTGGGCGCAGCCCACCTGGCTGGCCTACCCACCAAGCGTTTTCTTCTCTTATTTATTTTGTTTCTTTTTTTTTTTGCAGAAATAGAATTAGGAAGAAAAGAATGGTTTTTGGGTTAGGAAAAATTAGGGAAAAATTTGTGTAAGCTAGTAATTACAATAGCCACAAAATGCCCACTTTGGTTTTCCAAAAAGTTCAATTTATTTTGCTGTTTTGTAATTGAGTGAATTTGTATGAATTTTGAAATATTGGGTGATTTATTTAAAAGAAACATTTCCAAAAGTTTAAACCCTCAATTTTATTTGAAACACATTGCTTAGAATTGTTTTGTAAATTTCAATAATTCCAAAGGGTTGATGTTTGGAATTTTGTTTGAATTTGAATAACATTTGGATTAAGTGAACTATTAAAAACCACAATTTTAAACAGTTGAACCTTATGGATTAAATGGAAACAATTGAGGTTTTGAGTTGAACTTTTTATTTGAAAAATTTGTAACATAACAAGTATGAAACAAGCATTTGAATAATGTTTGGATTTCAATTGTAAAAACAAAGAAAAACAGATGCAAACAAGGAATGAGTATGATGACATGATGCAAAACTTTAATAAAACAAGAATCAAACATTCTAAATGGAAGTTTTCATACTTGGGATGTTACAGCTGTCCATTGCCCAGTTACTAAAATCCAGGAAATCCACTATCTCCTCTTAATCTAATATAATCAAGTCTCAAATCATTTGTCTCCCTCAAAGTTCTTTTCTCTACTATCATGATGCCAAAGCTAAACCAAAAAATCCAACAAGCATATACCAACTCTGTGCTACTTCTATAAATCATTTCAAAATCTCCAAACTCTTATCTCAAGATCAAAATTTAAATCATTTCCCCAAAACAATCTCTATGGAGCGTGACAAGCTCCGAGAATATATCACCAAGAATAATCACCTACTATCTCCAAGCCACATTATTTTTCCTAAAATCGAAAAATCACTCCTTTATAACCACCAACTACTTCCTATATAAAATCCAATATTCCTCGAAACGATCTTTAATCATAATCGAATATCTATCCCAGTCCAACATACTCTTTTTACGATAGTCAAGATTTCTACTAAAATCCAGTATAAGAATCACCTATGCAAACCATCATCATCATTATCCCAATATCACAAATTTTCTCACATGATACTCCTAATCAATCCAATCTGATTATATATCAAGGGCTTCCTAAAAATCCAATAGTTTCCACTAATATCTCTAAACCTCAAATCATTTCTTCAAAGCTACAAATTTTAGTTACAGACAACTTCCAAGTTTTGGGGTCCACAACTTTTTAGCCACTGATAATATATACTGTAATTCAACCCAAACAATTAATCACGTGATCCTCACAACCAAGTCACATGACCAAGTCTAACACAATTGCCACGCAGGGCCAACACACACCACACACAGTGGAATACTAAACACACTCAACGTAGTAGGGCCCAAGTCACGTCTTAACCATGCCTTTTGGCCCAAAGAATGATGGAGCTACATACCAGCGTTGCATGCAAAGATGCCTGCATGACCAAATAGGCAAAAACGTCCATGTTTACGTGGATGATATTGCCGTCGTTTCCAAGGAGAAGCATACACTCCTTGAGGATATGCGAGAAACTTTCGACAATCAGCGCACTTACAAAATGAAGCTAAATCCATTAAGGTGCGTATTTGGGGGTTCCCTCAGGAAAATTTCTAGGTTTTATTGTTTCTCATAGAGGAATCGAAGTAAACCCGAAAAGGATCAAGTCAATCCTGAACATCAAAAGGCCTACGTGTCTAAAGATGTCTAGAGACTAATGGATTCCGCAGCCACCGTAAGCAGGTTCATAAGCCGGCTTGGTGATAAAGCTCTGCCATTATACAAATTGTTTAAGAAATATGACAAGTTTGAATGGACAGAAGAAGCAGACAAAGCGTTAGCCCATCTAAAAGAAACTTTAATGAAAGCTCCGATTTTGGCATATCCAAAAGACGAAGAACCAATGTTACCGTATCTAACAGCAACAAACATGGTTATTAGTGCAATAATAATTGTGGAAAGTCGGAAAGACGAACAAAGTATTCCAGATCAATATCCGGTATACTACATCAGTGAAGTATTCTCTGAATCAAAGCAAAGGTATCCACATTATCAGAAGATGGCATATGGCATATTTTTGCATCCCGAAAACTCCATCATTATTTTCAAGGGAATTTCATAACAGTGGTAAGAAAAGAACCACTAGGGGATATTATAAACAATGCAGATGCAATAGGCAGAGTCGCCAAATGGGGTATTGGGCTTGCTGCGTTCGACATTAAGTACCAACCCCGTACGACAATCAAATCCTAGGTGTTGACAGATTTTGTAGCTGTTTGGACAGAAGCCATCGAAAAGACGCCCATGCCGGAGTAGGAATATTGGATCATGCATTTTGACGGATCCAAAATGAAGGAAGGCGCCAGTGCGGGTGTTGTGCTAAAATCTACAGGAGACGAAAAAATGGAGTATGTGCTTCAAATTCACTTCAACGCCAACAATAACATGGCAGATTACGAAGCACTACTTCACGGCTTGCATATTGCAAAGGAAATAGGCATCAAACACATACTATGATATGGAGACTCGGATTTAGTACAACACCAGCTAAACCAGACATGGTATGCCAAAAGCCCCATAATTGCGAAATATCGGAGAACTGTCGACGAATTCGCCATTTGCTTCCTAGGGTTTGAGGTAAATCACGTCAAACGGGGAGAAAACTGGAACGCGGATGCTTTAGCCTGGATGGGCTCAGAAAGGGTGAAAACATTACCACCTGGTGTATTCGTCCAACATTTGTACGAACCATCGATAAAAGGCGAAGATGTTGACTATCCCCTAGTATCCAAATCAATTGAGGTCCTGCTCCTAATCCCGAATTGGATAGTGCCATACATGAATTTCTTAGTCGATCAGAAATTCCCGGACGGAGTAGATGATTGCAAAGGTAGATAAAGCGCTGCTGCAAAAGATACATAGTAATTAATGGTTACCTGTATAAACGCAGTACAACCGGAATTTTCCAGCGTTGTGTTTCACCGGAAGAAGGATGGAAAATCCTGTAATAAATTCATGCCGGAGATTGCGGACATCATGCTGAGTCAAAGAGCATAGTTAAGAAAGCATTCCGGGCAGGATTTTTCTGGCTAACTGCCAAGATAGACGCAGAACACATAGTTAACACATGTGTCAGATGTCAGTATTACGCCAAGTAGACCAATATGTCGGCTAAAACACTCAAGACTATTCCCATAACATGTCCGTTTGCGGTCTGGGGGATAGATATGATGGGGCCATTCAAAACTACGAGAGGCGGACATACACATCTACTTATTGCGGTAGATAAGTATACCAAGTGGGTGGAAACTAAACCCATAAAAAAGCTTGATGGTGTGACTGCCAATTTTTTATCATAGACATAGTCATGAGATACGACGTTTGGTGCGCGTGATACACACGTTCATTGGGAGACCCCAAGAGGAAGGTATGAAGAGCAAAGTAGCAAGTTTCCCTCAGAAAGAAACCAAGGTTGAATCGACCAGTAGGAGGAAGGAGTAACTTCAGAAGGTGAAGCAGCTGAGATGGCAGGGCGCACTACCAGTTCAGTAGCAACGTGGAAGCTGCACAACACAATCAAATCACTTTGCCCCAACGAAGCAGTGAGGCCGTCAATCTCACCGGTTTTGCTGAACACAAAGAGGTTAAACGTATGGTGTGGAAAACAATAGTAATAGTACGAGAGCAGTATGAAAGCAGTAGGTGTTTATCAGTATGAGGAAAAAGGACCGGGGTCCACAGTTCACTAGTGGTGTCTCTCCGTGAAAGATAAATAATATGTGTGGTGAAAAAATTACAACTGTGCAATTGACAGAAATGAAGGCTGCACCGTAGTGCATATGCAAGACATAAAGATTACTATGTGATTCATGCGGGCATTACAACAAGATACATAGACTGTTATCCAACTACATCTATGACTAAAAATCCACCCTTCGAATATCATCCGAACAAACGTTGGGTATTAAGTTGAAAGCAACAGATAATTGCAGTAAGAAAAGTGTGTAATGTAAACAATAACATCATCCTTAGACCAAGCATTGTTGTTTTCTCCCTAATGGCAACAACACATCCTCCATCCGTCACGTTTCTGTCACTCGAGCACAGATGAAAACGAGGCATGAACCCACTATCGAGCATAAATACTCCCTCTTGGAGTTACTAGCATCTACTTGGCCAGAGCATCTACTAATAACGGAGAGCATTCAAGATCATAAATAACATATGCATGAAGATAACATGGTAGATTGATAATCAGAAGACATAGCATTCAACATTCATCAGATCCCAGCAAACACAACATGTAGCATTACATAAAGATGATCTTGATGATGATAGGAAGCTCACAAGATGTAAACATGAGGTACAAAGTGGAGAGAACAACCATCTAGCTACTTCTATGGACCCGTAGTCCAGGGATGAACTACTCACGCATCACTTCGAAGGAGGGCATGGTGGTGTAGACCCCTCCGGTGATGATTTCCCCCTCCGCCAGGGTGCCGGGGAGAGCTCTAGAACCCTCCCGATCTCAGGATGACGGTGACGGCGTCCTCGGGTGTTTCTCGGGTAAAAGTGGTATCCTCCTAGGGTTTTATCTCGGGGGGATTAAATAGGCAAAAGGGCAGAGGCGGTGGAGACCTGGGGGGCCCACACCACCCCCCGATGCGGCCAAGGGGGTAGCGCGCTGATTGTCTTCGGGACTTCGTGGAACCTTCGGGAATTCTAAGACTTCCGGCCTTCGAATTTTACAATTCCGATAATATTTCTGTAATGTCCGGGGTATTTTTTCCTCAATTAGATTTTATTGTTTGTTTTCCTTTTGCATCATCATATCATCATGCATAGCATTGAATTTTGTTGCACTCTAAAAGAAATAAATAAATATATTTTTCTTCTTCTATAAAACCTAATTCAAGTTTAGAAATCAAAATGATTTGGCATGTTAAAAAAATGTTTAATTGGCTTATAGATAGCCTCTATTTTAACATATAATTATTTTGGAATTTTCTATATGAAATTATTCCTGCAAAAACTAATTTTCTAAGTTATGTGATAATTTGAAAAAAAAAACGTTTTGGGGAGAGGCAGGCCAGCTAGCCGCAATGGGCCAGCCAACCCACCTACTATCCCCCATCCCAAACCTAACCCTAAGCCCACCCTGCCCAACCGCACACACCCAGGCCACAACACACCACGCAACGCACCCAGACCCACACACGCACACGACACACACGCACGCCAGCGAAGGGATCGATCGATCCCCCAGGCAGCGACGCCTTCCTCCTCACGAACCCGCTCGATCCCTTCGTCCTTCTCTGTCCCATGCGCCGCCGCGTCTCCCTCTTGCCAAGATCCTCTCCGGCCGCCGCCCTCCCTCACCTCCGACGCCGCTGCTCCTCCTTTCCCGCACCCGCCTCCCTCCTCTGCCTTCGACCCCGAGCGCAACCCCCCATCGAGCACCGCCCTCCTCTCCCCGTCTCCCTACGCGTGGCCGCCGCTGACCTCCTCAAGCAGGGCGCCGCCCGCCCTTTTCTCGTCGCCGCCGGTGGCCGCGGGAGCCGACCCTCCTCCTCGGCCACAACAGCTCCTGCGCCCGGCCCCAACCCTCCTCGCGCCCGAGCAGCTCGCCGACGAGCCCTACGCCGGCGCCGCTGCTGCTTCCCTGCGCGGATGGCCGGCGAGCGTCCTCCCAGGAGCTGCCTGCCTTGGGCCCTCACGGCCAGCTGCAACGGCAGCAGCTTGGTGCTCCTCGACGCCCACCATGTGTTCGACGCAAGTACCACAAGAGGCGGGGCACCTTGCGGGTAGCCATACATGCTCACATTGCAGTTGTTGTGACCAAGGCCTTCGTGCCCGTGTCCTCGTGACCGTGATGCCGCCATGATCTCCTACAAGGACGCTAAGAGTACCTCGACGACGACAAGAACTACTACCTCGACTACGACCGTGCCAAGATCGACCCCGAAGATGACGATGTTGTGGTTCCTCCGTCGACTACTTCGACTACTACGCCTACTTCGGCTACGGAACGGGAACGACGACGTGAACGACTACACCGCCGTGAACCTCGCCGTGTCCGCCTTGCGTCGGACGCCTTCATGTGTGCCATGAAGCCCTGAGACCGAGACCATCAAATTCACCACCGACCCGAATGCGATGATGTTGCGGATTCGGCCACGACTACGTCGACTACGGAACGGAACGGCTACTTCGTCTACTTCCCTTCCTTCCCCGACGTCGACTACTTCCTCTGCTACTACTACGTCGGCTACCTCGTCCACGTCCCGAACGCTCCGGCGTTGTTCCGAAGATCTCCTCCTTCCCGGCGTCAAACCCGAAGATCTCCTCTCCACACGTGCGAACCCAAACCCTAAAACCTCTATACCTATGCCCTATTTTCTATAACATATCAACTATAATTAAAATGTCATCTCATTCATGTGTTGCATTGCATTTTTGTGGGTAAATAAATAACGTGAACCTCCTAAATTAAATGTTGGGCTTCCGGCTCAATTTAAATTGATTTAATTGCATAAATCATAACTAATTCATTTTAACTCCAAATTTGAAAAGTAAAATATGTTTTCCAATCAAAATTCTCTAAACTTTGCGAATATCAATTTTGTTTTCTGTTTCAAATAAATTAAATCGCTGAAAACAACTATTTCTTAATTAATGCATTTAAAATTGCTAATTTGATAACTTGCTCATTTTAATTCCAAATCCAACAAATAAAATATGTTTTCATATCAGGAAAATGCACTTAATCTGTTCATGCCATCCATGTTCATGTTTGCACCTTGCATTTTGCATTTGTAGTAGTGTTATGCATGTTCACCTATTAAATAAATATGGAATGTGTTGGGGTATTTAATTCAATTGTTGCCCTATTCCATTTAATATTGCTTAACTCACCTATTTACTGTTTTCCATGCGAAACAACATTTAATATTGATGGTTAGCTAAACAACTTGAACCAATAATTATTTCTCCGGACTCCAGTTCCGATTAAATTGCTTAAGTTGTTTCCTCTCCGTTGCATCTTGCCATGTCATGCATATAAAATAGGATCATGCTGGATCTTTTGCCGTAGAAGTAATTGTTGCATCCGGTGTTTCTGTTAGCTCTTTGCTTCTTCGCGGATAGGACGTTGAGATGATGTGAGCAATGACAAGTTCTGCGGATGTACCTCTGCCTTGTGGGATCTCAGGCAAGTATACTCACTTGCTCCCAATAGGCTGCCTTTCATCACTTGTTACCGATTCTTTCCGTTGTTCTTATTCTAGCCTGTTGATTCGATGCTTGTGTCTCGATCCCATCATATGTTTACCTTGCAGCCATGATATATCCTTTCCTTCCACTTCCTATTAACTGTTGCTTGTTTACCTTGTTGGCCCTCGTGTCGTAGTGCATGCTTAGGTTTGTTTGCGCTCTAGTTTTGTTTTCCTTTGTTCTATCACCTGTTTAGTTGATAGTTGGGTTTCAATTTAATCAACAACATGTTAATGTTTTGGGTAATAATAATAATTTGCTGTTAAGGCACCGGCAGGAGGCCCGGGTTAGGGTTTTGGAGCCGGCTGGTGTCGAAACTAGGAAAAGAGTCTTGTCTACTGATCCATGATGAGCGTGCTCACCGCATCCGGGTGGTAGTATGGGACCCCCCTCGACTTAGACCTGATCTGCAGCTTGTCCGAAGAGCCACACTTAGTTCGGGTGTTCCATTTGCTCCTTGCATAATGGGTTGATCACCCATTGTTACTGATGATGATGATGATGCATATAGGGCGAGGCCTCTAGTGCCGGGGTGTTGTGTCCTGCGGGAGTTTTGCACACCTGCGCTGAGTATTCGGCTGCATGGCTGGGACCTTATAGCTCCGTGGCTCCTAGGATGGGTTGTAGAAACGGTTTGGGTCGTGTCGAGCCAACCTGAGTTTTAGTTGGTGGCTCGAGTGTGTACGGGTACTGGAGCACACCCTGCAGGGATAAATCTTCTCGAGAAGCCGTGTTGTCCGCGGTTATGTGACGACTTGGTGAAAGTGCTGGCTAACAAGTACTCAGACAACTTACACCTAATGATAATAACTTGACTAGTAATAGTCTTACTGACACAATAAGTTGAACATCATTAATCCAACAGTGTGAGTTATCCTTGGGTTGCTTCCTTAGTAGGGGGTGACATTGGATGGGTATTGTTTGGTGAGTAGTGGTAGTTTGTTACGATACGCTATCTTATCACCTCTTTTAGCCGGAAGTTGTAGTGTGTTTCTGTAGCTGGTTAGTGCAGCCCACTGCCGCTTCTTTGCAATAATCCTTTTCCTTTCCGTTGATCCCAAAATATTTGTATCTTGTGATGACTCGCTACGCCGGTATCTTGTGAGTATGGTTTATCCACTTGCCAGTACTTAACCGTACTGACCCACGAATCCCTTTTTCGTGGCTGCATATTCAACATTGCAGTCAACAGGTTTGAAGTCTGACGACGTTAGCTTGGGAATCCCTCCGGCTTGGCCTGGGCAGGGATTGGACGCCATCGGTTATCTTCAGGACTCTTAGTCCAATTTGGATCTTGTCCGTAGTCGGACACTATGTTGTTTCTTCCGCTGTTATTTGGATCTTTGTATTGTATCAATTGTACCCCTGACTCGTTTGAGTCATCTTGTATATATCTGTGCTGTTGTTGTTGTGGATTATTCGTGAACTGTTGTAATGATTATCACAAGTGGCAACCTGGAATCGGTTATTATGTGGATTTTGGCGGGAATGCTGAAATCCGCATAGTGCCCGATCTCGGGGCGTCACAAATGGTATCAGAGCCTTGGTTCCGATTCCCGAGATTGTTTCGATACGAATGGTTATCGAAGCAACGGGTCCGCAAAGCCTGTAGGTTTACCTCGCTAACGGTCGTTGTTTCTAGAGTGTCAAAAAATATTTCTGCTAAACTATTTTGGAAACATCTCAATAGGATTCTTGTTTTCTCCTTATCTATATTCTACTTCTCCTTCTATCTCATTTGTTTTGGAGTCTACTCTCGTACTCAATCTTTCAAAGTGTTAGGATCCTACGTGGGTGGATGTTTTCTGAGCCGTTAACCTAATAGGTTCGATCATCGAAAGATTCCTGGTGGAAGAACATCGTCATCAACCCGAGCAAGAATCTCTTGTTAGTGGTGTCGAGAAACCCTTGTTAGTGGTGTCGAGGAGATCACCTGGAAGCGCGAAGACTCGTTAGTCGAACTTCTTCTCCCTCCCGGGTTCGTGGTTGGATTGCGAGGGTGCAATCCCTTGTTAGTGGTGTCGTTTGTAATGTCCGGGGTATTTTTTCCTCAATTAGATTTTATTGTTTGTTTTCCTTTTGCATCATCATATCATCATGCATAGCATTGAATTTTGTTGCACTCTAAAAGAAATAAATAAATATATTTTTCTTCTTCTATAAAACCTAATTCAAGTTTAGAAATCAAAATGATTTGGCATGTTAAAAAAATGTTTAATTGGCTTATAGATAGCCTCTATTTTAACATATAATTATTTTGGAATTTTCTATATGAAATTATTCCTGCAAAATCTAATTTTCTAAATTATGTGATAATTTGGAAAAAAAAAACGTTTTGGGGAGAGGCAGGCCAGCTAGCCGCAATGGGCCAGCCAGCCCACCTACTATCCCCCATCCCAAACCTAACCCTAAGCCCACCCTGCCCAACCGCACACACCCAGGCCACAGCACACCACGCAACGCATCCAGACCCACACACGCACACGACACACACGCACGCCAGCGAAGGGATCGATCGATCCCCCAGGCAGCGATGCCTTCCTCCTCACGAACCCGCTCGATCCCTTCGTCCTTCTCTGTCCCATGCGCCGCCGCGTCTCCCTCTCGCCAAGCTCCTCTCCGGCCGCCGCCCTCCCTCACCTCCGACGCCGCTGCTCCTCCTTTCCCGCACCCGCCTCCCTCCTCTGCCTTCGACCCCGAGCGCAACCCCCCATCGAGCGCCGCCCTCCTCTCCCCGTCTCCCTGCGCGTGGCCGCCGCTGACCTCCTCAAGCAGGGCGCCGCCCGCCCTTTTCTCGTCGCCGCCGGTGGCCGCGGGAGCCGGCCCTCCTCCTCGGCCACAACAGCTCCTGCGCCCGGCCCCAACCCTCCTCGCGCCCGAGCAGCTCGCCGACGAGCCCTACGCCGGCGCCGCTGCTGCTTCCCTGCGCGGATGGCCGGCGAGCGTCCTCCCAGTAGCTACCTGCCTTGGGCCCTCACGGCCAGCTGCAACGGCAGCAGCTTGGTGCTCCTCGACGCCCACCATGTGTTCGACGCAAGTACCACAAGAGGCGGGGCACCTTGCGGGTAGCCATACATGCTCACGTTGCAGTTGTTGTGACCAAGGCCTTCGTGCCCGTGTCCTCGTGACCGTGATGCCGCCATGATCTCCTACAAGGACGCTAAGAGTACCTCGACGACGACAAGAACTACTACCTCGACTACGACCGTGCGAAGATCGACCCCGAAGATGACGATGTTGCGGTTCCTCCATCGACTACTTCGACTACTACGCCTACTTCGGCTACGGAACGGGAACGACGACGTGAACGACTACACCGCCGTGAACCTCGCCGTTTCCGCCTTGCGTCGGACGCCTTCGTGTGTGCCATGAAGCCCTGAGACCGAGACCATCAAATTCACCACCGACCCGAATGCGATGATGTTGCGGATTCGGCCACGACTACGTCGACTACGGAACGGAACGGCTACTTCGTCTACTTCCCTTCCTTCCCCGACGTCGACTACTTCCTCTGCTACTACTACGTCGGCTACCTCGTCCACGTCCCGAACTCTCCGGCGTTGTTCCGAAGATCTCCTCCTTCCCGGCGTCAAACCCGAAGATCTCCTCTCCACACGTGCGAACCCAAACCCTAAAACCTCTATACCTATGCCCTATTTTCTATAACATATCAACTATAATTAAAATGTCATCTAATTCATGTGTTGCATTGCATTTTTGTGGGTAAATAAATAACGTGAACCTCCTAAATTAAATGTTGGGCTTCCGGCTCAATTTAAATTGATTTAATTGCATAAATCATAACTAATTCATTTTAACTCCAAATTTGAAAAGTAAAATATGTTTTCCAATCAAAATTCTCTAAACTTTGCAAATATCAATTTTGTTTTCTGTTTCAAATAAATTAAATCGCTGAAAACAACTATTTCTTAATTAATGCATTTAAAATTGCTAATTTGATAACTTGCTCATTTTAATTCCAAATCCAACAAATAAAATATGTTTTCATATCAGGAAAATGCACTTACTCTGTTCATGCCATCCATGTTCATGTTTGCACCTTGCATTTTGCATTTGTAGTAGTGTTATGCATGTTCACCTATTAAATAAATATGGAATGTGTTGGGGTATTTAATTCAATTGTTGCCCTATTCCATTTAATATTGCTTAACTCACCTATTTACTGTTTTCCATGCGAAACAACATTTAATATTGATGGTTAGCTAAACAACTTGAACCAATAATTATTTCTCCGGACTCCAGTTCCGATTAAATTGGTTAATTGTTTCCTCTCCGTTGCATCTTGCCATGTCATGCATATAAAATAGGATCATGCTGGATCTTTTGCCGTAGAAGTAATTGTTGCATCCGGTGTTTCTGTTAGCTCTTTGCTTCTTCGCGGATAGGACGTTGAGATGATGTGAGCAACGACAAGTTCTGCGGATGTACCTCTGCCTTGCAGGATCTCAGGCAAGTATACTCACTTGCTGCCAATAGGCTGCCTTTCATCACTTGTTACCGATTCTTTCCGTTGTTCTTATTCTAGCCTGTTGATTCGATGCTTGTGTCTCGATCCCATCATATGTTTACCTTGCAGCCATGATATATCCTTTCCTTCCACTTCCTATTAACTGTTGCTTGTTTACCTTGTTGGCCCTCGTGTCGTAGTGCATGCTTAGGTTTGTTTGCGCTCTAGTTTTGTTTTCCTTTGTTCTATCACCTGTTTAGTTGATAGTTGGGTTTCAATTTAATCAACAACATGTTAATGTTTTGGGTAATAATAATAATTTGCTGTTAAGGCACCGGCAGGAGGCCCGGGTTAGGGTTTTCGAGCCGGCTGGTGTCGAAACTAGGAAAAGAGTCTTGTCTACTGATCCATGATGAGCGTGCTCACCGCATCCGGGTGGTAGTATGGGACCCCCCTCGACTTAGACCTGATCTGCAGCTTGTCCGAAGAGCCACACTTAGTTCGGGTGTTCCATTTGCTCCTTGCATAATGGGTTGATCACCCATGGTTACTGATGATGATGATGATGCATATAGGGCGAGGCCTGTAGTGCCGGGGTGTTGTGTCCTGCGGGAGTTTTGCACACCTGCGCTGAGTATTCGGCTGCGTGGCTGGGACCTTATAGCTCCGTGGCTCCTAGGATGGGTTGTAGAAACGGTTTGGGTCGTGTCGAGCCAACCTGAGTTTTAGTTGGTTGCTCGAGTGTGTACGGGTACTGGAGCACACCCTGCAGGGATAAATCTTCTCGAGAAGCCGTGTTGTCCGCGGTTATGTGACGACTTGGTGAAAGTGCTGGCTAACAAGTACTCAGACAACTTACACCTAATGATAATAACTTGACTAGTAATAGTCTTACTGACACAATAAGTTGAACATCATTAATCCAACAGTGTGAGTTATCCTTGGGTTGCTTCCTTAGTAGGGGGTGACATTGGATGGGTATTGTTTGGTGAGTAGTGGTAGTTTGTTACGATACGCTATCTTATCACCTCTTTTAGCCGGAAGTTGTAGTGTGTTTCTGTAGCTGGTTAGTGCAGCCCACTGCCGCTTCTTTGCAATAATCCTTTTCCTTTCCGTTGATCCCAAAGTATTTGTATCTTGTGATGACTCGCTACGCCGGTATCTTGTGAGTATGGTTTATCCACTTGCCAGTACTTAACCGTACTGACCCACGAATCCCTTTTTCGTGGCTGCATATTCAACATTGCAGTCAACAGGTTTGAAGTCTGACGACGTTAGCTTGGGAATCCCTCCGGCTTGGCCTGGGCAGGGATTGGACGCCATCGGTTATCTTCAGGACTCTTAGTCCAATTTGGATCTTGTCCGTAGTCGGACACTATGTTGTTTCTTCCGCTGTTATTTGGATCTTTGTATTGTATCAATTGTACCCCTGACTCGTTTGAGTCATCTTGTATATATCTGTGCTGTTGTTGTTGTGGATTATTCGTGAACTGTTGTAATGATTATCACAAGTGGCAACCTGGAATCGGTTATTATGTGGATTTTGGCGGGAATGCTAAAATCCTCATAGTGCCCGATCTCGGGGCGTCACAATTTCCAAGACAACTTTTTTGAAACTAAAAACAACAGAAAACAGGGATCTGGCTCTATGGCATCTTGTCAATAGGTTAGTCCGGAAAATAGATAAAAATGACATAAAGTGTATAGAAAACATGTGAGAAACAATAACAAAACAACATGGAACATCAGAAATTAAGGATACGTTTATGACGTATCAACATCCCCAAGTTTAGTTCCTACTCTTCCTCGAGTAGGTAAACGATAAAAACACAATAATTTCTGAGGTGACATGCTACCAACATAAACTTGATCATCAATAATGTAAAAGCATAAGTAAGCTGAGATCATAGAACTTTAACACAAGCATGATAAATAAAACTTTAATAATAAAGCATAGCAATCACTTTGCATCATGAGAAGTAACTCAAATAAAATATCATGAATAAAAATGCAAAGAAAGATATACATTTTTTCAAGTATAGTGAGAACATGTCAAAGTGATATTTCACTAGTTCTTAAGAGTGGGGCAAAACATAAATTCCAGGACACCTTGAAAGTTCATGAGGAAGACTAGAATAAATAATTAGAGAACAACCAATAACACATCATGAATCAATTAATAATGTTTTGGGACAAATGCACATAAAACTCAGAATGGCAAAAATGCACTCTCAACTGTGCATAAAGTTAGAAGATGGAGACTCAACATAAAAGTAAAAGAAAGGCCCTTCGCAGAGGGAAGCATGGATCACCCATGTGATAGAGCTTTTATTTTATTAAGCAGAGGTATAAAAACTTGACACTCCTCCCAACCATCTTTCACAAACCATGGCTAATCAAATCCTCGGGTGCCTGCCAACAATCACATACCGTGGAGGAGTGTCTATATTTTAAGAGAGGTGTATGCTTATGTCAACGAATGGTAAAAATAAAATACCATACTTCACAAGCCAACTCACTACCAAATTCCGCGCGATCCGGAACGTTTTGAGCGGCACGTTTTGATAACGTCGAGCGTTTCCGTCGCGAATGGCTGAAAAGTGGAGTTTGCTCTCGACGTATTTGTTTGGTCCGTCGCAGACTGGTTTTGCCCGACTTTTTGCTACTTTTACGTCGCGGATTTTCATCTACGGCCCAGTAGCCCACTAAGAGGCCAGTTGCCTTCGACGAAACTGGCTTGGTCATGTAGTACGTCGCGAATTTTCATCGGACCCACACATCCTGCCAGGTTTGACTGCATTGACCGGAAATGACCGCGCTCTCTCGCGGTTGTTCCTAAAGTTTTTTTTGCACGGGCCCAGCTGTCAGTTCACCAGTTCACACCAGCATCACAAAGTTTACCCGCCATCATCACAACAAGGAGATTTATAATAACTAGAATTATAATAATAACTAGAATTAACACGAGTTCACACCAGCATCACAAAGGTTACCCGCCAACATCACAACAGGCTCACATCATTAACTAAATAGTTTCATGTCATCGATAGGGTTCACATCACAACAGGTGCACCTCAGCATCTAAACAGGTGCACATCATAAACTAAATAGTTTCTCATCGATACGGTTCACGTCACTTTTTCCTCCTGATCCACCCATTCCGAAGGCACATCCACAGGTTCCACGTCACTTTTCCTTGTCACAATTCCATTCCAAAGGCACATCCACAGGTTCCACGTCACTTTTCAGCGTCCTCAATGCTCTCAAAACGCACATGCAATTGTTCCACAACACTTCTCCCATTGATCCATCCATTCTGAAGCCACAACCACAGGTTCGCAAACCCTACAAAAAAGGCATCATACATGTTTAGCACATCATCAACTACAAGGCCAACCATCAGCACTGTCGAATCATCGGCACATGCAACAGAACAAATAAAAGTGTAATAGTGAGCCACATTGCCAACCATGGTACATACAAATGACACGCAATAATTCTGACAGATTTACCTACTATAGTAAAATGAGGCACAACTGAACTTGTTCTGCATGCTATTTTCTATAGTAGCCCAACTGCTAGACACATTGCTGCATATTAATCATTGGCAGAGACAGTTTAATCATTGACACACGTATAAAGCACAAATGTTTAGCAATGGAAAGCAAGAAAAGTAGCCTCATACTAATAAGCACAAAACAAAATTAATGAGATCGTGGAACATTTTACCAAGGAAGATGCAGAACCAATGTGGTTGTACACAACACTAGGTAAAATTCTCGATGATCTCATCAAGATCGAGTGCACAGTTTAATCATTGGCACATTTATCGAGCACAGATGTTTAGCAATGAAAAACAAGAAAAGTAGCCTCGTACTAATTGTTATTTTATTATGTTCCGAATCCCGTACAAGTGTTGTACTACATATGGAGTCCTACGAGACTAAGGCATGCTAACCGTGCTAGACGCACACAACTACAACTCTATTTTGTGTCCGCTAAGAAAGAGAGTTGTTTGCCCCAATATATAGTGCGAGATAGTCATAGAATAGATTGAGAGAGAAAGATGTGAGATCAAGAGAGAGATCCACCAGATTAGCACGTAGAGGGTTTGTCCTCTCGTGTATTGTAATACTCCTCCCAATTGTAGTGACACGCCTTTGTGCGTGCCGTGGTTTTCTCCCTTAAGGGTTGTAAGGACCCCAGACCGGCAGTCTGAAACCCTCCGTATGCATACATTCACGATCCCAGAAAGATCAGTCGTGAACAACATACACAGTTGGCACACAGAAATACATCATCCATTACACGAATACATAAAGGTATTACATAAAAGATCACATGATCAAGTTTAACGCAACTGCCACATGGGGCAGGCAACTTATCAAACACAGCGGAAGACAAATAAAACACAACATAGTTGAGCCCAAGTCACGCCTTAACCTACAGGCTGCTGACCCGGAGACGATCCTAGTTCGCAAAGCCGTCAACTCCGTACTTCTCTTCATAGATCTCCTTCGGAGGCTCCTTCTCAAAGTCTGGCAAGTAGATACCAGGGGCGAAACCATAATGAGTACATTTGAATGTACTCCGCAAGACATCCATCATATCACTTACCAACATGCAAGTATGCTTATATGGTGGAATAGGTAGGCTATAAATAGGGTTCACTACCAATGGTGTTCATATATGATGACACCACAGTTGCAGTCAGGTTAATCTGTATCTTCGTTGAAGAAGATACTTCAGAAGAAAAATAATATAGTTTTATTTCTCTTGTAGATATCACATGTACAAGAGGTTTTGTAAAGATTTGTTAAAGAATATTTTCTCTTTGGAAAACTTCTTGGAATCAGTTTCCAGAATTCTTGCTTAGAGTAGAAAAGGTTTTCTTGGCAAAACATTTTGTTTTGTATAACATCATCTGGCTTTTCATCATCGACGATACCTCCACGGTATAAGTTTCCATTCCTTTCCGAACTTCACAAGTTCAACACTTCCTTTCCAAAATTCCTTTTCAAAAACTTCCTTTTTTTTGAAAACATTGACACAATGCTAGCTACATGGCCATTCAACTCTCCATATCCGAGGACGCGGCTTCTTCGAAAAAGTTATACTCTACAGAGGTGTACACATCCACCAGATCCAGTACACCTCCCGTGAAACAACCACGGACTGTAACAACAGTATGTAAACATCAGGTATCTGATCATAACCATTCACTATGTTCAAGCTAGTATATGCCTATCTCTCAGTTGAGTTTTACCACATCCCCGGCACCGAGCTAATCCCCGCCAAGCCAGGATGCCTCAACTGATGCGACCGGAGGGAAAATTAATCCCACACTTTATATGTCTCCGCGACATTCGGTTCGAGGGTACGACGTCCCTTATAGCGATTGAGATAGCACACACTAATAAGAACAAACTTCAAGTTAAGCCCCTTGCCCATGTTGGGGTAGGGTGGCAGTACGGTAAAGGTTGTCCGGCGAAGACTAGGTTGTGTGTCATTTTTGAAAACACCATTTTCTCAAAAATGACCACTTCCACATTCCTCCGGAGAACAAGGATCCGCCTTTTCTCCGGGTTTTTCCGTAAAGCCTTTGTTTTGTAGAATCACAATTTTAGGGTGTCCACTTAGGGACTAGTATATTTGATGGTAATAAATACCATATGCTGGCTTATGGGCTTGGTATTACCAAGTTTAACTATTGGCATGATAGTAACCTATATACTAGTATAGTAGTAATAGCCACATCAAAAATAGTTTTGATAATCAAGTTTTTGTAAAACTTCAGAGGTAAAACATGCATGATAGGTAATGATAAGTATTGTATCAGCAAGCATCAGGATGGCTTGCCTGGTATCTCCTTGTGTCCCTGGTTTTGGAGTGACTGGAACTTGAAACAGAGCTTCACGACACTTCCTTCCTCTTCGTTTTCTAACGTCGTAAAAGGAATAAAGGACACACATTCAGAACCAATCAAGGCAAGAAACCATACATAACAATACCTACAGCAAGGAAATCTAATAATAACAAATCACACAATTATTAAAGGAGGCAAACAATCAAACAAACCTACTTGGCAGAAATGCCATTTAATAAGACAGCTTAAGGTTGGAGGAACATATCTCACAACCTTAATATCATGGATTCAGTGGGTGTGCCACTCTCATACCAAGATATTAATAAACCCAAAATACCCATAGCTTCACAAGGGTGAGACTACTAAAAGTATATAAAACATGCACACTAATAATCATGGCAATGGGTCTATCAACCACACCACAAAAAGAAAAAGGTAGCTATCTTACTAAGTCTAAATTCACATCAAGAATAAATAAGACACATGATTTGCAAAAGTTACTTTTACAAATCAGTGAGCCTACACAAGTGTAACAAGGTAATAGACTCATGAAAAAACACACAATTCTCATAGTGAGAACAATAGAAACAATGACTAAAAAGGAGGAATCCTATAGACATGCTCCTACTCAGGGTTTGCTATGCAAGCAAGCATAATAAGTAAAGTACTAAAATGCAAACAAGGAACCATGTTATCATAATGGGAAATGAAAACATGTCCTCATGCAAGGATACACAATTATCTACCAAACACAAGTTGGCAGGAAAAACAATTCAACACAAAAGCTGCTAAGGAATCTAGTACTACTCAATCATGAAGAATCAATGGATGCATTTCAATCAAGTAATTGAAATACAACCAGAGGGTCCATGTCATAAAAATAGGAGTAAAAAACATCTATACTTGCTATAACAAAAATATCCCATTTAACCAAACAATGCATCAATTTGCAGGGCAACTCCTACATACTAGTGGTAATAAAAAGGGGCATTACTAGAGGAATCAAACAACACTCCAAAGATGGATTTTTCCTAGCAAGACACACATGATTAAAACCACTTAAAAACAGAAGCATACACATTTTCATTTAGCACTAAAAATCCCAAAGCAAAAATACTAGGCACTCATTAGTTTGAGAACCAAATAAAAGAAACACATCTAGTGTGGGGGAAATCATGTTTCCACCAAAAATGCAATGACACCAGTGGGTGTTCCACTAGCATATCAAAGCATTAAGAGGTCACAATGCCTCTGGTCCACTTGCTAAAAAAAATTAACAAAAACCTAAACTAGCACCTAGTGCAATAACCATACTAGTAGAAAATAATAGGGTGCAAGAATAAGCAAGGTAATGATACTCATGATATTGTTTTCACACAAGTGAAAAATCTAGGGATCAAGTATTAATAAAAACATCATCAAAATGCTACTGGTCCTATGAATACAACACAAAAATATGTGGCTACACAACCACAAATGTTAGGTCAAAAATTCTCCACATGAGGGAATTTTTCCATAACATTCTCATAGTCATGACAAAGCTACTCATGCTTTTCTACAAATTCAAATGCAAGCTAGCAGAGGTGATACAAACAAAATATAAGTATCCACATGGTGCTGTATCTAATATCTCAACACAACAATCCAATTGCTTGAACACAAATTAATCAATCAAAAATTCTATGCAAGTAATAACTAGAGATAAAACATATGCTATTAACAAAAATCCTAATTCTTCTCAACTCAAGTCCACACCATCCAACATGCTAAAATAGCTAAGTAACACTTAGAAAACAAGTTCACACAACTTATACATGCTAGAAAACAATATTGCAACACAAAAATATAATCACACAATTTAATTACTTAAAATGCCAAAATGGCAGAAACAAGTGAAACAAAGTTCTGTCCACCAAATTTTATATGAGGCTCTAAAAATTAAACCCAGCTAGGTTTGGATAGCCCTAAACATATGCAAGACCATCCAGTTGAGTTTGCATCAAAATTCATTTGTAATAATTTTATAAAAATCACCAAAGTGCTCTCTGGTGTTTTACCAAATTGCATGCCATTTCAAAAATATTAGGAACTTGGAATCAAGGTTAATTGCTTCAGTTAGGAAATTTCAAGGGATTTCCAATGCAATTTGCCCCACTTCATTCTGAGTTGTAAAATAAAAATGGTGCTCATTTTGGTGTTTCCGGTACCTGTTGCCAAATCATTTTTCGTTGCAAAAATATACATCCAAATGTAGATCTACAAGTTGGAGGTGGTTTAGATTTTGTTGCTTTACATCTGTGAATTTTTTCTTGGTCAAATTCATCTTTTAAATAGGTTTTTATGGCCCAAAGTAAACATGCATCTTTTCTGTAAAAAAATTAAAAGGAAAAAGCTAGACATGGGCCAGATCTACCATTTGGGCCGGCCCGATCCAATCCTCACCGCAGCGGAATCTAGCCGCTGAGGCTGACGCGCGGGCCAGGCCGCCACGGGGCTGCCACGCACGCAGATTGCGGCCCCACGGGCCAGTTCAAACGCACAGCGCGCGGGCAAGGGGCGGTGACGCCAGCGCGATGTCACGCGCGCGTCACCCGCCGGCGGGACTGCTCCGGCGAGCACGCACACGGCGAAAACGGCCATCTTTTAGCGAACCAAAGGCATATACGAGTAGCTTACGACGAGAGGAACCATCTATGCACGGCCTCGTTTCCCGGGAGGCACCGGAAAAGCGGCGACGTCGGTGGCGCACGGTGGCCGGACGGCGAAGACGGCGCGACGTCGATTAAGGGCGAGAGGGAGAGGGGAAAACGGTCGGGGAGGACCGCGTGCTCACCACGACTGCAAGGGGGGGCTCGGTGAGGTCGGAGGAGGGTCGTGGACGGAGGAATCCCTCGCCGGAGCTCCGTCGGGCTCGGGGAAGAACGAGGACGGCGCGGGCACTACAAGGTGATTCGGCTCGATTTCTTCGGCACCGAGGTCCTACTCGACGAGGCGGAGATGATGGCGCCAACGGCTGCTGGTGGCGAGCTCCCATTTGGCCGAATCGACGACGAGCTCAACCTAGGGTTTCGGTTTGGGCAAAAATTAGAGAGAAAGAGGGAAGGGAATGCTCAAGGGGGAGAGAGAGGGGGTAGATAGGGGACACAGCACATGGGGGGCCTCTTTATCCACCTTGATGCCTTCCAATCGAAGCAATGGGTAGGTCTTCTGTATCTACAGCAAGGCTAGAGGTAGAAGATGACTCATCTTACTTTTAGGTCCCTGCAATTTTACAAATTGGTCCCTATCTTCTCTGTAAAAGGTTGTTTTCACTAGGAAAACAAAGTCAAAATTTAAATTCCTTTTGCCCAAAATTCTTATTAGTTGAGATCCACAACATATGTGAAAATTGGCTCAATTGGAGAAACTTGATAATTCAAAGTTGTTCAAATTTGAATTCTTATATAAATGGACATTGAATTTATTAGACTACTTAGGAGCTTCCAAAAATTATAATTTTTGGCACACATTCCTTATTTGATGTGTTCCTTATGTGGTAGAAAATTCAAGTCATTTTGAGTTACTTCATAGAACAAACTTGTTCAAATTTCAAAAAGGTGCTGTCAAGGAAACAGGGGTTTTTGGCAACTTAAGTTATTCAAGAACTTGTGCCATTTTGGTTTTCATCCTAATTTATGATATAGAGAAGGTGGTATTTATTTCATGGCATTTGGAAAAAGTTTGTAGAACAAACTTGTTCAAATCCCAATTGTTGCTGTGGAGAAAAACCATGTTTTCAGGACTTTAATGGATTCAATTTTTGGTCTCCTCTTGTGTGTGTTCCTCATTTGATATAAGGAAGCAATGGTATTAATTTCAGCTCATTTTAAGAAAGTTTCCAATAGTAACTTGTTTGAGTTTTCTGTTTCTAGAAATATTGGAAATTCAATTTAATAAGGCATTTGGCTTTTCTTTAGCAATGCTTTGCCAAAATATTCATATGACTTGAGATAGCAAGTCAATGCTCTCCAATTCCTTTGTTCTTAAGCTTGCAAGGTTGGAAAAACATTTGATAATATTTTGGTGAAGCATTTAGGAATGCCTCTTTTTCTGATAATCTTTTAGAGAAACTTATTAAGTGTTTCCTCTTTCTTAAATTTAGAACTTGGAATAATATTCAACAAGTATTGGATTCATAAGATGTTTTTGGAAAACTCTTTGATCAATATTTACTTTAGAAAATATTGTCAAAGTCATTGGAACAATATGTTGAATATTTTGTTTTCAATTTCTTAGCCATGTAAGTTTATATAATTAGTTTGTTTAGTTGCACTTAAACAAACACAACCAAAGTTTAATTGTCAAGCAATTAGCAAAACAACTGTGTTATCAGGTATTCCAAAATTGGGATGTGACAAGGGTTTCCACATAAAAATCTGTGTTCTTGTTCTTGGTTGATCTACTTTTTGCTGCGCCGTTTTGTAGCACTAATAAGAACAGTTTAATCATTGGCACACGTATAAAGCACAGATGTTTAGCAATGGAAAACAAGAAAAGTAGCCTCATACTAATAAGCACAAAACAAAATTAATGAGATCATCGAACATTTTACCAAGGAAGATGCAGAACCAATGTGGTTGTACACAACACTAGGTAAAATGCTCGATGATCTCATCAAGATCGAGTGCACAGTTTAATCATTGACACATGTATCAAACACATATGTTTAGCAATGGAAAACAAGAAAATTAGCCTCATACTAATAAGCACAAAACAAAATTAATGAGATCATTGGACATTTTACCAAGGAAGATGCAGAACCAATGTGGCTGTACACAACACTAGGTAAATGCTCGATGATCTCATCAAGATCGAGTACACACTTTAATCATTGGCACATGTATCAAGCACAGATGTTTAGCAATGGACTCAAACATTTTCAAACTGACTAGAGATCAAACATTAGGAGCCTTAGATTCAACTCAAATTCAACAACAAACTCGAATATTTTCAAACTGACTAGAGATCAAACTGACATATTACAACAGATAATAGTCGCAACATAAGTCAAACATTTTCAAACTGACTAGAGATCAAACTGACATATTACGACAGATGATACTCGTAACATAAGTCAAACATTTTCAAACTGACTAGAGATGCACGATAGAACACACAATTCGGACTCCCAACAGATAGCAGCTGCAACATAAGCCAAATGATATCTTCAGATAGCAGTTCAAACAACAACTCAATCTTCTTCAGTCAGCAGATCATTCTCCTCCCGTAGATCCGTTGCCGTTGTGCCCACCGAAACAGTGGCCACCGTCCCTCACCCGAGGAGGTCCATTGCCATCCACACACCCACCAAAGAATGGGAACTGGTGCGTGCCTGTGGTGTCGACCTCGTCGTCGTCCCACAGTGGAGTGTCCGAGACGACTGGGAAATGGTCCACGACCTCCGAGACATGGATGAGGACAGTGTGCTCCAATGTCCTCATCGAGGTCGGGGTGCGCACTGTGGACGACATGTACGGCTCTGGCACCTCCACAATGCAGGTCTTCAGGACTGCGCTCGGCTGCTTCATCCAGGCCTCCACCAACAGGAACCAGCTGTCCACCGGGACATGCATCTGCACCAGATCACCGCCAAGATGGTTGACGAACTGCTCCACCGCAACGGGCTCACATGCCTCCCGCGGGAACCGCTCGAAGGTGAGCTTCATCAGATACGGTAGCTCAGATCGCTCGGCGCCGCTACCACGGCACCAGCGAATAAATCTGAGCGGCACTCCACCGGCAACGACGCGCCGGGACATATGTAACACGGTGGTGCAGTCCTCCTCGGAACGGAATCGAATGAGAAAGTCCACCGGCGACACGCTAACATCCACCTTCACCTGCCTACGGGTGACTGCGCATTGCACGACCAGCGCAGCCAGGACTTCCTCAGGCGACAAAGGAGGGCGACGCCCTCCCACGGTGACCTCCAGCGCGCGACCGTGCCACTTCATCTCGAGCTTCTCCGTTGCACGCGAGCGGGCGAGCATGCAACGGCCTAGAGTCGGTCGTATTGTGGGCCCCAGTCCGGAACATCTCCTCCGGGAACATGCGACGGACAGCCATCAACGAAGGAGACAACGAATAGCCGCGCGCGATCTATGGATTCGGTGGGGAAGAGTGGGGAATTTTGGGTTTGATCCTATTTCAGTCTGCGAGCTAGGCAGATGAGCAAATGGGGAATTTGGGGTTCGATCCTGTTTCAGTCCGCGAGCTGGGCAGAGGAGCAAATGGGGAATTTGGGGTTCGATCCTGTTTTAGTCTCAATTAGACCCTTTTTTTAACACAAAATCTGGCTCCAAATCTTGTTATAACATGTGCTAGATTTTGGTTTTCTATGTATGTACGGCATGCCCCAACAAAGTGAGGAAATAAATCCATTGGTCTACCCCCTTTGCGATGCCAGTTGAAGGGGTAAACCGAAAAGTTTGGGTTAACACATGCGAGAGTTTCGTTGAAGAGGGGGCTCCCGAGTAGGAATCCTTCCTAAGCCTATATGGATTAAAATCATGTAAATACAAGTAAACCCAAGGTGTTACCGGTTTCACCCGCATCGCTTGCTATATGCAGGAAGGGTCTATACGTAAACCTCAACCCCCTCCCCCTTCGGACGATCCCGAGGGAATACTATAACAACTCCGGACCGTCTGAATCCCACCCAAAATAAGGGTTTGCCATACCATGTGTGTTAGAGTGTGGCATGAGCCTTGGATGCCCAAGATTCCCTCACTCTTTGCGTTAGGGCTCACCGGCGTCAGATTCTCTCTAATGGGTTCCAGGACTACTTAGAACCCGAAACTCCCGGTTCTGAAGGAATGAGGGGAATGTTGCCAATAGGTGGGCCCTACCATTGTCTTGGTTGTTCCTTGGGCCTAATCGTTCCGGATCATGTAGAGGGTCCAAAACGACAGTTCCGTCCGTTTCTCCAGCGGGCCTATGGTTTCTCCAGAGAGAGGCTCCGGAGCGTGTGAATCCCACCCAAACCTGGGGTATGCCATATAATGTGTGTTGGAGTGTGGCATGGGTCTTGGATTCCCAATATTACCTCACTCTCTGTGTTATGGCTTCACCGGCGTCGGATTCTATCTCGCGGGTTCCAAGGCTACCCAGAGCCCGAAACTCCTGGATCTGACAGAATTGGGGAATCTTGCCAAGAGGTGGGACCCAACGTTGTCTTGGGTGTTCCTTGGGCCTAACCTAACGCAACCAACCAATTAGTTCCACTTTGCTACCCCTTTCCGGCTCACGTAGAGTGGCCAGATCGGCAGTTCCGTCCTTTTCTCGAACGGGCCTAGGGTTTCTCCGGAGAGGAACTTCAGAGCGTCTTAATCCCACCCAAGCCTAGGGTATCACGTAACATGTTTGTTAGAGTGTGTGGCATGGGTCTTGGAAGCCCAAGATTCCCTCACTCTTAGTGTTTGGGATTCACCGGCGCTAGATTCTCTCTAGTTGTTGCAGGACAACTCACGGACCAAAACTCCCGGATCTGACGGAGAACGTGGGGGGGGATCTTGCCAATAGGTGGCCCCTACCATTTTCTTGGGTGTTCCCTTGGTCCTAACCTAACAGAATCAAGCAACTAGTTCCAATTTTCTACCCCCTTCCGGCTCACATAGAGGGCCCAGATAGGTAGTTTTGTCCTTTTCTCCAGGGGGCTAGGGTTTCTCCGGAGAGGAGCTCCAGAGCGTCTTAATCCCACCCAAGCCTAGGGTATAACATAAAATGTTTGTTAGATTGTGCAATGGGTCTTGGATGCACAATATTCCCTCACTCTTTGTATTAGGGCTTCACCGGCGTGAGATTCTCTCTAGTTGTTGCATAACTCCCGGATCTGACAGAACGGGGGGATCTTGCCAAGAGGTGGGCCCTACCATTGTCTTGGTTGTTCCTTGGGCCTAAACCAACACAACAAGCAATTAGTTACACTTTTCTACCCCCTTTCGGCTCACGTAGAGGTTCCATAACGACAATTCCGTCCTTTTTTCCAGCGGGCCTAGGGTTTCTCCGGAGCGTATGAATCCCACCCAAGCCTAGGGTACTCCATACCATGTGTCTTATAGTGTGGCATGTTTCTTCTATGCCCAAGATTGCCTCACACTCTGTGTTATGGCTTCACAGGCGTCAGATTCTCGCTCGCGGGTTCTAGGGCTACTCAAAGCACGAAACTCCCGGATCTGACGGAACGGGGCGAATCTTGCCGAGAGGTGGGACCTACATTATCTTGGGTGTTATTTGGGACTAACCTAACACAACCAAACAATTGGTTCCACTTTTCTACCCCCTTACGGCTCACGTAGAAGGGGCTGGACCGGTAGTTCCGTCCTTTTCTCCAACGGGCCTAGGATTTCTTCGGAGAGGAGGTCCAGAGCGTCTTAATCTCACCCAAGCCTAGGGTATCACATAACATTTTTTTAGAGTGTGACATGGGTCTTGGATGCCCAAGATCCCTTCACTCTTTGTGTTAGGGCTTCACCGGCGTTAGATTCTTTCTCGCGGGTTCCAGGGCTAGCTACTCATAGCCCGAACTTCCGGATCTGACTGAACGGGGGGAATCTTGCCAAGAGGTGGGCCCTACCATATTATTGGGTGTTACTTGGGCCTAACCTAACATAACCAAGGAATTAGTTCCGCTTTGCTACCCCCTCTCGGCTCACGCAGAGGGCTCAGCTGGTCGGCAGTTCCGTCCTTTTCTCCAACGGTCCTAGGGTTTTTCCATAGAGGAGCTTCGGACCGTCTTAATACCAACCAACCTAGGGTATCACATAAAATGTTTTTTAGAGTGTGGAATGGGTCTTGTATGCACAGGATTCCCTCACTCTTTGTGTTAGGGTTTCACCGGCGTCAGATTCTCTCTAGTTGTTGTAGGACTACTCAGGGACCGAAACTCCCGGATCTGACGGAACGGGGGGATCTTGCCAAGAGGTGGACCCTACCATTTTCTTGGTTGTTCCTTGGTCCTAAACCAATACAACAAGAAATTAGTTACACCTTGCTACCCCTTTCGGCTCACGTAGAGGGTCCAGAACGATAGTTCCGTCATTTTTTCTAGCGGGCCTAGGGTTCTCCGGAAAGGAGCTCCGGAGCGTCTAAATCCCACCCAAGCCTAGCGTATTTCATACCATGTGTGTTATAGTGTGGAATGGGTCCTGGATTCCCAATATTCCCTCACTCTCCGTGTTATGGCTTCACCGGCGTCGGATTCTCTCTCGTGGGTTCCAGGACTACTCATATAGCCCGAAACTCCCGGATCTGACGGAGAACAGGGGGAATCTTGCCTAGAGGTGGGCCCTACCAGTGTCTTGGGTGTTCCTTGGGCCTAACCTAACACAACCGAGCATTTAGTTCCACTGTGCTACCCCTTCCGGCTCACGTAGAGGGGCGAGAACGTCAGTTCCGTCTTTTTCCCCAACGGGGCTAGGGTTTCTCCGGAAAGGGGTTCCGGAGCGTCTGAATACCACCCAAACCAAGGGTTTGCCATACCATGTGTGTTAGATTGTGGCATTTGCCTTGGATGCCTAAGATCCCTCACTCTTTGAGTTAGGGCTTCACCGACGTTAGATTCTCTCTAATGAGTTCGGGGACTACTCAGAGCCTGAAACTCCCGGATATGAAGGAACAGGGGGAATGTTGCCAAGAGGTAGGCCATACATTGTATTGGGTGTTACTTGGGCCTAACCTAACACAACCAAGCAATTAGTTCCACTTTGCTACCCCCTTCCGGCTCACGTAGAGGGGCTAGATCGGCAATTCCGTCCTTTTCTCCAACGGGCCTAGGGTTTCTCCGGAGAGGAGCTCCGGAGCGTCTTAATCCCATCCAAGCCTATGGTATCACATAACATGTTTTTTAGAGTGTGGCATGGGTCTTGGATGCACAAGATTCCCTCACTCTTTGTGCTAGGGCTTCACCGGCGTCAGATTTGATCTCTTGCCAGTTCCAAGGCTACTCAGAGGCCAAACTCCCGGATCTGACGGAACGGGGGGGGGGGATATTGCCAAGAGGTGGAACCTACCATAGTATTGGGTGTTCCCTTGGGCCTAGCCTAACAGAACCAAGCAACTAGTTCCACTTTGCTACCCCCTTCCGGCTTACATAGAGGGCACAAATAGGCAGTTCTGTCCTTTTCTCCAGGGGGGCTAGGGTTTCTCCGGAGAGGAGCTCCAGAGCGTCTTAATCCCACCCAAGCCTAGGGTATAACATAAGATGTTTGTTAGATTGTGCAATGAGTCTTGGATGCACAATATTCCCTCACTCTTTGTGTTAGGGCTTCACGGGCGTGAGATTCTCTCTAGTTGTTGCATGAACGAAACTCCCGGATCCGACGGAACGGGAGGATCTTGCCAAGAGGTGGGCCCTACCATTGTTTTGGTTGTTCCTTGGGCCTAAACCAACACAACCAAGCAATTAGTTCCACTTTGCTACCCCCTTTAGGCTCACGTAGAGGTTCCATAACGGCAATTCCGTCCTTTTTTCAGCGGGCCTAGGGTTTCTCCGGAGAGGAGCTCCGGAGCGTATGAATCCCACCCAAGTATAGGGTATTCCATAACATGTGTCTTATAGTGTGTAATGTGTCTTAGATGCCCAAGATTGCCTCACTCTCTGTGTTATGGCTTCACCGGTGTCGGATTCTCGCTCACGGGTTCTAGGGCTACTCAAAGCACGAAACTCCCGGATCTGACGGAACGGGGGGAATCTTGCCAAGAGGTGGGACCTACCTTGTCTTGGGTGTTCCTTGGGACTAAACTAACACAACCAAACAATTGGTTACACTTTGCTACCCCCTTCCGGCTCACGTAGAGGGGGCTAGACCGGTAGTTCCGTCCTTTTCTCCAACAGGCCTAGGATTTCTTCGGAGAGGAGCTCCAGAGCGTCTTAATCCCACCCAAGCCTAGGGTATCACATAAAAATTTTGTTAGAGTGTGACATGGGTCTTGGATGCCCAGATCCCCTCACTCTTTGTGTTAGGGGCATCACCGGCGTTAGATTCTCTCTCGCGTGTTCAAGGGCTTGCTACTCATAGCCCGAAACTCCGGATCTGACGGAACGAGGGGAATCTTGCCAAGAGGTGGGCCCTACCATAGTCTTGGGTGTTACTTGGGCCGAACCTAACATAACCAAGCAATTAGTTCCGCTTTGCTACCCCCTCTCGGCTCATGCAGAGGGGCCATCTTGACGACAGTTCCGTCCTTTTCTCCAACGGGCCTAGGGTTTCTCCACAGAGGAGCTTCGGACCATCTTAATCCCACCCAACCCTAGGGTATCACATAACATGTTTTTTAGAGTGTGGAATGGGTCTTGTATGCACATTATTCCCTCACTCTTTGTGTTAGGGTTTCACCGGCGTCAGACTCTCTCTAGTTGTTGTAGGACTACTCAGGGACCAAAACTCCCGGATCTGACGGAACGGGGGGATCTTGCCAAGAGGTGGCCCCTACCATTGTCTTGGTTGTTACTTGGGCCTAAACCAACACAAAAAGCAATTATTTACACCTTTCTACCCCTTTCGGCTCACGTAGAGGGTCTAGAACGACAGTTCCGTCATTTTTTCCAGCGGGCCTAGGGTTTCTCCGGAGAGGAGCTCCGGAGCATCTGAATCCCGCCCAAGCCTAGGGTATTCCATACCATGTGTGTTAGAGTGTGGCATGGGTATTGGATGACCAATATTCCCTCACTCTCTGTGTTATGGCTGCACCAGGCGTCGGATTTTAGCTCGTGGGTTCCAAGACTACTCCTAGCCCGAAACTCCCGGATCTGACGGAGAACCGGGGGAATGTTGCCAATAGGTGGGCCCTACCATTTTCTTGGCTGTTTCTTTGTACTAAACTAACACAACCAAGCAATCAGTTCCACTTTACTACCCCCCTTCCGGCTCACGTAGAGAGGCCAGAACGACAGTTATGTCCTTTTCTCCAGCGGGCCTAGGGTTTCTCCGGAGAGGGGTTCCAGAGCGTCTGAATCCCACCCAAACCAAGGGTTTGCCATGCCATGTGTGTTATAGTGTGGCATGCGCCTTGGATGCCCAATATTCCCTCACTCTTTGTGTTAGGGCTTCACTGACGTTAGATTCTCTCTAATTAATGGGTTCCAGGATACTGAGAGCCCGAAACTCCTGGATCTGACTAGACGGGGGGAATATTTCCAAGATGTGGGCCCTACCATTGTCTTGGGTGTTTTTTGGGCCTAAACTAACACAACCAAGCAATTAGTTCCACCTTGCCTCCCCTTTCCGTCTCACGTAGAGGGTCTATAACGACAATTTCGTCCTTTTCTTTAGCGGCCCTAGGGTATCTCCGGGGAGGAGCTTCGGAGCGTCTGAATCCCACCCAAGCCTAGGGTATTCCATACCATGTGTCTTATAGTGTGGCATGTGTCTTCGATGCCGAAGATTGCCTCAATATTTGTGTTATGGCTTCACCAGCGTCGGATTCTCGCTCGCGGGTTCTAGGGCTACTCAAAGCACGAAACTCCCGGATCTGACGGAACGGGGGGAATCTTGCCAAGAGGTGGGACCTACATTGTCTTGGGTGTTCCTTGGGACTAACCTAACACAACCAAACAATTGGTTCCACTTTGCTACCCCCTTCTGGCTCACGTAGAGGGGGCTAGACCGATAGTTCCGTCCTTTTCTCCAACGGGCCTAGGGTTTCTTTAGAGAGGAGCTCCAGAGCGTCTTAATCCCACCCAATCCTAGGGTATCACGTAACATTTTTTTTAGAGTGTGACATGGGTCTTGCATGCCCAAGATCCCCTCACTCCTTTTGTTAGGGGCTTCACCGGCGTCAGATTCTCTCTCGCGTGTTCTAGGGCTACCCAGAGCCCGAAACTCCTGGATCTGACAGAACTGGGGAATCTTGCCAAGAGGTGGGACCCAACGTTGTCTTGGGTGTTCCTTGGGCCTAACCTAACACAACCAACCAATTAGTTCCACTTTACTACCCTTTCCAGCTCACGTAGAGTGGCCAGATCGACAGTTCCGTCCTTTTCTCCAACGGGCCTAGGGTTTCTCCGGAGAGGAGCTTCAGAGCGTCTTATTCCCACCCAAGCCTAGGGTATCACGTAACATGTTTGTTAGAGTGTGTGTCATGGGTCTTGGAAGCCCAAGATTCCCTCACTCTTAGTGTTAGGGATTCACCGGCGTCAGATTCTCTCTAGTTGTTGCAGGACTACTCACGGACCAAAACTCCCGGATCTGACGGAGAACGTTCGGGGGGGGGGGGGGGATCTTGCCAAGAGGTGGTCCCTACCATTGTCTTGGGTTTTCCCTTGGGCCTAACCTAACAGAACCAAGCAACTAGTTCCACTTTTCTACCCCCTTCCGGCTCACATAGAGGGCCCAGATAGGCAGTTCTGTCCTTTTCTCCAGGGGGGCTAGGGTTTCTCCGCAGAGGAGCTCCAGAGCATCTTAATCCCACCCAAGCATAGGCTATAACATAAAATGTTTTTTATATTGTGCAATGGGTCTTGGATGCACAATATTCCCTTACTCTTTGTATTAGGGCTTCACCGGCGTGAGATTCTCTCTAGTTGTTGCATGAACGAAACTCCCGGATCCGACCGAACGGGGGGATCTTGCCAAGAGGTGGGCCCTACCATTGTCTTGGTTTTTCCTTGGGCCTAAAACAACACAACCAAGCAATTAGTTCCACTTTTCTACCCCCTTTCGGCTCACGTAGAGGTTCCATAACGACAATTCCGTCGTTTTTTTCAGCGGGCCTAGGGTTTCTCCGGAGACGAGCTCCGGAGCGTATTAATCCCACCCAAGCCTAGGGTACCAAATACCATGTGTCTTATAGTGTGGTATGTGTCTTAGATGCCCAAGATTTCCTCACACTCTGTGTTATGGCTTCACAGGCGTCAGATTCTCGCTCGCGGGTTCTAGGGCTACTCAAAGCACGAAACTCCCGGATCTGACGGAACGGGGCGAATCTTGCCCACAGGTGGGACCTACATTGTCTTGGGTGTTACTTGGGACTAACCTAACACAACCAAACAATTTGTTCCACTTTTCTACCCCCTTCCGGCTCACGTAGAGGGGGCTGGACCGGTAGTTCCGTCCTTTTCTCCAACGGGCCTAGGATTTCTTCGGAGAGGAGCTCCAGAGCGTCTTAATCCCACCCAAGCCTAGGGTATCACATAACATTTTTTTTAGAGTGTGACATGGGTCTTGGATGCCCAAGATCCCCTCACTCTTTGTGTTAGGTCTTCACCTGGCGTTAGATTCTCTCTCGCGGGTTCCAGGGCTAGCTACTCATAGCCCGAAACTTCCGATCTGACGGAATAGGGGGAATCTTGCCAAGAGGTGGGCCCTACCATAGTATTGGGTGTTACTTGGGCCTAACCTAACATAACCAAGCAATTAGTTCCGCTTTGCTACCCCCTCTCGGCTCACGCAGAGGGGCCAGCTGGTCGGTAGTTCCGTCCTTTTCTCCAACGGCCTAGGGTTTCTCCATTGAGGAGCTTCGGACCGTCTTAATCCCACCCAACCCTAGGGTATCACATAAAATGTTTTTAGAGTGTGGAATGGGTCTTGTATGCACAGGATTCCCTCACTCTTTGTGTTAGGGTTTCACCGGCGTCAGATTCTCTCTAGTTGTTGTAGGACTACTCAGGGACCGAAACTGCCGGATCTGACGGAACGGGGGGGGGGGGGGGATCTTGCCAAGATGTGGACCCTACCATTGTCTTGGTTGTTCCTTGGTCCTAAACCAACAGAACAAGAAATTAGTTACACCTTGCTACCCCTTTCGGCTCACGTAGAGGGTCCAGAACGACAGTTCCGTCATTTTTTACAGCGGGCCTAGGGTTTCTCCGGAAAGGAGCTCCGGAGCGTCTGAATCCCACCCAAGCCTAGCGTATGGCATACCATGTGTGTTATAGTGTGGAATGGATCCTGGATTCCCAATAATCCCTCACTCTCTGTGTTATGGCTTCACCGGCGTCGGATTCTCTCTCGTGGGTTCCAGGACTACTCATATAGCCCGAAACTCCCGGATCTGACGGAGAACGGGGGGGGGGGGAATCTTGCCTAAAGGTGGGCCCTACCATTGTCTTGGGTGTTCCTTGGGCCTAACCTAACACAACCGATCATTTAGTTCCACTTTGCTACCCCTTCCGGCTCACGTAGAGGGGCGAGAACGGCAGTTCCGTCTTTCTCCCCAACGGGGCTAGGGTTTCTCCGGAGAGGGGTTCCGGAGCGTCTGAATACCACCCAAACCAAGGGTTTGCCATACCATGTGTGTTATATTGTGGCATTTGCCTTGGATTCCTAAGATCCCATCACTCTTTGTGTTAGGGCTTCACCGACGTTAGATTCTCTCTAATGTGTTCGGGGACTACTCAGAGCCCGAAACTCCCGGATCTGAAGGAACGGGGGGAATGTTGCCAAGAGGTAGGCCATACATTGTATTCGGTGTTACTTGGGCCTAACCTAACACAACCAAGCAATTAGTTCCACTGTGCTACCCCCTTCCAGCTCACGTAGAGGGGCTAGATCGGCAATTCTGTCCTTTTCTCCAACGGGCCTAGGGTTTCTCCGGAGAGGAGCTCCAGAGCGTCTTAATCCCACCTAAGCCTATGGTATCACATAAAATGTTTGTTAGAGTGTGGCATGCGTCTTGGATGCACAAGATTCCCTCACTCTTTGTGCTAGGGCTTCACCGGCGTCAGATTTGATCTCTCGCCGGTTCGAAGGCTACTCAGAGGCCAAAGCTCCCGGATCTGACAGAACGAGGGGGGGATATTGCCAAGAGGTGGGACCTACAATAGTCTTGGGTGTTCCCTTGGGCCTAACCTAACAGAACCAAGCAACTAGTTCCACTTTGCTACCCCCTTCCGGCTCACATAGAGGGCACACACAGGCAGTTCTGTCCTTTTCTCCAGAGGGGCTAGGGTTTCTCCGGAGAGGAGCTCCAGAGCGTATTAATCCCACCCAAGCCTAGGGTATAACATAAAATGTTTGTTAGAACGTGCAATGGGTCTTGGATGCACAATATTCCCTCATTCTTTGTGTTAGGGCTTCCTCAGCGTGAGATTCTCTCTAGTTGTTGCATGAACGAAACTCCCGGATCCGACGGAACTGGCTGATCTTGCCAAGAGGTGGGCCATACCATTGTCTTGGTTGTACCTTGGGCCTAAACAAACACAACCAAGCAATTAGTTCCACTTTGCTACCCCCTTTCGGCTCACGTAGAGGTTCCATAACGGCAATCCCGTCCTTTTTTCCAGCGGGCCTAGGGTTTCTCCGGAGAGGAGCTTCGGAGCGTATGAATCCCACCCAAGACTAGGGTATTCCATACCATGTGTCTTATAGTGTGTAATGTGTATTAGATTCCCAAGATTGCCTCACTCTCTGTGTTATGGCTTCACCGGTGTCGGATTCTCGCTCGCGGGTTCTAGGGCTACTCAAAGCACGAAACTCCCGGATCTGACGGAACGGGGGGAATCTTGCCAAGAGGTGGGACCTACCTAGTCTTGGGTGTTCCTTGGGACTAACCTAAAACAACCAAACAATTGGTTCCACTTTGCTACCCCCTTCCGGCTCACGTAGAGGGGGCTAGACCGCTAGTTCCGTCCTTTTCTCCAACAAGCCTAGGATTTCTTCGGTGAGGAGCTCCAGAGCTTCTTAATCCCACCCAAGACTAGGGTATCACATAACATTTTTGTTAGAGTGTGAAATGGGTCTTGGATGCCCAAGATCCCCTCACTCTTTGTGTTAGGGGCTTCACCGGCGTTAGATTCTCTCTCGCGTGTTCCAGTGCTAGCTACTCATAGCCCGAAACTTCCGGATCTGACGGAATGAGGGGAATCTTGCAAAGAGGTGGGCCCTACCATAGTCTTGGGTGTTACTTGGGCCTAACCTAACATAACCAAGCAATTAGTTCCGCTTTCCTACCCCCTCTCGGCTCACGCAGAGGGGCCATCTGGACGGCAGTTCCGTCCTTTTCTCCAACGGGCCTAGGGTTTCTCCACAGAGGAGCTTCGGACCATCTTAATCCCACCGAACCCTAGGGTATCACATAACATGTTTTTTAGAGTGTGGAATGGGTCTTGTATGCACATGATTCCCTCACTCTTTGTGTTAGGGTTTCACCGGCGTCAGATTCTCTCTAGTTGTTGTAGGACTACTCAGGGACCAAAACTCCCGGATCTGACGGAACGGGGGGATCTTGCCAAGAGGTGCCCCCTAACATTGTCTTGGTTGTTACTTGGGCCTAAAACAACACAAAAAGCAATTATTTACACCTTGCTACCCCCTTCGGCTCACGTAGAGGGTCCAGAACGACAGTTCCGTCATTTTTTCCAGCGGGCCTAGGGTTTCTCCGGAGAGGAGCTCCGGAGCATCTGAATCCCACCCAAGCCTAGGGTATTCCATAACATGTGTGTTAGAGTGTGGCATGGTTATTGGATGACCAATATTCCCTAACTCTCTGTGTTATGGCTGCACCGACGTCGGATTTTAGCTCGTGGGTTCCAAGATTACTCCTAGCCCGAAACTCCCGGATCTGACAGAGAACCGGGGGAATGTTGCCAATAGGTGGGCCCTACCATTTTCTTGGCTGTTTCTTGGTACTAACCTAACACAACCAAGCAATCAGTTCCACTTTACTACGCCCCTTCCGGCTCATGTAGAGAGGCCAGAACGACAGTTCTGTCCTTTTCTCCAGCGGGCCTAGGGTTTCTCCGAAGAGGGGTTCCAGAGCGTCTGAATCCCACCTAAACCAAGGGTTTGCCATACAATGTGTGTTAGAGTGTGACATGCGCCTTGGATGCCCAATATTCCCTCACTCTTTGTGTTAGGGCTTCACTGACGTTAGATTCTCTCTAATTAATGGGTTCCAGGATACTGAGAGCCCGAAACTCCCGGATCTGACCAGACGGGGGGAATATTTCCAAGATGTGGTCCCTACCATTGTCTTGGGTATTTTTTGGTCCTAAACTAACACAACCAAGCAATTAGTTCCACTTTGCTACCACTTTCCGTCTCATGTAGAGGGTCTATAACGACAATACCGTCCTTTTCTTTAGCGGCCCTAGGGTATCTCCGGGGAGGAGCTTCGGAGCGTCAGAATCCCACCCAAGCCTAGGGTATTCCATACCATGTGTATTATAGTGTGGCATGTGTCTTCGATGCCCAAGATTGCCTCAATATTTGTGTTATGGCTTCACCAGCGTCGGATCCTCGTTCGCGGGTTCTAGGGCTACTCAAAGCACGAAACTCCCAGATCTGACGGAACGGGGTGAATCTTGCCAAGAGGTGGGACCTACATTGTCTAGGGTGTTCCTTGGGACTAATATAACACAACCAAACAATTGTTCCACTTTGCTACCCCCTTCCGGCTCACGTAGAGGGGGCTAGACCGATAGTTTCGTCCTTTTCTCCAACGGGCCTAGGGTTTCTTCGGAGAGGAGCTCCAGAGCGTCTTAATCCCACCCAATCCTAGGGTATCACATAACATTTTTGTTAGAGTGTGACATATGTCTTGGATGCCCAAAATCCCCTCACTCTTTTTGTTAGGGGCTTCACCGGCGTTAGATTCTCTCTCGCGGTTTCTAGGGCTAGCTACTCATAGCCCGAAACTTCCGGATCTGACGAAACGGGGGAAATCTTGCCAAGAGGTGGGCCCTACCATTGTCTTGGGTGTTACTTGGGCCTAACCTAACATAACCAAGCAATTAGTTCCGCTTTGCTACCCCCTTTCGGCTCACGCAGAGGGGCTAGCTGGTCGGCAGTTCCGTCCTTTTCTCCAACGGGCCTAGGGTTTTGGATGGGTCTTGGATGCACAAGATTCCCTCACTCTTTGTGTTAGGGCTTCACCGGCGTCAGATTCTCTCTCGAGTTCCAGAGCAACTCATAGCCCGAAACTTCCGGATCTGATGGAACGGGGGGAATCTTGCCAAGAGGTGGGCCCTACCATTTTCTTGGGTGGTCCTTGGGCCAAACATAACACAAAAAAGAAATCAGTTACACTTTGCTATCCCCTTCCGGCTCACGTAGAGGTGCCAGAACGACAAATTCATCTTTTTCTCCAGCGGCCTAGGGTTCTTCCGGAGAGGGGTTCCAGAGCGTCTGAATCCCACCCAAACCTAGGGTTTGGCATACCATGTGTGTTAGAGTGTGGCATGGGGCTTGGATGCCCAAGTTTTCCTCACTATTTGTGTTAGGGCTTCAGCGGCGTCAGATTCTCTCTCGCAGGTTCCATGACTACTTAGAGCTTGAAACTCCCCCTTCGGATGAACCCGAGGGAATACTATGAGAACATGTGGTAGATATTAGTCCTCCATCTACGTATATCCTACCCTAACACGACAAAAAAATTCCATTAGGACACCCCTTCCGACGCCGGTGGAAAGGGTAGACGAACAAGTTGACTTTTCGGTCAACATGCTAGAGTTTCGCTGAAGCGGGGGCTCCGGAGCATAGGAATCCCTACAAAACCTAGATGGGGTCCAATCATGTCTATACAAGTGTGTTTGGAGGCGGAGAGAGATCGAAGATCCTAATAAGAGGTGTTCGGTTTCACCGACATCACTTGTACAAAGGAAGGGTTCTTCCACTACATGTCGAAACTCCCCCTTCAGACGAACCTGAGCGAATGTATTATCAGAACTAGTGGTAGATATTAGTTCTCCATGTACATATGGCCTACCCTAACACACCCAAACAAAATATCCCATTGGGACACCTCCTTCCGACGTCGGTGGAAGGGGTAGACAAAAAAGTTGACTTTGAGCATGAGAAGCCCTACCACAGGCAAACTAAATATACAATTGGGACACCCCCTTCGGAGCTGAAATTTAGGGAGTTTCAATCAAACCTGAGTCAAAATAAAGACAATACATTCACACTGAAGGGAGCTTAATTAAGATAATAATAATTACAGTCACTAAAAGCCTAAACTAGGTGGTGGCACTCCTCGGACCTGCAGTTCGGACAGGCTCCCGGCTGGCGGGGCGGCAGGTTCCGGCGGTGCCAAGGGGCGCCACCCTGTCTCGGGCGAGTCCTCTTCCTCCTCCTTCTCGTCGGAACACTCCGTGTCGCTGGAGTGCATGCTGCTGTCGATGATGTAGGAGTGGAGCCACCCTATGTACTCCAGCTCCACTTGCTCGTCGCAGTACAACGAAGACATGGCGTCCTGGGGGTCATGACGCCTCGTCTGCCACGACATGTTATCGTAGCACTGGTTCATGTAGTCGACCCGTGCCTGGCCGGAGAGACGCGGCGCCACCGGGATGAAGATGGCGTTGGTCGTCCAACCTTCCGGGAGGCGTAAAGCAACCAGCACGGGAGTGTTCGTGCGGATAAGTGCGAGCGCGTCCTCCTCCGTCAGCAGATTATCGTCAGATGGAGGCGCGAGGGCACCCGCAGCTCGTTGTCCGGCCGCGTCGCGTCGGTGTTGGTGCATAGTGGAGGCCGAGAGAAGATAATGGATGAGTGGACTTTAGGAGTGGAGGAGGAGAGAAGCTAATGGAGGAGTTGGACTTTAGGAGTGCAGGATTAGAAGATATATGCTCGGCCCCTTAAAATTTCACGTCTCAGTGCATGGGAAAGACGGGACGTCGCCACAGTTCTGTCTACATGCGTGCTGAGCCTGCTTTGGGGCTAGCTAGCTGTTGCACGCCATGCCTGCAAACTTTGGGCGAGCTAGCTGCATGCCGCGCGAGACGTGCACTCTTTGCCTCCGTGCGCTGTGTGCCCCGTCGCGTCTTGATCTTAATGCGTGCCTGCGCGCGTGCATGCATGCCCATGCCTCGCTTCTGCTGTTGCACACACAAACGGCTAGCTGTGGACTGCTGGGTCGAAGTCGGCGCCGGCCGTATGCGTACTGGCTCGTGCTGCATGCGTTGCTCCACGCCTGCATGAGCCGGCCGTTTGTGTGTGCTCATTGTCATCGCTGTGCCTGGATAGAAAATTCAATGGTAAAGGCCAGCCTCGGCACCAATTAATGTTGTTTGGTGATCCGCCGGGAGGACTCTCCCCGCCGCTATATTACCCGATCGGTGCATTTGGAGGGCCTCTGCAAAACGCACCCCCTTCATCAACACGTCTCGAATATATAGCTTGTGCAAAACACAAGAGGTAGGTCAGCTTTGTGCTCTCTCCGCCCGCCATGGCCTGGACAACCATCGAGCTGATCGGGGAGGAACGTCTCGAGGACGCAAACCAAGTGGAGTATGTCCGCCCCGACGGCTATGACCTCTCCGACATGGTGCAGTTCTTCACCGCTGGTGGAAATATCTCTGCTTGGAGCACCGCGCTCATCGTGCTTGGCGCAAAGTACGCCGATCGGTGGATGTTCATCATCGACCACGGCAAGGATGGCGGCGGGGTCTACGCCAGGCTTTGGGAGCATGGCTCGGGAGCAAATCTGCACGGCGGCCTCTATTGGCTGAACGACACCCTGGTGTGCTGCGTCTAGGTCAACCCTTTGCTCCTATGGAACGAGTCCGTCCCACTGGTGCGCCCGGTTGTTCGTGTCCTTCATCGCGGCAACTAGTGTGCTTATAGAGCATATGTGTAACATGCTACGTCGTCGACTCGTCGTGTTTTACTTGTCGACGCGTCTGTGTGTGTGCTGTGATTGTGTTTTGCTACTATATAGTTAAGTTAATAGTATGTGTTGTGTTGCAAGTACTCAGTTATCTGTAGTTCTTTAGTTACTGTTGGTTTCACATAGAACCAATCTGCATATTCTAACGCGTTTTATGCACAACGACCTCAACTCCAAAATTATTTCATAATACTTCTTTATTTCCTCACAAGGTCCCTTTAGTAAATTATTGCATAAATGGTCAATTAGTTTAAGCCACCCATCATGTCCCTTTAGTAAATTATTGCATAAATGGTCAATTTGTTTAAGCCACCCATCAGCATCCGACGGCTAGCATAGTTTCCCGCACTTCCGCCAAAATTTCGTGTCCCTCCAAAAATTTGGCGCCAGTACAGGCCACTCAAAAATTTTCGCGCAAGAATATTACTTCTCAGCCCTCCCGCACACAACGGTCAAATTTATCGCGGAGGGCATTTCTGTAATCATTTTGAAACTCTCCCTTATCCCCTCGGCCCTCGCCCAAAGAATCGACTACTCCCCCTTCTCCCCTCCAGTCCCCGTCCTCCCAGACCAGATCCCACCCCTCTTACACATCGCCGTCGAGATCCCCACCCCGCCCAGGTCACCGTCCAGGACAACCACCTCGCCGTCGTGCTCACCGGTCTGCCACATCGTCAGCAACCTCGCCGTCATGCTCACTGGTTTGCCACATCGTCACCAACCTCACCGTCGTGCTCACCGGTCTGCCACATCGTCACCAACCTCGCTGTCGTGCTCACAGGTCTGCCACATCGTCACCAACCTCGCCGTCGTGTGCTCCCTGGTGTGCCACCTCGCCGTCGTGCTCACCGGTCTGCCACATCGTCACCAACCTCGCTGTCGTGCTCACCGGTCTGCCACATCGTCACCAACCTCGCCGTCGTGTGCTCCCTGGTGTGCCACCTCGCCGTCGTGCTCACCGGTCTGCCACATCGTCACCAACCTCGCCGCCGTGTTCTCGCTGGTCTGCCACCTCGCCATTAACCTCTCCGTACGTCCAGATCTACCACCTCGTCTCCAACCTCGCCTTCGTGTGCTCGCTGGTGTGCCACCTCGCCATTAACCTCACCGTACGTCCAGATCTACCCCCTCGTCTCCAACCTCGCCAAAATTTCACCGTCAATGTCTGCAACCACGCCAAAACGGGTAAAGGTTGAAGGCGAGAAACGCAGTAAGATTGTTGGTTCTTCATATGTTCGATGCAATTAATCTTTCTGAATTAGTGGTCTGTTTAATTGTATGCTTGATTCTTATTATGTTCGATGCAATTAATCTCTCTAAACTGTTTGATCGATGCTTCTTAATTATCCTGCTAATGTTTGATGTAATAAATCTCTCTAAACTGTTTCTCTGTTTAGTTGTATGATTGATGGTTCCTTATATCCGTATTTGTTATTGGCTTTGCATTTATAACTTTGTATACTGGTAAACAGAGGCTTGTCCATGAGTTAATTCTGAAAAATATGTAGAGGAAATGGGTGTGTTGCCCTCCTGATGCTCCTTTTTTTAATTATTTGCATTCGTAGTAGAAAAGACTGCATGGTTTCTTTTAATGGAAATCGCTAGGGGGGCCTTCTTGCTAATCTTGCATAAAAATAAAAATAGAAGTATTCAGCTTTGTTTTCCTATGGTAAAAGTTTGCTTATTTCCAGCCTGTATACTATTAGGTTTAAGCTCACTTTGTTTATGATCCTATCAGTCTTAGTTACAAATCTACGATCATAATTTATATTACTTACACTGGACTGTTCTTACCAAGTGTTTATATTTGGAGTTTACTTTGAGTTATTTATTCATGTTAGGATCACCACTACACCCCATGGAAGAAAAGCGTGCCAGAACTATCATGGCAAACAGTGCAAGGATGCATCAACTGGATGTAAAGTCTTTAGCAAGTATTCTTTCATGTCCTACTGTATTCACACCCAAAAAGATCAAGAAGGAAGACTCTAGATGTGAGTACAATCCTGAGGATGATGTTGAAGAGGAATCAGATTCCAATGAAGGAGACTGGTCATGTCAATTCCTATTCAGTGAGGACAATGAGTTGCAAGTTATTCCCTAATTCGGCAGCTCAACATTCTTCCATGATATCACAACAACTAGGGTGTAATGCTTAAAACTCTTTAAGTAATAAAAATTCCCTTTAGTTAAGAAAACAACAACTAGGGAACATCTTACTTATCTTGTGTTGAACAGTTTGATTAATGTCGTGTCATATATTTTGTGCTACTTCATCTATTCCATACCATAAGATGTTTTGGCAAGCTAATTAAGGTTGTGGTTGTCATTTTAACATGGTTTCCATCTATGCTCCTGACATGCTTGACATCTGCTAGGTCATTTGTCATTATAGACACGCTTGTTTGATTGTCATCTGCTATTTTCCAAATATTTTTTGTACATTACTGGCCATTTGTTAGTTTTATCTATTTTCTGTACATTGTTGGTCACCTGCTAGTTTCATCTGTTTTCTGTACATACTTACATCTATTTTCTTTGCATGCTTGATAGGAAAGCAAGAAAAGGATGATGTCGGCACCAACTTCAGAGGATGAGGATGATACTTTAGGTGTCATGCTGGATCGTGGAAAGCATACTTTGTTGAAGAAATCTCGTGTGGAAACAAGTAATTCAAAGTCTGAACACCAAGTGCAAACTGATGTTGAGAGAGTGGAGCATGCCAATATGCGCAACACAATTGCTGATTTGAGGGCGGCGAATGCAGAACCTGAGCGAATGAGGCTCCGGTTTGCATTTGAAATAGAAAAAATACGGAAGGAACAACAGGAGCTAAAAACGTGCCAACAAGAAGGAGTTGCTCTGCTTGAGGAGTTGGCTCAGCGCATATGTGGTAATTGAAACTATGGTCGTGTTGCTGAAAGCTGAATTTCTGTATGTTGGTTTGCTTTTCTGTAAAATAAACCACTAGTGTTGCAATTTATGTATTTGATGCCTGCTATGTGGTTTGTTTTTCTGCATAAGGAACATGGAAAGGTCAATTCGAACGATGATTTAAGCACCCATCTCGCACGAAAAAAACGTCGTAGTATCGTAACGTAAAAACATACCCGGATTAGGTGCCGTATGCCATGCCCACGTGTCGTTTTACGGTTGGACAGTTTCACAACAAAAAATAAAAACGTCGCGGAAAAGGCGCCACGTGACACCACCCCCTGCGCGGCCAAGGGGATGTGCGCGCCGCCCTATGGTGTGGACCCTCTGAGGGGCCCCTCCAGGTCTCTTCGGGACTCCGTGGAACCTTCGGGAATTCTAAGACTTCCGTGGAACCTTCGAATATTTCCAGAACAACTTTTCTGAAACTAAAAACAACAGAAAACATGGAACTGGATCTGTGGTAACTTGTCAATAGGTTAGTCCAGAAAATCGAAAAAATGACATAAAGTGTATAACAAACATGTGGGAAACAATAATGAAACAACATGGAACATCAGAAATTAAGGATACGTTTATGACGTATCAGCGTTCCACATATCATAATCACGGATAATGGGACTAACTTTGCAATTGAAGAGCTAACAAAATATTACCGGCAAACAGGAATCCGCCTTGTAGCATCAGTGGGACACCCACAATCCAATGGCCAAGTTGAACGTATGAATTGCTCAATCTTGCAAGGTATACACCCAAGACTCGAATCTCCTCTTCATAGAGCAGCTAGAGCATGGGTAGAAGAATTGCCTTCTGTGCTTTGGAGCATACACACAACACCGAATAGATCAAACGGTCAGACGCCTTTTTTCCTTGTTTATGGTGCAGAAGCAGTGCTTCCAAGGACATGATCCATGATAGCCCTAGAGTGCAGGCATAAAAAGAGACGAATACCAAAAACGCACAACGGGATGTCGTTGGTCTTTTAGAAGAAGAACAAGAACTTGTGTTGCAGAGATCGGCCATTTATTAGCAAGGATTACGACAATATCATAGCCGGAAAATCAAGCATCGTTCTTTTAAATAAGGTGACTTAGTTCTAAGAAGGGTGCAAGAAAGAAAACACAAGGTAGCCCTAGTCTGTGTGGGGGGGGGGGGGATTTTATTATTTGCCACACTTTTCTTTTCACTTTTATAATTTGGCACATCATGTGTCACTGTCAGTTGGTGGTCCGTGTGGCAAATTATAAAGGATTTGAGAAAAGTGTGGCAAATTATAAATTATCCCCAGTCTGGGAGGGACCTTTCGTTATTAGCAAAGCTATAAAAAAGGGGTCATATTACCTTGTAAATATTTGGGATGACGAAGATGACCCAAAAAATTCAAATCGCAAGAGAAAAGAAGCATAAATGTAGAGCTAGGAGACATAAACAGGCCCTGGAGCATCCAAGAGTTACGTCCTTTCTATACCTAGTCGAATTCTATATAAACATTATTGAGATCATGAAATAAAGTTTGTCGGAAAAGCATGCAAATTATTTTCTGTCTTTTACTATCAAAGCATGTTCCGTCTTTTCTATTTCCCAACGATCTTTCAATCTGCTTCAATGTTAACCCGAATTGTGCCTGTGTGCTTGGAGTTAAAAAAAACTGAATGCTTTTTCGCCTAAAAAGGCTACAGAACACCAGATTGTGCCTGCATGCCTGGAGTCCATACTTTTAGCTCCTTATTTTCTTAAGTTTTATCTGATTGTTTGTTAACTGGGTCACTGGAGTAGTAAGTTAGAGTGCCAAAGTATGACTCATGATTCCGAGTTTAGACTGATTGGTTACTTAACCCGGTTGCTCGGCGTGAAGATTTCATGATTTTGGAATCACTCAAACACTACGAAAAGTTAAGGCAAACAAACTAGATAACTCAAAATAAAAGGAGACAAATTGAACTTGCAAAGATAATTAAAGCTGCAAAGGCATAATTTGTTCATATAAAATAGGCATACAAAATGCATTATATATGAATATTATATTGTAAGAGCTAGTAATGCATTCTTTCGCCTTCCAGCAGTGCACGACCAAGATCTACTCGGCATCCGCATACTCATTGGCGTCGTCACTGTCACTCGGGTTCTCCGGAGTAGAAGGAATTTTTTCCTCCGGGTAGAAGGTGGTGGTTGACACCATCCTAGCAATCTTCGATGCATACCCTTCACAGACTCAAATATTCTTTGAGCTTCCGTGTAGTCTTCGAGGACGCCGGCCGCAATACGCCATATTTTTGTAGTAGGATAATGCATAAGCATCATTTCAAGGGTCATGTGCACCCCACCATGAGCGGCAGAATGCATCTAGGTTTCCCTCCGGGAAATGACCTCGGCGAATGCGTCCGGAAGCTGCACGATGTCAGCATATTCGTCTTTTTTGTCCGAAAGACAATTGTTGACAAGTTTTCTTCTGACTTTCTTCATGTTGTCAACAAAGATGCCGAATGATCGGATCCGATCGATCTGTGAAGAAGTGACGCCTTCCACTATTAAATATGCAGAAAGGCAGATATTAGGAAAACTCAGGAAAAGAGCTATAAGCTCGAAACCGAAGGAACAACCGGTCAAAGCTTAAAAAGCATACCAAGAATATGCTGATCTATCTCTGCAATCTCCTCGTGGCGATCACACACAGCAACCTCCAAATCTCGGATGGTATAGGCGTCCTTCTCGCCCTGGGCCTTAAGTTGAGCCTCGGAAGATTCCAAAGCTTCCCGGTTTTCATTACAGAGTTATTGGGCATTGCCGGCATCCGCAGCGATCTGCCGAGCTTCAGCTAGCAAAGCTGTAAAGAAGGAAAATTAGTAAACGCGAAAGTCTAAAAACTCGCAAGAAAAGAAATTACAAATTGTACTTACAAGCATTTGTGTCAAATTTCTTCTAAAGTTCGACAATTCTTTCTCCTTTTTATCTGTGATTTGGAGAAGAGAACACACTTCTTTGTTTTTCATGGAAAGCTTGACAAGCACTTCCATGTTAATACTTTCGGCGGTTTGCTAAGATAAAGCGTAATAGAAACCTCGGTTAATAAAACAGAAGATTGTATCCTTAAAAAGTATCAACACAAAAAGATTCTTTGTGTTAAGACTTGGGGCTGGAGGCATACCTGGCTCATCTTATGCAAACCCGAAAGAATTTCGGTGAAGTCCTTGCTGTATTCGGCAAAGGAGATCCCCAAATGACAGATGTCGTCCTGGATGACCTACCGAGGGGAGAAAGCGTAGTTATTTCGGATAATTAAACCCCCTTGCGGCCAAGGATGGACCAGGGGGCTTTGACGAATTGTTTCTTCGCCCAATGATGGATATATCCATTTTAGTCAAAGCATTCTTCCTGCTTTACCTTGATTTTTTTGTCAAAGGAAGGAACATCGTCCTCCACATTGACGAAAGATGGCTCTCCTTGTTCCGGTTGTGCCACACATGTGGCAAGGATGCATCGGGCTGGTTGGTCTTATTGGGTGGCTGAAAGGAGGAATATCTTCCTCCTGAGATGGGGCAGGATGCTCTCTCAAAACATCCGCCAATGGCGTGTCCGAGGCGATGGAGGGAGAAGGTTTTGCGCCGCGTCCGGTGGCAACCTTCGCCTTTTCAGTTTTCCCCCTTCCGAGGAATGGGGAGAGTCTATGAATAAAGAAGAGAAAAACGATGAAAAACCTAGTAAAATTATCGTATGCAAAACAAAAACACGGTAAATACCTGGAGGTAGCGATGGACACGCTGTAACATCCCTGATTTTTGGAAAGTTCAAAAATCACAAAAATTTGAAACTTTTTGTTTCTATGTTATGCAAGTCACCAAAAACCAAATGAGATGCAAGAAACAACAATTCAATGATATTTGAATTAAGAATACATTATGCCTCTATTTTCCTAAACCCTAAAAGCCCGTTCAAAAATAAATATTCATTATTCAAAGAAATTGTTTCTCTTAGAAAACCTTATTTTATAACATGTTTTCAAATCAACTATTACTTGGAAAATGTTTTATAGCCTTTGAAACCAGAGAATATTACCTCTAACAGTTTCTATGCCTCAAAATTATTTTATGAGAATAACAACTATTTATATTGATATACAAATGTTATTCCAAGTTTTAAACATAAAGTGCTATTCATAAAATGTTTTGTTTCGAAAATAACACAAAAGAGGACCTAGAAAACAATGTTATGACTTGTGGGATTTTTTTTCAAATTTTATTAAGGCACTTTTGTATTTGTTTAATTTTCTATTTTAATGGCATCAATTGCTATTAGTAAATCACTCATATCTTAAAAATATAAAATATAAAAATGATGTGAAATGACTTTCAAAAATTGTATTTGACGTGTTTATTGTCTCTGAAATTTTATTTAATGAAAACCTCATTTTATTATTTTCTAATTTAAAAATATACATTAAGTACTATTAGTAATTAATTATATTTTCAAAAATATAAAAAGTGAAATGTGTTCAAATGTTTATAACAATGCTCTAAACAAAAATATATTATTTTTAGAAATTTGTAGAAATTTAAATGGGATCATTTGGATTATTAAATCAAGAGATATTAAAAACAGGAAAAAAAAGAAAAAAAATGATGACATCATCATGACGTCACCTTCTTCTTTCTCTGGAAACTGAAGAACGACAGTTTCGGGCGTTTCTTCTCCGATTGATTGCACGCGATTAAGGCCGCGTATCAATGCCCCGTCACCTCCTCCTTATAGCCCAGGACCCCCTCCTCATTTCCCCTCCGTCTCCCTTTCATACCGTCCCTAGGCTGAGGAGAATTTCCTCGCCGGAGTTTGATTCCACCGTCGGCCGTTTCATCGATTCCGGCCACCGTAGCTCATCTCCGCCGCCCTATCTTGTCCTCCTCTCCTCCCCATGTCCTGGCACATCACCTCATGTGCTTGCTCGATTTCTTTCTGTGCAGGAACCGATCTCGTCGTCCAACCTGAATTGCGCCCGTGCTCGCGCCATCATCAGTCGTGCGCCACCGCCGACAGGAACCATCCTCGAGCTCGTCGTGGTGGCCATCGATCTCGCTGTGCTTCTCTGAAGCCCATAGCAGAATTCCTCGAGCCCGAGAGCCTCTACATCGTCGCCGCCATGAAGATCTGCATCAACGGCCACCACGCGGCCTTTTTCCGGCAAAACTCCGGCGGGAGGTAACCCTATCCTCTCCCAGATCTAATCTGAGCCGTAGATCCAGATCCAACGCGTAGAATTAAATCACTTAAACGAAAAGGTATCGGCCAATCGGAGTTAGCCACGTCAGCAACGCATTAAGTAATCTATTCGTCCCTCAGCGCAGCGCACAGCCGGCCCAAGCCCAACAGTTATCTATCACCCCGCGCGACAAATAGTCTATCTGAGCCAGCCCGTCTCTGGATTTTTATTTCCGAATAAAAATATAATGGCAGTTTTGTAGAAAAGCCCCTACATCTTAGATCTATCATAACTTTTGATCCATAAGCCCAAATTTAGCAAGCTTAGACTTTTTGGAATCAGCACAACATGTAGAAACTTTTTACACTTGCCAAATTTAAAATTGACCATTTATTTTTTTTTTCAAATTCAAATATGCTTGTTTGATGAATTTTGGCACAATTCAAATTCTACAAATCCAAAAATTTCAAATAAAATATTTTTGGAAACCTTAGGATGAGTACTTTTACACCCTCTGTCCCAAAATAATTTTTTAACAAGTTAAATTTGAATTTACAATTAAGTGGTATAATTGAGTATTTTTGAAGTAGATTATTTCTATAAATAATTAGAAAATGTTTTCTTAGGCAAAGTTGATCCTTTTGGTAACCTTGAACCAGAAACAACCTTGACCAACCATTTTGCACACCCTTGGACCATGACTATGAGTTTTGACCAAAAACCCAACATAGTGATACACCCATTTTCACCATGCCTTGGAAATTGTTTCCATCATCTATTCTTTGATGTTATGGCTATTTGGAGCCAAGACCAAGTCCTTAGAATTTGTCAATCACATATAGTACGAAGTAGTGAACTTTAGTTTTCTATCTACTTCTCCACTCCCCTTTTATGCTTCAAGAAATCATCAAGTTAGCAAAATGGAGATCAAGACTCAAGCACAAGAAGAAAACTTCATTTTCAACTTGGTAGCGACACGAAGAGCTACAAGAAAGATCAATGAAGAAGTTTTGAAGAAAATACTTGACTCCACACCTAGAAGAAACTCAAGGAAGTACAAGTGTGAAGAAATCCAGAAGAAAACATCTCCCTCTATCTTTCTATCTTTCTTCTTATTTCTTTCTTTTCTATTTGACTTAGTGATAATTGTGCCCATACCATACCCAAACCAATTAGTGAAGTGAAAGCCATGAAGAATTTATCAAGACCAAGAGAAGAATCCATCCAAGGAGCAGGACTACAATAGAAGCATGAAGATGATCTTCAAGAAGAAAGCATGTGAAGACTTGGATGCAATCCATACAAGTTGAAGAATAACAAGTTGTTTTTGTCCAACCTTGACCCAAGTGGAAAAGCCCAATACTTTATCTTGTTATCTCCATTGATATGAAGTTAGTTGAACCTAGACCTACCCTAAACCAAAATGGAAGGACTAACTTAGATCACTCAAATGTTTTGATGAAAAGAACTAAGTGTTACACATTGTTATGTGATCACCCTTAGTGAACTCTTGGAACTTCTTAGATAAATATGTTTCTAATAAAGTTTGATCACTACAAACTCAACCTAGTCCATCTCAAGTAAACCCTTGGAATTTCCTTAACAAGTATGGAACCAAGAAGGAATAAATCTTTCAAAACTCAAACCTTGACCTTGTCCTAGCCAACTTGGTTAAACCCCTTTTTCCATGATTGTTGATTTGTATGCTTTTTCACTTGCATGTTTTTTTGGTAGTATGTTTGTTTATTTTGTTATTGTGTTCTCAATGAATAGACTGTACGGAGAGCAACGATCTTTTGTGAAGAGAGTGTGAATTCTTCACCAACTTCAACAAGGCAAGTAAAACACCATCAACTACCTATTATTTTTATTATGCATGGTAGGTAATTTATCTAAGTATTATGCTATACTAATATCCCAAGTAGTGTTTAGCCATACTTTTATATCCTGCTAGTATAGAAGACATTGAGCTTAGTAGAATTGCTATGCTCTTCAAATGTTTTGTTTAGATGTTGAGGATAAAACCTTCATGTTGAATCTTCAGAAACACCTAGAGTGTCTAATGCTGCAAATAATGATTTAGAGGAAGTTATAGATGTTTATGCTACACTTGAAAATACTTGAGTTGCTTTCTATGCCTAGCTGAAAGGCATTAAAGAAAAGCGCTACTGGGAGACAACCGTTTTATATCTCTGTTTTCAACCAGTTTCCTTTGTTTTCTTTTGTGTGCTTTGCACCTTGATGTTGTCTATTTACTTAGCAACCCTGCTGTATCTTTTGTTTTGTGTTTTTGTTGAGCCAAGTAAAGCGTCTAGTGGAAAGTTGAGGCTATATTTCGGATTTCTGCGCAGGAAACAGATTTCTGCTGTCCACTGTTTATTCCGTATATTAGAAATGACCTGAGTTTTTTGTGCATAATCCTGGGGTGTATACGCAAATTTTCTTAGTTGAGCACTTTTTATATTGAGCAACAGAAGATTTTCGAAAAAAATCATCTTTACCCGCTCTCTTGTTTTGACAGATTTCTGCCAATAATTCCATTTGCATCTTAATCTCTTTCTTTTGGTGTTCTTTTGAGAAAAATAGTTTTAAAAGAAGTTGTGACAGTAGCTAATGTGTTTTTGAGTGTTAGGCATGTGTTCAAACTGAACCATGTGAATTTATTATTTCGATTGCACTAACGTTGCTAATGAAGATTGTGAGAAGTTTGGTGTGAAGGAAGTTTTCAAGGGTCAAGAGAAGAGGATGATATGACATGATCAAGAAGAGTGAAAAGCATAAGCTTGGGGATGCCCCGGTGGTACATCCCAGAAAATTCCAAGAAGACTCAATCGTCTAAGCTTGGGGATGCCCAAGGCATCCCTTTCTTCATCGACAAATTATCAGGTCACTTCTAGTGAAACTATATTTTTATTCGGTCACATCTTATGTGCTTTATTTGGAGCGTCTTTTATTTTTGCTTTCAGTTTATTTTTTTATTTTTTCAATAAGCTTGGTTGGACCCAACATTCTTTTATTGGCGAGTGACACGCTCCGCTTTTTCATGGGAATACTTTGTATTCTTAATCTTTGTGTGTCTGCTGCATTTATTTAGCTCCTGTTTTGCATGCATCTCTTATCAGAGCTGTTAGTTTTAGTAGTGTTATGTGAGTAATCTCATGTTTGCTTGCTGTATCATAAAGAGTATTTTTGTTAAAACATATCTTGTATGGTGCTTGTCGGGAGAAGAAACTGCTGCTTGAAGTAGAATTTATAACAGTGCAAGTAGAAGCTTGTATAGTGTCGGGGGGATACCCCCGAGTAGGGTAAAGGCAAGTGCTAAGAGCAAGAACAGAAGAGACGCTTGGCAGAGTAGCGGCTACCCGGTACTCGCTACCTGGTCGTCCGCTATTCGGCCGTACACACTGAAGGCCAGGAGGAAGAATCAAGGAAGTTATTCTCCTCCGGGTAGAGGAAGTGGTCCGAGTAGAAATGGCGGTCTCCTGCTCGGGCCAGAAGTCAAAGGAGCCGTTCTGACACAGGATCCCGCGTATCCCGGGTCCGTACTTTGGCACTGTTCATGACACTGTTCATCTGCAGAGCGCGTGCTTATCCGCGCCAGGGTGTCAGCAGGGCGTCGCAGGCTAGGGGGGCCTACCCCGTGACAGTGTCAGTGATAACAGATCAGCTCCTCGGTTCTGCGGAACGACTTTACACATGAAGACAATCCAGGAAGCCAAAAGGTGTAAAGTGGTCAGCGAGAACCCGGAAGTACACAGTGTGCACATAGTGTCGACATCTTGGCTGTATCCGGCTGGGCACCAGTATATAAGGTGCCATGCCTCCTCCTGCGCGAGGGACGACGATCTAATCCCAGAACTGGTTCACATTCTTGACCTAGTTCTACAGTAGCTTAGAGAGAAGAGTGGCTACTCGGAAGTGAGAAACACTTGTACTGTGGCTACTCGCTGAGACCCGAATAAAAAGAGAGAAAGGCAGGAGTAGGGGTTTTACCTCCACACGAGGGCCCTGAACCTGGCTAGATCTTGTTGTTTGCAGTGCTAGCTTCACACTCACGCGGCTACTCGCTGCGTGATCCCTCCCCGAGCGCCTCCAGCGTCCTTCGTCCCCACAACTTTAGCCATCCTATGGCATCTGCCGTGACACCACCACGACATATAGACTGTTGCTAGAACTTTTTCATGCCATGCTAAATGTTATTTTAGTTTTAAAGCATTGTGGATATTGAGTAGCATGAATAGCCTCAAATAGCTGAGATTGTTTAATATGCCATTGAAAGATTCATGAGTTGTTCTTGTCATAGTAAAGCATAAATTTATGGTATTATCTTTCGAATATTTTATTTGGTTGACTTGGCGCATGCTCACACCATGTTTATGACTATGAACCAGCCACGAATAGCCTCCATGACCACTTAGTTTTTGAACTTGTGATACCGCTTATGCTTTAATTAATGATGTTTATGTCGCTATGCATGATTCTGAATCTTATGCTCTCTTGATTTGTCGCTCCCAGTCTTTTGCTAGCCTCCACCTGTACTGGGTATGAGCTCTACTCGTGCATCCAACTCCCTTAAACCAAAGTTTTTCCCATTTTTTCACCATACCTACCTACATGTGGTATTTAACTGCCATTCCAAAGTAAATTGCTCATGTGTTACCTTTAAAGCTTTCAAAACTAAACTTGCTTTATGTTCCTATTTTTGCTCATGAGGATGTCAATGGAGAATCTTTATCTCACTTGTTGATTGGATTTCACACCCTGGACTAGTGGCTTCATCCGCTTATCCAGATGATAGAAGAGCTGGCAGCGGGGTGCCCAGCCCCAAATTAATACACACAAAATCTCTTCACTATTTCCCCCCTGATTTATCAGTCAAAGCATAATTGTGTAAACAAAAGAGAAAGAGGGATGACCTTCTACCCAGATGCGTCCTTCACATGGGAGCCGCTCTTGTGAATCCAGTTGGCTTGTGACGTACTGTATTTTCTGTTTACCATTCGTTGACTTTAGCATACATCTCCCAAAATACAGACACTCCTCCACGGTATGTGATTGTTGGCAGGCACCCGAGGATTCGGTTAGCCATGGTTTGTGAAAAAAGGATGGGAGGAGTGTCAAACTTTTAATACCTATGTTTAATAAAATAAAAAGCTCTAGCACATGTGTGATCCATGCTTCCCTCCATGAAGGGCCTTTCTAACTTAATGCACAGTTGAGAGAGCATTTTTACCATTCTGAGTTCTATGTGCATTTGTCCCATAAACATCAATAATTGCTTCATGATGTGATATTATTTCTTCTTAAATTATTTTCTCTAGTCTTCTTCATGAACTTTGAAGGTGTCCTCGCATTTATGTTTTGCCCCACTCTTAAGGACTAGCGAAATATCACTTTGCCATGCTTTCTCTATACCTGAAACAAACGTTTATCTTTCTTTGCATTATTATTCTTGATACTTTATTTGAGATACTCTTCATGATGAAAAGTGATTGCTATGCTTTATTATTAAAGTTCTATTTATCATGTTTGTGTTTCAAGTTCTATGATCTCAGTTTACATATGCTTTTACATTATAATAATAAAGTTTATGTTAGTAGCATGTCACCTCAGAAATTATTGTTTTATCGTTTACCTACTCGAGGACGAGTAGGAACTAAGCTTGGGGATGCTCGATACGTCTCAAACGTATCTATAATTTCTGATGCTCCATGATAATATTATACCAATTGCTACATGTTTTCTCCCTTCTTTATGTCATTTTTACACGTTTTTCGGGACTAACCTATTAACAAGATGCCAAGTGCCAGTTCCCCGTTTTCTGCCGTTTTTTATTTCAGAAAAGTTGTTCTGGAAATATTCTCGGAATTGGACCCCACAAAGCCAGAAGTGCCTATTTTCCCCGGAAGCATCTAGAAGACCGAAAAAGAGTCCAAGAGGGGCATCAGGGGGCCCGCACCATCGGGTGGGGTGCCCCCCTTGGCTGCGCCAGGGGGTGGTGTGGGGCCCCCAGGGCTCCACCGCCTCTGCCCTTTCGCCTATTTATTCCCCCCGGATGGAAAACCCTAGAAACCTGAGAAAAAATCCCCGAAAAGTACCGCAGCCGCCGTCATCGTCAACCCTAGATCAGGGGGGTTCTGAAGCTGTCTCCGGCACCCTGCCGGAGAGAAAATCATCACCGGAGGCCTCTTCATCACCATGCCTGCCTCTGGAGTGATGCGTGAGTAGTTCATCCTTGGACTGCGGGTCCATAGCAGTAGCTAGATGGTTGTCTCCTCCTCATATGCCTCCATGTTTAGATCTCATGAGTTGCCTAACATGATCGAGATTGTTCTCATGTAATTCTCTGTGCTGTGTTTGCTGGGATCCGATGAATATTGAACTTATGCCAAGTTGATTATAGTCTTTACTGCATATGCTATTTGTGATCTTGCATGCTTTTGGTTGCTAGTGGTTGCTCTGGCCAAGTAGTTGCTAGTGACTCCAAGAGGGAGTATTTATGATCGATAGTGGGTTCATGCCTCCTTTTCTCCTGTGCTCGAGTGACAGGAACGTGACGGGGGAGGATGTGTTGTTGCCACTAGGGATAAAACAGCGGTGTGAGTGCCCGCGTGCACAATCATTGCTTACATTACACACTTTTTTTAATGCAGTTATCTATTGCTTGCAACTTAATACCTAAGGGGGTTCGGATGATAACCTGAGGGTGGATTATTCGTAATAGATGCAGTTGGATTACGATCTATGTATATTGTTGTAATGCCCGCACTAAATATCATAGTAGTCTTCACGTCATGAATGTGCACTACGGTGCAACATTTAATTGTCAATTGCCCAGCTGTAATTTGTTCACCCAGCATGCTATCTGTTATGTAGAGACACCACTAGTGAACCTATGAACCCCGGTCCATTTTCCTAAACTGTTAAACAAACCACTACAATTTCCTGCTTTCTTTACTTACTGCATGCATACATTATTTTCCACACAATACGTCTAATCTTTGTTTTCAGCAAGACCGGTGAGATTGACACCCTCACTATACCGTTGGGACAAAGTATTTTGGTTGTGTTCTGTGCAAGTTCCACGTTGTTGCTGACACAGGTGAAGCGCTAGCACCACCGTCAGTGGCATCAACCTTCCAAAGATCCCCTTCCTTCTACTAGATTGATAACCTTGGTTCTTAACTGAGGGAAATTCCTACCGCAACACTCATCACACCCTCCTCTTGGGGTTCCCAACACGCAACATCAGTAAGTAGGAAATCTCCTCCCATCTTGTGGTTGTACTCCTTATTTCTGTATAGATGAATCTGTACCCACCAATATTCAAGATCATCCTCCTCATATGTGTAGGGAAAACCCCAGTAGACTACTGGTCCTTCAAATCCCATGACTAATTTGAGATCCTTCCGTACGCTTGGAAAATCAGTGTCACATTCCAAGGTCATGGTCATCATAATTCATGCCTTGGTATTCAAGAGGCAGGTCATCTAGAGCAAGAGAATGAAATTTTGAAGGTGAATAATAGATGAGAGGATATGAGAAAGATTAAGATGATTCTTTTGTTTCTGGAGAGTCTGGACATAGTGAATATTCAATCCTAGGGTCTTTTCCAAAATTAGGGTCTCGAAATCTACAGGCAACAGAATGCTCTCATACCATTCTGTAGTGTTCCCACATTTTTAATAATGCAAGAACACCTGTGTTATTGTGCTATTCCCTGGATCAATTGCTAGCACCATAGTACAAATGAAATATCGTGCAAATGCGTCAAATTCCGTTACATCGCATGATCCAGTCTTTAAAAATAATATTACAACTTGCATAGTCTTAGAAGACTAGCATGATACAAATATATACATAGGAAAACATAGTACAACATTGAGAACATCTTCGTCATGTGCCACAGGCAAAGCATGTTGGCGGTAGACTCGAGATCCTAAACGAAATCCTCACTCGTCTTCAGAAACATCTGCAGGATGGAATATGCAACCACAAAGGGGGTCATTAAAATATAATGTATTGGCGAGTAACACTATGGTGGATATAAATGGCAAGACTAATACTACATGCTTATTTGGCTGAGTGGAACTTTGGCTAAGTTTAGAGAAAGCCATTTTTCTCCTATCACTTTTGGAAAACAAACTTTTCTTTTCAAAGGGTGGCATCATTGGACTGAAATCCAAGCACCACAACTACTGTTCACTTAGTCAAAATTTTACTTATTGGAAATGATGATGTGATTCTTTCGTCCATCCTTATCCAGCTTCTCATAGTTGTCCATAACCACGGACACAACTAAGATCTTAGTTTGTTTACTCTCGAGAGCTTGTGCACTTTGACCCTTGTACTCTTTTCACTCAGACATCCTATACATGCTAAATGTATTAAGGAAATGACATAACTGAGTCGAAGTCTTTCAGAAGCATGAAAACTACCAACCGGCAAGACCCGTTCCACCTAGAATTCTGCTACATCTGCTTGTCAAGCCATAGGTACAGTCCATACAACTTAATCGACTAAGCCAGAGCCCATATGACCAAAGGCTGCACTGGAAGCAATCAAAACTTGGGGAACATCTTAGTCACTTTGTTCCTGGGTGGCATTCCTCAAGTAAACACCCCTCGGGGTGACACTCAACTCTCATCAGCCATGCAACCAAATCCACCCAGGTGGTTCATTGAAGTTGTTACCTAGAATTTTTCCAAAACATCAAATAAAAACAATTTGTAACATTGCATAGTATCTAACAAGTTCTAAGGCTATAAAGATAAGGTAAATAGATGGCTACACACTACTAAGATACAAGCATAGCATAATATAACTTAGTATAATCTCCTATCAATGCATACTACTCAAAAATCAACTAATGCATATAGAAAATAATGGGTAGTTGATGGTTTATTACTTTCCTTGTTGAAGTTGGTGAAGAAATAACACTCTCTTCACAAAAGATCGTTGCTCTCCGTAAAATCTATATATTGAAACACAATAACAAAATAAACAAACATCCTACCAAACAAACATACAAGTGATGAAACATACAAAGCAACAATCATGGCAAAAGGAGTTTAACCAACTTGGCTAGGATAAGGTCAAGGTTTGAGTTTAAAAGATTCATTCTCTAATGGTTCAATAATTGTTATGGGGTTTCCAAGAGTTTATGAAGGATGGTATAGATTGAGTTTTTAGAAATCTAACTTTATTATAACCATACTTGTCGAGGAAGTTCCAAGAGTTCACCAAGGGTGAGCATATCACTTCTTCAACTAAAGTAGTAGATAACAATGTGTAACACTTAGTCATTTTCATCAGGTCATTTTGAGTGATCTAATTTATTCTTTCCATTTTGGGTTAAGGCAGGTCTACGTTGAACTAAATTCATAACAACAAGATAAAGTCTTGGGGTTTTCCATTTGGGTCAATGGTTGGACAAAAACAAATTTTTATTCTGCAACTTGTGTAGATTTTCTCCAAGTCTTCACATACTTGTTTTCTTGATGTTCATCTTCATGATTTCCATTGTAGTCTTGTTCCTTGGATGGATTCTTCTCTTGGTCATGATATATTCTTCATGGCTTTCTCACTAGTTTGTCCAAGTGGGATGGGCACAAAATACCACCAAGTCAAATAGAAAAGAGGAGGAAATAAGAAAGATAGAAAGAGAGAGGAAGATGTTTTCTTCTTGATTTCTTCATACACTTGTACTTCCTTGAGTTACTTCTAGTTGCTGTGGACCCTAAGTTCTTCCTTCAATTTCTTCAATGATCTTCCTTGTAGCTCTTCATGTTGCCACCAAGTTGAAAATGAAGTCCCTTCTTGTGCTTGAGTCTTGGTTCCCATTGATGAATTCTTGAAGCAAGAATAGGGGAGTGGAGGAGTTTATAGAAAACAAGGTACTAGTGTTGAAGCTTCACTACTTGGTCTTACATGTGATTGACACATACTAGGGACTTGGTCTTGACTCAAAATAGCCATAACATCAAAGAATAAAAGATGGACACGAATTCTAAGACATGGGTAAAATGGATGAATCACTATGTTGGGTGTTTGGTAAAAAACACATGGTCATGGTCAAAGGGTATCTTAAATGGTTAGTCATTGATGTATCTGGTTCAAGGTTACCAAATGGAGCAATTTTGCAAAAGGAACTATATTGAAAATTAAATATATGTCAAAAATACTCAAATATACCACTTAATTCTAAATTCAAATTTAACTTTTTAAAAAATTATTTTGGAATAGAGGATATGAAAGCACACATCCTAAGGTTTCCAAATATATTTTATTTACAATTTTTGGATTTGTAGAATTTGGATTATGCCAAAATTCATCAAACAAGAATATTCAAATTTGAACCAATTTAAGTTTGTCAATTTCGAATTTGAACAGTGCTAAAATATTCTATATGTCGGATATATACCAAATAGGGGTATAGAAGATGGTAGGCCAAGTGCCGGATTACCAGGGTGGCCTAAGTGGTAGTGGGCTTAGGTCCATTAGGCAGCCCAGTAATCCGACGCGCAGAAGCCGGATTCTAGAAGAACCCGGATCACAGCCCATGTGATCTGGCTTGGAGGAGAAGACGGATTCCTTGCTTTCCAAGTTACAAGTTACCGTAGTTTTCTAGGTTTCCTATTCTGTAAGCCCTAATCCGGCTATTATATAAAGCCGGACGGGAGATAAACAAAACAACCAACGAAGGAGAGATAACAGAGAAGCTCTACGCCAACTCGCCGAGAAGCTCATCCTCGTCGAGTGGTTTAGATCTAAAACCCTCACATTGTAACTCTGTTTACGGGCTTTAGTCCCAATTAGTGAGAAGTGCAGGAGTAGGCCCGTCGTACTGTCGTGACGTACCGAACCTGGGTAAATCCTGTGTTCTGTGTTACTACGCTATCCCGCTACCCCACGTCTCTACCGTAGTCTCATGGCACCCCCGTCTGTGAAAACTACTACGATGTCTCGACAGTTGGCGCCCACCGTGGGACAAACGACGTCAGGCGTAAGATTCCGATCTGGGATACTTGGCGGAATCGGAAGATCAATCACTGTCGGAAGCTTGGAGTTCGACAACGACGTCGGGCGCTTCCTCGACAACGGATCCTACATACCGGCGCAAAACCACCTGGTAAGTGCCTGCGTGTTACCGATAGGATCTGCTAACATCTTTATCGGGCTAACTGCAGAAGCAATGGGTTTTTGCGGTGGAAGCAAATTTATCCCACCCGCCCTATACCCAGTCGAAGATGACTACGATGCCGGATTCTGCTCAGATCGCCGACAAAAAAGTGATACACACTTTATCGGCATGGTGCAATCCGAAATCGCCGAAAACAGGGATGACGGAAATCCCGTGCAAGAGGCAGACAACAACGCACCCGTCACAGAGACGGAAGATCAAACACCCGTCACAGAGGTGGAAGATCCGACATCCGTCAACAAGACAATGAACTCGGAAGAAGAATCCGTGCTTGCCTCCATTGAGGCGAGATTGGAGTCGGAAACCGGATCGGATAACTTCGACTCCGAAGATGAAGATGAGGACGCCTTTGTAAGAAATGTTAAGTCCTTTGAAGAGGGATTCCATGAAGTTTTAATGGCGAAACCGGCTGATACCACGGACGCCGGCAGCCAGGAAAGCCCTAAAACCCCTCCGCCAGAGGAAGAGAGAGAAGACGGAGAAACTTCTCCAGTATTCCCCAGTGTCAAGGAGATGACAGAAGATGAGCCTGTCAAAAAACCTCCCTCTTCCAAGAAAAAGCACCGTGCTGCTAAAAAACTCCAATACAAATCCGGAAGAAAAAATCAGCCGATCTCGCTGATGAAAACCTGGAAGTTGGAGATGTTAGCGGAACAAAGACTGCGGAGAAGAAATCCAAAGAAATCACTGCTCCGCCAATGACGGAACAGGAAGAGCAAGAGCTATTGCAAACACCAGTGGGACCAGACGAACCCCCTGAGATGCTGGAAGCCAGGAGACAAGCTTTCCAACGGCAACAGCAACATCTACTCAGATCTCGGCAACATCTCCAACAAACCCATAATGACATCAAGGTCATGAAGGAAGAAATAGAGGAGTACGAGAGAAAGAATAGATCCGCGTTAAAACCTACTAGGTTACCCGGAATCGCAAGACCGGAAGAACTGCCGCCAAAAGAAAGGTTCCATAACCCGTCTTGGCAAAAGCAGGTAAACGACAAAGATGCCAAGGGCGAACCAATATACAAGACCGCAGCAGAAAACGCGGAAGCAGCGTTCGCGATTCTTAACAACGATCTGTATTCCAACGGGGAAAAACTCCAAGGGGTGTATGCTTTCCTAGGAAAAGCATTGCAACAACAACAGCGCGCCCAAGAGCGATCAGGGAGGCTGCATGATAACTCCGCCCTATGCAAGACAGCTACTTGCGCTGCTGGAGCACCTGGACCGGAAGAACCTGGGGATTCAGACAACTCAAAAGAGAAAAAAGAGGATCCGAGAAAAAACAAGAAAAACCCCGACAACCGGGATGCAGTGTCTAGGACCGGATCCCATCTCCCGAAAGATGGGTATAAACCCCATGATCGGGAAGACAAACACCGGAAAGACGGCAAAATAATGCCACCTCCGAGAAACCCAGCTGAGAAAGCTGGAAGATACGATATACCTCACAGGCGTGAGAGATCCCGGACACCGCCTATGGACAAAGAAAGGCACAGGAGTAGAACTCCGCCTAATCCAAAAGGGCGTGATCACGGAAGAGATAGAAACAATCCCGGAAAAGCGCGTTCGCGCAACAATGGAAGAGAAAGGAGCAGGTCCCCTTCTGTTCATTCAGCCGGAAGATATTCTGCACACATTGACATAGCAGAAAAAGATGATCTATACTTTGGTCCTAAATGTTTTACCGACAGGATCCGAAGAATAACGCTGCATTCTGGCTTTGCCAAGGTCGGTCCAACATACCAGAAATACACCGGCAGCACAAACCCGGATACCTGGCTCTCGGATTACTATACAGCCGTCCAGATCAACAATGGGACAGACTTGGAAGCTGTCAAGTTTCTTCCCCTAATGCTGATGGACGGAGCCAGAGATTGGATCAATGGATTACCGTCACGAACAGTCGACAGCTGGGACGATATGGCTAGAGTATTTACTCAGCATTTCCGGGGAACATACAAACGCCCGAATAGCATCAACCAGCTAAACCGTTGCACGCAATTTGAGGATGAACCATACGTGGATTTCATCTCCAGATGGACAGCAATGAAGAATAGTTGCTCTGGAGTAACTGACGTACAAGCAATGCATGCTTTCGTCAATGGCCTAAAACCCGGACTCGTACCGTTCATGGTTGGTTCCAAAAAGCACAAGGATCTCGGATCCATGCTTACAACCGCCAATGAGCATGCCGCAGCCGAGGATGACATCAGAGCAAGAGGAGGCAATATTGAATCATTGATACTCGCCAAGAAAACCCCTCGTTCTGACAAAAAAGCCACTCCAGAAGCAACGACGAAGCCCAAAGAGGTGAACATAGCCTTTGGAGGAGAAAAGGGAAACAAGTGGAAAGGACGCAACGCAGATCCAATCAATTACACTCCAGAGGAGTGGGAAAGGATTAAGTCGGAACCTTGCGTTCACCACTCGCAATTTGGGAAACCACCCCATACAAACGCGCAATGCCGGCTGAATAAGCACATGAAAGGCAGTGCAGGAGCCGGAGGCAAGGGGAAGGGTTCCAAAAGGAAGCCCGCCAAACAAAAACCAGAAGCTGACAAAGAAGACAGTGAATCGGACACTGACGAAAAAATCCAGGAACAACAGCGTAAAGGCGAACCCAAGTTTCCGAGAGTTGATGGAGAAGCAATGCTAACTTTCTTAGCAACCCCGTCAGCAAAGGTGGCAAAAAGAACACTTCGAGAAATAAACGCGGTTGTTCCGGCAACCCCGAAATTCTTGAAGTACTCCAACACACCGATAATCTGGGATCAGTCTGATCATCCCGGAAATATCCCTGAACCCGGCACACAAGCTCTTGTTGTAAGTCCTATTGTTCAAAATACTAGGCTAAGAAGAGTGATGATGGATGGAGGATCCAGCATTAACATAATGTACCTGGATACACTGAAGCATCTGAAGATTTCCGAGTCTCAGCTCAACTACAGCAACATACGCTTCCATGGTATCGTCCCTGGCAGGCAAGCACGATCCCTAGGAGAAATTTCCCTAGATGTCACCTTCGGAGATAAAGATCACTTCCGGCAGGAAAAAGTATCCTTCGAAGTAGTGCCGTTCGAAAGCGTGTATCATGCAATACTCGGACGTCCAGCTTTCGCCAAATTCATGGCAAGATCCTGTTATATTTATAACAAGCTGAAGATGCCAGGACCCAAAGGAGGAGTAATCACTATAGCTGGTGATTTCAAGCTGGCAAACGAGTTGGAGAAAGAAAACGCCCTTTGCGCTCAGAGAGTCATAGCAAAGGAAGAACTGAAGGAATTAGCCAAGGAAGTATCACCGTCAGAAATGCCGGCAGGAAAAGAAACTCGGAAGCCAACAGACAGCTTCAAGGCATCCGAGAATACAAGACAGGTAATCTTAGATCCCAAAGATCCGACAAAATTTGTCGTCGTAGGGACTGGGATGACTGACAAATAGGAAGGCGAGCTCATCAAGTTCCTCCGTGAGAACTGCGATATTTTTGCGTGGTGTCCAGCTGACATGCCAGGTGTACCCAGGGAACTTGCTGAGCACCAACTTAAGGTTATTCCTGGATCAAAACCCGTCAAACAAGGTCTCCGTCGATTTGACGAAAGAAGACGGAAGGCTATTGGCAAGGAAATTATCCGGCTTTTAGCAGCGGATTTCATCAAGGAAGTGATCCATACTGACTGGTCCGCAAATCCGGTATTAGTACCGAAGAAAGACACTACTGCTCTTAGAATGTGTATAGATTACACAGGCTTGAACAAATTGTGTCCGAAAGATAGGTTCGCATTACCGCGAATCGACCAAATAATAGACGCCACAGCAGGCTCTGAGCTTTTATGCTTTTTGGATGCATACTCCGGGTACCACCAAATACGCATGAAAAAGGAAGATCAAATTAAGACTTCTTTCATAACCCCATACGGGACGTATTATTACATAACCATGCCGTTTGGCCTGAAGAACGCAGGTGCAACCTACCAGCGTTGCATGCAACGTTGTTTGCATAGTCAGATTGGAAAAAATGTCCATGTTTATGTGGACGATATTGCTGTCGTAACCAAGGAAAAATATACACTCCTTGAGGATTTGCGAGAAACTTTCGAAAACTTACGCACCTACAAGATGAAGTTCAATCCATCTAAGTGCGTATTCGGGGTTCACTCAGGAAAACTTCTGGGTTTCATCGTTTCTCACAGAGGAATAGAAGTTAACCCGGAAAAGATCAAGGCAATCTTGAACATCACAAAACCTACCTGCGTCAAAGATGTCCAAAGATTGACGGGTTCCGAAGCTGCCGTTAGCAGATTTGTTAGTCGGCTGGGGGCTAAAATCCTTACACTATACAAGTTGATTAAGACATCCGACAAAGTCAAGTGGATAGCAAAGCTTTGGAGTACATAGCAGTTATGTCTCTTCTATACTTAGTCCAATATCTATGTAAACATCTTTTGAGATCATGAAATAAAGTTGTTGGATTTTTGGTATCCATGTTTTTACAAGTTCATTATAGTAAAAGCATGTTTCCACCTTCTCTATTTCCCAATGATCTTACAAAATACTCAATGTTAACCCGAATTGTGCCCGCGTACTCGGCGTTAAGAAACTGAATGTTTTTTCAGCCTGCTAACGGCTAAAGGAAACTTGAATTGCCTGCGTGCCCAAGTTTCGGTCAAAAAATTCCTTGTTTCTCTAAGAATTATCTGATTGCGTATGTGTTGGGTTACTGGAGCTAGTTAGTAAAAATGCCTTTAGCATGGTCCATGTTTCCGAGTTTAAACTGATTGGTTACTCCCAGTTACTCGGCATGACGATTCATATTGCTATTTGAGCCATTTCAAACACTAAGGACAGTTAAAACATATATGCCAGAAAACTTAGAAGATAAAGGAATAATAACATCCGAAAAACCTTGCAAAAAATTTCATAATTAAAAATTGCAAAAGGCGGAATTTTTTATTCATACAAACAGAAGCATTACATTTTGGATTACATTAAAAGAACAGTAATGCTCCTATTGTCTATTTTTACTATCCAGGTCAAAGGTAGCCCTTCAAGCATCTGATTCCTCCTCGCTGCTGTCGTCCTCGGGGATTGGAGGGATCTCCTCTTCTGGATAATTAACAGAAATATTTACCATGGAGGCAATCTGGGTGGCGTGGCCTTTGATTTCATCAAAGATGGTATTTCGTTGAGTGTCCGTGTATCCTTGAGGGACACCGGACGCCACGCGCCAAGATTTAGCACCGGGGTAGTGCATGCGCATAAGGCCGAGTGCCATACGCGCACCACCCCGGGCAGCGGAACGCATGATAGAATCTCTGGATTCCGCCACCTCCATGATGGCTCCCGGAAGTTTTTCAACCTCTGAGAACTCCCCAGTCCTTGCGGGAAGAAACTTGTTCACCAGCTGCATTCCAGCAGCACGGATTGAAGTCCATATCTTCCCAAAGGCTTGGATCCCTTCAAGCCGGGTACCATCTGGGATATCTCCTGTTTTTTCCGACAAAACAATCAAAAGTGTTAGGCAAAAAACAGAGAAGAAAAACAAGATAAAAAAGGTAACGGAAAATTACCGATAAGCTTGTCGATCTCGGAGATTTCCTCCAGGCGAAGGTTCAAAGCATTTTCTAAATCCTGAATAGTGGATTTATCCTTCTCCTCCTGTTCAGAAGCCTTGGAGTTGGCAACTCCAAGGGCCAAGTTGCTGGCCTCCAGATCCTTTTGAGCCTTCACAAGATGCTTGTGAAGCTCCAAATTCTCCTTTCGGAGATTCTCGGCATTGCCGGCATCTTCAGCTATTTGCTTGGCTTTAGCCAAAGCAGCTGAAAAGCAAAGAAAATTCCGGGTTTAGAAAATTTCCGGAATAAGTACTTAGACAAAAAATTGAATCGCAAACCTCAGAGGAAAAATGTGTACCTGATGTTTCCGACAAAGCGAGCTGAGACGATGCCAGTTCCGCCTCTCTCTCCTCAAGAATAGAAAGGAGATTTCTAACCTCCTTATTCTTGATGGTGAGTTTGTTGAAAACTTCCATGTTTATGGTTTCGGCGGTTTGCTGCAACATAGCAAGGAAAAGAATGGTTACAAAAAGCATCAAAGCAAAACAGGCATGCAATTTTGTTTAATGCTTGGGGGCTAGAGTTACATACCTGGCTCATTCGGTGCAAACCCGCCAAGTTTTCCTTGAACTCCTTTGCGTATTCCGCAAAAGCAGTTCCGGCCGCGCTTAGGCCGTCATTGATAATCTTGAAGTCCTTGTCAAAGGTGGGAATTTCTTCGTCGAAAGTCCGAGAAAATTTCTCCACCTCTGGAGCCGCCCTTTCCCTCGTGTCCGTGTCCGACACAACGGGCTGGCTGGGCTCTGACGGCCTGGTCGTGGGGGCTGCAGCGTGCTCTTCCGCCATCGAGGACGGTGTGTCCGGGGCAACGGCGGGAGAAGGTTGGCTGCCTCGGCTGGAAACAACTTTGTGTTTCTTGAGCTTCTTCGGCTTTAGGCTGGAGGGAGGTAGGCTAAAAAACAAAAAACCCGGAAAAGTTAAAACACGGAAGAAGGATGAAAAGTTCTCATGAAAGGAAAAGAACCCAGATGAAAGAACCTGGAAGTGGCGACGGGGATTCCGTCAAGGTCGATAATTTCCTCAGAGGAAATAATCTTCTTGCGCTTGCGCCCACCTGTAGCGGCGGTGCGCAGCGCGTCCAGCTCAGCCTCAGAGACCAATTCCGAATCTGGAAGATCCGCGAACTGTCGGACAAACAAGATCAGAATCAGAAGCTAGAAAATCCGAGAAAAAATAAAACTGTACCCAAATGACTAAAAAATTACCTTGGGAACCGGATTGTCGGCCGTATACATTGGTCGACTCGCTTCGTATTGGTCGCGTGATGCGACCAACTGGTTGATGCGCCGTCGAAGCTCCTTTGCGGGCCAATCTTTGGTGGTTGTCCGCATCGGATCCTTGACTCCCGTGTATTCGCACAGGAGACGGCCACTGTGGTTGGCCAATGGCTGAATTCGCCTAGTCAGCCAGCATAGAACCGTGTCCATGCCGGTTAGAGGCGGATCCAAGGAGGTGAGCTTGGCGATGCGCCGCTTGATCCTTAGTAGATCAGGCGGCAGGACTTGGACGGCTTCTGTTCCCCAATTCTCTTGGGGAACAGCGGCGGTGTTGGCAAAAGGTGGAACCCCGATGGCCTTTTTTGGAAAAGGCACATCGGGATGATAAAAGAAAGAACCCGTCCAAAATTTGACGGATTCTGATGTCTTGATCTTGGGGAACCAATCTTTCCTAAACCTCCGAAGAGTAAAGGAGATGGTCCCGAAAGTCGGAAGTGCGCCCTCCGAGGAGTTCCGCTTAACTCCGAAACAATACATCCAGAAGTCTAACCTAGGCTCTAAACCTAAGTAACCCTCGAATAGGGCCTGGAACCCGGCCAAATAAAGAATGGAGTTGGGTGGCAGGTTGTGGGGTTGGATGTTGTAGTGAGAAAGGACTTGGAGGAAAAAAGCGGAAGGGGGGAGCCCCATACCTCTTAGAAGGTGGGAAGAAAGGAGGACCCTTTCACCATCTCTTGGCGCCGGCTCATTCTCGTCTTCGGGAAGCCGCCATTTCCCTTGGAGGATTAGGCCCTCTTTCTCCAAGTTTGGAAGAAGGGCCAGGGGAATGCTGCAGGCAACCCAGTTGCCTGCAGATTTCGCCTCTTCATCTGCTCCGGTGGCGGAGGCGGTGGCCGCTTCTGCGGCGGCGAGCTCGTCACCGACGAGCTGGATCTTCTCCTCCGGCGTTTCAGGAGCGAACGACGGGGAGGCGGCGGAGCTAGCGCCCGCAACATCCGCGGCGGCGGAAAGATTTTCTCCGCCCGCCGCAGAGGCCGCGGATTTCTCCGGCTCGTCGCCGGCGTGCTTGGGTGACCCAGTTTGGGGATCTAGGTCGCTGATGATGTCGTTTTTGGCAGCGCGAGTGGGCGAAGACGGTGAGCCTGCCATTTTCGGGCGGCGCGGTTCATTTCCGGGGCTTGGAGATGAGGAGTGCTCGGGACAGTGCGTCGCTTGGGAGCTTGTGCGCGTCAATGGCGAGAGCGGTGACAGTGCGGAAGGTTTTCGTTGAGGACGAGGATGGCTATTTATAGCTAGAAATCCGTCAAGATGCGCGCCAACGGCTATTTTGACCGTTGGATGTTTGCTGCATGTCACTCGCCGGAAAATCCGGGAAATGAAACGACGGGGTAATGATGGTTATCTCCTCGTTTCCCGCGAGAATCTGTCAGAGATATGTTTCTGGGTTTTTCCGAGTAAAACTCAAACGTCGCTTACGTCAGCATGGCTGAGTGCGCTGACGTAAGAAGTTTCTTCTCCACGAAGGATCGTGAGAGAAAAGCCGGATTTTCAGGATTCCGAGTTTCATGCCACCATCTTTTTCAAAAGAAGAATAAGAAGAATCAAGACTGCTGAATCAATATTTCTCGGACAAAGAATATTTGGCGAACGGCGGAGAATCAGAGTTTTGATCCTTCTTGGGGGCTACTGTTGGATATATACCAAATAGGGGTATAGAAGATGGTAGGCCAAGTGCCGGATTACCAGGGTGGCCTAAGTGGTAGTGGGCTTAGGTCCATTAGGCGGCCCAGTAATCCGACGCGCAGAAGCCGGATTCTAGAAGAACCCGGATCACAGCCCATGTGATCTGGCTTGGAGGAGAAGACGGATTCCTTGCTTTCCAAGTTACAAGTTACCGTAGTTTTCTAGGTTTCCTATTCTGTAAGCCCTAATCCGGCTATTATATAAAGCCGGACGGGAGATAAACAAAACAACCAACGAAGGAGAGATAACAGAGAAGCTCTACGCCAACTCGCCGAGAAGCTCATCCTCGTCGAGTGGTTTAGATCTAAAACCCTCACATTGTAACTCTGTTTACGGGCTTTAGTCCCAATTAGTGAGAAGTGCAGGAGTAGGCACGTCGTACTGTCGCGACATACCGAACCTGGGTAAATCCTGTGTTCTATGTTACTACGCTATCCCGTTACCCCACGTCTCTACCGTAGTCTCATGGCACCCCCGTCTATGAAAACTACTACGATGTCTCGACACTATAGATCCAGGGAATTTCAAAAGTCCAAGTTTGCTAAATTTGGCCTTATGGATCAAAAGTTATGATGGTTCAAGGTTGTAGGAACTAATCTGCAAAATTGCTATTCTATTTTTATTCGGAATTAAATCTAGAGATGGGCTGGGCTCAAATGGTTATCTGCCGCGCAGGGTGACAGATAACAGATGGGCTTGGGCTAGCTACGCGCAACACCGAGCGACAGATAAAATTTTATCGCGCTGCAGGCGTGGCGAAATCCTACTGGCTGGTACCCCTTCGGTAAGTGATTAAATCACGCGTGTAAGATCTAGATCTAACGGCCAGAAATGAATCACAGAGGAGAGGGAGCTTACCGGGCGGCTCGGGTGGCCAAAAAATCGCGCGCGGCGGCGCAACCCTCGGGTCTTCACGGCGATCCCGCTGGAGGGGGTCTCCTGGCTCGGGAAGATTTACCTCGAGGTGCGTTGGAGCACGACGGTCTCAATGGAGATGGTGGCATCGTCGATCTCGTCGGGGAGCAGCAGGGATGGACCACCGGACTTGTGCGGGCGACGGTGAGATTCGATCGCTCACCGCGCGGCCGTTCTACTGCATGAAAAATCGAACAAGGAAGGTTAGGGGGTGCACACGGACAAGTGAAACCAGAGGAGAGCAAAACGGGGCGACAAATTTTACTACAGTGGCTAGAATCAAGCTTCAATGGTAGCGGCCACCGCAGACTCCGGTGAGAAAATTGCAGAGCTTGGGGGCACGGTTTGATGGGGAGCGAGAGGGGAAATAGAGAAGGGATCGGGGGCACTTTATAGGTCCAGGGAAAGGAGGGAACCAGGTGTTTAATGGCGAGGAATCGGGGGCGAAATATTTGGCCGAAATGGATGGGGGTTGCCTTCTGTGAGGAAGAAGACGATGATGTCAGCAATGGCTTCATTTTTTTATTTTCTGTTTTTAATATCTTTTAAAATACAAGTCCAAATGACCTCAAACCAATTGCAATTTTTTTGTAAAAATAATTTCTTTCACTTAGAAGCATTTTTCTAAACTTTTCAACATATTTTTTATTATTGAATTTTGAAAATTTAAATAATTCCTTAATAGTAACTTAGTGTGATTATTAATTTAGGAAATTATAAAATATAAACATTTGTCAAATAAAATTTCAGTGACATACTTTAAGTTGAAAACTTATTTTTGAAAGTCAATACATCTTATTTTAAAAAAATTATATTTTAAGTTAGGGGGTAAACCCTAATAGCAACTTATGCCATTTTTAAAATAGAGAAAATAATTGTTATTTTGAAATGGGGTTTAATAAAATCAGAGAGGAGTCACAAATGCCAATATTGTTTTCCAAGGTATTCTACTTGTTTTCATGTACCAAACAATTTTTATATAAACACTTTATGGTATAATGATTGAAGAAAACAAATTAAAAAAAATTTATTCATGTGAAACATTTTGGAGGTGGAGAGGATCATTAAAAGTGATAAATCTCTAGAGTTTAAACATTCATTAAATATTTTCAAGAAATTGATTGAAATGAAAATTTTATGAAGTATGGTTTGTTAAAGAAAATATTATCATTGATTAGGTGAAAACTATTTAGGTTTTAGAAAACAGAGGCAATTTGGGTTATAAATTCCAGTAACATTGGAAAATACTTTATATGACCTTTGTGTTTTGACTTTTATTTCTTTTTGGTGTCTTGCTTTAGTAGAAAGCCAAAAAATATAAATTTTTGTGATTTTTGAACTTTCCAAAAATCAGTGATGTTACAATTGAGCCTCACTGATGTTCATTATAAGCTAATTCTTTGCTAGTAATAAATATTGTTTGTGTTTATAAGAATTTTATACTACCTAAGCCTATGAATTTATGTATGATTAGTTTTACTAATAACACAAATATAGCTGGAGGAGAGGAAGCAGGGAGCACAAGAAGGAGGCATGGAAAACAAAGTTGCTATCAGGAAAACAACATCAAGGAAATAATGTTTTCGTTCGGACTGGCAGAAGTCCCGAATTTAGAATAGTCATGGAATCTTCATACGGGCTCCAAGTAAAACAAAAAAGGACAATACGATTAGGAAATTCGAAGAGCTTTCCAATGGATCCAGCTTCATCTAAAATTCGACTCGTACAAGCCGTGGTGACCGAAACAAGCCACGGGCCTTTTTCTGCCAGTTTCCATATAGAGTCCTGTCAAGTTTGGAAACTTAGAGATTAGTTTGTTTATGAATCCAAATGCAGTTTGGACGTCTAGCAGTCTTTATAAGGCTTATAATTTTCACTATTAGGGATAAGAACAATTCTAAACCAAAGAAACCCTAGCCTCTAGATTGTATTGCTGCTAAGCATTTATGTTGAAGTATACCTTTGCAAAGTTGCGTGATATCTTGTTGTTCCACTGGGAATAAGGGGATACAGGACCACTCGTGATCTTTGATTGCGTGTGCAAGAATGTGTACTTGAGAATATCCAAAGGGGTTGATTGTTGTTGCACTTGCGACAGGGATTATCCAAGGAGAATCTTAGTGTAGCACTAGTTATCTATCACCCACAAAACATCAACCATAATTTTAGAGAGAGCTCATTGAGAAGATCGAACCACTCCATATCATCTTGGTATCAGATTCTCGGGTTAACTCAGTGAGAAAATTTCATCCATAGTCTAGTTGTTTTTATTCCCTATACAGAAAAAACCACGAAAAAAATATTAGGTTTTAGTTTTGCCAGAGACTAGATCAACACCAATTAGCTGTTACTAGTTGTTGTTTCTTGTTGATTTGTGCTCCTGTTTTTCTGTTTTTAGTTTTATCTATTAGGGTTAGGGTTCTTCTAGTTCATATTTGTGTTCAATCTAATCCGAAAATTCCTCACTAAAATATTGTGCTTGCATATTTTTCTCTCGGGAAAAGAAGACCTACAATTGGCTTGCAAGTTGATTTTGCTTCTCGAGTTGATAGTGTTGCCGTTTGGTTTCTCCTAGCCATACTCGGATTCCATACCGAATTCTACCGTGCACTCGTTTGATCTTTGCCTTGAGCTCATCCTAGCTCTAATCAGACTCAGATCCAAGCATTGCCTCACGCGTTTTCGGCGAGATCGCTGCCACGCTCGCGCCCACTCCTAGTCCTACTCGTACTTGCTATCGTGATAACCACCATACCACACGCGCCCACACATGTTACTGCCACAGCACAGTTTTTGCAAGTTCTCTGCTACATGCCTAGTTCCTGCCGTCATCACACACAAGCACACGCGCGCGCTCTGCCGAGCACAAAATTTGTGCATATTTGCTTCCGCCACGGCACAAATGATGAAGCACACCCCATTCCACCAAGCCCAACACCAAGTGGACCAATGACAAGATCACGAGCAAAGGAAATACATGATAAGGTGATCTCGATCCTCTCTCTCTATGCCTTCGAAGACTTGGTGAATGGTGCGCTACCTCATGGATCCACCCTATGCATGCTCAGGTTGGACCCCACCAAGGAGCCCCAAGAACTTTCCCAAGAACGTGCCCAAGATGATGCCTAAGAAGCCGTTGAGGAAGATCAAGAAGAAGGCACCGAGGAAGAAGGAGGGAAGAAAGAGGAAGAGGGGCGAAGGAAACCCGGCCTGCACCCCGGCCAGGCCAGCCTCCAGGTCGGCGACTGATGCATGTAAAATGCATAGATGAATTTTGCATATTTTCACTTGGTTTTCTATTACATATTGCATCATATAAGGGTATAATTAAATGTTTTATAGTATTTTGGGGTTAAATTACAAAGTCCCCCAACATTTATGGAATTAACCCTGGCTGTCAGAAACCCCGTTTTCTATATTTTTGACATTTCAGGGGGCGAACTTCCGCGAAATCACCTGAAAATCTGCGGGGGTCATTTTCTTGGAAGGAGAAGACTTGCGGGTGAAGGATCCACGAGAATTGGGCAAGGAGGCCCAAAAGAGGACACTCCACGCGGCCAGATTCCTTGGCCGCGTGAGAGGCCCCCTTTTGGCCCATGTGGCCCCAATTCCTTCCATCTTCGACTTACCGACTCCGTCCTGACCTAAAACCGACTATAAAAAGGGTCCCCCGTACCCTTACAGAGGAGAGCGCCGCCGAAACACCGAAACAAAGACCAGAAGTTCCAGATTGGAGGGGGAAAACTCCGGCGGGGCGCCGCCGGTGTGATCTCCTACCCCTCCAACGTCATCTCCATCGAAATCTCCATGAAGAGGGAGTAGTCCACCCCAGGGCTATGGGTTTGTGGAAGTAGCACTTGTATCTCTCTCTCTATGTGCTTCAATAATTAAATCCGTATGAGCTGCCTCACATGATTACGGGCACCGTTGTAATTCCTATGTGGCGGATCTTTTCTATGAGTTATTGAATCTGAGATTGCAATTGTTTCTCTTGAGTTATTTGAGTAGATGTATCTTATGTACCCCGTTCTTATTTGCTAGCTTTGATCAATCTAGTTCTTGAGAGCGTGTGTGGGGTCATGGTTGCATTAGTTGGAGTAACGGGGGGTGGCTAGTGCTGTGAAAGTGACAGAAGTTCAGCGACCCACTTAGGTTTTGTTAAACCTTTCTTAGTTACCTCACTAGGGATAAAAAGGAGTACCTTGTTACCGGGGATTTGAAGTGACACTAATCAATCTCCATGACTAGATCTAGCAAGTTCTTACTTCAACTTCATGTCACATTGGTTAAAGCTATACTCTGGTTTTTCCTTAATTATCGAGGTGTTATGATTTATTTTGCATCTTGGTGGAGTATAAGAGGGATCAATATGACCGTAGAGATCTCTAAGCTAGGACGTGATGCCCATATGAAAGTACTCAATGTTAAACATGTTATTGTAATCTCACATGTAATTCTTTATGTCCACCATCTACTACTTTATTTGAGAGAATGCAAGTGTGAAACCATGAACCCCGGTCCTATTTTAAATATAAGAAAACACTCTAATTACTTTACTTGCATCTCCAATTCGAATTTACATTATCTCCATCACAACTTGCATCACAAAAATACAAAAACAATCCATTGCATATTTATTTTCTCATTTGCATTTAGTAGTAGATTTAATTATTGCACATTTACTTTCAGTTTTGCATTGAAATTTAGAAGTCTCACACCTTGTGCTTGACAACCACTTGGTGAGGTTGAGGGCACAAAATTCTCTACTTGTTTGCAGGATCCTGGACGAAGCTTGGAAGACAACTGCTGAAATACTGGCTCCCGAAGAGTTCGATATAAACCCTCGAGTCACCCTCGTGGGGAAGAAGGCTTGCCACTAGCTACACACTCTGCACTTGGAGTCTCAACCTAGCCATCAGCGACCTAACAGAGCCGGACGGCCTCCAGCCCGACCTAGGCCGGCCTTCCTGCGTCCCCAGGCCGGCCACCAACCCGAGCCGCCCGGCCAGGCCGGCCTCCATGCGCCTCAGGCCGGCCCCCAGCCCGAGCAGCCCGGCCTCTAGCCCGGCCAGGCTAGCCTCCAGTCCGGTTTTCCTGCCAACTGGCAGAAGTGGGTAGAAAGGCCCCTTTTCACCCCCACCTACCCCTAGGCTATATAATGGTACCCCTTGGACCAGATCTAGGTTAGAGATGAATTGAGAACTTTGAGCTTTGCTCTTGTATCCCTCTTGTGAGGCTACTCCTATGGTTGTACCTAGGACCGTATCAAGGCTACTGCTATGATGTGTATCTAGGATCGTATCAAGGCTACACCGGGTTACATATCCTTTCCCCTTCGGAATCAGTTAGGAACTTTCCAATCTATCTCAAGTAATCCTTGAGGTTATATTGGCGTGGTGGACCGGCCACGTGGTGTTGAAGCGGTTTCCGATAAGGTGAGTTCAATTGTATCGATCAACCCGTAGGCGGCCGTTGCGGCTTAGTTGGCGGGAGATTTGGGTCTTTCAGTTACCGCTAGTTATCCTCTTTGTTTGCCCTCGATTCCCCTTCTCGTGTTCATCGTGTTCATCGTTCGTTCTTCGTGTTCTTGGTCGATTCGTGAAGATCGGTCCACCCTTGAGGTTTATCCTCCATATCATCTGGTATCTAGAGCTAGATTGACACGAATGCGACCCCCACTATCCCCTTTTCACCAAAATTTTCTTCTACCACAATAAATTCGAAAATTCACCAAAAATAGCCAAAAAGGGATTTTGACCGATTTGTAGATTTGTTGAGTTTTTCCTGGATTTATTCCATGGATTTGTTGCTTGAGACCAGTCCCCACCTTTCTATTCAGCCACTTTCCTTGAATTTGTCAAAAAAAATCTTGGATTTTAAAGAATTTTGAATTTGAGCAAAAATCTAAGAAAAATCATGCTCTTCGATTCTTGGACAGATTTTCAAACGTGTTTTTCTTTGTCGTTGTTGGTCCGATTTGAGTGATTCAAGTTTCCACGCGAAGCCCACAACATCATCTACGCATCTACACCAATGGATCGACACGACATCGACCACCACCGGCCGCAAGTCCGTGACCATCCACAAGATAGGTATAACTTGCTTCCGCTTGAACTAACCAATCCTTCGTGTACCTTGCCCATTCGGACTAGCTCTTTTATATTGCTTGGCATCACACCAGTGGCACCGAGAGTGCATGTTGTCGCACTTGTGAGAGAGTAGTTTGAGTAGGCTTGGCATTTGTATCCCCACATAGCAAAAAAAGATAAGAAGAAAAAGATCGATGACAAGTGCTATCCTTTGTAGGAATGTGTAGCTTTGCGTTGCAAAAGAGAAGAGGGTAACCGGTTTCAATGGTGTGAATCTTGTTGCCTCTTATAGTTTTCCATTTGAGCTAGCGTCCTCCTTGTGTTGGTGTGGCATTAAGCTTAGTCTTTGATAGGAACATGGCGTCTCCGCTCACCCATTGGCCTCACTAACCCCATTTATCCCTTGTGTGTGTGTGTGTTCCATATTTGTTTACTCCACTAGGTTTGGTTCTTTTGCTAACATTTCATTTCGGTTCTTCTCTACGTTTGACAACAAACTTTTCTTTGGATTTTTTTGCTTTTCCTTGCCACTTTTCTCACCCATTTGCCTTCCACATAAATTGTGTGTGTTGTCGTTTGCGGTTTTCTTTCGATCTTTTTGGACTCACTTTGGACATACCGCCCTACACCTTGGCTCGTCCACTAGCCTCAATACGACCGAAAAAGGTATCGTTGGGTAAGTGAGACATACATTTCTTCATATCACCCTTGTGTGTTTTTGAGATGGCTAGGGAAGGAGTGCTCACAAGTCCGAGCTCGAAAGATGAAGGAAACCCTTTCTTCAATGACAACGACAATGCCTACCACAACTTCGTCGCCCACAACGACCATTTCCATCTCCGTCAACTCCTGATGGATGGATTGGAGCGATATGAACGTCGACTCCAAGCACAAGAGGTTCGATTGAATGATCAAATGAAGCACATCAACATCAACTTGGCCAACCTTGCCAACCGCCATGGATCATCATCGTCCTCAAGGTCGAGACATTCAAGCCACCACACTCAAGATCATCACCAAGCTCGTTTCCATGATCACAACCCCAACATGGAGGAGAGTGGACAACAACATCAAGGACCATGATAAGAACCACCACCACCACCTCCTTTGCCACAAGATCCTCGACGACATTCGTATGACGATAGTGTAGGGGCCCGTCCTTCGAACCACTGTTCAAGGACACACCCCCGATATGCATACATTCACGATCCCAGGAATTCAGTCGTGAACAACATATCAAGTTGGTACATAGATACAATATCGATTACACGGTTACACAAACACTTACAAAAGGGACTTGGTCACTTGACTACATTCACGATCCCAGGAATTCAGTCGTGAACAACATATCAAGTTGGTACATAGATACAATATCGATTACACGGTTACACAAACACTTACAAAAGGGACTTGGTCACTTGACCAAGCCTACACGGTTGTCACGCAGGACAACACACAACACACACATCGGAAGACTAAACACACACAAACACGGTAGAGCCCAAGTCACGCCTTAACCTACAGGCTGCTGACCCGGAGACGATCCTAGTTCGCAAAGCCATCAGCTCCGTACTCCTCTGTGTAGATCTTCTTCTGAAACTCCTTCTCAAAATCTGGCAAGTTGATACCAGGGACGAAACCAATATGAGTACATTTGAATGTACTCAGCAAGACATCCATCATGTAACTTACCAAATGCATGTATGCTTATATGGTGTAATAGGTAGGCTATAAATAGGGTTCACTATCAATGGTGTTCATATAGGATGACACCACAGTTGCAGTCAGGTTAATCTGTATCTTCATTGAAGAAGATACTTCAGAAGAAAATAATATAGTTTTTCTTTCTCTTGTAGATATCACATGTACAAGAGGTTTTGTAAAATCTTTGTTAAAAGAAAGTTTTCTCTTTGCAAAACTTCTTGTAATCAGTTTCCAGATGTTGGCTTAGAGAAGAAAGATTTTCTTTGCAAAACGTTTTGTAAAACAACTTCTGGCTTTCCAACATCGGTACCTCCACGGTACAATATTTCATTCCTTTCCAAACTTCCCGAGTTCAACACCTTTTTGAAAACATCTTTTTGAAAACATTGACACAATGCTAGCTACATGGCCATTCAAATGTCCATATCCGAGGACGCGGCTTCTTCGAAAAAGTTGTACTCTGCAGAGGTGTACACATCCACCAGATACAGTACACCTGCCGTGAACAACCACGGACTGTAACAACAGTATGTAGAACATCAGATAACTGATCATAACCTTCCACTATGTTCAAGCTAGAATGTGTCTATCTCTTCAGTTGAGTAAAATCTCCCTGGCTCCCTGCCTAGACAGGAGACTCAACCGTCGCAACCGGGGGTAACTTAATCCCTCACTTTGTATGCCCCGTATCTTCCACCTAGCGACAATCGGTTAGAGGGCTCGACGACCCTTATAGCAATTGAGATAGAACACACACTAACAAGAACAAACTTCCAGTTAAGCCCCGTGCCCATGTTGGGGTAGGGTGGCAGTACGGTAAAGGTTGTCCGGCGAAGACTAGGTTATGTGTCATTTTTTAAAACACGTTTTTCCCAAAAATGACCACTTCCACATTCCTCCGGAGAATAAGGATCCGCCTTTTCTCCGGGTTTTCCATAAAGCCTTTGTTTTGTAAAAACACAATTTTAAGGTGTCCACTTAGGGACTAATATATGTGATGGTAATAAATACCATGTGGTGTCTATGGGCTTGGTAACACCAAGTATTAACTAATGGCATAGTATATATATATAATAGTAGTAGTATTCACTCAAAAATGTTTTTGGAAATCAAATTTTTTGTAGAACTTTTCAGAAGTAAAACATGCATGATAGATAATGAGAAGTGTATGATAACAGCAAGCATCAGGATGGCTTGCCTTAAATCTCTTAATGTCCCTGGCCTTGAAGTAACTTGAACTTGACGCACAGCTCCACAACTGCTTCTTCTTCTACGTTTGCTAGCGCCGTAAAAGAATAAAAGACACACACTCAGGTCTAAAAGACAAACAACTAAGCTAGGAAACACATACAGCAACAAATGTTCACTCACGAGTTCTCTCGAAATGATATCGCGAAAACTATCTCACATAACTCTCACGGTCCAAAACTATCGTCAGACAAGCATATGGTTTAGGAAACCATACCCCACATCTTACATACCATATATGGAGTGGTGTACCACTCTCATAATAAGATATACAAGAAGCTAAAAATATAGCTTGTGGGTGCAAAGGGTTAGGTTAATAAGGTAAAAACAAACAGACCGAACAATACCCATGGCAGTGGGTATCATCCACCACAAGCAAAAGTCACTTAATGTGTTCATTGTGACGCCCCGAGATCGGGCACTATGCAGATTTCAGCATTCCCGCCAAAATCCACATAACAACCGATTCCAGGTTGCCACTTGTGATAACATTACATCAGTTCGCGAATAATCCACAACAACAACAGAAAAGAGATTTACAAGATGACTCAAACGAGTCAGGGATACAACTGATACAATACAAAGATCCAAATAACAGCGGAAGAAACAACATAGTGTCCGGCTACGGACAAGGTACAAATTGGACTAAGAGTCCTGAAGATAACCGAGAGCGTCCAATTGTAACATCCCAAGTCTGAAAAATAAGCCTTTAGAATGTTTGCTCTCTGTTATTTTATGTTTTGCATCATGGCATCATGTTGATTGCATTTGTTTTCCTCTGTTGTCATTTGTTTTCCAACTGTTTTCAGTTGTTTTCCTTTGTTTTCTATTTGAATTCCAAACCAAAATTCAAACCCTTTGTTTCATCCTTGTGATGTTACAATTTCTAAAATGATATTTCAAAATAAAACAATTATTTGTTTCCATTAAAGGGTGATTCCAAACTATTGTTTTATTTCTATAAAAATGCATCCAATAATCAAACCCTTTTCAAATTCAATTTGTTTTCCATTTGAAGTTCCAAACCAACATCCAAATAGTTGTTTCCAAATAAAAAAACCTTATTTGTTTCCAAATAATCCCATAATGATCACTTATTAAATTGTTGGTTTTAATCAAACAATTAATTCAATCCATTAATTCCAAATCATTTCAAATTCAAATCAAATCTTCCAATCAGCACCCAATTTCAAATTATAAAAATTACCAAACAAACCAAACCATTTGATCTTTTTAATCATTAGGATTCACCCTAATAAACATGTTGATTTTACTCAAAATCAAATAATAAGCAATTCTTTCAAATGTTGTTTTAAATTACAAAACAGTAATTAAAAAATTAAACTTTTGGAAACCCCAAACTTGCACATGTTGCATTCCAATAAGGAGTTGTTGCAAAATAAAGGTTCCCTAAAAATTTCTACCCCAAAACCCCTTCTATTCCTTCCTATCTCTTTTGCAGCAAAAAAAAATAAAACAAACAAAAAAAATAGAAAAGAGAGAGAGGCAGCAGCCCATAACCAGCCAGCCCACTTCTTATTTTTCCTTGGCCCAGTACCCCTTCAACTGTCGCTGTCTTCTTCCCCACGGTGATGTCACCTGTACGAACACAGGAACACCGTCGATCGCCTCCTCCCCTCGCTCGATGGCCTGCCGTACCATGGCATCTCCTCCTTAAGTATCTAACCTACCCTCTGCTTGCAAACCCTAGAAACCCTAGCCCTCTTTCCCTACCATCGCCGCCGTCCTCCCTAGCTACATCCTCTCGGCTATCTCCATTGTCTGAACCTGAAGCTCCCACAAAAACCGCCACCTTTCTCCCGGTGATCGCCGGCGTTGAGTTCCCCTCCGGCCGCGGCGAGGGCGGGAATGGAGCCGCCCCACCGCGGGCTCCCTCCTCGGCCACTCGGCGCGGGCCGGGAGGCAACGCTGCGCCGCCGCCAACGCCGTTTCGCCGCCGGTCGCCACCTGCTCCTGCCCGACTCCTCCTCCCTCCTGTCCGTGGAGGACACCCAGGTGAGGCCCCCGATTCCCTTCCCCTCCTTCCCACTCGCCTATCCCTCTCCTTGGCCGCACCCTACCCCACCAGCACCACCTCGCCACGGCGCACCCCCCCCACCGGCGTTCGCCCTGCCATGGCTGGCCATGTCTCTGTCGATGTGCGTACCTGTTCGATTCAGATTGGAAATTCAGAAAACATCCCGCAGCCGAAGCCTTTACCCCCCTGTTGCCCCTTCCTGTTACAACCAAGCATCAACACCCCACTGGTTCAAGTCTCACGCGCACAAGCCAGAGGGGGTGGGTTCGAATCCCACCCCCTGCATAATACCCCATCTTTTTTATTTCGATTCTCCAGATCCAAAACTTTCTGGTTTTCACACATAGGCCCTTGCAAGTTATTCTAGTCCCTGTAAAAAATATTTTCTAAGTCCCTAATGGTTTAAAATGGCAGATTTGCACTATTTCTTGTAAATGGCATAATAAAATCATTTTAACTCCAATTCCAACATTTTTTATATGTTTTCAATACCAAATTAAATGTTCTATCCAAATATAAAATTTGTTTACTGTTTTGAATATTTTAAATTGGTGCAAAATTTGAAAACTTGTCAAATTCACTTAAACTTGCAAAATTCATAACTTGTTCATAAAAATTCCAAATTTCACAAACCAAATATGTTTTCCAATCAACTTTTCATGTACTTTCCAAATATAAATTTTGTTTGCTGTTTTGAATAACTTAAATTGCTGAAAACAACTGTTTCTTATTTATTGCATTTAAAATTGCCAAAATAATAACTTGCTCATTTTAAATCCAATTTCCACAAATGAAATATGTTTTCCATGCAAAATTAAACCACCTTTTCAAATATAAAATTTGTTTCATGTTTTGAATAATTAAAAGTGGTTAAATGATTTAAACCTTATTTAATTCATTTAATATTGTTAAATTTATCACTTGATCAAAACAAATTCTTTTGGGACATATAAAATATGTTTTCAAACCATAAAAGCATAACCTTTTCAAATATAAACTTTGTTATCTGTTTTGAACACTTTAACTTGTTGAAAACAACAATTACTTGTGTGACATGTTTATTAACCAAACTTTCCAAAACTTAATCAATGATTTCCAAAACTTGTTCCAATCCTTTTTCACCTGCATCTATCATTGTTATCTGTTGTTATTTTGTTGTTATCATCATGCATGCATCATGTTTAACCACTTACACTTGTTAATCAATGTAGATCATTGCTTCCACCTTAACCATTTGCATCCATATGCAATTCACATTGCATATGGGTCCAATTAAATTGTGTTATCTTGTCAAGTAGTTTATTCTGATGCATCTATTAACATGACATGCATCATCCCATGTTTGTGCACCTATGCCATGATATTGATTGTTTATACTTCTGCCTTGTTTGTTTGCTTCTTCTCAGATACACGACGACGTTGAGACCGACGATACTTACGACACCCCTTCTAAGGATCTAGCTCAGTACCAGGCTACTGGGTTTTGCAGGCAAGTTATCACTCACATGAACCACTGTGTTCCTTTCAACATTGGTTACCGATACTTTCCGTTGTTCTTTTCTGCTAGCCTTAGCAGTAGTTGTTTCTGTTACGAACCCATCACATGAATCCCTTAACCTTGATATTGCCTCACCTCCATACCTAAAACCCCTTGCTTGTTGCCTTAGTCTTATCTAGCATGCTTAGGTTGCTTTTGCTCGAGTCTGTTATCCGTTACTTTCTGTTACTATATCATTTACGTTGTGGGGGCTCGATGTTTAATCAATCAATCATGCTAATGTTGCTATTAATAATAAATTTGATGATAAGGCACCGGCAGGAGGCCCATGAGAGGTTTTGAAGCCTGCTAGTGTCGACCCTAATAGGAAAAGGGTCTTGTCTACTGATCCATGATGAGCGCACTACCCGCATTTGGGAAGCGAGTATGGGCGCCCCCCTCAACTTGACCTGATTCGCATCTCGTCCAAATCGCCTCATTTAGTTCGTGTTTTCCATTTGCCGCATGCATGTTTTTGCGAGCCCAGGCCAGGGTGGAACTTTCGTAGTCGGCATATAGGGGGACACGGTCTTAGAGTGCTATGAGGGTCCCTTTTCTTCGGGGCTTGATTAGCCGTGCGCCCAAGGTTCTTTGGGCTTGATGCGAAGAATGGTTGGTTGTGTTGAGTGCCCCGCTTGGTGGGAGGCATCCCATCTGGCGGGATATTCATGAGTGTACGGCCAAATTGGTGCAACCCTGCAGGGATAATCTTCTCGAGAAGCCGTGTTTTCCGCGGTTATGGATTACTTGGTGAAAGTACTGGCTAACAAGTACTCAGGACAACTTAAACACAATGATCAAACCTGTTACACCTAATGATTAATAACTTGACTAGTAATAGGTTGATGACACAATAACTTGATTCACCTTTAATACAACTGTGTGAGTTATCCTCGGATTGCTTCTTTGGATAAGGGGAGAGATCCAGGATGGGTTTGTTTGAAGTTATCTTTCAGTTGGTTACAATCCTCGATCTTACCCCTTTTCTGTTAGCCGGAAGTGGTAGAAACTCTGTAGTTGTTTAGAGCAGCCAGTTGCAGCATCTTTTATATCCCCTTCCTCCCGCTGAATCCAAAGCATCGGTGCTTGGTGTTGACGGGTTACACTTTGGTGAACTGTGAGTCTTGCTTGCCAGTACGTTGGTGTACTGACCCCTTTGGGGCTGTGGTTTACGCAGACGACGTTTCCGAGGATCTACATGGTGGCTACTACGTGGAGTATGACGACGAGACTGCTGACGAGTAGATAGCGGACCCGGGCAGGATCCGAGACTTCGTGGATGGGCTCCGTCTTTTCGTTTCCGGCCTCTTAGGCCTATTTGGTTCTTGTCTGTACTCAGACATGTTGAATGCTTCCGCTGTGATGTACTGATGTATTGTTGGGACATGTGTCCTCTGAATGATTGTATTTGCTATCTCTGCTCTAATGAGAGCCATTTGCAACTTATTTCAATCTTTTGTGTCGTAGAGATCTGTTGTGATATCAGTTGTTCAACGCCGTTGACGTACCATGTGTGTATGGTTTGAAGTACGTCGACGGAAGTGCCTTTGATCTCTAGTGGATAGTTTACATCGACGATGGAATAGCAGGGCTTGTGTTGTCGTGCATAAGCGCAGGCCTACCAGGAAGCTGGGACGTGGGAGCAGTTATGCCCCATAATCCAAGCACCTGCTATCCAGTTCGTACGGTGAGTATCCCCTAGAAATCAGGGTGCGACAAATGGTATCAGAGCCTGTCTGCCTGTAGGATCCCTTTTTACTGGTCGCAGTTGAGTCTAGAAACTATTTTGTAGCTATGTAGGAAAAATGAAACGTGAGAGTAGGAATTCTGTTCTTTTTCTTCTTTTCCCCACCCTCCCTCCCTTTTCTGGTAAGGAAGTGTAACGTTGTTTTCCCTTCTCATCTGAACTTTCAAGTTAGGATTTCACGAATCCTGGTTTCTCTAGGATGGTTATATCTACTAGACCATAGGAATGGAGGTGGTTGTGACATGATTTATCATGTTGCCTACTCATGATTGAGAACGGAGGCGTGTAAGCCCCGGAAGCAGATCCTCTATTCCTTAAGCAGTAGATATTGATCCTTTAGAAGCCCGGATGAGTTTTCCCTAGTACCTCAGGAGTTTTGTTCTCGTTTCCCCGATGTTGATATCCTGTTCTTCTCAACATCTTTTCGTCCGTTGAAATCTTGTTGTTGTTTTCCACATCAAATCTTCTACCGGCGTCTGATCAAAAACTTCCTCGTAAACTCTTATCCAGTTAAAGTGTTATTTGATACCGGAGCATCACATTTCCTTTGTGTCAACAATCTTTTCCACAACATACAATCCAATTCTAATGGGAGGCCACATATTCCTCGTTACTCTCATGTTGATGATTCTGACATTGATGATTATTCTTGGTGTTGCATTGATGTCAATAACTCTGTTCCACCTTTATTATAGATAATCTACTCTCCAAATTAATCAAATTCTATCCAGCTATACACCCTCGATACAAAACCTCTCCCTTTATTTGGAAATGTTCCGGTGGTTTGCAAATTCCCTGACGTCTATCCAATGTGCACGATGTGTTTCACGTGTCACAGCTCAAGTGGATCTTCCCAAGAAGTATCCGGGCCTTTTCTTTTCTCAGTAGGAATCTCGGGGCGCGATTCCTTCAAGGGGGGGCGTTTTGTAACATCCCAAGTCTGAAAAATAAGCCTTTAGAATGTTTGCTCTCTGTTATTTTATGTTTTGCATCATGGCATCATGTTGATTGCATTTGTTTTCCTCTGTTGTCATTTGTTTTCCAACTGTTTTCAGTTGTTTTCCTTTGTTTTCTATTTGAATTCCAAACCAAAATTCAAACCCTTTGTTTCATCCTTGTGATGTTACAATTTCTAAAATGATATTTCAAAATAAAACAATTATTTGTTTCCATTAAAGGGTGATTCCAAACTATTGTTTTATTTCTATAAAAATGCATCCAATAATCAAACCCTTTTCAAATTCAATTTGTTTTCCATTTGAAGTTCCAAACCAACATCCAAATAGTTGTTTCCAAATAAAAAAACCTTATTTGTTTCCAAATAATCCCATAATGATCACTTATTAAATTGTTGGTTTTAATCAAACAATTAATTCAATCCATTAATTCCAAATCATTTCAAATTCAAATCAAATCTTCCAATCAGCACCCAATTTCAAATTATAAAAATTACCAAACAAACCAAACCATTTGATCTTTTTAATCATTAGGATTCACCCTAATAAACATGTTGATTTTACTCAAAATCAAATAATAAGCAATTCTTTCAAATGTTGTTTTAAATTACAAAACAGTAATTAAAAAATTAAACTTTTGGAAACCCCAAACTTGCACATGTTGCATTCCAATAAGGAGTTGTTGCAAAATAAAGGTTCCCTAAAAATTTCTACCCCAAAACCCCTTCTATTCCTTCCTATCTCTTTTGCAGCAAAAAAAAAAATAAAACAAACAAAAAAAAATAGAAAAGAGAGAGAGGCAGCAGCCCATAACCAGCCAGCCCACTTCTTATTTTTCCTTGGCCCAGTACCCCTTCAACTGTCGCTGTCTTCTTCCCCACGGTGATGTCACCTGTACGAACACAGGAACACCGTCGATCGCCTCCTCCCCTCGCTCGATGGCCTGCCGTACCATGGCATCTCCTCCTTAAGTATCTAACCTACCCTCTGCTTGCAAACCCTAGAAACCCTAGCCCTCTTTCCCTACCATCGCCGCCGTCCTCCCTAGCTACATCCTCTCGGCTATCTCCATTGTCTGAACCTGAAGCTCCCACAAAACCGCCACCTTTCTCCCGGTGATCGCCGGCGTTGAGTTCCCCTCCGGCCGCGGCGAGGGCGGGAATGGAGCCGCCCCACCGCGGGCTCCCTCCTCGGCCACTCGGCGCGGGCCGGGAGGCAACGCTGCGCCGCCGCCAACGCCGTTTCGCCGCCGGTCGCCACCTGCTCCTGCCCGACTCCTCCTCCCTCCTGTCCGTGGAGGACACCCAGGTGAGGCCCCCGATTCCCTTCCCCTCCTTCCCACTCGCCTATCCCTCTCCTTGGCCGCACCCTACCCCACCAGCACCACCTCGCCACGGCGCACCCCCCCACCGGCGTTCGCCCTGCCATGGCTGGCCATGTCTCTGTCGATGTGCGTACCTGTTCGATTCAGATTGGAAATTCAGAAAACATCCCGCAGCCGAAGCCTTTACCCCCTGTTGCCCCTTCCTGTTACAACCAAGCATCAACACCCCACTGGTTCAAGTCTCACGCGCACAAGCCAGAGGGGGTGGGTTCGAATCCCACCCCCTGCATAATACCCCATCTTTTTTATTTCGATTCTCCAGATCCAAAACTTTCTGGTTTTCACACATAGGCCCTTGCAAGTTATTCTAGTCCCTGTAAAAAATATTTTCTAAGTCCCTAATGGTTTAAAATGGCAGATTTGCACTATTTCTTGTAAATGGCATAATAAAATCATTTTAACTCCAATTCCAACATTTTTTATATGTTTTCAATACCAAATTAAATGTTCTATCCAAATATAAAATTTGTTTACTGTTTTGAATATTTTAAATTGGTGCAAAATTTGAAAACTTGTCAAATTCACTTAAACTTGCAAAATTCATAACTTGTTCATAAAAATTCCAAATTTCACAAACAAAATATGTTTTCCAATCAACTTTTCATGTACTTTCCAAATATAAATTTTGTTTGCTGTTTTGAATAATTTAAATTGCTGAAAACAACTGTTTCTTATTTATTGCATTTAAAATTGCCAAAATAAGAACTTGCTCATTTTAAATCCAATTTCCACAAATGAAATATGTTTTCCATGCAAAATTAAACCACCTTTTCAAATATAAAATTTGTTTCATGTTTTGAATAATTAAAAGTGGTTAAATGATTTAAACCTTATTTAATTCATTTAATATTGTTAAATTTATCACTTGATCAAAACAAATTCTTTTGGGACATATAAAATATGTTTTCAAACCATAAAAGCATAACCTTTTCAAATATAAACTTTGTTATCTGTTTTGAACACTTTAACTTGTTGAAAACAACAATTACTTGTGTGACATGTTTATTAACCAAACTTTCCAAAACTTAATCAATGATTTCCAAAACTTGTTCCAATCCTTTTTCACCTGCATCTATCATTGTTATCTGTTGTTATTTTGTTGTTATCATCATGCATGCATCATGTTTAACCACTTACACTTGTTAATCAATGTAGATCATTGCTTCCACCTTAACCATTTGCATCCATATGCAATTCACATTGCATATGGGTCCAATTAAATTGTGTTATCTTGTCAAGTAGTTTATTCTGATGCATCTATTAACATGACATGCATCATCCCATGTTTGTGCACCTATGCCATGATATTGATTGTTTATACTTCTGCCTTGTTTGTTTGCTTCTTCTCGGATACACGACGACGTTGAGACCGACGATACTTACGACACCCCTTCTAAGGATCTAGCTCAGTACCAGGCTACTGGGTTTTGCAGGCAAGTTATCACTCACATGAACCACTGTGTTCCTTTCAACATTGGTTACCGATACTTTCCGTTGTTCTTTTCTGCTAGCCTTAGCAGTAGTTGTTTCTGTTACGAACCCATCACATGAATCCCTTAACCTTGATATTGCCTCACATCCATACCTAAAACCCCTTGCTTGTTGCCTTAGTCTTATCTAGCATGCTTAGGTTGCTTTTGCTCGAGTCTGTTATCCGTTACTTTCTGTTACTATATCATTTACGTTGTGGGGGCTCGATGTTTAATCAATCAATCATGCTAATGTTGCTATTAATAATAAATTTGATGATAAGGCACCGGCAGGAGGCCCATGAGAGGTTTTGAAGCCTGCTAGTGTCGACCCTAATAGGAAAAGGGTCTTGTCTACTGATCCATGATGAGTGCACTACCGGCATTTGGGAAGCGAGTATGGGCGCCCCCCTCAACTTGACCTGATTCGCATCTCGTCCAAATCGCCTCATTTAGTTCGTGTTTTCCATTTGCCGCATGCATGTTTTTGCGAGCCCAAGCCAGGGTGGAACTTTCGTAGTCGGCATATAGGGGGACACGGTCTTAGAGTGCTATGAGGGTCCCTTTTCTTCGGGGCTTGATTAGCCGTGCGCCCAAGGTTCTTTGGGCTTGATGCGAAGAATGGTTGGTTGTGTTGAGTGCCCCGCTTGGTGGGAGGCATCCCATCTGGCGGGATATTCATGAGTGTACGGCCAAATTGGTGCAACCCTGCAGGGATAATCTTCTCGAGAAGCCGTGTTTTCCGCGGTTATGGATTACTTGGTGAAAGTACTGGCTAACAAGTACTCAGGACAACTTAAACACAATGATCAAACCTGTTACACCTAATGATTAATAACTTGACTAGTAATAGGTTGATGACACAATAACTTGATTCACCTTTAATACAACTGTGTGAGTTATCCTCGGATTGCTTCTTTGGATAAGGGGCGAGATCCAGGATGGGTTTGTTTGAAGTTATCTTTCAGTTGGTTACAATCCTCGATCTTACCCCTTTTCTGTTAGCCGGAAGTGGTAGAAACTCTGTAGTTGTTTAGAGCAGCCAGTTGCAGCATCTTTTATATCCCCTTCCTCCCGCTGAATCCAAAGCATCGGTGCTTGGTGTTGACGGGTTACACTTTGGTGAACTGTGAGTCTTGCTTGCCAGTACGTTGGTGTACTGACCCCTTTGGGGCTGTGGTTTACGCAGACGACGTTTCCGAGGATCTACATGGTGGCTACTACGTGGAGTATGACGACGAGACTGCTGACGAGTAGATAGCGGACCCGGGCAGGATCCGAGACTTCGTGGATGGGCTCCGTCTTTTCGTTTCCGGCCTCTTAGGCCTATTTGGTTCTTGTCTGTACTCAGACATGTTGAATGCTTCCGCTGTGATGTACTGATGTATTGTTGGGACATGTGTCCTCTGAATGATTGTATTTGCTATCTCTGCTCTAATGAGAGCCATTTGCAACTTATTTCAATCTTTTGTGTCGTAGAGATCTGTTGTGATATCAGTTGTTCAACGCCGTTGACGTACCATGTGTGTATGGTTTGAAGTACGTCGACGGAAGTGCCTTTGATCTCTAGTGGATAGTTTACATCGACGATGGAATAGCAGGGCTTGTGTTGTCGCGCATAAGCGCAGGCCTACCAGGAAGCTGGGACGTGGGAGCAGTTATGCCCCATAATCCAAGCACCTGCTATCCAGTTCGTACGGTGAGTATCCCCTAGAAATCAGGGTGCGACACCAATCCCTGCCCAGGCCAAGCCGGAGGGATTCCCAAGCTAACATCGTCAGACTTCAAAACCTGTTGACTGCAATATTGAATATGCAGCCACGAAAGAGATTCGTGGGTCAGTACGGTTAAGTACTGGCAAGTGGATAAACCATACTCACAAGATACCGGCGTAGCCAGTCATCACAAGATACAAATACTTTAGGATCAACGGAAAGGAAGGGGTTATTGCAAATAAGCGACAGTAGGCTGCACTAACCAACTACAGAGAGATTCTACAACTTCCGGCTAACAGAAAGAGGATAAGATCGAGTATTGTGACCAACTGAAAGTAACTCCAAACAAACCCATCCTGGATCTCGCCCCTTATCCGAAGAAGCAATCCGAGGATAACTCACACAGTTGTATTAGAGGTGAATCAAGTTATTGTGTGAATAAACCTATTACTAGTCAAGTTGTTAATCATTGGGTGTAACATGGTTGATCATTATGTTTAAGTTGTCCTGAGTACTTGTTAGCCAGTACTTTCACAAAGTAATCCATAACCGCGGAAAACACGGCTTCTCGAGAAGATTATCCCTGCAGAGTTGCACCAATTTGGCCGTACACGCAAGAATAACCCGCCAGATGGGATGCCTCCCACCAAGCGGGGTACTCTACACAACTCAACTCTTCTTCGCATCAAGCCCAAAGAACCTTGGGCGCACGGCTAATCGAGCCCAGAAGAAAATGGACCCTCATAGCACTCTAAGAACGTGTCCCCCTATATGCCGACTACGAAAGTTCCACCCGGGTACCAAGGGCTCGCAAGATCATGCATGCAGCAAATGGAAAACCCGAACTAAATGAGGCGATTTGGACGAGATGCGAATCGAGTCAAATTGAGGGGGGCGCCCATACTCGCTTCCCACATGCGGGTAGTGCGCTCATCATGGATCAGTAGACAAGACCCTTTTCCTATTAGGGTCGACACTAGCAGGCCTCAAAACCACAAAGGGCCTCCTGCCGGTGCCTTATCATCAAATTATTATTAATAGTAACATTAGCATGATTGATTGATTAAACATCAAGCCCCCAGAACATAATGAAGTAATAACAGAAGGTAACGGGTAACAGACTCGCGCAAAACAACCCTAAGCATGCTAGTAAGACACGGGCAACAAGCAATGGTTATAGGTATGGGGGTGAGGCAATATCAGGGTTAAAGGATTCATGTGATAGGTTCGTAACAGAAACAACTACTACTAAGGCTAGCAGAACAGAACAACGGAAAGTATCGGTAACAAGTGATGAAAGGCAGCCATTTGGCAGCAAGTGAGTATACTTGCCTGAGACCCCGCAAGGTAGCAGAACTTGTCGTTGCTCACATCATCTCAACGTCCTATCCGAGAAGAAGCAACGAACCTCGAACAAACACCGGATGCAACAATTATTACTACGGCAAAAGATCCAGCATGATCAAGATATGGATGCATGACAAGTTTAAAGATGCATCAAGGTAAACTAGTTGACAAGATAGACAAATTTAAATGGACCCATAGGCAATGTGAGTTGCATATGAATGCACATGTTAAGGTTGAAGCAATGATCTACAGTTAGTTAACATGTGTAAGTGGTTTATCATGATGCATGCATGATGATAACAAGAAGTAAACAATAATAGATGCAAAAGAAATTGGAGTGTAACAAGTTTGGAAATTATTTATTAAGTTTGGAATTTTGGTTACTTAATGGGGTTACACAAACAATTGGTTGTTTTCATCAAGTTAAAGTGTTCAAAACAAATAACAAAGTTTATATTTAAAAAAAACATCAAATTTTAGTTGGATTACATGTTTCAAATATTGGAATAGTAGTTAGGATGAATTAATTATGAATTAAACAATATTAAACAAGTTTTAAATTGGAATTAATTCAAATAGGAATATTAATTGAATTTTAATTGTTCAAAATATTAATTAGAGTTCATATTTGGAAAGGTTAGGGTTTTCTGGTTTGAAAACATATTTTGCATGTTTAGAAATAATTAAATTTGAGCAAGTTATGATTTTAGCAATTTTAATTGAATTAAACAAGGTTTAAATTGTTTAGGAAATTTTAATTATTCAAACCATGAAACAAAAATTATATTTGAAAAGGTTATTTGAAATAGCATGGAAAACATATTTTATTTGCATTTATTGGATTAACAATTAATTAGTTATTGATTTTAGAAATTTGCATTTGAATTATTTGGATTCAAAATTAGATTGCATTTTGGAATTTCAAAACAGTGAACCAATGATATAAATGGATAGATAATTAATTTTAGATTAGTGCACATATTTTATTCTCATTATTTGGGGTTATAAAACTAAAGTTATTAGCATTTTAATGTGAGGGACCAATCTGTTATTTTTAGGGACTTAGATTTAAAAGAAAATGTGCAGAAATTGTTTTGTTACCGCGTGGTACCCTACCCGCAGTCACTGCGCGTGGTCCACTGGCCAGCGTGGCGTACGCGTGGCCACTGTGGCTTACAGGTGGGCCACTGCTTAGGGGGAAAAATCCCCAAAAAGGGGTGGCGCCGCGGGGCTCGAACCCACGACCGCGCACAAGGGACAGGTGCAGTGTTACCACTGCGCTAGTTTCAGTTTCGTGACTGAAACAGCGACGCGGGGAGGATAACATTCAGGTCGCGACTCTGAACATTTTTAACTGACGACAAAACTCTTCCTCGACCTGACAGAGGCGTTCGACAGTGGACAGGTGGTGATCGCCGGCGAGCTCGTGCTAGCGTAGCGAGGTGGTGCTGTGCTCGCCGGGGTGTGCGTGCGGTGGCCGTGACAGAGAAGTTGGGGCGAGGGAGAGACGGTGAGGCTCACCGCGATCGCAGACGTGGCAGAGGCTCGGGGAGGTCCACGGCCGGCGGCGAGGTAGCCGATGGCGGCGGTGTTCTGCGCGTGCTCCGGGATCGCGGTGACGTCCAGGAGGTCGAGGACGAAGTGGCGCGTCGATCTCCGCGTTCAGCGTGGTCGACGGTGGGCTCCTGCGATGGCGGCGAGCTCGGATTCAGTTACGGCGAGGTGGAGGAAGCGGACGGTGGCGAGGACGGCGGCGTCGATTGCGAGCGTCTCCGGGGTAGTTAGGGTGTCTAGCAGCGAGAGGGAGTAGAGGTGGTTTGGTTTCATTGCTCAGATAGGTAGATGGGTGGGTGGTGCGGTGGCGATCAACGGAGTTCAGAGAATCGTCTCCGGCGAGGTATTACAGAGAGGCGAGATCGACGGGAGAGAGGGAGCAACGGCGGCGCTAGGGGACAGAGGTTCCTAGGGTTAGGTCTAGGCTGTGCGCGGTTCGAGGGGAACTTACAGGGGCTCGGATGAGCTCCTGGCCGTCGGGATGCTACGGTGGCGACGTGGCGCGGCGGATTCGCTGCCGTACGCAGAGAAGAAGGGAAAAATGATGGCGAACCGGTACGCGAGGGGAGACGGGCTGGGCTGCGCGCGGTTTAGAGGTTAGGTGGGCTGGGCCAGGGGTAGGTTAGTTAGCTGCCGCGCGCTGCTTTGCTTCTTTTTCTTTTCTGTTTTATATTTTTTTTTGCAGAAAACAGTTTTGGAAGAAAAGGCTAGGTTTTAGCTTATTAAAAATTCCAGAAAATTTAGGTTAAGCTATTTAGAACATTAGCAAATAAATACCAAGATTGGTTTGCCAAAAGTTGAGATTTAACATGCTGTTTGTATTTGAAACCATAATTAAAAGAATTTTGATGTTGATCAACATTATGAAAACAAGGCATTTTAATAGGGTAACCCCTATTGTTTAAGTGATTAAAATTAGTTGATTGGTTTGGAGATTTGTTATAAACTCAAGTTGATTGATGTTTTGAAGATTTGATTTGAACTTGAATTGATTTGGGAGTTATTGATTGAATTAATTGTTTGATTAAAACCAACAAGTTAATGAGTGATTTGATTTGAATTTTTGAATTAGCCATTAGGGTTTTAACAACAGGGACCATTTTATTTAGCAGGCAATTTGTTTAAAACAACTTCAAACTATTGAAAACAAATGGGTGAGTTAGTTTGCAAGTTTGAAATGGGAAATTTTGAGCAGGGGGTGAAAGTTTAAATTGTTTTGAATTTTGATTTGTTTTGAAAAACAGAATGCAATGCTCATGGGATGCATATGATGCAAGCAAAAAGAAAACAAACACACTCTCTAATAGGGTAACACCCCAGGTGTTACAGACGACACCACTAACAAGGGATTGCGCCCTCGCAATCCACCTGCTAACCCGGGAGGGGAAAGAAGTTCGACTATCGATTCTTCGTGCTTCCAGTTGATCTCTTCGACACCACTAACAAGGGATTCTTGCTCGGGCTGACGACGATGTTCTTCCACCAGGAACCTTCCGATGATCGAACCTATTAGGTTAAAGGCTCAGAAAACGTCCACCCACGTAGGATCATAACACTTTGAAAGATAGACAAGGGGGAAGACTCCAAAACAAATAAGATGGGAGGGGAAATAGAATGGGGATAAGGAGAAAAACAAGAATCCTATTGAGAGGTTTTCCAAAATAGTTTAGCAGAAATAGTTTGCAACACTCTAGAAACAACGACCGTTAGCGAGGTTAACCTACAGGCTTTGCGGACCCGTTGCTTCGATAACCATTCGTATCGAAACAATCTCGGGAATCGGAACCAAGGCTCTGATACCATTTGTGACGCCCCGAGATCGGGCACTATGCAGATTTCAGCATTCCCGCCAAAATCCACATAACAACCGATTCCAGGTTGCCACTTGTGATAACATTACATCAGTTCGCGAATAATCCACAACAACAACAGAAAAGAGATTTACAAGATGACTCAAACGAGTCAGGGATACAACTGATACAATACAAAGATCCAAATAACAGCGGAAGAAACAACATAGTGTCCGGCTACGGACAAGGTACAAATTGGACTAAGAGTCCTGAAGATAACCGAGAGCGTCCAATCCCTGCCCAGGCCAAGCCGGAGGGATTCCCAAGCTAACGTCGTCAGACTTCAAAACCTGTTGACTGCAATATTGAATATGCAGCCACGAAAGAGATTCGTGGGTCAGTACGGTTAAGTACTGGCAAGTGGATAAACCATACTCACAAGATACCGGCGTAGCCAGTCATCACAAGATACAAATACTTTAGGATCAACGGAAAGGAAGGGGTTATTGCAAATAAGCGACAGTAGGCTGCACTAACCAACTACAGAGAGATTCTACAACTTCCGGCTAACAGAAAGAGGATAAGATCGAGTATTGTGACCAACTGAAAGTAACTCCAAACAAACCCATCCTGGATCTCGCCCCTTATCCGAAGAAGCAATCCGAGGATAACTCACACAGTTGTATTAGAGGTGAATCAAGTTATTGTGTGAATAAACCTATTACTAGTCAAGTTGTTAATCATTGGGTGTAACATGGTTGATCATTATGTTTAAGTTGTCCTGAGTACTTGTTAGCCAGTACTTTCACCAAGTAATCCATAACCGCGGAAAACACGGCTTCTCGAGAAGATTATCCCTGCAGGGTTGCACCAATTTGGCCGTACACGCAAGAATAACCCGCCAGATGGGATGCCTCCCACCAAGCGGGGTACTCTACACAACTCAACTCTTCTTCGCATCAAGCCCAAAGAACCTTGGGCGCACGGCTAATCGAGCCCAGAAGAAAATGGACCCTCATAGCACTCTAAGAACGTGTCCCCCTATATGCCGACTACGAAAGTTCCACCCGGGTACCAAGGGCTCGCAAGATCATGCATGCAGCAAATGGAAAACCCGAACTAAATGAGACGATTTGGACGAGATGCGAATCGAGTCAAATTGAGGGGGGCGCCCATACTCGCTTCCCACATGCGGGTAGTGCGCTCATCATGGATCAGTAGACAAGACCCTTTTCCTATTAGGGTCGACACTAGCAGGCCTCAAAACCACAAAGGGCCTCCTGCCGGTGCCTTATCATCAAATTATTATTAATAGTAACATTAGCATGATTGATTGATTAAACATCGAGCCCCCAGAACATAATGAAGTAATAACAGAAGGTAACGGGTAACAGACTCGCGCAAAACAACCCTAAGCATGCTAGTAAGACACGGGCAACAAGCAATGGTTATAGGTATGGGGTGAGGCAATATCAGGGTTAAAGGATTCATGTGATAGGTTCGTAACAGAAACAACTACTACTAAGGCTAGCAGAACAGAACAACGGAAAGTATCGGTAACAAGTGATGAAAGGCAGCCATTTGGCAGCAAGTGAGTATACTTTCCTTAGATCCCGCAAGGTAGCAGAACTTGTCGTTGCTCACATCATCTCAACGTCCTATCCGAGAAGAAGCAACGAACCTCGAACAAACACCGGATGCAACAATTATTACTACAGCAAAAGATCCAGCATGATCAAGATATGGATGCATGACAAGTTTAAAGATGCATCAAGGTAAACTAGTTGACAAGATAGACAAATTTAAATGGACCCATATGCAATGTGAGTTGCATATGAATGCACATGTTAAGGTTGAAGCAATGATCTACAGTTAGTTAACATGTGTAAGTGGTTTATCATGATGCATGCATGATGATAACAAGAAGTAAACAATAATAGATGCAAAACAAATTGGAGTGTAACAAGTTTGGAAATTATTTATTAAGTTTGGAATTTTGGTTACTTAATGGGGTTACACAAACAATTGGTTGTTTTCATCAAGTTAAAGTGTTCAAAACAAATAACAAAGTTTGTATTTGAAGAGAACATCAAATTTTGGTTGGATTACATGTTTCAAATATTGAAATTGGATTTAGGATAATTTAATTATGAATTAAACAATATTAAACAGGTTTTAAATGGATTTGAAACAAGTTTGAATTTAATTGAAGTTTTATTTGTTCAAAACATAATTTCAAACTCACATTTGAAAAGTTCACACTTTGATGGTTTGAAAACATATTTTGCATGTTCAAAATTATTTTATCTCGAGCAAGTTATGATTTTAGCAATTTTAATTGAATTAAACAAGAGTTAAATTGTTTGGGCAATTTAAATTATTCAAACCAGGAAACAAAAATTATATTTGAAAAGGTTATTTGAAATAGCAAAACATATTTTATTTGCATTTATTGGATTAACAATGAATTAGTTATTGATTTTAGAAATTTGCATTTGAATTATTTGGATTCAAAATTAGATTGCATTTTGGAATTTCAAAACAGTGAACCAATGATATAAATGGATAGAGAATTAATTTTAGATTAGTGCACATATTTTATTCTCATTATTTGGGGTTATAAAACTAAAGTTATTAGCATTTTAATGTGAGGGACCAATCTGTTATGTTTAGGGACTTAGATTTAAAAGAAAATGTGCAGAAATTGTTTTGTTACCGCGTGGTACCCTACCCGCAGTCACTGCGCGTGGGCCATTGGCCAGCGTGGCGTACGCGTGGCCACTGTGTGGCTTACAGGTGGGCCACTGCTTAGGGGAAAAAATCCCCGAAAAGGGGTGGCGCCGCGGGGCTCGAACCCACGACCGCGCACAAGGGACAGGTGCAGTCTTACCACTGCGCTAGTTTCAGTTTCGTGACTGAAACAGCGACGCGGGGAGGATAACATTCAGGTCGCGACTCTGAACATTATTAACTGACGACGAAACTCTTCCTCGACCTGACAGAGGCGTTCGACAGTGGACAGGTGGTAATCGCCGGCGAGCTCGTGCTAGCGTCGCGAGGTGGTGCTGTGCTCGCCGGGGGTGTGCGTGCGGTGGCCGTGACAGAGAAGTTGGGGCGAGGGAGAGACGGTGAGGCTCACCGCGATCGCAGACGTGGCAGAGGCTCGGGGAGGTCCACGGCCGGCGGCGAGGTAGCCGATGGCGGCGGTGTTCTGCGCGTGCTCCGGGATCGCGGTGACGTCCAGGAGGTCGAGGACGAAGTGGCGCGTCGATCTCCGCGTTCAGCATGGTCGACGGTGGGCTCCTGCGACGGCGGCGAGCTCGGATTCAGTTACGGCGAGGTGGAGGAAGCGGACGGTGGCGAGGACGGCGGCGTCGATTGCGAGCGTCTCCGGGGTAGTTAGGGCGTCTAGCAGCGAGAGGGAGTAGAGGTGGTTTGGTTTCATTGCTCAGATAGGTAGATGGGTGGGTGGTGCGGTGGCGATCAACGGAGTTCAGAGAATCGTCTCCGGCGAGGTATTACAGAGAGGCGAGATCGACGGGAGAGAGGGAGCAGCGGCGGCGCTAGGGGACAGAGGTTCCTAGGGTTAGGTCTAGGCTGCGCGCGGTTCGAGGGGAACTTATAGGGGCTCGGATGAGCTCCTGGCCGTCGGGATGCTACGGTGGCGACGTGGTGCGGCGGATTCGCTGCCGTACGCAGAGAAGAAGGGAAAAAGATGGCGAACCGGTACGCGAGGGGAGACGGGCTGGGCTGCGCGCGGTTTAGAGGTTAGGTGGGCTGGGCCAGGGGTAGGTTAGTTAGCTGCCGCGCGCTGCTTTGCTTCTTTTTCTTTTCTGTTTTATATTTTTTTTTTGCAGAAAACAGTTTTGGAAGAAAAGGCTAGGTTTTAGCTTATTAAAAATTCCAGAAAATTTAGGTTAAGCTATTTAGAACATTAGCAAATAAATACCAAGATTGGTTTACCAAAAGTTGAGATTTAACATGCTGTTTGTATTTGAAACCATAATTAAAAGAATTTTGATGTTGATCAACATTATGAAAACAAGGCATTTTAATAGGGTAACCCCTATTGTTTAAGTGATTAAAATTAGTTGATTGGTTTGGAGATTTGTTATAAACTCAAGTTGATTGATGTTTTGAAGATTTGATTTGAACTTGAATTGATTTGGGAGTTATTGATTGAATTAATTGTTTGATTAAAACCAACAAGTTAATGAGTGATTTGATTTGAATTTTTGAATTAGCCATTAGGGTTTTAACAACAGGGACCATTTTATTTAGCAGGCAATTTGTTTAAAACAACTTCAAACTATTGAAAACAAATGGGTGAGTTAGTTTGCAAGTTTGAAATGGGAAATTTTGAGCAGGGGGTGAAAGTTTAAATTGTTTTGAATTTTGATTTGTTTTGAAAAACAGAATGCAATGCTCATGGGATGCATATGATGCAAGCAAAAAGAAAACAAACACACTCTCTAATAGGGTAACACCCCAGGTGTTACATTCATGAGTTAGTTGGATGTTTAGTTCACAAGATACTCCTAAACACAAAAAAAAACATTAGCAAAACAAATATCACAAGTATGACACTCATGCTAAGGTACACACTCAGATAATTCCCAAACAGCAGGTAAACACACCACAGATGAATAGACTATTAATTTATTACATTAATGTTTAATTGAAGTTATGGAATCCATCAATCATGAAAATTTAGCAAACAACCAGTTGCTTAAAACAAAGATAAAAAGTCATAATAATGATCTAAAACACAATCATCACTCAAGATAATACTCCTATCAAAAGCATAAAAACAGGAATGCACTAATAACACACTAGTATGGAAAATCTACACAAGCATGCTATAAGAGATAATTATATTCTATAAATATAGCACATGCAACTAAATAATTCATGGACTCATAACAGAAGTAATAAATTCCTAAATAAGCTATAATAAACTCATACACTCATAAAATAAAAATGACAATACTAGAGCAAACCACAAATTCTAGTGGTGACACTAGTTCATCACTAGAGAAGCAAACAATGCTACCATGATGCTTAAATATAAACAAGCAAGTCATGATCATAAATGTATCTAATAACAGTACACAAATCTTACTCATGCTAGTAAGCACAAACATCAAAAATAATTTCATGAAACAACTATTAAGCATGCATAAATTAATTCTAGCAATTTCTGTTTTCTTTAATCAATTACTAGCAAGCAAGCAAGGTATAACTTACACAACCAGTAGCTATGCACTCAATGAAAAGTCATCTAAACCTTTCCAAAAATCCAAACACTCAATTTAAAATCATTCACAAACAATCTATCAATCAGAAGGAATTTATTTCATTTGCAAATAATTTAATTTAGCACTCAATAGTGAATCATTTCTTAACATGATACTCCTAAGGAATATTATGCCAACAAATGGATCACATCTAAAATACTAGTATCTGCTGATAAGAAATAAACTTCTCACTTGCATAAGTGAAAACAAACAAATATATTTTCCATGGTGGAAAATAGCAATCAATCATATAATTAAAACATGTTATTTTCACACATGTGTGTGGTTGGGGATTTTCATCCTCAACCAAGATGCAATGAAAACAAACAAATATATTTTCCATGATGAAAGACATGCAAGCTAGCAGAGGTATTAACTTAAAAATAACAGTACCAAAATGGTACTGGACTCAAAGCAATCATAGCACCAAATTTATTAAAGCAATCACACAAAGATCTATTTCACACATAAACTCCAAAATAATAAAACTAGAATGTAACAAATGCTAGTTCCATTTTTATTGAGTTTCCAATCATTTAGACACTTTCTAAGATAGATTTACTGTAATAAAACAACCTAATAAAAAGTCCTAACAACTTTATACATGCTATGAAGCAAGATTAAATCAACCAAACATTTCATTTCAAACAAAAACACTCAAAGAAAAACAAAACAGGAAAGCTGATGTTTCTAGATCTGTCCACCAAAAATATAATCTAGAGCTCCAAAAATTAATCTAAGCTAGGAAAACATAGATCTAGTCAATACCAAACTCATCCAATTGGATTTGCTCCAAAAATCATTTTTTAACTCATTATAAAAATCATAGAAGAGCCTACTAGTCTTTTATTAAACTGGATGTCATTTTCATTCTATAACTCACCTTGATGTGAGGTCAACTGCATTGGATAGATCTGTTCAATACCTATCCATAACATTTTAGTTTGTCCAATCTGGTTACCTATTTTAAAAGTTATGTTCAAATCATTTCCATAGACAGTCTATGCCAAAACATTTCTTGTGTCCAAAATAATGGTTCAAATATGGATCTACAAATTTTGTATGGTTTAGATTTTATATCTTAGGGTCCATGAATTTTTCCAGATTTTATTGCACATTTTAGTATTTTTACAACGTCCAAAGTGAAAGGTACAGTTCTGATAAAAACAAAAAAAAAATAAAAGGCATCACAGCGCGGGCTGGATCCACTGCGGCTGCGGCCCAACAGGCAGCTGCGCGGCCCAGCTGCGCTGGACACACGAGCGCGGGCGCGGGAAAAGGGCGTTCAAGGGCGACCGTGGATCAGAGATCCGATGGTGCTGGTGCGTCTCCCTCCTCTCGACCCTCTCTCTCACAAACTCGACAGCCGGCGGCGAGGAATGGCTCGGGGAGCTCACCGTGGGGCTCGGGAGGGGACGGCGCGGGCTCGGGGAGTAGGAGGAGGTCGAGGGCGCCGAGGGGGATGGTCGTGGACGCTTGGTGCGGCTCCAGGCGGCGGCGCTCTGCGTGGTGCCCGCGACGTCGAGGTGGACGGCGGCGGCGTCTCCGGTGGTTAGAGGGTACGGGGTTTTGTCCGGGAGACTCAGGGGAACATGGGAAGTCGTTCTAGGGTAGTGGGAGGGGTTGGGATGGAGTGATGCGGGCAGGGCCTCGCCGTGGCCGAGGTGGTCACCGGCGGCCAGAGCACGGCTCGGGCGTGCTCTAGGGATAGGGCTCGGGTCCAAAATGACCAGGGGAGGTAGGAGGGAGTCAGAGAGGTGCAGGGCACTCGGGGTGAGGTCTCTGGGCATTTATAAAAGATGGAACAAGGGCAAGGGCAAAAGAGGCATCTCGGGTGGATGCCAACCATTGGCATTGAGGTGCTCTAGAGGTTTTAGTCATTTCCAAAGGTGAGCACAGGGTGCCCTAGGTCAAGCCACGAGGGATGCAAGACACGGGTGGCCCTTGGTGCAAGTGGGCAAGTGGGCAAGCCAAATAGGTCAACACATGTGTGTACCCATACCTGTCCTAGTCACCCTCTCTCTCCTCTCTTATCTTCATGCCTAAGGCTTCTAGAAGCAGGGTCAAGGGCTCTGGTTCGAGTTCATATGCTAGTCAACAAGTTAGCTCAGGCCAAAACTCAAAATGTGCAAAGAAAAATCATGAAAACAATTGTGCAAAAGTGTATCCTTTACTATTCACAGCAAAATTCAGAAAATTCAGTCTTATGACTTAGAAATTTTCTAAGTGTTGAAAACAGATTAAAAGTTGCAAAAGTTGAGTTTGTTTTCAGGGTTCAAATGATTCTCAAAACTTGTTTTCAAAGCATGGACTTGTTAACCATGTTAGACAATTTCATAAACATCTTTTGAAAACAATTTTGAAATAGTTTACGTCCATGAAAACAATGTGGAAAAAGGCATACTTTCTGTTTTTATCTGTTTTTCAAAAATGCCCTTTTCTGCCTTAATTTTATACCACAAAAACAACAAGCAAAAGATAGTTTTTATTTATCCCAAAATAAAAGTGAGCTTATGGATTTGTAGTACATATATCAAGTATATAAAATATCAAGAAACCATAAAATAACAATTTATAGCTTAGTGAAAACAAAGGTAGAAAACAGGTACTTGGCTTTATTTTCAGGAATTGTTTTCCATAGAAAACTTAAAAGAAAACTTTTATAAATCATTTTGAAATTTTGTTTTCTTGGATCCAATAAAGTTAAAAGTTTGTTTTAAGATTCAAACAAGAATGATCCAAGTCTTGGAATAAAAATCCACTCAAGTAATAATAGGAAAACATCAGGGAAAAATATCAGGAATATTTTTAGAAACATTTGGTATTGGTTTTATAAAGAAACAAAACTTGTGTTGCAAATATTATTAAGATCATGAACACATGTTAGTTAAAACAATCATGTTGTCATAAAAAAAAATTGTTGGCCCCAATTTTTGTCTTCTTGAGCACAGTCCAAGAATCCAAAAACTGGGGTGTGACAGATAGCTCGCCATCACCACCACCACGACACATCTAAGGCCGTGGTGACCCTCTTCAAAATCACCCTCGACGACCGGACCTTCGACAACATCATCACTCACCTCGACAAGATCTTTCTCATGACTATGGTCACAATGATTTCGTGGATGGCGCTTGCCAACATCGAAGGCCACCAAGGTGCAATGTGCGTCACCACCACAATGACCGCCAAGACCAAGAACTCCCTCAACACCCTCGCCATGAATAAGAGCGTCCTCAACAACCTCCCCAAGAGCAAGAACTTACTCAACACCCTCTCAATGAACATGAGCGTCCTCAACAACAAGACCATGACAATAATGGTAGTGAACTCCGGGAAGCATGACTCCGCCGCCATCACCAACTCCATCCTAATGACCACCAGCGTCATCCTCCTCGCCATGACCGCCAACACCAAGACAATGAGGATGACCCATATGATCTTTCACCTCCTATCTATGATGAATACCCATATGAGCGACCCCATCGACAACATGAGTGCCCTTCGCTTCAACGTCCCAAAATTCAATGGTGAAAATGACGCCAAAGAATATCTTGCTTGGGCCCTCAAGGTGGACAAGATCTTAGGCATCCACAACTTTAGTGACAATAAGATGGTTTCTATGGCATCTTTGGAGTTCGAAGGCAATGCACTCTAGTGGTGGGATCGTCTCCAAGCGGAAAGAATTCGGAACCAGATTGCTCCAATTGACACTTGGAACAAGATGAAGCAATTCGTGAATGCGCGCTTTGTTCCTCCACACTACAAGATTGACCTCTTCAAAAAGCTTCAAGATCTTAAACAAGGTTTGAAGTCGATGGATGAGTACTACAAGGAGATGGAGACCTCTTTGACAAGGGCTCAGGTGATGGAATTTCAAGAGCAAACAATGGCCCGCTTCCTCAATGGCCTCAACTATCCCATAAGGAAGATTGTCGAGTATCAACCATATGACAATATCGTTGCCCTTGTCCATCAAGCTCTCAAGGCCGAACGCCAAATTGCGGAAGACCTCAAGTACAACACGCAAAAGGCTTACTTTGCCTCAAGGCCTTCTTCTTCGTCTCCAATGACACAAGTATCAACACTGACTAACACCAAGAGCACCACTAGAGCTCCCAATGCTACCAACAAGACTCCACAAACGTTCAAGAAACAAGCATCTCCTACCACCACCTCTAATGCTCCTCAAGTAAAGTCGAGCACTATCACTTGCTTCAAATGTGGTGGAAGTGGACATAAGTCCTTCGAGTGTTCCAGCAAGATGATCATGATTGTCAACCAAGATGGTGAACGTGACTCCATGAGTGAAGGCGAATACTATGCTTTGCACCAAGTTGCTCTAAATTCCTTAGACGTACCCAATGATGATGAAGAAAGCGTCTATTGCGATGAGGACAAGAACCCATCGCTAGTGATGAAAAGAGTCCTTACTACTTCTCCTTAATATGAGCATGACCAACGTTGCAACCTCTTCCAAACTCGTGGCGGCATCAATGGAAAATCTATCAAGGTTATCATCGATGACGGTAGTTGCCACAATGTGGCTAGCAAAGAGCTTTGCGACAAACTCCAATTGACTTAAAGCAACACCCGCATCCCTACCATGTCCAATGGTTTAGTGACTCAGGCACCTTCAAGATACAACACATGGTCTCCGTACACTTGAAGATTGTCCCTTATGAAGACACGGTTGAGAGTGACGTTGTGTCTATGACCGTGTGTCATCTCCTTCTTGGATGAGCTTGGCAATATGACAAGAGTGCTATTCATGACACGCGTACCAACCACTATAGCTTCAAATGGAATAACAAGATATTTGTAATCCGCCCCATCTCTCCTAGCCAAGTGATCGCCGACAACGCCAAGAACCTTGCACGTAAACAAGAAGAGCTCAAATCTCGTGAGATGAGTGGTGAGAGAGTGATCCAGCTCAAAGAGACTGAGAGCCACAAGCCAAACATGAGTGGAAAAAGTTCGAGTGCTCCCAAAGGCCTTGCCTTACTTGCCACCAAAAGAGAGATTCGAGAGTTACGACATGACCCATCCATCCTTCACTTTCTCCTCGTGTGCAAAGGAGAAGCACTTGGAACTAATGCCATAACAAGCTTTCCTCCATCCTTGTTACCATTGTTGCAAGAATTTGAGGACGTGTTTCCGACGAACTACCACCGGGTCTAACTCCCCTACGTGGCATCGAGCACCACATTGACCTCATTCCTGGTGCTCCAGTTCTGAACCGTGCCCCCTACCGCACCAACCCTGAGGAGACTAAGGAGATCGATTTGCAAATACAAGAACTACTTGAGAAAGTTTTCATCCGCGAATCTATTAGCCCTTGTGACATTCCGGTTATCCTTGTCCGTAAGCAAGATGATACTTCTCGCATGTGCATGGATTGTCGCCCTATCAATGCTATCACCGTTAGATATAGACATCCCATCCCTAGGCTTGATGACATGCTTGATGAATTAAGTGGTGCTACTATCTTTTCAAAAATCGATCTTAAAAGTGGATATCACCAAATTCGCATGAGCATAGGAGATGAATGGAAAACAACTTTGAAAACAAAACTTGGTTTGTTTGAATGTCTTATCATGCCCTTTGGTCTTTCGAATGCTCCTTCAACTTTTATGCGTCTTATGAATGAATTGTTGCGCCCTTTCATTGGAAAATTTGTGGTGGCATATTTTGACGACATCCTTATCTATAGAAAATCTTTGGAGGATCACCTTGATCATATTTCTCAAGTCTTGTTGGCTTTTCCCCAAGCAAAACTTTTTGCCAATCTTTCCAAATGCAATTTTTGCACCAACAAGTTTGTTTTCTTAGGATTTGTGATTTCTTCAAATGGAATTGAAGTTGACAACAAGAAAGTCGAGGCAATAAGAAATTGGCCTAAGCCTACTTTCCATGGGTGAGATAAGGCATATTCATGGCCTTGCCGGTTTCTATCGCCACTTCGTGTAGGATTTTTCAACAATTTCTTGCCCTTTAAATGAACATAGAAAGAAAAATGTACCATTTGTTTGGGGCAATGCGCAAAAAAGGCTTTTGACACCCTCAAGAAATGTTTGACTGAAGCTCCTTTGCTTGTCTTGCCGGATTTTGAGAAAACATTTGAGATTGAATGTGATGCTAGTGGAATAGGCATTGGTGGCGTTCTTATGCAAAATGGACGTCCTGTTTCTTATCATAGTGATAAATTAGATGGTGCTAGACTCAATTACCCAATTTATGACAAGGAACTATTTTCTTTGGATAGAGTCTTAGAAGTTTGGCAACACTATCTTTGGCCTAAAGAATTTGTTATTCATTCTGATCATGAATCCTTGAAATATTTGAAAAGGCAAGCTAATTTGAACAAGAGACATGCTAAATGGGTAGAGTTCATAGAATCTTTTCCTTATTTCATTAAGTACAAGAAAGGTAAAGAGAACGTTGTAGCGGATGCTTTATCTCGAAAAGAGTATCTCCTTACCAGCCTTGACATTAATGTGATTGGTTTGGATGATATTAAAGACTTATACTCTTACGATGTTTTCTTTGAACCCATTTTTGAGAAATGCTTGCCCAATCGAGGTTTTGATGAATACTATCTTCACAAAGGGTTCTTGTTTAAGGCTAACAAATTGTGTGTGTCCGAGTCCTCTCTTCGTTTGTTTTTATTGAAGGAATCACATGAAGGAGGTCTCATGGGACACTTTGTCCGGGAAAAGACCTATGACATGCTATCCAACCACTACTATTGTCCTAAGATGAGGTATCAAGTTTAAAGACTCGTCAAGCGATGTCCTACATGTCTCTGAGCGAAATCTACTTCCAATCCTCATGGTCTTTACTTACCATTACCTACACCACATGCACCTTGGAGTGACATTAGCAAGGAATTTGTGTTAGGACTCCCACGCACTAAAACAAACATGGACTCAATATTTGTCGTTGTCGATTGTTTCTCTAAGATGGCACATTTCATTCCATGCTATCGAACGGACGATGTTTCACATGTTGCCACCTTGTTTTTCAAGGAAATTGTGCGTCTCCATGGTGTGCCCACGTCAATTGTGTCGGATCGAGATGTCAAATTCACATCCTACTTTTGGAAGACTTTGATGGCCAAGCTCGGCGTCAAGTTACTATTCTCCACCGCCCCCACCCACAAACGGATGGCCAAACAGAAGTGGTGAACCGCATGCTCTCTTCACTCCTACGGGCATTCATCAAGCCCAACCTAAAGAATTGGGCGGAATGCATCCCACATGCCTAGTTCGCCTACAATCGAGCACTACACCAAGCTACTAAGAAAATCCCATTCAATATCATCTACGGCTTCAACCCCAACACCGCTCTCGACATCCTACCATTGCCTCTCCACGAGAAAGTTAACATGGACATTGACAAGCGCAGCGACTACATAAAGAAGCTTCATGACTCCACAAGAACAAGAACAAGAAGCCCATGGTGTTCCAATAAGGTGACCTTGTTTGGCTCCACTTGCGCAAGGACCGTTTCCCACAAGAGCGCAACTCCAAGCTCAAGCCAAGGGGCGACGGCCCTTTCAAGATCATCAAGCGCATCAACAACAACGCTTACAAACTCGACTTTCCGCAATCCAAGTACCTCGTCCACAACTCCTTCAACATCAAGTACCTCTCTCCCTTCCATGGATACCCAAGTGATGAGGAAGATCACGAGTCAAGGTTGAATCTTTTTCAAGGGGGGGGAGATGATGCAGTACACCCCATTCCACCAAGCCCAACACCAAGTGCACCAGTGACAAGATCACGAGCAAAGGAAATACATGATAGGGTGAACTCAATCCTCTCTCTCTATGTCGTCGATGACTTGGTGAATGGTGCGCTACCTCATGGATCCACTGAAAGTATAGTATGGGCACCTAGAGGTGGGGGTGAATAGGTGCTACGACCAATTTTAATTTTTCTTTTGATTTAGGCTTGACACAAAGGTAAATTCTCTAGATAATGCAACTATGGTGAATTTACCTATATGACAAGGATAACGATAAACACAATGCAAGCGATAAGTAAAGGGAGTGAGGGAACGAGGTAACCAAAGTGAAGCACACGGAGACACGATGTATTCCCGAGTTCCTCCTTGTTAGGGGAGTACGTCTCGTTGGAGGGGTGTGAGCTCGCCACGAAGGCCTACTCAACGCCACAAAGGCCTCACCCTATTCTCCGATGAACTCCGCCACAAAGGCCTAGTTCACCTACCACTATTGAACCCCTTTGAGGCGGGATCGAGTCCTTTACAAACAACTTGGGGAACACACCCACAACCAAATTAGGGGCTCCCAACTCTTCTTGAATCACCAACAAGAACAACATGCCTAGGTTCTCCACAAGAGGAAACCCTAGGCTAGATCCCTCTAGCTAGAGAGGGGGAAATGAAGAATGAGTCGATGAAGATGTAGATCCGGGTCTTCTCCCTCAATCCTCCAAGTGTCAACGAGTTTGGGTGGAGGGATTGGGAGAGATCTAGCTTTTGGAGGCTCAATAAATGCTTGTCTTAAATGCTGGAACGAGAAACCCTTTGAGAAGAAGGGGATGGGGTATTTATAGCCCCATCCCAAAACTAGCCATTTTGACCCTTTCCGTTCCTGGCGGTACTACTGCTGGAGCCAGCGGTACTACCGCTACCTGTGTATCGGGGCGGTACTAGAGAGCCCCAGACGCTGGGCGCAAGAGGTACTGCCACTGAAGTACCGTGGTACTCCAGCAGCGGTACTACCGCGAGTGCACCACGTACTACCGCTGGCCACCCACTTTGAATAAATTCGAAGTGGCTGGCTTAGTACCGAACCACTACCGCTCTAGTACCGTGGGATACAGAGGGCAAAAACCTAGCCAGCGGTAGAAGGGCCGGTACTGGGGGCGGTACTACCGCTTCCTGGAGGGAGCGGTACTACCGCCAGCCTTTACCGGTACTACCGCTGAGCAAGGATTTGCTCAAGATTAAAAAGGGTCCAGCGGTACTACCGAACCACTACCGCCTCAGTACCGCTGGAGGCAGTACGCAATTTCCTCCTGGCGGTACTTCTGGCGGTACTGGGCGCGGTACTACCGCTCCCTGTGTAGAGCGGTACTACCGCTGCCTTGCCCGGTACTACCGCTGGATCAAGATAATCTTGTTGGCTTTGTCTTGTAATTCTCTTCACCTTTTTGGCGTCTAGTTGATTTAACCTGAAATACTTGACGCACTGTTAGAGACTTAGTGGTGTTGTTATCAACTCCAAAACCTAAGAGAGATCAAAGATGCAAATGCACTTTCAATCTCCCCCTTTTTGGAGATTGATTACAACACAACTAAGAGAGGTACAATGAGTTTGGAGAGAGCACTTCGAGAGAGTGATACATAATAAAATTGGCTTATGAGGCAAAACTTGGTATCTTTTAGTGAGTGTGCTCCCCCTAACTCTTTGAACCCAAGCAAGAGTACAAAGAATATAATGAAATGAATTCTTGCTTAAAGAAATTGAGATAATAGCCATAAAACCAAATCCTTAACACCAAAAGGTACCAACACACAAATTTAACACACTAGTTCAACACAAGCACACGATAACGACAAAGTTTTGACAAGACACAAACCGAAGAAAATGCAACGATCCTAATAGAACTCTCTCCCCCTTTGGCATCAAGGAACCAAAAAGGGAAGAGGCGATGCTAACGTCCCTGGAGGTCACTCGCCGGGGCTAGAGGCACTAGCTGGGCTGTGCAGACGACGCTCATCCTCCGAGTCCACATCTTCAACTTCCTCGTCAACATCACCACGAGTCCAAGGCTCGTGCGAAGTAGTGACATCATCTAGAAGCTCGGGATCAATCCACTTATTGCCTTGCTTTGACTTCCACTCCCTGGACACTATGATCTTGTCCTCTGACCCAGCACGAACAGGCACCCCCAGATGGGCAAACCTGTCACGTGTCAGCTGCCTCTCCTTCTTGCTACGGACATGAGCAAGATAAGCCTGATCCTCCATGTCAACCTGGCGACAGAAGATCTTCTTCAATGTAGAAGACATCCAGCTACGAAAGCCATCCTTATGAGCCCTCCCCTGCATCTCAAAGTCTGAGTCACTCGAGCCATCGGTGTCCGGACCAAGATCATCCGGACTAAGTAGAGGAGTAGCATGCTTCTTGACACGAAGGTCCTTGACACCATGAGTCATCAGCTCCCGATCATTGTCCAACAGAGCATCAGCAAGCTTGGCATTGCGCCAAGTAGTGGAGATGAGCTTATAGACCAAAGCTGCAAAAACTGGCACCCTCCTCTTCATGATGCAATTGTACATCTCATTCCAAAGGATATCCATGATATCAAGCCTCAGACCATCACCACGGTTCCTGTGAGAGTAAAACATAAAGTCAACAAGTGAGCCATGGATCTGATCAAAATTTCCCACTCGAGGAGTCAATGTGTTCCGGAAGATCCTATGGAGAATATCATATACACATAGCAGATTCTTGGACTGTCCAACCACAGCCTGTCCAGGAATGTAAAGATCATAGAGATCAGTAAGAGACATGGGCTTCTCCGGATATGGAAGCCTGAAGAAGGTGGTGTGAAAATCAGCATCAGGTGTCTCTCCATAGTCCTTCAAACCGAGAATAGTAGAAAACGCACTCCAGGACGCATAAAATTTCTGATCCTTAGTCATCCAGGTGATCTTCCTCTCATCCGTGTGAAAGTACAACGTGGCATAAAACTGGCCCACTAGGTTCTCATCATAGTCTTCATTGATTTCCATGAAGTCCAGGAGCCCAAGTTCTTCACACATCTCCAATGCTTCACCAAAGTAATCCATCTTAGCTCTCATGTGTGCAACATTGATGGAGAATTGAGTAACCACTTTATTTTTGTTAAGTGGATACTCCTCATAGAAGATCCTCTGCTGAAACCTGGTCCAAAAACACTCATTGGCTCGAGCTTCCCTAGGATGATTGTATGGATTGGTCCTCCTTTCCCTTCTGAACTGATCATCTGGCATATTGGGGAGGGCCTTGTCACGGGCTGCTTTAGACTTCATATTTATAGACCTCTGCCTCCTAGTCAAGTTCCCCTTAGGCATAACCTCAGGGGCTTCATCTTCCTCGGAGTTCTTGCGGCCTCTCTTAGCCGCACGCTTGCGACTTCCACCCTTTGAGCCACTAGCACCTCCTCCTAAGAAAGAAAATAGGTGGATAGCACAAGATAAGTGAAAAATCAATCGAAACTATCTGCGAGAGGGAATCAAACTAGGATTCTCAGGATTTTCAGACTCCAGGGAGCGGTAGTACCGCTTGGAGGCCACGGTAGTACCGCTGCTTCCAGCGGTTCCATCCATAGCGGTAGTACCGCTGCTGGCGGATTCAACCATGGCGCCCAAAGGAACTACCTATCCCATCTCGAGTCAAAAACCTAGAGATTGCTAATAGGATTTCATATACTAAAGGAAATACACCAAACTACCCCTAGACTAGGAGATCTCTAGACCCTATGAATCCTCATCTCTCAAGATTGCTTAAGGGAGAGAGATAGGAGGGGTACCGGAGCTCATCGTCATGGAGGGGGATTTGGGGATGGTCCCCGAGCGTTCTCCAGCGAGAGAGGGGCGTTCAATAGCCGGGGAGAGCCCTCCTTGGTGACCGGGAGTCTTGGCGGCGGCGAGATATGAAGTGGGGAGGAGATGGGGTAAATGGGGGTTAAGAGGTAACCCCCTGTTCCCAGATCTCTTTTATCCCCTCAGATTTTATTGCAGCGGTAGTACCTCCACGCTCAGCGGTAGTACCGCCCACTGGTACTACCTGGGCCAAGAGGTGGTACCGTTGCCGAGTCTGTGCAGGGCACAAACTCCTGCAGCAGTATTACCGCTCATGCCCAGCGGCAGTACCGTGCGCTGGGTACTACTGACAGTTACAACGGTAGTACCGCTTGTAACTGGCGGTAGTACCGCTAGCCAAAATTTCATTTCACCAAGGGATCGAAAGGATTGAAAATTCCAGAAAGAGAAGTGTCTTAGGGGGAATTGTTTGGGCTTGGGATTAGAACACGAGCTGAGATGGTACTTCACACTCCGACTTTTGCAAACAAACTCAAAAATCAAATAAGCGAAAGAGGGAGTGTGATTCCCAAACCAACACTGACACAACACTAAACACAAACCAACACAACGAAAACACCACAAAGAAAAACAACACAAGAACCAACTCCTCAAAATAAGAGGTTGGTGGCCTAAGCCACCATGTAAGAGTTCATGCTATGCAACCGCGAAGATATATCTTGGGGCATTGCCATTACTCGCCATTGAATCTCACAATTCAACATTAGAAAAAGAGAGATAACAATGAATTTTTGCTTTGGGCAAAATGGGGGGAGGGAGAACCCAATGTGTTAGGATAACACTCCCCCTATGTCCATGCCTACACCTAAACTCGAACACGTTCCATCTATAGGGGTGTGTGCAAGATCTTCAAGTCAAACTCCTAGAATCAATCACATTTAGTTCATTCATCAAGAACAAGAATCTTGCATCATCAAGTGGCTTCATGAAAATATCCGCAAGATTGTCCTTGGTGGGCACATAAGATAGTGCAATATCCCCTCTTGCCACATGGTCTCGGATGAAATGATGGCGAATCTCAATGTGCTTGGTTCTTGTGTGTTGCACGGGATTGTATGCAATCTTGATGGCACTTTCATTGTCACACAAAAGAGGCACCTTATCCAAATGAACTCCATACTCCTTGAGAGTTTGCCTCATCCATAGCAATTGAGTGCAAGCACTTGCGGCGGCTACATACTCGGCTTCGGCGGTGGAGAGAGATATGCAATTTTGCTTCTTGGAAGACCAACTTACCAAGGACCTACCAACAAATTGGCAAGCCCCAGAAGTGGACTTCCTATCATTTTAATCACCCGCCCAATCGGAATCCGTGTAGCCCTTGAGAGAAAATTGTGCCCCCTTTGGGTACCACAAACCAAATCTTGAGGTATGAACCAAATAACAAAAGATCCTATGGATCGCCACTAAGTGTCTATCCTTAGGAGCCGCGTGATACCATGCACACACACCTACACTCAAAACGATATCGGGCCTAGATGCACAAAGATAGAGCAAAGAACCAATCATAGAACGATACAACTTTTGATCCACATCTTTGCTCCCCTTTGGATTACGAGATAGGTGGCACTTGACTTGCATAGGAGATGTCTTGATCTTAGCATCTTGGAAGTTAAACCTCTTGATCATATCTTGGGTATACTTGGCTTGAGAAATGAAAGTCCCACGAGCCAATTGCTTGATCTCAAAGCCAAGGAAGAATTTAAGCTCACCCATCATAGACATCTCGAACATGTCAGTCATAAGCTTAGAGAACTCATTATTGAAAGCTTGGTTAGTTGAGCCAAAGATAATATCGTCCACATAGAGTTGGCATATGAAAAGCTCTCCCTTTACTCTCTTGGTGAAAAGAGTGGGGTCAATCTTCCCAACTTCGAAACCACGATCATCTAACAACTCCCTAAGGTGCTCATACCAAGCACGAGGTGCTTGTTTGAGACCATAGAGAGCCTTGTCAAGTTTGTAAACGTGGTTAGGAAAGTTGAGATTCTCGAACCCCGGAGGTTGCTTAACATATACCTCCTCCTTTAATCGACCATTCAAGAAGGCACTTTTCACATCCATTTGTCGCAATTTGAAACTATGAGAAGATGCAGAAGCAAGGAGGATACGAATGGACTCAAGGCGAGCCACGGGTGCATAGGTTTCATCGAAGTCAATGCCTTCAACTTGAGTGTAACCTTGAGCAACCAATCTAGCCTTGTTCCTTATGAAAATTCCATGCTCATCTTGCTTGTTCTTGAAAATCCACTTAGTGCCAATAACATTGTGGCAATCTTTGGGCTTCTCAACCAATCTCCAAACTTTGTTGCACTCAAAGTTATTGAGCTCATCATGCATAGCTTCAACCCAATCGGAGTCCTCAAGAGCTTCAAACACCTTCTTTGGTTCCACCATAGAGATATGAGCTTGATGCTCACTAAAGTGTGCCAATTGCTTTCTTGTGGATCTTCTAGCTTGAATATCCTCCAAGACCTTGTTGTCTTGGGCATCAATTTGCTTCAAAGCTCTTCTTATCCTTTTGATACGATGGGCTTCGATCTCCTCATTACTGCGAGGAGGGATCACGTGATCATCTTGATCATTTGGGTCCCCATCTTGACCAATTTGGCCTTGATCATCATCATCGTCATCAACAACAACAATATCTTCAACACTTGCTTCAACTTGGGGAGAGGATGAATAGGATGGTTGATCTTGGCCTTGACCTTGACTTGCATTAGTGAGAGGAGTGGGTATGACTTGCGAAGTCACTTGGTCAATGAGAGGAGGGTCTTGAACATGTTCTTGGTTAGATGTACCACTTGGCTCCTTGGCTTGTTCTTCTATTGTAGAGGAGGGCTCCACTTGAGTAGAGCATAGTCCTTCTCGAGTCACCATAAGGTGTCCCTCAATGGGGCGGAAAAATCCCACACCCATCCTTCCTATGGCTTCTTGAGGTATTTCAACATCTACATTAGAAACATGAAATTGCGCCACTTGGGAGCCATCATTTTCCTTGAAAACCACACTACAAGATTCTATGACAATCCGTGAGGCTTTGTCAAAGACTCTATAAGTGTGGGATTCGGCACCGTAACCAACAAAAATACCCTCAATAGTTTTGGATTGAAATTTAGACAACCTAACACCCTTGATCAAATAAAATCACTTACAATCGAATACATGGAAGTAGGAGACGTTGGGCTTGTTTCCGGTGAGGATCTCATATGGAGTCTTGTCCAAGCCTTTGCGGATGTAGAGGCGGTTGGAAGAGTGGCATGCGGTGGATATGGCCTCGGCCCATAAATATCGGGGAGAAGTGTACTCCGCAAACATGGTCCTTGCCATATCCAAGAGAGTGCAATTCTTCCTTTCGGCAACACCATTTTGTTGAGGAGTGTAAGTGGCGGAGTATTGATGACGAATGCCTTCTTCACTAAGGAATTCATTCAATGTATAGTTCTTGAACTCCGAACCATTATCACTCCTAATAGCCATGATTTGCACATTGTGTTGACGTTGCACTTCGTTGGAGAAATCAACGATGGTTTGTTGAGTTTCACTCTTGAACTTGAAGAAATAAACCCAAGTGTATCTTGAATAATCATCGACAATCACCAAGCAATACCTCTTGCCACCAAGACTTGCCTCGGGCACGGCACCAAAGAGATCAACATGGAGAAGCTCCAAGATCCTCTTTGATGAGATAATAGTCTTGGCCTTGTGCACCTTGTCATGCATCTTTCCTTCAACACATGACCTACAAACGCGATCCTTTGCAAAGGAAACATTTTCTTTTAGTACGACAATAAGGCCACCTTTGTGAAGACTTTGCAAAGTTCTCATGTTGACATGGGATAGGTGGCGATGCCACAACCATCCCAAGTCCGCCTTTCCGAAAAGACACATTGCTTGAGTGTTGGTAGACTTCGAAAAGCCCACCACAAAAAAATCATTTTCAACATGTCCCACGTAAGCGACGTCAAGAGTCTTTCTCCTCAAAAGGACCACAATATCAACATCAAAAAAGACAGAGAAACCCATCTTTCCAAGAGAGCGGACGGAAAGTAAATTGTAACCAAGGGATTCGGCAAGCATGACGTTCACGATAGTGATATCGGAAGCGACCACAACCTTGCCGAATCAGGATACCTTAGACGAGGACGAGTCTCCATAAGTGACGGTTTCTTGTATGTCATTTGGGTGCAACTCCGTTGCAAGTTCTCTGCTTCCGGTCATATGGCTAGTGCATCCACTATCAATTATCCATTTAGTCCCACCGGAAGCATAGTCCTGCAAGAGATCATTGACTAGAGTTAGGACCCGGGGAGGGTCCCTTCATGTTAGCAACAAGGGTCTTTGGAACCCAAATAGTATAGTCAATGGAACCCTCAATAGGACCAACATATTTAGCTTGCACAACACCATAATAATCAACATATAATAAATGGTGTGGATTGTTAGTTCCCGCGGAGGTGCTACGAGTAGTGTTGTCCCTCATGACACTACTACTCGAGGCAATATGGTTTGCTTGAGCGGGTGTGCTAGTAGTAGTGTTGTCCCTAATGACAATACCACCCGAAGCACCATTGTTGGTCTTCTTCTTGTTTTTCTTCTTCTTGTTCTTCTTCTTGGCAACATAGCCTAGACTTTGCTTGCCCACTTGTTGCCTTGAAGCACTCAATTGTGGTCTAGCAATGACCACATTATAGCTAGGGGCAACCACTTGGGGGGAGGAATCGCAACTTGCTCAACTTGAGGGCCTTTGCCCTTGAGACTTGATAGCTCATCCTTCAACCTAGCATTTTACTCAATAATATTTGCATGATCACAAGAAGAAGTAGAGGTTCTAGGGTTTTTAGGTTGATTAAGTTGAGTTTCAAGGTGTTCATGCAACTCTTTGAGGGATGAGTGTTGGCTTTCCAAAGCTTTGTGAGCCTTGGTTAGCTTTTCAAACTCCTCGGTTAGTTTACCATGACCAACCCCAAACTTGACCTTATCCTTTTTAGCCTTTTTATATTTAGCAATAAAAAGATCACATTCCTTAGTGATGTTTGAGACAAGTTCATTATGAGTTAATTCAATAGATTCAAGTTCATCCTCTAGAGAAACTCTACCATCATGCTCTTCCTCAAGAGTCATAGAGAGAGATGCAATTTCATCCGCATCCCTTCTCTCAACCTCACCTTTCTTCTCAAGGGCATCTTGGGCCTCTCCCAATTGCCTCATGAGATACTCAAAGTACTTCTTGGTCTCCCCTTGCATGTTAGACATAAAACATTCCAAGGAGACCCTCTCCTCTTCTATTCTAAGACTAGCAAGATGTTCTAGTTCACTAGGGGTCTTAGAGTTGGAAGAAGGTGATACCTCCATGGCCTTAGCCATGAAGCACTTGGCATTTCGTTGAGGAAGATCATCATTGGGGGATACAAAGAGAGATGAAGATGATGGAATAGAAGCAATAGCAAGAGCAGCCACTTCACTTGTGGTTTCTTCTTCTTCATCACTCCCGGAATAATACTCCTCTTGAGTCAAAAGAACAAACTTGGTGGGAGACTTCTTGTTGAATGGCTTCTTCTTGAAATGAGGCTTCTTGTACTCAACCTTCGACTTGTCCTTACGAATGAGCTTGCCACTATGGAGCTCTCTATTATCATAAGGGCACTCCGCAATGACATGATGCTTATCTTGACAATTGAAGCAAGACCTAACTTTTTTAGCCCCATCATTGCCATAGCGAGACCTTGTCTTCTCCTCAACAAATCTCTTGCCCTTGGGAGGATTTATCCAAAACTTTTGCACAGTCAGAGCGATGAGATCCTTTAGACCGGGATCATAGTCTTGTTCCTTCAAGGGAGGCAATGCCTCTTCTCCATCTTCTTCATACTCAACCTCTCTTGACACAACCTTGGCATTCAAAGCAACGGATGCTCCTTGGCGCATTCCAATGGCCCTAGCTCGGTTGTCAAGAGCATTCTTGGTTTGCACTTTATACGAGCACATTTCTTGCATTACTTGAGTTGAGGTCATGGAAGCGAAAGCATGTCTTCCTTGAATGCTCTTCATGTCCGCGCCCTCAAATGGCATTATGGCAATCATGTACTTCCTCTTGATCCATGCATCATCAATGTACTTGTCACCAACATTTGAGAAGGTGGTGGCAAGAGTCTTGAGTCTCCAGTACATGTCCACATGATCCTTTCCATCATGCATATAGAACCCTTCGGCCTCATTGGTCAAGGCATCATATCTATTCCTTTGCATGCTCTCATTGCCCACAAACATGACGACAAGAGCGTCCCATGTTTCCTTGGCGGTGGAATATTGTTGAAGATGCGGCATGTGGTTAGGACCCACGGCTTGTTGAAGAACGGACAAGGCGGTGTAGTTGAGTTGGAAATCTACGGCTTCTCTTCTTGTTAAGTTCTTGGGATCAAATGGCTTGTATCCACCACGAGTGATCCTCCAAAGATCTATACAAGAAGAGTTCAAGTGAGTCTCCATGTAATATTTCCATTCACGAAGAGAAAAAGCATCAATTTTAGGTGGATCTCCTCTAGGGATTATATGAGGATGGGGGACGGGAGGATCGGGAGAATAACTTCCGGGAACGGCATGAAATTCTCCGCTTCCTTCCGTACCCGATTTAGTGGAGTGTTCGGTGGAAGCGTTTTTATGTGGATCACCATCTACCTCTTTCTTAGCACCCTCCGGATTAGTTTCCGGAAAAGACGATTCGACTACCTCCGGTCCTTTGGCTTTGAGGAGTTGTGTCATGAGTTGACGCAAATCATCAAATTTAGTGTCTATGGATGAGGTCAATGAAGTTCTCAAAGCATTAAGATCATCCATAGTCACTTTACCAACGGACGTTTCGGTATCCAAATCTTCTCCCATACTAAAACTCTTAGGCGGTTAAGCCCGATAGAAGAGCCGAGGCTCTGATACCAATTGAAAGTAAAGTATGGGCACCTAGAGGGGGGGTGAATAGGTGCTACGACCAATTTAAATTTTTCTTTTGATTTAGGCTTGACACAAAGGCAACTATGGTGAATTTAACTATATGACAAGGATAACGATAAACACAATGCAAGCGATAAGTAAAGGGAGTGAGGGAACGAGGTAACCAAAGTGAAGCACACGGAGACATGATGTATTCCCGAGTTCCTCCTTGTTATGGGAGTACGTCTCGTTGGAGGGGTGTGAGCTCGCCACGAAGGCCTACTCAACGCCACAAAGGCCTCACCCTATTCTCCGATGAACTCCGCCACAAAGGCCTAGTACACCTTCCACTATTGAACCCCTTTGAGGCGGGGATCGAGTCCTTTACAAACAACTTGGGGCACACACCCACAACCAAATTGGGGGCTGCCAACTCTTCTTGAATCACCAACAAGAACAAGACGCCTAGGTTCTCCACAAGAGGAAACCCTAGGCTAGATCCCTCTAGCTAGAGAGGGGGAAATGAAGAACGAGTCGGTGAAGATGTAGATCCGGGTCTTCTCCCTCAATCCTCCAAGTATCAACGAGTTTGGGTGGAGGGATTGGGAGAGATCTAGCTTTTGGAGGCTCAATAAATGCTTCTCTTAAATGCTGGAACGAGCAACCCTTTGGAGAAGAAGGGGATGGGGTATTTATAGCCCCATCCCAAAACTAGCCATTTTGACCCTTTTCGTGCCTGGCGGTACTACCGCTGGAGCCAGCGGTACTACCGCTACCTGTGTATCGGGGCGGTACTAGAGAGCCCCAGACGATGGGCGCAAGAGGTACTGCCACTGAAGTACCGTGGTACTCCAGCAACGGTACTACCGCGAGTGCGCCACGGTACTACCGCTGGCCACCCACTTTGAATAAATTCGAAGTGGCTGGCAGTAGTACCGAGCCACTACTGCTCTAGTACCGTGGGATACAGAGGGCAAAAACCTAGCCAGCAGTAGAAGGGACGGTACTAGGGGCGGTACTACCGCTTCCTGGAGGGAGCGGTACTGTAAGGACCCCAGACCGGCAGTCTGAAACCCTACGTATGCATACATTCACGATCCCAGAAAGATCAGTCGTGAACAACATACACAGTTGGCACACAGATATACATCATCCATTACACGAATACATAAAGGTATTACACAAATGATCACCTGATCAAGTCTAGCACAACTGCCAAAAGGGCAGGCACTTAACAAACACAGCGGAAGACAAATAAAACACAACGTAGTTGAGCCCAAGTCACGCCTTAACCTACAGGCTGCTGACCCGGAGACGATCCTAGTTCGCAAAGCCGTCAGCTCCGTACTTCTCTTCGTAGATCTCCTTTGGAGGCTCCTTCTCCAAATCTGATAAGTAGATACCAGGGGCGAAACCAAATGAGTACATTTGAATGTACTCAGCAAGACATCCATCATGTCACTTACTAAACATGCAAGTATGCTTATATGGTGGAATAGGTAGGCTATAAATATGGTTCACTATCGATGGTGTTCATATATGATGACACCACAGTTGCAGTCAGGTTTATCTGTATCTTCGTTGAAGAAGATACTTCAGAAGAAAATAATATAGTTTTATTTCTCTTGTAGATATCACATGTACAAGAGGTTTTGTAAAGCTTTGTTAAATAACATTTTCTCTTTGCAAAACTTCTTGGAACCAGTTTCCAGAATTCTTGCTTAGAGTAGAAAAGGTTTTCTTTGCAAAACATTTTGTTTTGTATATCAGCATCTGGCTTTTCATCATCGACGATACCTCCACGGTATACGTTTCCATTTCCTTTCCGAACTTCACAAGTTCAACACTTCCTTTCCAAAATTTCCCTTTCAAAAACTCTTTTTGAAAACATTGACACAATGCTAGCTACATGGCCATTCAACTGTCCATATCCGAGGACGCGGCTTCTTCGAAAAAGTTATACTCTGCAGAGGTGTACACATCCACCAGATCCAGTACACCTCCCGTGAAACAACCACGGACTGTAACAACAGTATGTAAACATCAGGTATCTGATCATAACCATCCACTATGTTCAAGCTAGAATATGCCTATCTCTTAGTTGAGTTTAATCTCCTCGGCACCATGTCGCACATCGCCATGACAGGAGACTCAACCGATGCAACCGGAGGGAAAATTAATCCCACACTTTATATGCCTCAACATTGGGAGTTTTGACGACATTCGGTTCGAGGGTACGACGTCCCTTATAGCGATTGAGATAGCACACACTAATAAGAACAAACTTCGAGTTAAGCCCCGTGCCCATGTTGGGGTAGGGTGGCAGTACGGTAAAGGTTGTCCGGCGAAGACTAGGTTATGTGTCATTTTTGAAAACACCGCTTTCTCAAAAATGACCACTTCCACATTCCTCCGGAGAACAAGGATCCGCCTTTTCTCCGGGTTTTTCCGTAAAGCCTTTGTTTCGTAGAATCACAATTTTAGGGTGTCCACTTAGGGACTAGTATATTTGATGGTAATAAATACCACATGGTGGCCTATGGGCTTGGTATTTCCAAGTTTAACTACTGGCATGATAGTAACCTATAATATAGTATAGTAGTAAATCCCACATCAAAAATAGTTTTGATAATCAAGTTTTTGGTAAAACTTCAGAGGTAAAACATGCATGATAGATAATGATAAGTATTGTATCAGCAAGCATCAGGATGGCTTGCCTGGTATCTCTTTGTGTCCCTGGTTGTTGGAGTGACTGGAACTTGAAACAGAGCTTCACGACACTTCCTTCCTCTTCGTTTTCTAACGTCGTAAAAAGAGAATAAAGGACACACATTCAGAACCAAACAAGACAAACAAGGCTACAAGTAATACATATAGCAAACAATCAAGAAGTACCACCCAAGTTCTCAATTTTTCCCTTAAGAAAAATTGGCATAAAAACTATAGTTGAAAAGTCTGCTTTTTTCCTAGTGTTTATGTGTGGCCAATTCAATGATTTTTAGTTAAGAACACCATGGACCAGTGGGGTAGAGCACATGTTACTAGACAGTAGGGTGTCACATAAAACACATTTTTATGTCTAAAAACTTCCCCAACAATCTCTATGGCTAGCACATATAATTTGCTAAAATACTCAAGTGGTGAAAAAGGCTCATGACAACAAGTCAAGCCTATTTTTCCACCATGAGGCAAACATACCAGTGGGTGTTCCACTAGCAAATATGCTCACCAAGAGGTTAATAAGCCTCTGGTCACTTTTATGAAAGTGCTCAAAACAAACAAACAAACAAGCACCCAAAAACTCCTACTCATACTAGTAGAAAATTTAGGAAAAATACTAGACTAGTTTAGGCTACACTAGTTAATTTTATGCACAAGTGTGCAAGCTAGCAGAGGCAAAATACTCCTCTAACCAGTACCATAATTTCTACTGGATTCCACAAAATAACATAAAAAAAAATAGCTAGGAAACAAGGAAAAACTATGCTTAAAATGCTACACATGTGAGGAGATTAATTCCTAGTCATCCAAGTGTTATTCATGCTTTTATGCTACTTAAGAGGAAACCTATCAGAGGTGAAAACCCTAAGATAATAATGCCACAAGGACATTCCATCCTCTGGTTTCCATACCAAAGATTCATATTTTTCCCTAGGGGAAAACAAGACAAAAAGCATACATGAATATCCTAGTATGAAATTTAGACTTTAAGCATTTCTATTTAAATCTATTTCAAACACAAGCACCAAGTATCTAGAGGTTCTATAACCAAAATAACAGTACCTAAATGGTACTAGTTTCATGAGAATTAATCTAGCAATAAGCCTAAAAAGCATTTAAAGATCTACTCAGAACATATATAAAAGAAACACATCTAGTGTGGGGGAAATAATGTTTCCACCAAAAATGCAATGAAACCAGTGGGTGTTCCACTAGCATATCAAAGCATTAAGAGGTCACAAAGCCTCTGGTCCACTTGCTAAAAATTTAACAAAAGACTATACTAGCATCTAGTGCATTAACAATACTAGCAGAAAATAATAGGGTGCTTAAATAAGCAATGCAATGCTACTCATGCTATTGTTTTCACACAAGTGAAAAATCTAGGAGTCAAGTACTCATAACAAACTTATCAAAATGCTACTGGACCTATGGATACAACCCAAAAATATGTGGTCACAAAACCACAAATGATTATGTCAAAATTCCACACCTGAGGGAATTTTTCCATAACCATTCTCATAGTCATGACAAAGCTATTCATGCTTTTCTACCAACTGAAATGCAATCTTGCAGAGGTGATAACAACAAAATATAAGTATCAAAAGGGTGCTGTATCTAATATTCTCAACACAACAATCCAAGTGTTTGCACATAATTTATCACTCAAAAATACTATGCAAAATATTAACTAGAGATAAAACATATGTTAATAACAAAATTTATATTTCTTCTCCACTCAAGTCCACACAATCTAACATGCTAAAATAGTTAAGTAACACTTATAAAACAAGTCCACACAACTTATACATGCTAGAAAACAACATTGCAACACAAAAATATAATCACTCAATTTAATTTCCTAAAATGCCAAAATGGCAGAAATAGGTGAAACAAGGATCTGTCCACCAAATTTTATAGGATGCTCTAAAAATTAAACCCTTCTAGGTTTTGATAGCCCTAAACATATACAAGACCATCCAGTTGAGTTTGCATCAAAATCATCTTTAATAATTTTATAAAAATCACCAAAGTGCTCTCTGGTGTTTTACCAAATTGCATTCCATTTCAAAAATACAATGAATTTGGAAACGAGGTTAAATGCTCCTGTTAGGAAATTTCAAGGGCTTTCCAATGCAATTGGCCTCACTTCATTCTGAGTTGTAAAATAAAAGTGGTGCTCATTTTGGTGTTTCTGGTAGCTGTTGCCAAATCATTTTTCATTTCAAATCCATTCATCCAAAGGTAGATCTACAAAGTTGAGATGGTTTAGATTTAGTTGCTTTACATCTGTGAATTTTGGTTTGGCCAAATTCATATTTTAGGTTCCCTTTTGAGTCCAAAAGTAACCATCTAACATTCTGTCAAAATAAAAGGAAAAACAGACTAGACATGGGCCAGATCCAACGTGGGCCGGCCGGATCTAGTAGCCACCGCGGGGGAACCTAGCCGCAGTGGCTGACCAGCGGGCCAGGTGGCCACGCGGCAGCCACGCGAGCAAAGGTGCGGCCCACCCGCAGGTTTGACCTCTCCGCGCGGGGTCAAGGCGCGCAGCGTCAGCGCGACGTCACGCGCACGTCACGCCGGCGGGAGAGGAGCTCCGGTGAGCAAATTCGAACGATACCGGCCACGGTTTTGCGAAACAAACACATATACAGGTTCCTCTCGTCGTGGGCTACCAACTAGGGCCAACGCCGTTTCCAGGGAGAGGCCGGAGAGTGGCCGGCGACGAGGCGCGGCGGCGGCCGGACGGCGGCCTCGACACGGCGTTGATCTAGCGCTAGAGGGAGAGGGGAAAGAGGTCGGGGGGACTCCCCTGCTTACCACGAACTCGCTGGAAGGCTTGGTGAGGTCGGAGAGGGCTCGGAGCGGCGGCAATAGCTCGCCGGAGGTCCGCCGGTGCCGAAAAGGGAAATGGACGGCGCGGCGTCTACGGCCCGTTTCGACTCGATTCCTTGCGCACTGAGCACCACCACGACATGGCGGAGCTAATGGAGCCAACGGCTGCCGGCGTCGAGGTCACCTGCGGCCGAATCGATTGAGCTTTTTTTCGGGCTAGGGTTTGAGCAAGAAATATCCTGAGAGAGAGAGGGTGTTCGAGGGGGGGGAGAGAGAGGGGGCAGGTAGAACCACAGAGGTGCACATGGTGCTTTTATCCATCTAACAAGCCTTCTACTCGAAGGCAAGGAAGCATGGGCAGCCATGGCCCTCTACTGCGTCATCTACAGGAAGAAGATGACCCTGTGACTCAGCTTACAACTAAGTCCCTGGAAAATTACAAGTAGGTCCCTGTACTCTCAGAAAATGGATGTTTTCCCTAGGCAAACAAAGTTTAAATTTTAATTCCTTTTGCCCAAAATTCTAATTAGTTAAGATACACAACATATGTGAAAATTAGCTCCATTTGATAAACTTTATAATTCAAAGTTGTTCAAATTTGAATTCTTACAAAAATGGACATTGAATTTATTAGACTACTTAGGAGCTTCCAAAAATGTTAATTTTTGGCACACATTCCTTATTTAATGTGTTACTTATGTGGTAGAAATTTCAAGTCATTTAGAGTTACTTCATAGAACAAACTTGTTCAAATTTCAAAAAGGTGCTGTGAAGAAAACAGGGGTTTTTGGAAACTTAAACAATTCAAAAACTTGTTTCCTTTTGGTTTTCATCCTCATTTATGATATAGAGCATGTGGTATTTATTTCATGGCATTTGGGAAAAGTTTGTAGAACAAACTTGTTCAAAATCCCAATTGTTGCTGTGGAGAAAAACCATGTTTTCAGGACTTTAATGGATTCAATTTTTGGTCTACTCTTGTGTGTGTTCCTTATTTGATATAAGGAAGCAATGGTATTAATTTCAAATCATTTTAAGAAAGTTTCCAATAGTAACTTGTTTTAGTTTTCTGTTTCTGGAAATATTGGAATTTCTATTTAATAAGGCACTTGGCTTTTCTTTAGCAATGCTTTGCCAAAATATTTATATGACTAGAGATAGCAAGTCAATGCTCTCAAATACTTTTGTTTTTAATCTTGCAAGGTTGGAAAAACATTTGATAATATTTTGGTGAAGCATCTAAGAATGCCTCTTTTTCTGATAATCTTTTTAGGGAAATTTATTAAGTGTTTCCTCTTTCTTAATTTAGGCCTTGGAATAATATTCAACAAGTATGAGTTTCATAAGATAGTTTTTGGAAAACTCTTTGATCAATATTTACTTTAGAAAATATTGTCAAAGTCATTGGAACAATATGTTGAATATTTTTAGTTCACTGCTTTGCTATCCTTTTAAGTTTGCAAGTTTATATAATTAGTTTGTTTGGTTGCACTTAAACAACCACAAACAAACACAACCAAGGTTTATTAGTAAAGCAATTAGCAAAACAACTGTGTTAACAGGTATTCCAAAATTGGGATGTGACAGGTCTTCCCCCCTTAAAAAGAATCTCGTCCCCGAGATTCACAAGCGAGGACTAAGGGAGGGCCAACAAACACACTGTTAGTGTTGGAGTGCAGGTGCTTCCCCCCTTTGACTTTTCTTGGGAGGTGGGGTACATCCCTAAATTTAGCAAATTCTTCAAAGAAAAATTCTTTAGCTATCAATTTACTCAACCGCCAATTTTTAGAATTTGTGATAACGTCACTACAAAATTAAGGTTAGTGCAGAACTACCTGGAAAAATACCGTTAATTTTTTTACAAGAGTTCTTAGCTATATCCCACATCTTACATACCACATATGGAGTGGTGTACCACTCACATAACATGGTACATAATAAGCTAAAAAATATAGCTTGTGGGTGCAAAGGTTAGGTTGCTATGGTAAAATAAACAAACAGAATAATACCCATGGTAGTGGTTATTACTCACCACAAGCAACTATCACTTAATGTGTTCATGATTTTAGTTGAATGTTTTACTTTCATAAGATACTCTTAAGAATAATCATAACACAAGTATAAACTCATGCTAAGGTAAAACATTTCAACAAAAATCCAATAAGCAAGCAAACAACACCATAGATGAATAGACTATTTATTCACTAGGTTATTGTTTATCAGAGGTTTTGGAATCCATCAATCGTGAACAATTAGCAAACAACCAGTAGCTAAAAACCAATTAATACAATCATAAAGATACTCTAAAACACCATCTTTACACAAGATAAAAACTCCTATTACATAGGCAAAAAAAATCAGGACTGCACAAATAACACACTAGTATGAAAAATCTACACCAGCATGCTATAAGAGATAATCATATCCTATAACCATAGAACATGCATCTAAATAATTCATGGCATGATAACAGAAGTAATAACTTCCTAAACATGCTATATCAACACATATACTCATAAAATAAAAAGAGCGTAATACTAGAGCAAAAATCACCATTTTCTAGTGGTGAAACTAGTTTCGCTCTAAAGAAGCAAACAATGCTATCATGATGTTTAAACTTAAACAAGCAAGTCATGAATATAAATGTACCTAATAACAGTACATAAAACTTACTCATGTTAGTAAGCACAAACACCAAAACAATCCCATGATACAACTATTAAACATGCAGAAATTTCTTCTAGCAATTTCTGTTTTCTTTAACCAATTACTAGCAAACAAGCAAGGTATAACTCACACAACCAGTAGCTATGAAATTAATGAAAAGTTATCTAAACCTTTTCAAAAATCCATACACTCAATTTAAAATTATCCACAAACAATCTACCAATCAAGAGGAATTTATTTTATTTGCGAACAATTTAATTTCAGCACACGATAGTGAAACATTTCTTAACATGATACCCCTAAGGAATATTATGCTAACAAAAGGATCACACCTAAACATATTAGTATTTACTAATAAGAAATAAACTTCTCACTTGCATAAGTGAAAACAAACAATTAGATTTTCCATGGTGGAAAATAGAAAACAATCACATAGTGAAACATGCTATTTTCACACATGTGTATGGTTGGGGATTTTTATCCTCAAGCTAAAATACAATGGGACCAGTGGGCTATGGCCCACTAATACCAAGTAAAAATAGGTACTAGCCTCTGGTTACTCATGAAAAACTTTGCATACAAGATAAAAATATAAGGCTATTTAATCTAGTGAAGCAATACTTAGTGCATACTGATAGTAATGCTTACATATGCTTTACTATTAAGAGACATGCAAGCTAACATAGGTACAAGCATAAAAATAACAGTACCTAAATGGTACTGGACTCAAAGAAACATTGCACAAAAATCTACTAAGAAAGTATACACGGATCTAGCTCTCACAATACTTCCAGATAAATAAACTAGAAGGTGACAAATGTTATTTCATTTTTATTCGAGTTTTCAATCATGCACACACTTTCTAGGGTAGATTTATTGTAAGAAAACAATATAATAACAAGTCCTAACAACTCCATATAAGTTAGGAAGCAAGATTTAATAAAACACAAATTTATTTCAATCAAGAGCACACAAAGAAACAAAAACAGGAAAACTGTTGTTTTCCTAGATCTATCACAACCATTCCATTGCTCACTTAATTTCTAAACCCCGAATTTCATAGTACCTACAATGTCTACCAAGTTTTGATTTCCAAAGTAGATACACCCGATATCCTATTGACTAGTAAACGAATAGGTCATCATCTTATTTTCTCGTGACTTCTCCTTTTTACCAACTATATTAAAAGGTGTCTTAAGTCACTTAATTTCTTGGTTTAGAAAGAGTTGTCAGTAGTTTGCATGCTTTGGTTAGGTGTCAACCTAAGATTATACCAAACATGTTAGTCTTGTTAGCTTTCTATTTAATCATGTTTGTCCGACAAGATACGACTAGCGTCATACGTCGAATATTGAATTGTGCTCTTTTGATTGGCTTTTGAGGGGATTGCGCATCATGGCATGTGGAGACTTCTTTTGTACCTTTCTCCAGAGGAGGGAGGTATATAACTTTTAAAAGGGGATTTCTCTTGTTTGGTCTTTTAAAAGGGAACATAAAAAGAATGCGACATTTAGCCAACATGGTAAAAAGAGTCTTTTGCAAACAGACAAACATAGAGGTTTTGGTCAGTATTGGTTGGTTTTCTTCACGCCTGTTCTTCTTTGAGGATTGTCGTTGTTGGAGCTTTATTTGTTGGAGTGCATCACTGGTAGCAACGCTATCAGTTCGTGTGGCTTGATGGTCCTCTAATATTAGGTCCAATGGTGCTTTCATTAATGGTGGTGGTTCACGACGGGTCGCATTATTAAGCGAAAACAAGTATAAGTCTAAGCAACAAATTCTTGTTTTTGAATGCTATACTAACATTTTTGCTTGCAAAAATTTAACACGAGGCGATTCAAAAACAAGAGCGGGGCAAGCACAAATCTGCAAATTTTGAGCACCCCACAAACATATAGAAGCCTAGATGAACCAAATTCTACACCACACAATAGCACAAAGTCCTACGGACACACATAAGCAAGCCAAAACACACAAGCAAGGCTCCATTGGAGCTACGTCGGGGGATGATCCAAAATCCTAGAAGTGGCTGAAGAACTATATCTACCTCTGACCATCATCACTGTAGAGCTATGCGATTATTTTGGTCTCTCGGGACATCGGCAAGTATACAAGTTTTTGGATGGAAACAAGATAAATAGAAGTAAAGTTTTGATAAAACTTTATGCAACAATCTGTTTTTGAAACTCCAACTATTTTCTGGACAGAAAACTTCAAAGATGAGAGATGTTTCAAAAACAGAGCGGAGCAGTTGCAAACAAGTAAGAAATAAACTCTTAACCGAGAGAGATACCAATTTTGTAAGGCCCGCCCTTCGAAGCACTGTTCAAGGACGCCCTTCATATGCATTTAGAATCTTTTGAAAAGATCAGAAGGAGGGAAAATATACTAAAATTCCCTTCGATAAAAATAATTTAGATAGTAAATAGGTTTTTACTCAAAAATACTTTTCTTTCCTATCTGACGTCCATGCTAACTAAGGTCTCCTAAGGTCAGGATGGCTCTGATACCAACTCTGTAAGGACCCCAGACCGGCAGTCTGAAACCCTACGTATGCATACATTCACGATCCCAGAAAGATCAGTCGTGAACAACATACACAGTTGGCACACAGATATACATCATCCATTACACGAATACATAAAGGTATTACACAAATGATCACCTGATCAAGTCTAGCACAACTGCCAAAAGGGCAGGCACTTAACAAACACAGCGGAAGACAAATAAAACACAACGTAGTTGAGCCCAAGTCACGCCTTAACCTACAGGCTGCTGACCCGGAGACGATCCTAGTTCGCAAAGCCGTCAGCTCCGTACTTCTCTTCGTAGATCTCCTTTGGAGGCTCCTTCTCCAAATCTGATAAGTAGATACCAGGGGCGAAACCAAATGAGTACATTTGAATGTACTCAGCAAGACATCCATCATGTCACTTACTAAACATGCAAGTATGCTTATATGGTGGAATAGGTAGGCTATAAATATGGTTCACTATCGATGGTGTTCATATATGATGACACCACAGTTGCAGTCAGGTTTATCTGTATCTTCGTTGAAGAAGATACTTCAGAAGAAAATAATATAGTTTTATTTCTCTTGTAGATATCACATGTACAAGAGGTTTTGTAAAGCTTTGTTAAATAACATTTTCTCTTTGCAAAACTTCTTGGAACCAGTTTCCAGAATTCTTGCTTAGAGTAGAAAAGGTTTTCTTTGCAAAACATTTTGTTTTGTATATCAGCATCTGGCTTTTCATCATCGACGATACCTCCACGGTATACGTTTCCATTTCCTTTCCGAACTTCACAAGTTCAACACTTCCTTTCCAAAATTTCCCTTTCAAAAACTCTTTTTGAAAACATTGACACAATGCTAGCTACATGGCCATTCAACTGTCCATATCCGAGGACGCGGCTTCTTCGAAAAAGTTATACTCTGCAGAGGTGTACACATCCACCAGATCCAGTACACCTCCCGTGAAACAACCACGGACTGTAACAACAGTATGTAAACATCAGGTATCTGATCATAACCATCCACTATGTTCAAGCTAGAATATGCCTATCTCTTAGTTGAGTTTAATCTCCTCGGCACCATGTCGCACATCGCCATGACAGGAGACTCAACCGATGCAACCGGAGGGAAAATTAATCCCACACTTTATATGCCTCAACATTGGGAGTTTTGACGACATTCGGTTCGAGGGTACGACGTCCCTTATAGCGATTGAGATAGCACACACTAATAAGAACAAACTTCGAGTTAAGCCCCGTGCCCATGTTGGGGTAGGGTGGCAGTACGGTAAAGGTTGTCCGGCGAAGACTAGGTTATGTGTCATTTTTGAAAACACCGCTTTCTCAAAAATGACCACTTCCACATTCCTCCGGAGAACAAGGATCCGCCTTTTCTCCGGGTTTTTCCGTAAAGCCTTTGTTTCGTAGAATCACAATTTTAGGGTGTCCACTTAGGGACTAGTATATTTGATGGTAATAAATACCACATGGTGGCCTATGGGCTTGGTATTTCCAAGTTTAACTACTGGCATGATAGTAACCTATAATATAGTATAGTAGTAAATCCCACATCAAAAATAGTTTTGATAATCAAGTTTTTGGTAAAACTTCAGAGGTAAAACATGCATGATAGATAATGATAAGTATTGTATCAGCAAGCATCAGGATGGCTTGCCTGGTATCTCTTTGTGTCCCTGGTTGTTGGAGTGACTGGAACTTGAAACAGAGCTTCACGACACTTCCTTCCTCTTCGTTTTCTAACGTCGTAAAAAGAGAATAAAGGACACACATTCAGAACCAAACAAGACAAACAAGGCTACAAGTAATACATATAGCAAACAATCAAGAAGTACCACCCAAGTTCTCAATTTTTCCCTTAAGAAAAATTGGCATAAAAACTATAGTTGAAAAGTCTGCTTTTTTCCTAGTGTTTATGTGTGGCCAATTCAATGATTTTTAGTTAAGAACACCATGGACCAGTGGGGTAGAGCACATGTTACTAGACAGTAGGGTGTCACATAAAACACATTTTTATGTCTAAAAACTTCCCCAACAATCTCTATGGCTAGCACATATAATTTGCTAAAATACTCAAGTGGTGAAAAAGGCTCATGACAACAAGTCAAGCCTATTTTTCCACCATGAGGCAAACATACCAGTGGGTGTTCCACTAGCAAATATGCTCACCAAGAGGTTAATAAGCCTCTGGTCACTTTTATGAAAGTGCTCAAAACAAACAAACAAACAAGCACCCAAAAACTCCTACTCATACTAGTAGAAAATTTAGGAAAAATACTAGACTAGTTTAGGCTACACTAGTTAATTTTATGCACAAGTGTGCAAGCTAGCAGAGGCAAAATACTCCTCTAACCAGTACCATAATTTCTACTGGATTCCACAAAATAACATAAAAAAAAATAGCTAGGAAACAAGGAAAAACTATGCTTAAAATGCTACACATGTGAGGAGATTAATTCCTAGTCATCCAAGTGTTATTCATGCTTTTATGCTACTTAAGAGGAAACCTATCAGAGGTGAAAACCCTAAGATAATAATGCCACAAGGACATTCCATCCTCTGGTTTCCATACCAAAGATTCATATTTTTCCCTAGGGGAAAACAAGACAAAAAGCATACATGAATATCCTAGTATGAAATTTAGACTTTAAGCATTTCTATTTAAATCTATTTCAAACACAAGCACCAAGTATCTAGAGGTTCTATAACCAAAATAACAGTACCTAAATGGTACTAGTTTCATGAGAATTAATCTAGCAATAAGCCTAAAAAGCATTTAAAGATCTACTCAGAACATATATAAAAGAAACACATCTAGTGTGGGGGAAATAATGTTTCCACCAAAAATGCAATGAAACCAGTGGGTGTTCCACTAGCATATCAAAGCATTAAGAGGTCACAAAGCCTCTGGTCCACTTGCTAAAAATTTAACAAAAGACTATACTAGCATCTAGTGCATTAACAATACTAGCAGAAAATAATAGGGTGCTTAAATAAGCAATGCAATGCTACTCATGCTATTGTTTTCACACAAGTGAAAAATCTAGGAGTCAAGTACTCATAACAAACTTATCAAAATGCTACTGGACCTATGGATACAACCCAAAAATATGTGGTCACAAAACCACAAATGATTATGTCAAAATTCCACACCTGAGGGAATTTTTCCATAACCATTCTCATAGTCATGACAAAGCTATTCATGCTTTTCTACCAACTGAAATGCAATCTTGCAGAGGTGATAACAACAAAATATAAGTATCAAAAGGGTGCTGTATCTAATATTCTCAACACAACAATCCAAGTGTTTGCACATAATTTATCACTCAAAAATACTATGCAAAATATTAACTAGAGATAAAACATATGTTAATAACAAAATTTATATTTCTTCTCCACTCAAGTCCACACAATCTAACATGCTAAAATAGTTAAGTAACACTTATAAAACAAGTCCACACAACTTATACATGCTAGAAAACAACATTGCAACACAAAAATATAATCACTCAATTTAATTTCCTAAAATGCCAAAATGGCAGAAATAGGTGAAACAAGGATCTGTCCACCAAATTTTATAGGATGCTCTAAAAATTAAACCCTTCTAGGTTTTGATAGCCCTAAACATATACAAGACCATCCAGTTGAGTTTGCATCAAAAATCATCTTTAATAATTTTATAAAAATCACCAAAGTGCTCTCTGGTGTTTTACCAAATTGCATTCCATTTCAAAAATACAATGAATTTGGAAACGAGGTTAAATGCTCCTGTTAGGAAATTTCAAGGGCTTTCCAATGCAATTGGCCTCACTTCATTCTGAGTTGTAAAATAAAAGTGGTGCTCATTTTGGTGTTTCTGGTAGCTGTTGCCAAATCATTTTTCATTTCAAATCCATTCATCCAAAGGTAGATCTACAAAGTTGAGATGGTTTAGATTTAGTTGCTTTACATCTGTGAATTTTGGTTTGGCCAAATTCATATTTTAGGTTCCCTTTTGAGTCCAAAAGTAACCATCTAACATTCTGTCAAAATAAAAGGAAAAACAGACTAGACATGGGCCAGATCCAACGTGGGCCGGCCGGATCTAGTAGCCACCGCGGGGGAACCTAGCCGCAGTGGCTGACCAGCGGGCCAGGTGGCCACGCGGCAGCCACGCGAGCAAAGGTGCGGCCCACCCGCAGGTTTGACCTCTCCGCGCGGGGTCAAGGCGCGCAGCGTCAGCGCGACGTCACGCGCACGTCACGCCGGCGGGAGAGGAGCTCCGGTGAGCAAATTCGAACGATACCGGCCACGGTTTTGCGAAACAAACACATATACAGGTTCCTCTCGTCGTGGGCTACCAACTAGGGCCAACGCCGTTTCCAGGGAGAGGCCGGAGAGTGGCCGGCGACGAGGCGCGGCGGCGGCCGGACGGCGGCCTCGACACGGCGTTGATCTAGCGCTAGAGGGAGAGGGGAAAGAGGTCGGGGGGACTCCCCTGCTTACCACGAACTCGCTGGAAGGCTTGGTGAGGTCGGAGAGGGCTCGGAGCGGCGGCAATAGCTCGCCGGAGGTCCGCCGGTGCCGAAAAGGGAAATGGACGGCGCGGCGTCTACGGCCCGTTTCGACTCGATTCCTTGCGCACTGAGCACCACCACGACATGGCGGAGCTAATGGAGCCAACGGCTGCCGGCGTCGAGGTCACCTGCGGCCGAATCGATTGAGCTTTTTTTCGGGCTAGGGTTTGAGCAAGAAATATCCTGAGAGAGAGAGGGTGTTCGAGGGGGGGAGAGAGAGGGGGCAGGTAGAACCACAGAGGTGCACATGGTGCTTTTATCCATCTAACAAGCCTTCTACTCGAAGGCAAGGAAGCATGGGCAGCCATGGCCCTCTACTGCGTCATCTACAGGAAGAAGATGACCCTGTGACTCAGCTTACAACTAAGTCCCTGGAAAATTACAAGTAGGTCCCTGTACTCTCAGAAAATGGATGTTTTCCCTAGGCAAACAAAGTTTAAATTTTAATTCCTTTTGCCCAAAATTCTAATTAGTTAAGATACACAACATATGTGAAAATTAGCTCCATTTGATAAACTTTATAATTCAAAGTTGTTCAAATTTGAATTCTTACAAAAATGGACATTGAATTTATTAGACTACTTAGGAGCTTCCAAAAATGTTAATTTTTGGCACACATTCCTTATTTAATGTGTTACTTATGTGGTAGAAATTTCAAGTCATTTAGAGTTACTTCATAGAACAAACTTGTTCAAATTTCAAAAAGGTGCTGTGAAGAAAACAGGGGTTTTTGGAAACTTAAACAATTCAAAAACTTGTTTCCTTTTGGTTTTCATCCTCATTTATGATATAGAGCATGTGGTATTTATTTCATGGCATTTGGGAAAAGTTTGTAGAACAAACTTGTTCAAAATCCCAATTGTTGCTGTGGAGAAAAACCATGTTTTCAGGACTTTAATGGATTCAATTTTTGGTCTACTCTTGTGTGTGTTCCTTATTTGATATAAGGAAGCAATGGTATTAATTTCAAATCATTTTAAGAAAGTTTCCAATAGTAACTTGTTTTAGTTTTCTGTTTCTGGAAATATTGGAATTTCTATTTAATAAGGCACTTGGCTTTTCTTTAGCAATGCTTTGCCAAAATATTTATATGACTAGAGATAGCAAGTCAATGCTCTCAAATACTTTTGTTTTTAATCTTGCAAGGTTGGAAAAACATTTTATAATATTTTGGTGAAGCATCTAAGAATGCCTCTTTTTCTGATAATCTTTTTAGGGAAATTTATTAAGTGTTTCCTCTTTCTTAATTTAGGCCTTGGAATAATATTCAACAAGTATGAGTTTCATAAGATAGTTTTTGGAAAACTCTTTGATCAATATTTACTTTAGAAAATATTGTCAAAGTCATTGGAACAATATGTTGAATATTTTTAGTTCACTGCTTTGCTATCCTTTTAAGTTTGCAAGTTTATATAATTAGTTTGTTTGGTTGCACTTAAACAACCACAAACAAACACAACCAAGGTTTATTAGTAAAGCAATTAGCAAAACAACTGTGTTAACAGGTATTCCAAAATTGGGATGTGACAGGTACTACCGCCAGCCTTTACCGGTACTACCGCTGAGCAAGGATTTGCTCAAGATTAAAAAGGGTCCAGCGGTACTACCGAACCACTACCGCCTCAGTACCGCTGGAGGCAGTACGCAATTTCCTCCTGGCGGTACTGGGTGCGGTACTACCACTCCCTGTGCAGAGCGGTACTACCGCTGCCTTGCCCGGTACTACCACTGGATCAAGATAAACTTGTTGGCTTTGTCTTGTAATTCTCTTCACCTTTTTGGCGTCTAGTTGATTTAACCTGAACTACTTGACGCACTGTTAGAGACTTAGTGGTGTTGTTATCAACTCCAAAACCTAAGAGAGATCAAAGATGCAAATGCACTTTCATCCACCCTATGCATGCTCAGGTTGGACCCCACCAAGGAGCCCCAAGAACTTGTCCAAGAACGTGCCCAAGAAGATGCCCAAAAAGCCGATGAGGAAGATCAAGAAGAAGGCACCGAGGAAGAAGGAGGGTAGAAGGAGGAAGAGGGGCGCAGGAAACCCGGCCAGGCTGGCGACCTAACAAAGTCGGTCGGCCTCCAGCCCGGCCTAGGCCGGCCTTCCAGCGTCCCCATGCTGGACACCAACCTGAGCCGCTCGGCCTCCAGCCCGGCCAGGTCGGCCTCCCTGCTCCTCAGGCCGGCTCCCAGCCCGGCCTCCAGCCCGGTTTTCCTGCCAGCTCGCAAAAGTGGGTAGAAAGTCCCCTTTTCACCCCCACCTACCCCCTAGGCTATATAAGGGTACCCCTTGGACCAGATCTAGGTTAGATATGAATTGAGAACTTTGAGATTTTCTCTTGTATCCCTCTTGTGAGGCTACTCCTATGGTTGTACCTAGGACCATATCAAGGCTACTCCTACGATGTGTATCTAGGATCGTATCAAGGCTACAATGGGTTACCTATCCTTTCCCCTTGGGAATCAGTTATGAACTTTACAATCTATCTCAACTAATCCTTGAGGTTCTATTAGCGTGGTGGACCGGCCACGTGGTGTTCAAGCGGTTTCCGATAAGGTGAGTTCGGTTGGATCGATCGTCTCGTAGGTGGCCATTGTGGCTCAGTTGACGGCAGATTTGGGTCTTTCAGTTCCCGCTAGTTATCCTCTTTATTTTCCCTTGATTACCACTCTCGTGTTCATCGTGTTCATCGTTCGTTCATCGTGTTCTTGGTCGATTTGTGAACATCGGGACACCCTTGAGGTTTACCCTCCATATCAACAAAAGTGTCTTTTTGTCTGTCGTGAGCTATTTTCACTCGTTTTTCTCTGTTTTCTTTAGTTTTCCTTTGTTTTCGTCCTGTTTTCTCAATAGGTATTCTAGTCTGATCATTGTTAAGCCTAGCCACAACCATTCTACACCAAGATTATTATGTACCCACCCATAAGACTAGTTGTTTCTATTGCTCTAACAGGCTGCTCATTTGATCATATTTGTGTCCCTAATTATGTTTTCTATTACTTATTTCTCCTAGTTGATTCAAAGGCCATTGAAAAAGTATTAAAAAATATAAAAAGTGAAAACGTATAAAAAATAGAAAGAGAGAAAAATCAAAAAGAGGCCGAGCCATACATTATCACTAGTGGAGGTTGATACATCATATCTTGGATATTTTTGTGGACATATTTGAGCAATCTTGTGCATGTTTTCATAGATTATTTTTTAGTGTCTTTCTAGTGCTTGCAATAACTCTACCATATAATTGCTAAGACACATTTGTCTCCTAGAGTGTGTATGTTCCTTTAGTGAATTTCATCACATTAGACAGTAAATAGGAGTTTCTATTTTGGTGTTGTTAGGAATCCCAACCAAGCCCCACCAAATACCCTGTTTTTGTCTTGTGACACTTGATATCCTGGTTGCTATTACCCTTCACAGTAGAAGGGAAGCCAGGTTGCTATTACCCTTGATAAAGGTACACGGTATAACTTTGTTAGTTTTGAGGGTATTGAACAATTGCAGCTGGTTCCAAAAACATGTGATCCATTTAGGGTACCTACATATGATGATGAACTTATTATTACTCACATAGTTTTTGTCCCTTTAACCATTCATGGCCATAAGGAGAGAATTTTATGTTATGTGATGCCGAGAGCTATTACTTGTTCTCATCTTTTGTTGGGACGACAATGGTGCATTACATATAGTGTTAATTTTGTTAGCTATTATCCTGATTTACAATTCTGATGGGAAAACAGAAAAATTGGATAATACATGCATGGATTCCAAAATTACGGGACATTAGACGTCAACCATTATATTTTTCTCCTCAATTCCTTCAAAAAGAAAGACTTAAAAACCTCGCGATGCAATGGTTTGACAATATAGAGGTTATAAAGACATGTAAGGTTGTTTCTCCTAATGTAATCATGTCTACTCCTAGTGTTGTTTCTTGTGATGTGCAGATTGCTTTTGAAGAAAGGAAGCCTATAGTTCAACCTGCACCACTACATACATTGGAGGAGCATGCCATTGTGCCTAGTATTGTTTCTTGTGATATCCAGATTATTTTTGAAGAAAGGGAGCCACCTCAAGAACAACCTGCATCACCACTTGAGATAGATGAATCAGTACCTACTAAATCTAAGGAGGATGTCATTGATATTGGTGCTGATTTCGAGCTACCACTTGCAAGTGCTGAATTTTGCGAGTCTACAAATTTTCTAGTCTATTCTTGTGAGTTGACAAGCACTTATAGTTCACCACCATGTGATAATTTCATAATTTTGAATTTTGAGCATGTGGTATTGATTACACATAAAGAAGTGCTTGATAAAATACCACCTATTAATATTTTGTATTTCATTATGTTACATGAACCAATTACTGTGCAATGTGCTATGAATTTGATTGCTAAAATTTAATATCTCAATTCTAGCACTGATACTACTTGTTTCACTTTTAATTTGGTTGGTGACTATAACATGAATGAAATTTTTATGGTGGATCACATATGTATTACTTGTGATAGCATTGCTGAATTAAACATTGTGTTACCTGGGTTTGATTGTTTACAATTTGATAAATATGAGCATAATGTTACACATATGTTTGATTTGCCAAAAACTTTGATAGATACATATGCTACTGATTTGTACTTCACTTATATTTGCAAATTGAGTTGCAATTTACATAATAAAGATAATAAAAATGTTAAAACAATTGGGTGTACTACTATAACTAAATTTGATCATTGATCTTCTGTGAGAACACTTGATTTGATACAAAACAATAAGACTTTATACATAAATGTTTCTCCTTATGATCATGATTTTATGAGCTTCACTTATACTTTCAATTGTGATTGTTATTTGATGAAATTCTATTTGTTGCCATGTGAAAATTATGTGCTAAACACATGCAAATTTCGTTGTTTCATGTTATTTGAGAACAATTATCATGTCCATAACAATGATGCACCCCATTATAGATACATGTATTGTGCATACACATTGTTCTTTTTGTTTCTTCCACATTCAGCTTACCACAAGCCGAGGACGTCTTGTCTTGAAGAATGGAGGATGATGAGGATATAATAGGGGTACATGGTGATTGTACATGCTTGAGATGGAAGGAAATATTGAGCCTCAATGATGTTCATTATAAGGTGAATTATTTCCTAGTAATAAATATTGTTTGTGTTTATAATAATGTTATACTATCTAAGCCTATGAATTTATGTATGATTAGGTTTACTAATAACACAAACATGGATGGAGGAGAGGAAGCAAGGAGCACAAGAAGGAAGCATCGAAAACAAAGTTGCTTTCACGGAAAACAATATCAAGGAAATAATGTTTCAGTTCGGACTGGTAGAAGTCCCGAATTTGAAATAGTCATGGAATCTTCAAAAAGGCTCCAAATAAAGCAAACAAGCACAATCTGATTGAAATTCGAAGAGCTTTCCAATGGATCAAGCTTCATCTACAATTTTGACTCGTACACGCCGTGGTGACTGAAACAAGTCACGGGTCTTTTTCTACCAGTTTCCAAATAGAGTCTTGTCAAGTTAGGAAACTTAGAGATTAGTTTGTTTACGACTCAAACTGCAGCTTGGAGGTCTAACTGCCTTCATAAGGCTTGTAATTCACAATATTAGGGCTAAGAACAAGTTGAAACCAAAGAAACCCAAGCCTTTAGATTGTATTGCTGCTAAGCATTCATTTTGAAGTATACCTTTGCAAAGTTGCGTGATATCTTGTTGTTCCATTGGGAATAAGGGGATACATGACCACTCGAGATCTTTGATTGCGTGTGCAAGAGTGATTAGTTGAGAATATCCAAAGGGGTTGATTGTTGTTTCACTGGCAACAGGGATTATCCAAGGAGAGTTCTTAGTGTAGCACTAGTTATCTATCATCCACAAAACATCCACCATAATTTTAGAGAGAGCTCATTGAGAAGATCAGGCTACCCCATATGAGGGAAGAAGAGCACGTCGCTCTAGGTTGTCTCATCCACCAGAGAAACTAGGAAGAGAGGAGGTGGTGGCAGCAACAAACAGCAGAGAGGCAGCGAGCAGCTTCACTTCGCCAGGAAGAAGACAAAAGGAACATTTTGCGAAAACCCACTGGAAAAAGATAAATTTTGTAGAGGTCCTTCAGTTTATAAAAACTAAGGGGAAAACAATGTTTTCTGGACCTTTTTGCAAATGATAAAATTAGCAAAAATAAGTTTTAGAAACCTCACAAGATTTGCAACCTCACTACACTTTGGTTTTTGAATTGAAATTTTAAGTTGCCAAATTAAGTAATTTTTGGACAATTCTTATTTAAATTCAAATTTAAACTTGGTACAAATTTCCATGCATGTATGAGATGAACACAACACCACAAACCCTTTATTAACAAAAGTTGGGGTGTTACAAATCTACCCCCTTACAAGAATCTCGTCCCGAGATTCCCGAAGGAGAAAGAACGAAGGAACACCGGTTTGAATGATCTTATTGAACCTTAGGTTCTCTTCCTGAAGAGGTTGGTCCACAACATCATGAAGTGTTGATCAGCTACACCTTAAATAAGAGGGAAAACTCTAGAAAAGTTTCGATCTCCATGATGATCGAGTATCTCATGGCTAACTAATGGAAATAGTGTTAACGACAACACCTGAGGTAGTAGACATGAAACACATCAAGGTAACAGAGGGAAGAAGAGAAGGTTTCAAGTTGGTGGACGATTGTTCTTGAAAGGATTTAGAATAGGAACTTTGCACAAGACCTTAAATCCTTTTGGAAAATAAAGGTTAAACAACTTGTGACACGGAGGTTTCACTCTTTACTGCAAACATAATGCCAAGATGGAAAGGATTATCTTGGGTACCACAACGTGATATCCATAGACGAGATATAACACGAGAAAACACTGAAATTATTTGTCCAAAAAGAAGGTTTGGTACTGGATCATGTTCACTCCTTAAAGTGGACACGGAGGATGAAGGAACTTTTATTCATTCCATAAAAGTTACTCGAAATCCTTGTCAAGGATCAGGATGGTACTTCAGAAGAGAAGAGGAGTAACCAAAATATGTTGGGACAACATAAATGAAGAAGAAATTCTTGGTCACACCATAATTATGAGTAATGATCAGGGATTAGAATACCGAAATGAATAAGGAATCTCTTTCGTATTGTGGATTGGACGTAGCGATACATTTACCACATGGTTAAGACTCCAAGGCTGAAGTGACTGACAAATTCACACAACGTGTGAGTTGATTAGAACTTCAAGTACAAACAAATGGAAAAGGAGGATTGAACTGCGACGGTTGAAGATCACTACAAGATAGAGTTTCTCACAATGAACTTGTTTCCACTAGGAGAAAGGTTTGTAGAATCATAGAGACATTGAACGGGTCAACTCCCGAGTTCTCCTGGATGTTCTAGATACCTATATCAAGCTTACGATAATCCTTCAATAGGTCATCGAGTAAAGACCGGATTTCAGTTTTCATAGGGTTCGTAAGGCAACTTATGGAATAAGTCACACAAGAATCCTCATGGATAGTGGTTGTTCTTGCCGATTCAAAGGATTGCAATGTTAGGCCTTCCGGCTAAATAACCATGCCGGATTTTTGAAAGGACCTAAGTCGAAACCCTTGAGGAAACATCAACCATCGGTGTTGCTTGAGATTCAGCTCTGGTTAGCGGCTTGATAACTCATACTCAGTATGTTTGATCAAAGAGGTTGCAGCGGTTACCAACGAGGTACATTTACTGGATTCTCAAGATACGGAGTACAATGTCAAGCTCGAAAGGATGAGCGATATTGCAGAGCTCGTGTATTAGCAACTCACAAAGATGGTTGCACCTAGATAGTTTACTTACAAAAAAACACATCAGATTCTTTGTTGGGAGGACCATTAAAAAGATAATGAAGTTCTTGGACTTCTTCTCTTTGATGGATAATCAGTCAGTGGCTTGGTGTGGATACAATTTTTTTTAAGAAATAGAGGTAACAAGCTACCATCTCAAGAATAGTCCACACTCTCATGACCGACTAGAGATTATTCCCGAGGGAACAAGAAAATTCTACTCGGATCCACGACGAAAGCTTTCATCTAAAGCACATGGACCAGAGTAAGCCACTTTGAACATCCAGAACACAACTTCGTAATGGCACAAAGATGGTTCTCAAAAGTTTCCAGCAGTAGTTCCAATTGTACAGCATGAACCTCTTGCAACTTGGAGAAAATAGGGATGTCATCAATGGGCTCAACAACACGCTTATCAAGGTACTCCAAGAATAGGGATTCATATAATACATGAACAAGGAAAAATATTGGTTAGACTAAAGGACAATGAAGGTATACTTAGGCGAATACCATGAGTAAAAAACACCATCAAGATAGTTCTCGAATCTAAGTTTGATTTGATGATAGTCCAACTCAAATCAAAGGTTTGTGAGATAGTATATCCATGAAGGAGGTACCAAACTACTTCAACATGACCAGAACTAGACATCCCATTTCGAAGGAACATGTTAGGAAGAGCTCATGTCTTTTAACTCTCCAAGTTATTATTTAAGCTCAACCAACTAATCCCGGGTATCCAGCAAATTTTCTTGGCGAAAGGAGTAGTTCAAATTACCCCTTTATTAGACATCATGGTCAGGTGACAAACCTGGTGATACTTCTAGAAAGACAACCAGAATATCACAACCCACCGGTATGTCTTGGAGTTCGAAAGGAGTCTTACTTTTTAAAACAAAACTATATGGTCTAAACAGTTGCGACATGAACCTAACTCTTTGACCGAGAATGTACATCGGAATGAACGGATTTGATAACACGGTCAACTTCAATTATAGACTGGGTGACCAGTAGTGCTAAGAAGGATACAAATGTTTTTTTAGATTTTTTAAAGCAATAAGAATTGCTAAGAATATCTGATACACACGTCAATGCACATACCCGTCATTATCACACATTCAAGCTTGGAGGAAGGGTGAGTGAAGACGTGTAAGAGCTTCACTTCATTAATAAGGCCATAAAACTCAACACAACCTCTTGATATGTAAGAGTGTGATACTCAAAGGTAGAATAGAGCAAAAGCTGATGAAGCGTGTTAATCTGCGGATTACAAAACTTTGACCTGGTCCTGGAGATGAACGAGGTACTTGAGTTTGTTTCTCCTGTCATCCCAAGACGGAATGTTCTGACAGAATACAAGAGAAAATGTATTGGAAGAATCCACCACACGTATATGCAACTTCGTTTCCAAGCAATAGATGAAGTTTGGGAAGCAACTAAAGAGTATGAACGTGCTTGGAGAATCCATAGATCACGGGGAATACATGGGGTATTACTCATTTGTAAAACCCATGCTAAAAGATTGATATAGAAGGATCAATAACAAAGTGGGAAACATAAAGAAAACTCGTGTAGTGATCCTTTAGAATCCAAGAGAAAACCTATGGCTATTGGAGTTGAGATTACCTAGCCATCCTGATGAAAAAAAATGTTTCTCAGGAACAACAGAACGGAACTGGGTTAAAGGTCAACATCCTGTACTGGTAGCATGCACATCACATGGTTAACACCACATGATTCAACACACTGAAATCCAGCACATTTCGGGGCCTTCGGTTCAAGTCGAAGGGTTAGAAACCCAAAGAAAGTTGTAACTACTATTTGAGTGCCTTAAAGGTCACTATGAATAGCAATCATGAAGTACCTTACAAAAGATAGGCATGGCTCCGGAAGTTTTTGAGCAAAGGACATGGGATACATTCGAGATGAAAGGAAGTCTCTAGGTTATGTATTGGAAACTCTAGAACATGGAAATGTGGAATTCACACAACTCGCATAGATTATGACGAAAAGGAATCTCCCACTTGAATCGAGAGATAACGGAATATGGAACACACATGACTCTAGAAACTCAACACTAGGTCAACTTGGGTAAAAGAAATTTCTTGCCAAAGAAGGCACCTAGGTTTTGAATGACTAGAAAAGATAGCAAAACCTTTTCAAATCAAAACAGGTAAGATGACAAGAGTTAGAGCGATACCAGATAAGGAGTAAAAAGAATCCTAAGAAGGTTTTCTCAACTCTTTTGTAGTTTCTAAAATAGTTTTCACAATCACTAGACTCAACATCGACCAAGCAGTAAGGTTTTCCTACAGGCATTCCTACTCTGATACCATGACCTGTCATGACCCTGGACCCAGATGTATACATACTATTATGCTCTCCTAGTCATGGACTCACAAGGGCTTCGGGGTTACCAGCCCCAGCCGCAACAAACAATGGTAGGTAGACCAGATTCAACGGCACGGAGGCCAGATAACATCAGTACTACTACTCCTTGTGTCCATGCTAGTCATAACCAACTATGCATATCAAAGCGTCCATGAGTCGTACGAACTGAAGGAACGGGACCAAAGCTATACATATATGCTATGTGTCCAGGAAGTGCAACAAAAATCGAGGGTTACTGGGGTTACCAAGCCCAGCCTAAGTAAACATTAGCAGACGTGCTCGAAAACGGATCATCGACCCTACAACCCCTCGGTTGCGACAACGACGCAAGCATACCCAAAACTGTATAACGATGAGATCAAAACCAACAACCGATCAAAGCAGTACTCTAGACATGAAAGTCTATAAAGCAAGTTTTACTACAGTATAGCTTTACAAACAGAGGTCACATCACCAACATTACATAACATAACGGAAGGCAAATTATGTTGCTAGTCAACAAGATACCAAAAGGCCTAAGAGGCCGCAACATAAGGCGATGTCCCAGCCCATAGGTTCCAGGTTGCTACCTGGGAACCCCAAACTACTCGTCGATGTCCACGATGAAATCACCATCATTGGAGTAAGAATTTCACCTGAACCAAATTGAAGCAAACATGAGTACGGGACGTACTCAACAAGACTTAGTTAACCTATTATATATCTGGTGCTTCAGAAAAAGGTTTTTATGAAGGCTAATTTGCATAAAGCAATATTTTTTTTCCAAATCGAGGAAGAATAGCACGTCTCATAGAGAATTTTCAAAATAGAGGATAAAGCTACTCAACTACTAAAATCATCATCTTTTAATCCACCAACATCACTTCCAGCACCTCGTGTGATGGAGGGGTTAACCTCTTGGGTGGCCCGATCTTCACTAATCGACCAAGAACACGAAGAACGAACGATGAAAACGAGAGGGGAATCGAGGGGAAATCGTGGGAAAACAAGGGGAGATAACTATCAAGAACTAAAGAACCCAAATGTCCCGGCAACTAACTTGCAACGGCCGCCTACGGGACGATCGATCCAACCGAACTCACCTTTTTGGAAACCGCTTCACACTCGTGGCCAGTCCACCACGCCAATAGAACCTCAATGGTTAGTTGAGGAAGATTAGAAAGTCCCTAACTGAATCCCAAGGGGAAAGGATAGGAAACCCGACGAATCTTCATATGATCCTAGATACACATGATAGGAGTAGCCTTGATACTATCCTAGGTACAAACCTTAGGAGTAGCCTCACAAGAGGGGTACAAGAGCAAAGCTCAAATGTCTAAATTCATCTCGAACCCTAGATTGAGCTGAAGGAGTTCCTTAAATAGCCAAGGGGTTAAGTGAGGGGTGAAAAGGGGCAATTTCCCCCAAATCTCGCAGTCTTCAGGGGGTCCAGCCTAGGAGGCCGGCCTGGCCGGCCCTTTAGGCTAGGTGAGAGTGCTCGCGGGGCTGAATTCGTCTTCTGGCGCCCCGGCCTGAGGCCGGGGTGGAGGTGAGGGCAGACCGACCTGGGGCCAAGGTGGAGGAGCAGGTAGGCCAGCCTGGGAGCCGTCCCGAGGCCGGGGTGGAGGCCGGGAGCTTCGGGTGGCCTCCCGGCCTGGCGCGCGAAGGGGCCGGCCCGAGGCTGGGGAGGAGGCCGGCCGGTTCTGTGAGGGGTCCGGCTTGGGGGCCGGCCTGGCCGGGGTTTGAGGCCGGGACCCCAGTTGTCTCCCTTTCTTCTTCTTCTCTTCTTCTTCTTCCTCCTCAATGTCGTCTTCTCGGGCTTCCTCCATAGCTTCTCGGGCACCATCTTGGGCATGTTCTTGGGCATCTTGGGCATCGTCTTAGGGGTCCATGGTGGGATCAAACCTGAGCACACATATGGCATTTCGATGAGGTAGCACACCATTCACCAAGTCATCGGAAGCATAGAGAGAGAGGATTGAGTTCACCTTATTATTCATCGCCTTTGCTCGTGATCTTGTCATCGGTCCAATGGGTGTTGAGCTTGGTGGAATGGGGTGTGAAGCGTCATCTCCCCCCTCTTGAAAAAAAGTCGACCTTGACTCATGATCTTCCTCATCACTTGGATATCCATAGAAGGGAGAGAGATCCTTGACGTTGAAGGAGTTATGGACGAGGTACTTGGATTGCGGTAAGTCGAGCTTGTAGGCGTTTTTGTTGATGCGCTTGATGATCTTGAAAGGTTCATCGCCTCTTGGCTTGAGCTTGGAGTTGCGCTCTTGTGGGAAACGGTCTTTGTGCAAGTGTAGCCAAATGAGGTCACCTTCTTGGAACACCATGGGCTTCGTGTTCTTGTTCATCATTGATGCTCGATGCTCGAAATACTTCTCAAGTGTAGCTCTTGATAAGGCAAAGGTAGTCCAATCTTTCGATGAGATAAATATGTAGATTTGTGGTGGAGTTTGACCTTGGTGATCCGACTACTACGTACACGTACGAAACGCCAATGCAATTGCTAAACCAATCTCCTGGAGTTACCGATCTTGCGGATGCACGACCAGCCTGACCAAAAGGTCTAGTTCTACCTGCAATCGAGGAATAAGTAAGAACAAATATTGCAATCTGGAATTGCGTATGGAAATAAGCTTTATTGAATGGTGGGATTCCGAGAAGCGGTCTGGATCAGGCTGTTGAGCACTAATCGAGGACACGAAGAGGCATCGATTTGCTAGCACTCTTTTAACTAAACAAAATCCAAGTCTAAACTGAGACCTATGGAGGCTATATATGGAGGAGAAGCTTGGGTAGCGGACAAGGAGGTGTAAGCACGTCCCAAGGCAGCAAAAACCCAACCCTAATTCGTACAAGGCCTTTGGGCCCAATTAGAGGTGGGGCAACACCTTTTTCCTGGATTCCTGCCCCAGTTTCAGCTACACGTTCAGACTGTTTTGACTATAACTTTTCGCTTGAAACGAATTTTGAAGTGAGCCCAACTTTCTTGGAAGTGCGCGAGACTCTCTTTCCAAAAAAAAGGTTCACCCAATTCCGAGCTTGTATGAAAAAGTTATAGACTTCTAAAGTCGGGTATATTTTGCAATCCGAATCTGCGTCCAGAATGTGGAGAACTGGGACTCTAATTTCTCTTCGACCCAAGTTGACGTGGGAGAACTCCTTGAGCAGCATTGGATCATGTCTATTTGTTGTCCCCTCATTTCTTTATCAATTGCATAGGAATTATTGATATTCTTGGTTGTATCCGACCTTCTGATGTCCTCATCATCCTCCCTTTCTTGAAAGATAAGCCGTCCTCGGCGCTGTTTCTTCTGAAACAAGCATAATAAAAGAGATAAGGTATACGCGTGATAGATGTATATATCATCCATTTTTATTTCCCTTATTTGTTGCACATATGAGACATTTATATGAGGGTAATTTGCTTGTGTTATGAAAACCAAAGAATCATCACAAATAGTATAACACATGAAACTATTGCAACTCAGTTTGCATATATAAGTGAAGCCCTTATGCATAATATTTATATGGCAATGCTCATCATTAAACCATCCCAACACTAGCAAACAAAACATTCTTGTAACATAAATTCTAGCCACAACTTGTTTAGATAAGTAGTCACGCAACATGCTATTTGACGTAAAATCATTAGGATAGTTGGAGGTCATATCAAACTGATGGAACATATGCAGCAGTTTATTATCATTGACAACATTACCATGATCATCTCCAAATGACAAAATGTAACTAAAATAGCAAGTATAGAACACATTATTGTCATAATGGAACAAAGCATGCCTCAACAAAAAGCAATCATAATTGTAAGTGTAAGTGAAGCTCATATAATCATGATCAGGAGGAGAAACACATACATATAAATTTTTGTTATTCAGTATTAAATCAAGTGTCCTCGCAGAAGATCGATGATCAAATTCTTGACAAGCAGGGTCAAACCAATCCAACATATGTGAAAATAAAACAAGTTTAAACCATGCTTCAACTGCGCTACTCTGATAATTATGAACATGATATGAATTGACACCGTATTTATCAATCATATGTCTAGTATGCAAGATGCAACTAAAATTGCAAATATAAGTGAAGCACAAATCAGTAGCACAACTAGGCAACACCTTATGGGACAAACATAATGGATATGACAAACTAGTTTCTAATTTAGTACGATCACAACAGTCCAACATAGATAAAATTACTTTAGTTGGCAGCAATGTATCAACTACACCAGAATGTATCATATGATCATGAAAATTATAAACTATCCCATAACAAGAATATATCGGACCATAGCATAGATTGTTGAAAACAACAATACCATCACATGGGACACAAATTTTATGCACCCAAAAGTCATTATTAATATCATAATTACCAATCAGCTGAAATGTTAAATGAGGGGCATAAACACTTTTAAATGTACTCAAGCATGTGGTTTCATAAATTTTATTCTTAGCATGTGCCAAAGACATAGGTGGATCTATTAGAACACAAAACAAAGTATTAGCATGAGAAATTCTAAATACTTCGTCATCCCTAATCAATTCTATGTGATCCATTTCATATTTAGTTATTAAGTCACATGGTTCATTGGCAGCAACAATAATTTCACTCATTGCACTCATATCAGTGGATGAATTCAAATCAGTAGTCGGTGCACTCAAATTAGAAGCCATCTCAATTTTTTGATCACATAATATATTTAAATCAGAAACAGTGTCCTCTAAAATATACGGTGTGACCAAAACAACTGGTAACTCAAAACATGAATTAAGCATATTATCATGGCATGTATCGAGCTCATGTGGAGGGACAGAATCTATACCAATACTATTACTTTGTAGCTCTATCTCAGATGCGTAAGGTACCGTAGGTGATGACATGTCCAGAGCTTATGGTGGTGTGATCCCCACAAGTGCTTGGGTTGCTGCCATAGTAGTTGCAGCGGTTGACGAGGGAATACCCGTTGATGGTGATGATATTGATTCCTCAGCACACTTGTTTTTTTGGAACACGCCTCTGTATTTCCGGTTCAGCTTTACAAGCAAGACGAAACAAACGATGCATAGGATAACACTTTTCATGAATTAGTAGCTCCTTAATTGCAGGGTTCAAACCTTCCCAAAACCTACCCATGAAATATTCTTCACTCTCTTCTAAAAAAGAATGCAACAAGGTAGTTTCTAACTTATCATAATAATCTTTTACATAGTTATTACCTTGTTTTAAATTCTGTAATTTCTTAACCATGTCACGAGGATAGTATGATGGAAAAAAAATTATAACGCATACCAAGTTTCAGATCATGCCATGTAGTAGGTATATAATCAGGATATGAACGACAATAATCATTCCACCAAATAGAAGCCAAACCAGTAAATGCAGAAATTGCAAATTGGACTTTCTTATTCTTAGAAAAATTATGGGAAACAAATATAGCATTTATGTCGAATTCATATTCAATATATAACTCGGGGTTGTAACGACCCTCAAAAGATGGCATAGATATAGTAACATGATCATGTGCACGGTTACGTGTTTGTACCTCCCGTGGTGGTGGCTCACGAGCTGTAGATGCTGGTTCATCTCCAACTATCGACGATGCCCAAGAACTACGAACTCCAGAACCTGCCATGATTAGTAGAAAACAGAAAACAAATAACAAGTACATGTTCCTATCAACTACTAGTATATGGTCGAACAACGCATAATCCGTCAAGCAATATATAAAGCTCTTACATGTTTCTTACCATGCAGGAGGATGTCACAGCAACCGCAAGGATCAACACTCGAAAGATTGGACAAAGCGATTGCTAGGCGAGGCACAATGCATGGAGTAGAAATCTGTGGAGCTTTGGGAGGCTTGAATATAGTAGTAAGAATTAGTAATAATCAAATCAGGAATGCAAGTTGAATAAACGCTCAAAGACGGTACTGTGCTGGTCCTAGGCTAGACCGTTTTAGAGACACGAGCCTATAACACCAACAACGTCACGACGCGGCAACAACAAGAAAACAAGAAAAAGTAGGAGCAATGAGAAGTAAGAAACTGCACTAAATAGAGCAAGAAAAATAAGGATTTTTTTTGCTCTCTCCTAACCTCAGACTATGTCTGTGGTCAGGCGAGACCAGTTTTTTTTTTGCTCTCCCCTAACCTTAGACTATGTCTGTGGTCAGGCGAGACCAGATATTTTTGGAGCCTGCTACAGTACGTCGCGAATTTGGTTTCTCAAACTGATTACAACTCTTTTAGATCACGAAAATCTTGCAAGAAAAAGGAATCATAAGAGCCAGAACCCTAACCCTAATTTGTGGCGGCGGCGTTTGCGGCGGCTCGGTGGTGTGGTGGATGGGGAGTCTAGCGCAAGGGCCTTTGGTGCCGGCGCGCTGCAAGGACGTGGCGATGGCGACACAATGGAAGCTTGTAGAACAACGGTGATGGTGGATGTTGTTTATGGTACGTGGAAGCGGTAGTAGATGTGAGAGGAGGTGTGGGTAGATGGAGATGCAAACGCAGCGGTGCGGGTAGATCGAGATGCGCGAGCAGCGGTGGATGGTGTGGAAGGGGAAAAGTGGTGGTGGGCAGCAATGGTGATATGCAAGCGTGCAAGATGATATGGCAGCGACGATGACAAACTATGCAAAGAACTCGAAACTCTACGGTACTAGACGCTAAGACCAGCAACTTGACACGACGATGTAGATGAAAACTCAACGATGCAATGCACTGAAAAGAAAATGCAAGAGGCTCGGACTAGTTGTAGGACAATATGATCGAATCTATATATTTTTGTATGGATTTTCTGTGGACTGTAGGTATGAAGAACAAAACGAATCTGATCTATGAAAAACAGTAAATCTCACCGATCAACCTGAAATCTGATACCACTTGATAGGGGAAAAGTTGTCCGATCTTTCGATGAGATAGATACATCAATTTGTGGTGGAGTTTGACCTTGGCGATCCGACTACTACGCACACGTACGCAGCGCCAATGCAATCACTAAATCAATCTCCTGGAGTTACCGATCTTGCGGATGCACGATCAGCCTGACCAACAGGTCTAGTTCTACCTGCAATTGAGGAAAAGTAAGAACAAATAGTGCAATCAAGAATTGCGGATAAAAGATGAAGTTTATTGGTAGGTGGGATTCCTTAAGCGTTATGGATCAGGCTGTTGAGCATTAATCAAGTACACGAAGTTGTAGCAATTGGCTAGACAAACTTTTAACTATCAAGGCTCTTGTGGATTCATGGAGCTTCTTGATGTAGTCGGTGCACTTGTCAATGTCCATGTTCACTTGCTCGCGTAGAGGCAATGGTAGGATGTTGAGAGCGGTGGTGGGGTTGAAGCCGTAGACGATCTCGAAGGGGCTTCTCTGAGTAGCTCGGTGAAGTGCTCGATTGTAGGCGAAGTCGGCATGGGGGATCCCAATTCTTGAGGTTGGGCTTGATCAATCCCCGTAGAAGTGAAGAGAGCGTGCGATTCACCACTTCGGTTTGGCCATCCGTTTATAGGTGGTAGGTGACGAAGGGATGGATCCTAGACCTATCGGGTGAGGCTACCCGGTCTAAGGTCCAATACCCAAGCTCCAAGGGAGACGCCGTGGACTGTTATAGAAGGCCCAATCAAGGCCCACCCGCAAAGCCTTGCGGGTTAAGAAAGGAAACCTGTAACTGACTTTAGGTTAGGGTTTGTATCCCCCCGGGGACGGTTTGAGACCTGGCTACCTATATAAAGCCAGGAGAACCACCGGGAGGGGGACTAAGCAATACCGCACCACCTAAGTCTTGAGTTTGAGATCTACTCTCGACTTGAGCACCCCACTGTAACCGATCTATCGAGATAATGCAGATCGACAGAAGCATGAGTAAGGGTTTTACCTCTATGAGGGCCCCGAACCTGGGTAAATCTTGCCCCCTGTTAGCCGACGATTGTCACTAGCGCCTATTCGTTCTCTTACTCGAAACCCTATCGGTTCACCCGAGGGACTTGTTGAGATGCATATTCGACAATTGGCGCCGTCTGTGGGAACAGCGGGCGCTGGATCTGCGGCATCTTCGGCCTCATCGTCGCCAAAATTCAGCTGGAGCCCCGGAACTTCGACTCCGGCCAATCCGATCCGGATCGGGTCGGTCATCGTCGCGCCTCACTCGCCGGAATCGCGTCCGGTGTTCAGCGACCTGGAGAAAAGCGTCCCCCTGACGTTTGGAAGCTTCAAGTTCTACACCAACAAAGAGGGGATCACGCGCTTCCCCGAAAAAATCTATCTCGAAGGATCGGACTCGGACTCTGAGTCAGTCTCGAAACCTGAGGCACTTAACTGCGCAAATCGTGATCTAGCGAAAAGTGGCGAATCCATTCGTCCGAACACTCGCAACTTCCACACAATCTCTGCGGAAGAACCTTCTCGGGTTGGGGAAGCTCGCCAAACCACGCCTAGGACTCGCGGGCCATATCTGGCTCAGGTCTGCATGGCAGGATCGACGGAACCGCCCGAAGAGACGAAAGAAAGCACGACGGAACGCGAGCACATCAAAGTGTCGCGAGCAGCCTGGCTCAAGGCAAAGGCGGTCGTGCACTCATCCAAGACAACTGAAGAGGGAGACCCTCAAGAGGGTCTAACCGCATACCACTACCACCTAGTGAAAGCGGCGACTTTAATCAAAGAAGCCCGCAAAGATCTGGCCGAGCGGAAAAAAGTGGCGGATGAATCAAGCCAACGTCGTGCGACACTCTCCAAAACGCATTCGGTGGGAAACCAACCCGCAAGGAAAAGACGTGTATCTAAGACCGCGACAATGGATGACGAATCCCTGACCGGGTTCAGTAGGTCACTCGAGGCCTCTCTTATGCGCGTCGACGAAGACGGCAACGTATACCTGACGACTCCAGCCGCCGCAGTCTTGGCTGCAACCACTTATCTGCAGATGAACCAGCCAGGGGAAAACGATCCCCGCGCAGAGCAATACCGGCAAGTCCAGAAAGGGTTAGGCATGGCAGCCGCAAAACTTGCCTCCTATGACCGCAAAAAAGCGACTGCACCAAAAGACAAAGAAGCTTCTCGCGGACACAGGAGTACGTCACCCAGAAAGGAGAAGTCACCTCGTCGCGCACGAGGAAAAGAAGCTCGACGGTGCGGAGATAGCCCGAGTGGCAGCGACGACAGCCCGAGAGGTCGAGATCGCAGCCCGCAGAGAGGTCGAGATCACAGCCCGCGCAAGGATCGAGATCGCAGCCCACGACGTCACAGCAGCCGCTCGCGACACCGCGGCAAGGAGCCGCGAAAAGACGTAAATCGCGACGAACCCGGGTACAACGCGCGATCATACATCACTCAGCATAAGGTCGACAAGGCTCGTGTGGCCAGGAACCGCGCGCGCTCCTCATCTACCCTGTTCCGATGAAGAGGCCTGCAATGCATTATGCTTTACTCGCGACATCCACGAAGCACCAATGCCCAAGAGGTTCAACCTCACTACGGAGGTACCGAAATACGACGGTTCTCTGGAGCCGCAATCCTGGTTGTCAGATTACCTCACGGCAGTAGAGTGCCAACGTGGGAACAAGACCACAGCTATGCAGTATCTTAACCTACATCTGGTAGGCGCTGCGCGTAGTTGGCTCGAAGGAAGACCAAGGGCGTGCTAAGGATCATGGGACGATCTAACCTTTGACTTCCGCAAGAACTTCCAGGCGACATACAAAAGACCTGCGACCATCGAGGAGCTACAAGCTTGCAAGCAGAAAAGTGGCGAGTCTACTCGCGAGTATATCCAGCGATGGACAACACTCAGGAATACAGCGGGAAATATATTAGAAGAAGTTGCAGTCAAAGCTTTTGCCAAAGGAGCTAGGCGAACCGCCTTCCGGGAAGAGCTGGGACGGGCCGCGCCCAAAACCATTGGAGAACTAATGGCTATAGCCGACATATGGGCCAACGGCGAAGACGCGGTGCGCAACGAGAAGGCATCTTCACCAGCACCTGAAGACGACCGCCATAGCCAAAAGAAAAGGAGAAAGTATTACGATCGCGATGATCGGGAAGAACTGGTGGCAGCGGAATTCACAAGAAATCGCGACAGCGGATATCGTGGAAATCGCGAATGGAAGCCGAAGCCAGAGGACAAAACTCCCGAGGAGGACCTCGATGGTTACTGCACGCTACATCTATTTACAGATAAGTGCACTGGCAAAACTAAGGCAACACACCTTCTCAAGAATTGCAGAAAGTTTCTTGACATACACGAGGCCTTCTCAAAGACAAAACAGAGCAGCAGTCAATCAGGGCTACCCGCAGCTCCCTGGAGGAGGAACCCAAGGATTCCACCCGCCACAAGCCCTACCTCCACCAGGAAACCAAAACATGGTGCTAGCCGCACTACCAGCGCCACCCGCCGCAAACCAAGGCGCCAACGGATACCCGAACCCAGCAGAACTCCTAGAGATGATACAAAAAGTTTGCCCGTCCCGCAGGGCCCAGAAAACAAACACTCGACAGGTATTCATGGTTGTCCAGGCCCCACCGTCCAAACCCGAGTATCTGAAGATGGCCGACCAGCCGATAATTTTCTCCAAGGAGGACCCCCCCCCCCCCGAGTCTATCGACCAGGACATGCCGCACTCGTCATCCATGCACAGATAGGCAACTACGAACTTGCCCGAGTGTTAATGGACGTTGGCAGCGGGATTAACATCATTTACGCGGACACACTCCGCGGATGAACAGGAACCTGGACGGACTCGCGGAATCAGAGACATATTTTCACGGGATAGTACCAGGGAAGGAAGTCCTCCCACTCGGAACAATAAACTTGGAGGTGGTGCTTGGCAACCGAAGCAATTACAGACGAGAATCCCTCGACTTCGAAGTAGTCGACTAGCCCTCACAATACCATGCTATTCTTGGCCGAACAGCGTTCGCCAGATTCATGGCAGTACCACACTATGCATACCTAAAGCTCAAGTTACCTGGGGAACATGGCACCATCACCATCGACGGCGATTTCCAAAAATCCAATAAACGCGATATCGAGTTCAACGAGATCGCCAAATCCTTCGGGATGCAGGAGGAGCTGGAAGAGATAGCAAAAACCACGGATCACTCTGTGATGCCTCTCACCAAAAAGAACGCTCCAGAGCTCGAGTTTAGCGCAAACAGTGGCACACGAAAACATCAGGTGCACCCGACCGAGTCTACAAAAACGGCGATGGTGTCCACCACCCTCTCGCCAGCATAGGAAGACGCGCTCGTCGAACTCCTCCGTGAGTACTGGGAAATTTTTGCCTGGCAGCCTTCAGATATGCCAGGGATACCTAGGGAGTTCGCCGAGCACTCACTTGAAGTTTATAAAGACGCCAAGCCTATCAAGCAGACAACCCGACGGTTTTCAAAGCCAAAGCAAAATGCACTTAGAGAAGAAGTGAACAGATTACTCGCAGCAAAGTTCATACGCGAGATAAAGATCTCCACCTGGTTAGCAAACCCGGTGCTGGTCCCGAAGAAAAATACTGACATCCTTCACGTCTGCATCAACTACACGTCGTTGAACAAGCACTGCCCCAAGGATATCTTCCCCCTACCACGGATCGACCAGATCGTGGACTCCACAGCAGGCTGCCAGCGCCTCTCCTTCTTGGACGCCTACTCGGGCTATAATCAGATCAGGATGAAAAAGGAGGACGAGGAGAAGACAACGTTTATCACACCCCACGGTGTCTACTGCTACACGACAATGCCCTTCGGGCTAAAGAACGCAGGCGCAACATATCAGCGCTGCATGCAAAAATGCCTCGCCAAGATCATTGGCAAGAATGTACAAGTGTACGTTGACGACATCGTCATCAAGACTCGAGAAGAGGACACGCTCCTTGATGACATCAGAGAAACATTCGACGCGCTGAACGCGTACCGAATCAAGCTCAGCCCGACCAAATGCGTCTTTGGCGTCCCTGCATGACAACTTCTCGGGTACCTGGTGTCTGCTCGAGGAATTGAAGCCAACCTGGAGAAAATCCAAGCGATCCTGACAATGAAGGAGCCAACCAATCTCCGCGGTGTGCAGCAGCTCGCAGGACGACTAGCTGTTCTAAACAAATTCATTGCAAGGCTGGGCGAGCAAGCATTGCCTTTCTACAAGCTACTGAAGAAAACGGATAAGTTTGAGTGGACACCTGAAGCGCAAAAAGCATTCGCATACCTCAAGCGAGCACTGCAGAGTAGGCGTATCCTGGCAACGCCACAAGAACGGGAGCCACTTTACTTATACCTGGCCGCAACAAATCAAGTCATCAGCACAACGATCGTGGTCGAGCGGCCGGAGGATGGCAAGGTGTACGGCATCCAAAGACCAATATATTACATCAGTGAGGTGCTTTCGCCCTGCAAACAACGATACCCTCATTATCAGAAGCTCGCGTACGGCGTGGTACTCACAGCTCGAAAACTCAAGCACTACTTCCAAGAGCACACCGTCACGGTGCTAAACGACGCATCACTCGGTACTATCATGAACAACCTCATGGCATCCGGAAGAATTTCAAAGTGGAGTATCGAGCTCGGCGCGTGGGACATCATATATGCAGGGTGCAAATCTGTGAAATCACAAGTACTCGTGGAATTCCTGAGCGAGTGGACAGAACTTCAAACACCAGGTCCTCCAGAATACACGAGCAACTGGATAATGTACTTCGACCGGTCGAAGAGAAACGAAGGAGATGGAGCCGGGGTTGTCCTGATATCCCCCAGAGGAGACAAGCTGCAGTACGTCCTGCGATTGGATTTTCCACCCGACGACCCGGCATCAAACAATGATGCAGAATACGAGGCCCACCTTCACGGCATGAAAATGGCGATCGCCTGCGGAGCCACCCTACTGATGATCTATGGAGATTCAAAAATCATTGTACAGCAGACAATGAAAGAGTTCGACGCTATTGCAGAAAACATGGTTGCCTATCGAGATATGTATAATCTGCTCGAAGGAAGTTTCAAAGGGTGCGAACTAAAGCACATCGCGCGATCCAGCAACGAGGAAGCAGATAAATTGGCAAACATGGGTTCTACCAACACACCCATACTACCTGGAATATACTTTGAGAGGATGATCAAGCGCTCAGTCAAGGTCAAAAAACCAGCAAAAGCACCCGCAGCATTGGAGACGGAGGTCAGCCCGCAAACCGCTATGATCGAGCTCAGGACAACATTTCAAGACAAGTTTATCTGGTCGAACCAGTCTGGACGCAGAATTACCTCGACTACTTGTCCAACAAGCAGCTCCCAGCAGACGTTTGCGAGGCTCGACAGATAGTACGACGCAGAAAAACTTTTCGGGTGCTCAACGGAGAGCTATACAAACAGAGCATATTAGGAATATTGCAGAGATGCAGAGCACCCGAGGATGGCAAGGAACTGCTGTGAGATATACACCAAGGAGATTGCGGACACCACGCCAGCTGGAAGGCGATCGTGGGTAAAGCTTTTCGAGAAGGATTCTACTGGCTCACAGCGGCCAGAGACGCAAAGGACCTAGTCGACAAGTTCAATTCTTACCAAAGATTCGCTCCTAGGCCACACGCCCCTGCCACTGAACTAGACATGATCCCAATCGCCTGGCCCTTTGCTCAATGGGGGCTAGACATGGTGGGGCCACTTCGCAAGTCGACACCCGGAGGATATACGCGCAGCAGTCGATAAATTCACGAAGTGGATCGAGGCTATGCCAGTCACCTCCGCCAGCGCCCAATGCACCGTGAAATTCCTCGATTCCATTGTGTGCAGGTTTGTCATACCGCACAACATCATCACCGACAACGGCAGCAACTTCACAACGAAGGAAACACAGGAATTATGCGAACATAAAGGAATCACCCTCAGCTTCGCCTCAGTGGCTCACCCGCAAACTAATGGTCAAGTCGAGCGATCCAACGGATTAGTCTGAGCTGGCCTCAAGAAGCGACTACTCGATTGCCTAAACCCAGCAGCAGGGCACTGGGCATAGGAGTTACCATCAGTACTGTGGAGCCTTCGCACAACGCCAAATTGGTCAACAAACTATACGCCATTTTTTATGGTCTATGGAGTCGAGGCCGTCCTACCTGAAGACGTAAAATTCAGCGCACCCCGCGTCGTCGCATACAGCGAAGAAACCTCGAACAGAGGACTCGCAGAAGACGTGGACGCACTTGATGAAATTCGCGACATTGCACTCGCAAGATCGGTGGTATACTAGCAATCACTGCGCAATTACCACAGTCGTCGCATACGCCACAGATCCTTCGTGGCAGGCGACATGGTGTTGCGGCTCAAGCAAAAGGAAGGGCAGAAGCTCGAGCCACCATGGGAAGGACCCTTCATCATACACGAAGTTATCCCAGGCGGTGCGTATCGATTGAAGAACCCGGAGACCAGTGGCATTTACTCCAATCCATGGAACGTTGCGCATCTCCGCAAGTTCTATCCTTAGGATTATTCTATTCGCAAAAATAAGGCTATACTAGCCGTCTTGTAGCTCGAGGAAATACATGGCTTCTCAGCCATATCAATAAAAACACATGGTTTCTCAACCATAGCTATCCGTGTTTCTTCATTTTACATGCTAAAACAACAGGTATACACCCCAAGCGCACGGGGGCTACGCCTAACTAAGCATTAGAGGAAAATTTATAAATACAAGGTACAAACAAGGTTCACGCCTTATAAAACACCTTATAAAATCTCAAGGGAACTATACAAGGTAACAGGATATCTACATCCTACGATTACACATGACGATGAGCAGTCTTTTCGGCCAGCATCTGGTCAACCTCTTCGGAAGTCAGTCGATTGATCTCCTCCGCCGCAGGTTGAACGACTGCATAATGAGGAGTAAAATCGACTGGAGCATTGGGAAGCCTAGCCATAGAATTGAAATTGACCTCAGGGTGCCACACCCGAAAAAAAGCAACCGCTACTTGAGATCCGCAGATAAGCTGTTGGCGAACACACTCGCGCACTTCCCCTACCCAACCAAAGATTCTTAGCAGCTTGATCGAACCTTCTGGAACTTCACCAAGCGGATAAAAAGTCTTGTGCACAGATGTTAGCACTTCAAGACAAGCATCAACAAGTATCTTCGCCTGGCCTACTCGATACTTCAAAGTAGCCAAGATGAAGCCTCGACTACGGTCAGACAAGAAGTTGTTCGCATGCGGTTTTGAGCTACCCGCCTCATGAACAATATGATTATCCACCCAATGCGCTTCACACGGACCGTCAGGCTCAACAACTACAAAGGATAGTACAAAAGGTTAAAAGGTGAAAAGAAGGTAAACAACAAAGTGCTAGAGGGCTAGCATGCTTACAAAGCATGTCTTTGGTAACAGTTGCCAGCTCCTCCATCACGAACTGTTCACGCTCAGCCGCAAACTTTTGCTTTGACTTAGCCACATCAGCCACTCCACACAAAGATTTCAGCTTGCGCTCGCCATCTGCGACACGATCACGGAGCAAGGCAAATGTACTAACAGCAGCAACAAGGGGATCCACTCAAAGACTCTACGCTAGGACCCACAACATGGAAGGAAATGAAACAAGTTCAGATACACTCCAAGACCCCACTCGAGAAATATACCACCTAGTTAACAGGTGCTCGGGGGCTACTCCCATCGGGAGCTCGTAACGCTTCAATCGCAACAATCGGGCATTTTAGACATCAAAGAACACTTCGATTAAAAGCAAAATACGGTAATACATCCCATGGTTCATTACATAAAAAGGGCAAAGTAAAAACAGACTATCCTATGGAACTGCAGAGGTACTGCCACTCGCAGCAGTATGCCCCTTGCGACTAGCGCGGGCAAGCAATTCAGATAGCTTCTTGGCAAGGGCTTCAGCCGGATCGCCAAAAGGACGAAGCGCTACATTTTTGCCTGTGGCGGAATCGTAAGGAAGGCTCGAGTACGCCTTCTCCAGGCCTGCAACTCCGTGCGCCAATGCAAACTGGATAGAAGTCTTCGCTCCGCATTCAGACTGGGCAACCGAATAAGCCTGAAGAAGATCATCCTCCAGGAAAACTTTCAGAAGGCCGCCCAGCGTAGGCGGAACCGCGCCATCCACCCGAAGGCGCTCGTGGAATTGCGTCAACACTCGAATGGCTTCGCCAACGAGGGAGCAGATCCCACTCGCATGTTTCTGAAGCTGGGTGCAAGAGTCCGTCAAAGCATCCAATCGCCGGCTCCCAGGTAGCTCCAATGCAACACCAAGGATATCTACAAAAGGACACCGTAAACTCCCGAGATAGCCAATTAAAATTGCGTCGCAGCAGAAGTCAAGTGCAACTTACCCGCAAATTGCTGAGCCAGAGGCCGAATGATGCCAACAAGATTGTTACCATGTTTAGCACCAGCATCTTCCAACTGCTTCAGCGCCTCCTGGGCCTCGGCGAGCTTCCCCTCAAAGTCAGCCGAACGCTTCGAGTGGACTCCAACTCCTTTCGGGTGGACTCCAACTCGGCCTCAAGGGTTTTTACCCGAGTGACAGCTTCAGTTTTCTCAGCCTTCACGAGATCGACTTGAGCTGTAGAGCAGTGAATTCTGCCTAAAGAAAACCTATATGATCAAAAGAAACAGCGAAATAAAAATGGAGCGGATTAACCTACCTTGGAGAGCTTGGCCGTCCTCGACGAGTCGATCACGATCCGGCTGAAGGGCAGCGCAATCTGCCTTAGCCGAAAGCACGCGGCGACCAATGGCGATAAGAGAATCAAGAAGAGACTCCAAAAGCACAAAACAAAGTTCAAGTTAAAGGAAAAAACTCTTGAGCCTATTCACGACTGTACACAGTCGAGTATAGCCTCAGGGGCTACTCCCATCGGGAGCACTGCCATGCACCCGATCAAATCAAGGAAAGAAAGAAGCATAAACTTGAGTTCGTGGCTAACCGCAAGCGATTAACCACGGCCTCGGGGGCTACTCCCATCGGGAGCACTGACGTGCACCCGATAAAGAACATAAACAAACAAAGCAAAAAATACAGAAGAGGTGACAAGATTTACCTGGCCCTGGGCAGTGCAGACAGGGTCCGCCGAGCTACCCGAAACTTCTTTGCTCACTCAAGCTCCACCTGCGAAGCCATGCAACCTATAATCTGGAGCCGCAACTGCCGGTGCTGGGCTCGGAGACTTATGGGTGGCCTTGACGACTGGAGTTTCACCCGTAGTTGCTTCTTTTCTCTTCACAGAAGAAATAGAAGAAGCAAACAGACCAGGGCTGATGGTTTGAAGCCTGTCATGAAAGGAAAAAATCAAACAAAGGCATAAAGGAAACAGGAGAAAACTTTTGACTGAAGGATAAAGCGAAAGAAAGAACTCACTCACCATCGTCATCATCATCCAGCATATCCGTGTTCCAGGCGGTGGTGACCTTCGACTTGGGAGCTGGAGGAGGAAGCATGTTGAGAGGCGTCACCACGAGAGGCTCTGTCGCCTTGCCAGATGCGCCACCCAAAGAACTATCTTTGGAAGTGGCTTCATCGTCCACCTGCCGGCGGCGCTTGCGGTGTTGGAGGTCTCTACAGATTTCTGCTGTCCACTGTTAATCCAAGTAAAGCCTCTAGTGGAAAGTTGAGCCTATATTTCGGATTTCTGCGCAGGAAACAGATTTCTGTTGTCCACTGTTAATTCCGTTGAAAATCACATAAAAATCAAAATGACCTGAGATTTTTTGTGCTTAATCCTGAGTTATATAATCAACTTTTCTTAGAAGACCACTTTTTTATTTGAGAAACAGAAGAGTTTTGGAAAAAATCGATCTGTACCTGCTGTTCTGTTTTGGCAGATTTCTGCCATTTATCGCATTTGCATCTTAATCTCTTTCTTTTGGTGTTCTTTTGATAAAAAGAGTTTTAAAAGAAGTTGTGACAGTAGATAATGTTTTTTGAGTGTTAGACTTGTGTTTAAACTGAACCATGTGAATTTATTATTTCAATTTTACTAACGTTGCTAATGAAGATTGTGAGAATTTTGATGTGAAGAAAGTTTTCAAGGGTCAAGAGAATAGGATGATATGATTAGGTCAAGAAGAGTGAAAATCCTAAGTTTGGGGATGCCCCGGTGATACATCCAAGAAAATTCCAATAATACTCAAGCGTCTAAGCTTGGGGATGCCCAAGGCATTCCCATCTTCATCAACAAATTATTAGGTCACTTCTAGTGAAACTATATTTTTATTCGATCGCATCGTATGTGCTTTACTTGGAGCCTATTTTATTTTTGTTTTTAGTTTGTTTTTGCTTTTGCTTTCAGTCTATTTTTACTTTTTCAGTAAGATTGGTTGGCCCCAGCATTCTTTTATTGGAGAGTGACACGCTCCGCTTTTTCATGAGAATACGTTGTATTCTTAATCTGTGTCTAGCTGATGAATTTATTTAGCTCTTGTTTTGCATGCATATCTTATTAGAGTTGTTAGTTTTAGTAGTGTTATGTGAGTACTCTCATGTTTGCTTGATGTATCTTAAAGAGTATTTCTGTTAAAGCATGTTTTGTATTGTGCTTGTTGGGAGAAAGAAAACTGCTGCTTGAAGTAGATTTTATAACAGTACTAGTAGAAGCTTGTATATACTGTGGGTAGGACTTTTTCATGCCATGCTAAATGTTATTTTAGTTTTAAAGCCTTGTGGTTATTGAGTAGCATGATTAGCCTCAAATAGCTGAGAGTGTTTAATATTTCTTGAAAGATTCATGAGTTGTTCTTGTCATAGTAAAGCATCAATATATGGTATTCTCTTTCGAATGTTTTATTTGGTTGACTTAGATCATGATCACACCATGTTTATGACTACAAACCAGTCACGAATAGCTTGCATGACCACTTAATTTATGAACTTGTGATATTGCTTATGTTTTAATTAATGATGCTTATATCGCAATGCATGATTATGGCTCTTATGCTCTCTTGATTTGTCGCTCCCAGTCTTTTGCCAGCCTCCACATGTACTGAGTATGAGCTCTACTCGTGCATCCAAACTCCCTTAAACCAAAAAATTTCCCATTGTGTCCACCATACCTACCTACATGTGGTATTTAACTGCCATTCCAAAGTAAATTGCTCACGTGTTACCTTTAAAACCTTCAAAATTACTCCTGCTTTATGTTCCTGTTTTTGCTCATGAGGACGTAAATAGAGAATATTTTTCTCACTTGTTGATTGGATTTCACACCCTGGACTAGTGGCTTCATCCGCTTATCCAAATGATAGAAGAGCTGGCAGCAGGGTGCCCAGCCCCAAATTAATGCAAAAAAAATTATCTTCACTTTTTGCCCCTGGTTTATCAGTCAAAGCATAATTGTGTAAACAAAAGAGAAAGAGGGATGACCTTCTACACCAGTTGCATCCTTCACCATGGGAGCCGTTCTTGTGAATCCAGTTGGCTTGTGACGTACTGTATTTTCTGTTTACCATTCGTTGACATTAGCATCATCTCCCAAAATATAGATACTCCTCCATGGTATGTGATTGTTGGCAGGAACTCAAGGATTCGGTTAGCCATGGTTTGTGAAAGATGGATGGGAGTAGTGTCAAACTATTTATACCTCTGTTTAATAAAATAAAAGCTCTAGCACATGAGTGATCCCTGCTTCCCTCCGCGAAGGGCCTTTCTTTTACTTTTATGTTGAGTCTCCATCTTCTAACTTTATGCACAGTTGAGAGAGCGTTTTTGCCATTCTGAGTTCTATGTGCATTTATCCCATAAGCATCAATAATTACTTCATGATGTGTTATTATTTGTTCTTAAATTATTTGTTCTAGTCTTCCTCATGAACTTTGAAGGTGTCCTGGAATTTATGTTTTGCCCCACTCTTAAGGACTATCGAAATATCACTTTGCCATGCTTTCTCTATACCTAAAACAAACGTTTACCTTTCTTTGCATTATTATTCATGATACTTTATTTGATTTACTCTTCGTGATGCAAAATAATTGCTATGCTTTATTATTAAAGTTTTATTTATCATGCCTGTGTTTAAAGTTTTATGATCTCAGCGTGCATATGCTTTTACATTAGATTGATCAAGTTTATGTTAGTAGCATGTCACCTCAGAAATTATTGTTTTATCGTTTAACTACTCGAGGACGAGTAGGAACTAAGCTTGGCGATGCTTGATACGTCTCCAACGTATCTATAATTTCTGATGCTCGATGATCATATTTTGCCAATTGCTACTTGTTTTCTTCCTTATTTATAGCATTTTTATACGTTTTCCGGGACTAACCTATTAACAAGATGCCAAGTGCCAGTTCCCTGTTTTCTGTTGTTTTTGGTTTCAGAAAAGTTGTTCTCGAAACATTCTCGAAATTGGACCCCACAAAGCCCGAAGTTCCTATTTTCCCTGGAAGCATCCAGAACACCGAAGAGGAGTCGAAGACGAGCAACAGGGGGGCACACTAGAGGGTGGCGGGGGTCCCCCTGGCCGCGCCACCTATAGGTGTGGGGCCCCAGGAGCTCCACCGCCTTTGCCCTTTCGCCTATTTAAGCCCCCGGTTGGAAAACCCTAGACACCTGATCAAAAAGCCCCAAAAAGTTCGGGAGTCGCCGTCAACCCTAGATCAGAGGGGTTCCGAAGCTGTTTTCGGCACCCTGCCGGAGAGGAGATCAACACCAGAGGCTTCTACATCACCATGCCTGCCTCTGGAGTGATGCGTGAGTAGATCATCCTTCGACTACGGGTTCGTAGCTGTAGCTAGATGGTTGTTTTCTCCTCATATGCCTCCATGTTTAGATCTCATGAGCTGCATATCATGATCGAGATTGATCTTATGTAATTCTATGTGCTGTGTTTGCTGGGATACGATGAATATTGAACTTATGCCAAGTTGATTATAGTCTTTATTTGCAGATGCTATTTGTGATCTTGCATGCTTTCTGTTGCTAGTGGTTGCTCTGGCCAAGTAGTTGCTAGTGACTCCAAGAGGGAGTATTTATGCTCGATAGTGGGTTCATGCCTCCTCACCACCTTGCTCGAGCGACAGAAACGTGAAGGGGGGATGTGCTGTTGCCATTAGGGAGAAAACAGCGGTAAGAGTACCCGCGTGCATAATCATTGCTTACATTACACACTTTGTTTAATGCAATTATTTGTTGCTTGCAACTTAATACCTAAGGGGGTTCGAATGATTACCTGAGAGTGGATTATTAGTCATAGATGCAGATGGATGTCAGTCTATGTATCTTGTTGTAATGCCCGCACTAAATATCATAGTAATCTCCATGTCATATTATGCACTACGGTGCAACCTCTATTTGTCAATTGCTCAGCTGTAATTTGTTCACCCAACATGCTATCTTTTATGGAGAGACACCACTAGTGAACCTATGAACTCCGGTCCATTTTCCACACTGTTAAACAAACCACAACAATTCCTGCTCTCTTTACTTACTGCAAGCATACACTATTTTCCACACTATACGTCTAACTTTGTTTTCAACAATACCAGTGAGATTGACAACCTCACTGTACCGTTGGGGCAAAGTATTTTGGTTGTGTTGTGTGCAGGTTCCACATTGTTGCTGACACCGGTGAAGCGCCAGCAGCACCATCAGTGGCATCAACCTTCTGAAGGTAATCTTTCTCCTACTGGATTGATAACCCTGGTTCTTAACTAAGGGGAAAACTCCTACCGCTGTGCTCATCACACCCTCCTCTTGGGGTTCCCAACAAAGCGCATCACACGTCCTCAAATTCATGCAACAAAGGCAACAAGGATGGAGGAAAGCATGTCATGGGGTTAGTTTCAAGTGCTTCTCCTTTGCACACGAGGACAAAGTGAAGGATGGATGGGTCATCTTGTAACTCTCGCATCTCTCTTTTGGTGTCAAGCAAGGCAAGGCCTTTGGGAGCACTCGACTTTTTTTCACTCATGTTTGGCTTGTGGCTCTCACTTTCTTTGAGGTGGATCACTCTCTCACCACTCATCTCACGAGTTTTGAGCTCTTCTTGTTGGCGTGCAAGGGTTTTGGCGTTGTCGGTGATCACTTGGCTAAGAGACATGGGGCGGAGCACAAACGTCTTGTTATTCCACTTGAAGCTATAGTGGTTGGTGCGTCCTTCATGAATAGCACGCCTGTCATATTGCCAAGGTCGTCCACGAAGAAGATGACAGACTGTCATAGGCATAACATCACACTCAGCCGTGTCTTTATAGGGACCAATCTTGAAGTGTACGGAAACCATGTGTTGAATCTTGAAGGTGCCGGAGTCACTAAGCCATTGGACATGGTAGGGATGCGGGTGTTTCTTATAAGTCAATTAGAGTTTGTCGCAAAGCTCTTTGCTTGCCAAATTTTGGAAACTACCTCCATCAATGATAACCTTGCCACGGATGCCAGCTCTAGTTTGGAAGAGGTTACACCGTTGGTCATGTTCATCTTGAGGAGAGGTGGTAAGGACTCTTGTCACCACTAGCGATGGATTCTTGTCCTCGTCGCAATAGAAAATTTCTTCATCATCGTTTTCGCACGTCCATGGTATTAAGAGCAACTTGGTGCAAGGCATAGTATTCGCCTTCACTCATGGAGTCATGTTCACCATCTTGGTTGAAAATCATGATCATCTTGTTGGAACACTCAAAAGACTTGTGTCCACTTCCACCACATTTTAAGCAAGTAGTTGTGCTCGATTTGACTTGATGAGCATTAGAGGTGTTGGTAGGAGGTGCTTGTTTCTTGAACGGTTGTGGAGTTTTGTTGGTAGCATTGGGAGCTCTAGAAGTACTCTTGGTGTTGGTTGGTGTTGTCACTTGTGTCATTGGGGACGAAGAAGAAGGCCTTGATGCAAAGTAAGACTTTTGCTAGTTGTACTTGAGGTCTTTGTCAATTTCACGCTCGGCCTTGAGAGCTTGATGGACAAGGGCAACAATGTTGTTATAGGGTTGATACTCGACAATCTTCCTTATGGGATAGTTGAGGCCATTAAGGAAACGGGACATTCTTTGCTCTTGAGATTCCATCACATGATCTCTTATAAAAGCGTTCTCCATCTCCCTTTAGTACTCATCAACCGACTTCAAACCTTGTCGAAGCTCTTGAAACTTTTTGAAGAGGTCACGTTTGTAGTGTGGAGGAAGAAAGCAAGCATTCATGAATTGCTTCATCTCATTCCAAGTGGCGATGGGAGCAATCCAGTTCTAGACTCTTTCCGCTTGGTCACAGTCCGACCATAAGAGTGCATAGCCTTCAAACTCTAAAGAAGCCATAGAAACCATCTTCTTGTCACTAAATTTATGGATGCCGAAGATCTTGTCCACCTTGAGAGGCCAAGCAAGATATTTTTTGGGATCATTTTCACCATTGAACTTTGGGACGTTGAAACGAAGGCCACTCATGTTGTCGATGGGGTCGCTCACGTTGGTCTTCATCATAGATAGGAGGTGAAAGATCATATGGTTCATCCTCATTTTCTTGGCGTTGGCGGTCATGATGAGGGGGGTGATGCCGGTGGTCATCAGGAGGTGGTTTTTGATGGTGACGTAGTCGTGCTTCTCGTTGTTCACTATCATCATTGTCACGGTTTTGTTGTTGAGGACGCTCTTGTTCATGGCAAGGGTGTTGAGGAAGTTTTGTTCTTGGCGAGGGTGTTGAGGACGCTCTTGTTCATGGCGAGGGTGTTGAGGAAGTTCTTGTTCTTGGTGGTCATTGTGGTGGGGGCGCGCATTGCGCCTTGGTGGCCTTTGATGTTGAAGCGCACCTTGCACTAATTTATTGTGACCATAGTCATTAGTGTGGCCTTGTGGAGGTGGTGGATGATGTTTTCGAAGGTCCGGTCGTTGAGGTTGATGTTGAATAGGGTCACCACGGCCTTGTCGGTGTCGAGGGGGTGGTGATGGCGAGCTATCGTCATACCAATGTCGTCAAGGGGCTTGTGGTGGAGGAGGTGGTGGTTGTTGTGGTTGTCCACCATCCTCCACATTGGGGTTGTGATCATGGCGACGAGCTTGGTGATGATCTTGAGTGTGGTGGCCATAACATCGCGACTTTGAGGATGATGATGATCCACGACGGTTGGGAAGGTTAGCCAAGTTGATGTTCATGTGTGTCATTTGATCATTCCATCGAGCCTCTTGCGCTTGGAGGCGATGCTCATAGCGCTACAATCCGTCCTTCACAAGTTGGCAGAGTTGGAAATGGTCATTGTGGGTGATGAAGTTGTGGTATGCGTTGTCGTTAAAGAAAGGGTTTCCTTCATGTTCCGAGCTCGGACTTGTGAACACTCCTTCCCTATCCATCTCAAAAACACGCGAGGGTGATATGAAGAAATGGATGTCTCACTTACCCCAACGTTACCTTTTTTGGTCGTATTGAGGCTAGTGGATGAGCCTAGGTGTAGGACGGTATGTCCAAAGTGAGTCCAAAAAGATCGAAAGAAAACTGCAAACAACAACACATACACGTTATGTGGAAGGCAAATGGGTGAGGAAAGTGGCAAGGAAACTCAACAAATCCGAAGAAAAGTTTGTTGTAAAACGTAGAGATGAACTGAAATGAAATGTTAGAAAAAGAGCTAAACCTAGTGGTGAAAAAAAAATGGAACACACACACACACACACAAGGGATAAATGGGGTTAGTGCGGCTAATGGACGAGCGGAGACGAAATGTTCCTAACAAAGACTAAGCTCAATGCCACACCAACGCAAGGAGGACGCTAGCTCAAACTGCAAACTATAAGAGGCAAAAAGATTCACACCATGGCAACTGGTCACTCTGCTCTTTTGCGACGCGAAGCTACACATTCCTACAAGTGATAGCAATTGGCATCGATATTTTGCTTCTTTTTTCTCTCTCTTTTTTTCAATTTTTTATTATTCCAAAATGCCAATGCCTACTCGAAACTATGCTCTCACAAGTGCCAAACACGCACTCTCGGTGCCACTAGTGAAATGCCAAGCGATGTAAAAGAGCTAGTCCGAATGGCCAAGGTACGCAAACAATGGGTTAGTTCAAGCGGAAGCAAGTTATACATATATTATGGATGATCACGAACTTGCGGCCGGGGGTTGTCGATGTCGTGTCGATCCGTAGGTGTAGATGCATAGATGATGTTGTGGGCTTCGCGGGGAAACTTGAATCACTCAAATCAGACCAATAACGACAAAGAAAAACACATTAAAAATCTGTTCAGGAATCGAAGAGCAGGATTTTTCTCGGATTTTTGCCCAATTCGTAATTCCTCCAAATCCAAGAATATTTTGGACAAATTCAAAGAAAGTGGCTGAATAGAAAGGTGGGGAATGGTATTAAGAAAAAAAATCCAAGGATCAAATCCACAAAAATTCAAAAAATCAACAAATCGGTCGAAATCCCTTTTTAGCTATTTTTGGTGAAATTTTCAAATTTAAGGGGGGGAGGGAGAAAAAAAATTGGTGGTAAGGGGGGTAGTGGGGGTCGAATTCGTGTCAATCTAGCTGCTGATACCAGATGATGGAGGGGTTAACCTCTTGGGTGGCCCAATCTTTAGAAATCGACCAAGAACACGAGGAACGAACGATGAATACGATGAACACGAGAGGGGAATCGAGGGAAAATCGTGGGAAAACAAGGGGAGATAACTAGAAAGAACTGAAGAACCCAAATCTCCCATCAACTAAGCCGCAACGGACGCCTTTGGGACGATCGATCCAACTGAACTCACCTTTTCGGAAACCGCTTCACACCCGTGGGCAGTCCACCACGCCATAGAACCTCAAAGGTTAGTTGAGGAAGATTGGAAAGTCCCTAACTGAATCCCAAGGGAAAAGGATAGGAAATCGATGAATCTTGATACGATCTTGGATACACATCATAGTAGTAGCCTTGATACGATCCTAGGTACAAACCTTAGGAGTAGCCTCACAAGAGGGATACAAGAGCAAAGCTCAAATGTCTAAATTCACTTCTAACCCTAGATAGAGCTGAAGGAGTTCCTTAAATAGCCAAGGGGGTAGGTGAGGGGTGAAAAGGGGCAATTTCCCCCAAATCCTGCAGTCTTCAGGGGGTCCGGCCTGGGAGGCCGGCCTAGCCGACCCTTTAGGCCGGGGTGGGAGTGCTCGCGGGGCTGACTTCGTCTTCTGGCGCGCCGGCCTAAGGCCGGGGTGGAGGTGAGGGCAGGTCGGCCCGTGTAACATCCCTGAATTTTGGAAAGTACAAAAATCACAAAAATTTGAAACTTTTTGTTTTCATGTTATGCAAGTCACCAAAAACCAAATTAGATGCAAGAAACAAAAGAAAAACAATACATATTTCAATGAAATTGGAATTAATAATCCATTATACCTCTATTCCATAAACACTAAACCTTATTCAAATAAATTTTCTTTATTCAATAATTATTATCTTTCTTTAGCAAGCCCTATTCTTGAAATGTTTTCCAATAAATTATTTTGATATGAAACTATATCACACTTTGGGAAACAACATTTTTAATAATGGTAACTCTCTGGAATTTTATTTGTCAAACAATATTATTTATTTGATATTTTCTATTTTAAAATGGCATTAAGGTGCTATTAGTAAACCCCTCATATCTTAAAAATATACAATATAAAATGAGGTGAAATGACTTTCAAAAATAGTATTTGACATGTTTACTGTATCTGAATTTTTTTTTAATCAAAACCTCATTTTATTATTTTCTTTTAATTTAAAATATACTTTAAGCACTATTAGTGAATTAATTATATTTTCAAAATATAAAAAGTGAAATCTGCTGAAAAGTTAATAAAAATGTTCTAAATAGAAAGATATTGATATTACAAATTTTTAGAAATTATTTTTAGGTCATTTGGAATTATTAATCAAAAGATATTAAAAACAGGAATAAAAATAAAAGAAAAAGGCTCGACGTCATCATCATCAACCTATGGTCAAATCAGAAACAACCGTTTCTTCCCAAATTTTTGCCCATTGATTTCTCGCGTTTAAGGCCGTAATAATCTTCCCCGTTTCTTTCCTATTATAGCCCTCTCCCTCCGCATCATTTCCCCTCTCCTCTCTCTCAGTTCCGTGCCCCCAAGACGCAGAAATTCTTCGCTGGAATACGCTCGGGGCGCCGCCGTAATTCGCCATTTCCTGCCATCCCCGTGAGCCTCTGCCGCCCTAGTTTGTCCGCATCGAAACCCCATGTAAATATCACGATTTCATACCTTCCTTTATTTCTTCTGTGTAGAGGAGAGACGGTCATGAGCTCGCCGGAGCCGTTCGCTGCCACCGCCTCGGGATTCTTCATGGCGCCGAAGATTGGCGCATCTCCGGGGTCCACCGAGGACGCCATCAAGCTCGTCGTGTTGAGCCGCATCTCCACGTGGTCTCCCCGAGCCTAGAGGTCCACCAGAACGCGTCGCCGTCGAAATTCCGTGAACGCCGGCCGCCGCATCGGCCATTTGCGGTCATCCCCGCCGCCGGTGAGCATCCTCTCATTCCCATCCATTAGATTTTGATCGTGTGGCATGTGTTAACTCACGGGAAATGCTAGACTTATGGACAGTTTGTTACGGAAAGAAACTTACGGGATTAGGTGGAACCATTCGGTTGGTGTAAATTCCGTTTCCTCCCATGATTTCAGGGATGTAATCCAACCAATTTTCTCCAGGTGTTCCCGTAAGCGAATTTCGTAGGATTCACTCCGTAATTGTAGCATTACTGTTAACTCACTTAATGAAGAGGTATCGGCGAATAGGATTGCACCAAGTCAACAGGGCGTTAAGAAATTATCCATCGCTCGGAGCAACGCGTAGATGGCCAAAGACCACTTCCTGTCCATTGCCCTGCGTGACACATAAGCCCTTTTTAGCCCAGCCCGTCTCTAGAATTAATTTCTAAATAAAATAGAATGGCAATTTTGCAGAATAGTCCCTAGAACTTTGAACCATCATAACTTTTCAACCACAACTCCAAATTTAGCAAACTTGGAATTTTTGAAACCCCTGGATCTTTCGAATCTTTTAGCATTGTTCAAATTAAAAATTGACAAGCTTAAATTGGTTCAAATTAAATATGCTTGTTTGATGAATTTTGGCATAATTCAACTTCTACAAATCCAAAAATTGCAAATAAAACATATTTGGAAACCTTAGGATGTGTACTTTCATATACTCTGTTCCAAAATAATTTTTGAACAAGTTAAATTTGGATTTACAATTAAGTGGTATAATTGAGTATTTTTGACACAGATTTAATTCTATAAATAATTTCAATATAGTTCCTTTTGCAAAATTGTTCCTTTTGGTAACCTTGAACCAGAGACAACATTTTATAACCATTTTTGAGACCCTTGGACCATGACCATGTAATTTTAGCCAAACTTCCATCATAGTAGTCCGCCTAGTTGTTTATGTCCTAGAATTTGTTTCTATCCTTTTTACCTTTGTGGTGGTGGCTATTTTGGAGCCAAGACCAAGTTCGTAGTATGTGTCAATCACATATGACCAAGTAGTGAACCTTAAACACTAGTACTATTGATTTCCATCTACTTCTCCACTCCCCTATTCTTGCTTCAAGAATCCATCAAGTTAGCAAAATGGAAGTCAAGACTCAAGCACAAGAAGGAGGTACTCCATTTTCAACTTGATGGCAACATGAAGAGATACAAGGAACATCATTGAATAAATTGAAGGAAGGACTTAGACTCCAAGCAACTAGAAGAAACTCAAGCAAGTACAAGTGTATGAAGAAATCCAAAAGAAAATATCTTCATCTCTCTCTTTCTATCTTTCTTAATTTCTTTGTTTTCTATTTGACTTAGTGGTATTTGTGCCCATCCCATACCTAAACCAATTAGTGAAGTGAAAACCATGAAGATTTATCAAGTTCAAGAGAATCTTCACAACAAGGAGGAGACTACAATAGAAGCATGAAGATGATCTTTAAGAATACAAGCATGTGAAGACTTGGAGCAATCCACACAAGTTGAAGAATAACAAGTTGTTTTTGTCCAACCATTGACACAAATGGAAAATCCCAAGACTTTATCTTGTTATCTTTATTGCTATGAAGTTAGTTGAGCCTAGACCTACCTTAACCCAAAATGGAAATACTAAACTAGATCACTCAAATGTCTTGATGAAAATGACTAAGTGTTACACATTGTTATGTGTTACTTTAGTTGAGATAGTTAGATCACCTTGGTGAACTCTCGGAACTTGCTCGACAAGTATGGCCGATTGAGTTTGAATATTTCAAGCCCAAGTCTTTACCCACTATAGTACCTTTTGGTAGACCTTAACCTAATCACAATAGTTTCCTTAGCAAACTAAGTTATTGTGATGGACCTTAGCCTTACCTTGACCCAAAACCCTTTTGACTAAGTGTGTTGATTGTTATTCTTTGTTCCCTTGTTATTTGTGAAAGTTGTTTATTCTATTTGTTTGACTTGTTTAGATTGTACAAAGAGAAATGAACCTAATGTGAAGAGAGTGTGATTTCTTCACAAACCTTCAACAAGGCAAGTGACACATCATAAACTACCTATTATTTCCTATATGCATTAGAACTTTTGAGTAGTATGCATAATATGAAAATCTTCGGTAAAATATTATGCTATGCTATTATACCAAGTAGTGTGTAGCCATCCTTATTACCTTGATAGTGTAGCAACCTTAAAATTTGGTAGTTGATTGCTTAGCTATGCTTGTAGATGAAGTTGATGTGATTGGAAAGTATAACTATGTTTTCAATGAGTACCCTAAGGGGTTTATGAAATATTTTTGGTGGAGTACTAGATACTCACAAGTAAGTGTGGCATGGTAGGGGACCATTTACATGGTTGAACCTATGAAAATGTTCACATGCATAGCATGGTAGGGGATCACATTAGTGGTTGTACCTATAAAAATGTTCACATGAATAGCATGGTAGGCGATCACATTAGTGGTTATACCTATGAAAATGCTTATTACCCAGCATGGTAGGGGATCACATTAGTGGTTGTACCTATGAAAATGCTTATTACCCAGCATGGTAGAGGATCACATTAGTGGTTGTACCTATGAAAATGCTTATTACCCAGCATGGTAGGGGATCACATTAGTGGTTGTACCTATGAAAATGCTTATTACCCAGCATGGTAGGGGATCACATTAGTGGTTGTACCTATGAAAATGTATATTACCCAGCATGGTAGGGGATCACATTAGTGGTTGTACCTATTAAAATGATTATTACCCAACAAGGTAGGGGATCACATTAGTGGTTGTACCTATGAAAATGCTTATTACCCAGCATGGTAGGGGATCACTCTGGCGGTTCTACCTATGAAAATGCACTTATCTATGGCATGGTAGGGTACCATTCTCATGGTTGAACCTATGAATATGTAGACATTTCTGTCTATTACTTTTTCGTTCATTGGTTTCTATCAATGGTACCGGTCTTATCTCAAATTGGTTCACTGATTTCTATCTAGTGGTACCAAAGTATTGTATCAAAATGTTTTATGAAAATTATAGGAGAAAATTTGCTTTATGCAAACTTAGCCAAAACTCCACTCAGCCAAATAAGCATGTAGTATAGGTTTTGCCATTTATATCCACCACAGTGTTACTTGCCAATACATAAACTTGTATTGACTCCCTTGTGGCTACATATTCCATCCTGCAGATGATTCTGAAGACGAGTGAGGATATCGTTTAGGATCTCGAGTCTACCGCCAACATGTTTTTCCTATGACACATGAAGAAGATGGGCTCAATGTTGTATTATGTTTTCCGTTGTAATACTTTGTTTCCTGCTAGTCTTCCAAGACTATGCAAGTTGTACTAGAATTTGATGAATTTGCATGATATTTCATCTTGTACTATGGTACTAGCATTTGATCTAGGAACTAGCACAATAACACATATGTTCTTACATTATTTAAATGTGGGAACGCTACAACCCGACGTCGAGGTGGAGGAGCAGGAAGGCCGGCATGGGAGCCAGCCCGAGGCCGGGGTGGAGGCCGAGAGCTTCGGGTGGCCTCCCGGCCTAGCGCGCAAAGGGGTCGGCCCGAGGCCCAGGTGGAGGTCGGCTGGTTCTGTGAGGGGTCCGGCCTGGGGGCCAGCCTAGCCATGGTTTGAGGCCGGGACCCCAGTTTTCTCCCTTTCTTCCTCTTCTCTTCTTCTTCCTCAATGTCGTCTTCTTGGGCTTCCTCCATAACTTCTCGGGCACCGTCTTGGGCACCGTCTTGGGCATTTTGGGCATCGTCTTGGGGGTCCATGGTGGAATCAAACCTGAGCACACATAGGGCATTTCCATGAGGTAGCTCACTATTCACCAAGTCATCGGAAACAGAGAGAGAGGATTGAGTTCACCTTATCATGCATCGCCTTTGCTCGTGATCTTGTCATGGGTCCAATGGGTGTTGAGCTTGGTGAAATGGGGTATGCTGCATCATCGTGCTTCAAATATCACCATCTCAAGTTAAACCAGTAGCTCGTGTTCCAAGAATCATCCCTCTCGACATCGTCGAGGAGGCACCCCTCATTCGTTATCAACGAGTTTTAGTCATTCCGTTCAAGTTATCTATGATCACAGAATCCTCACCAAGTCGTCTTTAACCGCAGACACGGCTTTTCGAAAAGATTTAACCCTACAGGGGTGGAAAACTTTACCCACACGTACCAAACGACTCTTAGTGCGATCAGGGTTAGCACTAGTCCGGGAAGTGCCAATAGAGGGTGGTCGATTCCCAGCCTTTACCTTGTCGAACCATATCCATGAGTCAACCCAAACAGAGCCACCCCGTCAACAGGGAGTTGGCCACCTTCTAACAGCACATGTTCTGTGAGTCGGGATCAAGATCTGTGTACGTACATCACTTGTCCCGGTCAGTCCCTTGGTTTTCTCCAAAACATTTTCCGACTCACACGCAGATGGAAAGCTCAAACTACGTGTCTCATGGATACGTTCTAACAAGTTAGCTAGCAAGGTGGGGCTCATTGGCCCACGTGTGTTTGTACGCACAGTCTTTGCTTGAAGGAGAGAACTCGCTCCTAGGGGCATGGACGAGACAAAACACCACCACCAAAGTCCCCTCAACATCCATGCCTTATTAGTCAGGTAAATTAATTCCACATCAAATCATAACAACCTAACAAACTAGATTCACGTGTTTGACCCGATTCATCAACCGGATGGATCAGATCATTACAACTAAAGCATGGCTAAGCATAGAAGTTATGGCTCTGGCGATGCGCACAAGCAAACCTATAGCGGCTATGAGTAGTGGATCAAGATATTTAGGCGATGCAACAAGTATAGGAGGGATCTATCTAAAGACCATAAATACTTTGAACCGCATGCAATATACGAGATTCAAAACACCTAGAAAACCATATATGAGCAGATAAGAGGTTATGCTTGCCTTGGTGATAATAAAACCAAAGAAGAGATCTTATGGAATAAGTTCTTGACTTGTCGGTTAGGACAAAGTATTCGCCACGGTGTTGTCGATCTTCTCTTCAGAGTCGCGTTCTACCGATAAGAAGAAAATACCAAAAAGGAACAACAATCAATACATGGCATATTGTAATGTGAAATATGTATGCATGATCAAGTTAGTGCACTTCGGTAAAGACCTAAACATGCTCGATGGTTTACTAGGGTTCGCATGGCAGTTATGCATTTTTATAGAAATTAGCCCCGAAATGGACTTGGGAGGGCACTTCGGCCAAATATGAAAGTGTGTAAAATTTTAATTGCTCAAATGGGTTTGTAAACATCATAACCGGGTTGCATTTGTTCCAATGATCATTTTGGCATATAACTTGCAATATTCCGAATTTACTGAATAGAATCTTATTTTCTCCAATTTTAAATGAATTCATTCAAATTCAAATAATGCATATTTTTTGAACTTTGTCAAACATGTTTGAAAAGTTGATATTCAAATAGTTCATATTATTCCGAACATTTTGATATATCATTTATATTTTTCTGAATTACCAACTAAAAGATATTAATTTTACAATTTTAATCAATTTATGTAATTAAAATAAACAGGGCACCACAAGTCAGGATTTTAACATTTTATAAATATTTTCATAAACATTAAAACGCTGACAGCTGGGATGCATGACATCATCATGACGTTGCTGATGTCGGCACGACATGGATCTCCTCTGACATCGATCAATCCCACGATTTGCTGCCAAAATCTCGAATTAAACTACCTCCATGGAGAGAGGCCATCACGACGACTATGTACGTGGCGGCGCCGCTCCTATTTGGTCCATATGATATAGGGAAGAAGCGAGAGGGAAAAGGTCTCCCTAAGAACCATTAGCTCACCCTGAGCGCGAGGAGGTGGTCGGAGACGACATAGGCGGCCGGAATATGCGCCGGTGTGCAATGGACGGTGGCGGCCAGAGGCGAAGACGACGGCAAAATCCCGACATTCTACATCGTCTCGGCAAGCATGACTCATTGGAGAGGTGGAGGAGGTCCAGGCACTCTTCCTGGTGGCTTCTAATCGGCTGGAGATGGTCAGAGTTGTCGGCGCGCGGCGGCGACCATACGGTTAGAGTTAGGGCTCCTGTTTGTCTTCGCAACATAGGGGTACAGAGGGAGAGAGAGGGAGAGTGAGAGAACGGAAGAAGATCATGGCGCTCTCCGCCGTCTCATCCACAAGAGAAACTAGGCAAAGAGGAGGTGGCAACAGCGACGAACGGTAGAGAGGCAGCGAGGAGCTTCACTTCGCCAGGAAGAAGACAAAAGGAAGATTTTGCGAAAACCCCCTGGAAAAAGATAAAATTTCATAGAGGTCCTTCTATTTATAAAAACCAAGTGGAAAACAATGTTTTCTAGGACATTTTTCAAATAATAAATTAGCAAAAATAGGTTTTGGAAACCTCACAAGATTTTCAACCTCACCACACTTTGGTTTTTTATTAAAATTGGAAACTTCTTTTATTGAAATTTTAAGTTGCCAAATTAAGTGATTTTTGGACAATTCTTATTTAAATTCAAATTTAAAATTGGTTCAATTTTTTCATGCATGTATGAGATGAACACAACACCACAAACCCTTTATTAACAAAATTTGGGGTGTTACAACCCATGAACACGGCTTGCCCTGGTTTGTGAAAGAAAGGTGGGGGGAAGTGTCAAACTAATAAAACGATGGAAACTGCTCTCAAAAGTCTAAACACTTTGCTTGACATGGATTATGATAAGTTTTTCATTACCATTCGTTGACATACACCTCTCTCAAAATTGTTTTCAATATCTCTATTTTATCAAATTAAAAGCTTTAGCACATGGGTAATCCCTGCTACCCACTTCAAAGGGCCTTTATTTTACTTTTATGTTGAGTCTTCATCTTCTTATGTAATGCACCAGTTAAGAGAACATAGTTGTCATTCGTAGTGTAATGTGCATAGTCCCAAAATTTATTATTGATTGGTTAATGATTGTGGTATTGCTTGCTCTCAAATTATTTGTATCTAGTCACCATTTAAACTTTGAAGGTGTCCTGGCATTTATGTTTTTCTACCACACGAATGACTAGCTGGATACCACTTTATTATGTTTTTCTTTATGATTAAAAAAACGTATCACTTTCAATGTTTCATTATTCATTTTCTTTTGTTTGTGTTTCTTTTCACGTGCAACATGGTTGCTAAGTTTACATTAGTTAAAATAATAGTTTATCATGCCTTTGTTAAAGTATTTTGATCTCAGCTTGTAATGCTTTTAAATAACGCTGATCAAGATTTGTGTTGGCTTCATGTCACCTCAAAAAATATTTTCTTATCACTTACCTACTCGACGACGAGAAGGAGTTAACCTTGGGGATTCTGATATGCTGCAAATGTATCTATAATTTTTTATGCTCCATGCTTGTTTTCTACCCAATACCTTTTGTTTTCCACATGTTTCCTTTCTTTTTCCGGATGTTTTCACAGACTAGTTGTTTTCTGCTGTTTTTCTACCCGATACCCCGGCCAGTTGTTTTTTCTGCTGTTTTTCTATTTCAAAAAAGTTCTTAAGGAAATATTCTCGCAATCCTGGAACCAGCGAGAGAGAATCCGACGTCGGTGAAGCCCTAACAGAGAGAGTGAGGTAATATTGGTCATCCAAGACCCATGCCACACTCTAACACAAATAGTATGGCATACCATGTCTTGTGGTGGCATTCAGACGCTCCGGAGCCCCTCTCCGGAGAAAACCTAGCCCCGCTGGGGAAAAAGATGAAATTGTCGTTCTGGCCCTTTACGTGAGCCGTAGGGGGGTAAGAAAGTGGAACCAATTGCTTGGTTGTGTTAGTTTAGGCCCAAGGAACACCCAAGATAATAGTAGGGCCCACCTCTTGGCAAGATTCCCCCCGTTCTGCATGATCCGGGAGTTTCGGGCTCTAAGTAGTCCTGGAACCTGCCAGAGAGAATCTAACGCTGGTGAACCCCTAATACAGAGAGTCAGGGAATATTGGGAATCCAAGAACCATGCCACACTCTAACACACATGGTATGTCCTACCATGTGTTGTGGTGGCATTTAGATGCTCCGGAGCCTCTCTCCGGAGAAACCCTTGCCCCGTTGGGGAACAAGACGAAACTACCGTTCTGGCCCCTCTACGTGAGCCGGAAGGGGGTAGAAAAGTAGAACTAATTACTTTGTTGTCTTAGGTTAGGCCCAACGAACACCCAGGACACGGTAGTTCCCACCTCTTGGCAAGATTCCCCCCGTTCCGTCAGATCCGGGAGTTTCAGGCTCTAAGTAGTCATGGAACCCGCTAGAGAGAATCTGACGCCGGTGAAGCCCTAACACAGAGAGTGAGGGAATATTGGGCATCAAATACCCATGCCACACTCTAACACACATGGTATGTCTTACTATGTGCTGTGGTGGCATCTAGACGCTCCGGAGCCCCTCTCGGGAGAAACCCTAGCCGTGTTGGCGAAAAGGGCGGAACTGTCGTTCGAGGCCCTCTACGTGAGTCGAAGGGGGGGTAGAAAAGTGGAAAAAATTGCTTGGTTGTGTTCGGTTAGGCCCAAGGAACACCCAAGAAAATTTTATAGCGCACCTCTTGGCATGATTCTCCGTGTTCCGTCAGATCCGGGAGAATCGGGCTCTAAGTAGTCCTTGAAACCGCTAGCAAAAATCCAACGTCGATGAAGCCCTAACACATAGATTGAGAAAATCTGTAGCACCCTACCTTTTAATAAATGCATAATACCTGTGTACCTGCTATTCCCGGGATCACTGATAGCATACACATGACAAAATGAAATATTCATAACAATAGCATCATTCTACAACGTAGATCCATTGAATAAGAAATAAAATATCTTTACAAATGGCATAGTCAACATAGACTAGCCCAAATAACAAAGTTTCAAAGTAAACACAGCGGAAATAAAACTTCAATGAGCCTTCTTCATCTTCATGCGCCATAGGCAGAACATGTTGGCGATAGACTTGAGATCCTAAACGGAATTCTCACTCGTCTTCAGATTTATCTGCAAGTTGGAATATGCAGCCCCACGAGGGAGGAAGTCGGTACAAACAATATACTGGCAAGTGACACTTGTTTGGTGGCATTTTTTAGGAATAAACTAGCTACATGATATTTTGCTGGTGGAGTCTGGGCTGTTTGCATAAAGCCAGTTTTGTACTATACTTGATAAATCATTGCAATTTTTTTGAAATCAACATGGTTAGACACACCATGTAGTTTGATAAAGGCATCATGGGTAGACACACCATGAACTTTGATAAAGTCATCATGGGTAGACACACCATGAGTTTGAAAAGTCATCATGGGTAGACACACCATGAGTTTGAAAAGGTAGCCCAGAGGGGTAGACACACCATGTGCACTAGGAAAAAGGTTTCTACTAGGTTTTAATTCATCCAGAAAAGATGAGGAGATCCTTCGGCACCAACTCTGTCTAGTTTTCTCAAATTTCCCGTAACCGGGGACACGGCTAAGATCTTAGTTTTAACTCTGCAGAGGTTGTGGACTTTGACCTTGAGACTCATCCTCCCCGAGGGAAGAATGAGACACGATCTTTGGGAGGAGGGATTCAACCATACTAGCATGACTCGACGCTCCTAAAATTCTACCACCCCATGTCGTACAACAGGATGAAACCCCACAACTTACTTAATATTGGCAGAGCCCATACTACCTCAAGGCTGCACTGGAAGCTAACTATACATTGCAGACCTACATATCTCTTTATTCCTGGGTGGCAATCCACAAGTGTACTCTTAGGTGACAACCACCACATACCATGGCCCTGGGAGTGACCCAGGTGACAACCACGATGGACATGGCCCTTAGTAGCCACTCAACATAAACCAAGCAAGTACCAATCAACCCACGTGTTTCATTGGGTTGTTAATTTTCAGTGTTTCATAAATACCACAACTTGAATGTAGCAGCAGTAGTTCTGATAATGATCTAGTATAGCTAAGCAATACCTAGTAGGGTTTCAAGATGGCTACACACTACTGGGTATTATGAGCATAGCATATATTTGGTAAATCATAAAAATCACCTATGATTCATACAACTGAAAACATTAATGCATTTGGAAAACAAAAGTGGGACATGAGCATCACTTGCCTTGTGGAAGTTGGTGTAGAGGTACTCTCTTTACAAATAGAACGTTGCTCTCTGTACAATCTAAACAATACAAATAAATAACAATCAAAAATCAATTCACCAACAACCAAAACAAATACAACAAAATATACAATACAGAAGTATAAAAAGTTATTCAACTTGATTGGTGTTAACATGGACAAGGTTTTGACACATAATTCAATATGCAGAAATAATTATGATGAGATGGTTATTGTTTGGTCTTTTATGGAGAAGTTCAAGTTTATCAAAATAATTCAATTTATGTAAAGCAACTACAGTGGTTTGAGTAAGGCTTAACACATAATTCAATTTACAGAAAGAATTATGGTAGAAGATTTTAGGCCTAGATACTAGGGTATGGTTTGGTCAGGGTTTAAGTTTGAAATATTGAAACACCAGTGGATTCATATTGTCAAGGAGGTTTCCAAGAGTTCACCTAAGGGTTATCACTTTTACTTCAATATGATAAGTGAAAAAATGTAGTAAGATATAGTAATTAATTCAATGTGCAAAAGAACTGAGTGTTTGGTTATGGGGTTTGCCATTGGTGGTTAAGGGTTGTAAAGGAATATCACATCACACAATATACAAAGGAATTGGATGTGATATGGTTTAGGGTTTTAGAAAACAAATCCATGATCAACATGAATCATTTCATGGCTTTGGTTTAGTAGGGTTGAAGCAATTTACAATATGGCTTGTAAATTTACAAAAGGTATTGGGCTAGGGGTTTCTGGTCCAAAAGTTAACTTCCATAAGGTCAACATGACATGGGAGTTGGTTTGATCAAAATTATCATACCACAATTTTCCTAAAAGGGGTTTCATCAAACAACAGATAAGGTATATTGATTGACTACTATGGGTGGTATATATGACAAAGATTACATGGAATGGGTTCTATGGTCACAATTAGTTTGGGTACTGGTTTATCTAGTCTAAGGTTACTAAATGGAAAATTTTCTAGAACAAAACTAATTAAATTTATTTATAGAATTAAAACTAGGTGCAAAATGCTCAAATGGTTCTTTAAATTCTAATCTCCATTTAATTAGTTCAGTTATTATTTTGGGACAGAGGGTATGAGAGTACACATCCTAAGGATTCCAAAAATATTTTACTTGCAATTTTTGGATTTGTAGAATTTAAATTATGCCATAATTCATCAAACAATCATATTTAAATTTGAACCAATTTAAGTTTGTCAAATTTGAATTTGGACAGTTCGGAAAGTTTCAACATGTTGTGATGATTTCAAGAAGTCCAAGTTTGCTAAATTTGGACTTATGGATCAAACGTTATGATGGTTGCAAGCTCTAGGGGCTTTTCTGCAATACTGCCATTTAATTTTATTCCGGAAAAAAATTAAAAAAAGTCTTGGGATGCTACACGCTGCACTAGGCGACAGATAACCACTGGGCTTAGGCCTGCTACGCGTTGCACTGAGCGACGAATACTTTACGTAGCGCTGTTGAGTTGGCGAGTTCTTATTGGTTGGTACCGTTTGGTTAAAAGGATCTAATCCTCACCGTTCAATTCGATCCAACGGATGGGATGACCAGGAGCTCACCTGGCCGACGGGGCAGCCGGAGAATGGCGGCGCGGTGGTGCTCTGTCCCAAAATTCGACGGTGCAGATTCTCCGGCAGTCTCCAAGCTCGATGGAGGTGACGACATGGCATGGGGAATAACGACAAACTCGATGGCACCTACGGCGGTCTCGCTGGTGCCCTCTAGCAACGGCGACTCGCAGATGGAGCCGCGCGGGTTCCGGCTGTCTATGGTAACGGACGGCGCGAGGCACTGCCTGGAAACAAGATCGTCCATTCTCTTAGAGGGGGTGCGCAAGGGCTCAAGGATTCGAATGGAGGGGATCTAGGGACCCGTAACTCGCTCACCTTGGCGGAATCGAGCGGGGATGGCAACGGTGGGATAGAACTCCGACGAGAAATAACCGTGGCCTCGGAGCGCGATTCAGGGAGTTACCAGAGGGGAATGAGAGAGGAGAGGCTGGGGTGGGAAGGGAAAGAATCGGGGGAGGTCACGACGGCCTTAAGCTCGAGAAATCAGTGGGCAAAATTTCGTGGCCGAAATCTCCATGGCAGTTGCCTCTGGTTGAAGACGTGGGCACGTCATCATGATGTCAGCATTTTTTTTTCCTTTTTTCCTGTTTTCCTCATTTCTTTAATAACTTCTATTTTAATAATCCAATTGACTTCAATTAAAATTCTAAAATCTTGTAATTAGAATATCTATCAAATAGACACCTGATTTTGTTGTTTCCAACACATTTAAATTTTTATATTTTGATAATACAATTGATCCACTAATAGCACTTAAAACCATTTTTAAATAGAAAATAGCAATAATTAGAAATAGGGTTTTATAAAATTACAAAAACATTATAATAGTCAAATACTATTTTTGAAACCCATTTCAACTCATTTTTTATTTATTTTTTTATTTTTAGAAAATGTGGGGTTTACAAATAGCACCTTTTTGTCATTTTCCACGTAGAGAATGATTAATTGAAATTATGGTAAAAAATATACATTAGAAACACAAGAACTTTGAGAATATGTTTCTCTAAGTCCTTTTCACAAAATAATTTGGTAGAAAACATTTTGCTACCAAATATTTGACATAGTAGTTTAAAGGTGATATGGTTAATTTTGGGCTTTGAAAGTATTTTAAATTAATAGTCGGATAGAAAACATTGTCTTAATTAAGGTTTTCTATAAAGAAGCAACCATTTTGAAATAAGAAACTTATTTGAAAAGGTTTAGGGTTCATGGAAAACAGAGACACTTGGATTTCAATTCCAATAACATTGGAACAACACATAGTATTTACTTTGTGTTGGAGTTTTGTTTCTCTTCTTGGGTGGTTTGCATTAGTGGAAAACAAAAGTTTTAATTTTTTTTATTTTTGAGTTTCTCCAAAAAATCATTGATGTTACAGAATCTTGGGCATCCAAGACCCATTCCATGCTCTAACACACTTGGTATGGGATAACATGGGATTATGTGGCATTCATACGCTCCGGAGCCCCTCTCCGAAGAAACCCTAGCCCCGCTGGGGAAAAGACGAATCTGTCGTTCTGGCCCCTCTACGTGAGCCGGAAGGGGGTAGCAAAGTAGAAAAAAAATCATTGGTTGTGTTATTTTAGGCCCAAGGAACACCCAAGACAATGGTAGGGCCCACCTCTTGTAAATATTCCCCCCGTTCCGTCAGATCCGGGAGTTTCAGGCTCTAAGTAGTCCTGGAACCTGCCAGAGAGAATCCGACGCTGGTGAAGACCTAACACATAGAGTGAGGAAATCTTGGGCATACAGTACCCATGGAACACTCTAACACACATGGTATGGCATACCATGTGTTTTGGTGGCATACAGACACTCCGGTGCCCCTCTCCGGAGAAACCCTAGCCCCGTTGGGGAAAAAGACGGAACTACCGTTCTGGCCCTTTTACATGAGCCGGAAGGGGGTAGGAAAGTGGAACCAATTGATTTTTTAGTGTTATGTTAGGCCCAATGAACACCCAAGACAATTATAGGGCCCACCTCTTGGAAAATTCCCCCCGTTCCGTCAGATCTAGGAGTTTCGGGCTCTAAGTAGTCATGGAACCCGCTAGAGAGAATCCCACGTTGGTGAAGCTCTAACACAGAGAGTGAGGGAATCTTGGAAATAAAATACCCATTCCACAATCTAAAACACATGGTATGTCCTACCATGTTGTGGTGGCATTCAGACGCTCCGGAGAAACCCTAGCCTCGCTGGCGAAAAGGGCGGAAGTGCCGTTCTGGCCCCTCAACGTGAGTCGGAAGGGGGTAGAAAAGTGGAACCAATTGCCTTTTGTGTTAGGTTAGGCCCAAGTAACACCCAAGAAAATAGTTAAGCCCACCTCTTGGCATGATTCGCCCCGTTCTGTCAGATCCGGGAGTTTCGGGCTCTAAGTAGTGCTGGAACCCGCTAAAGAGATTCCGGCATCGGTGAAGCCCTGACACACAGAGTGAGGGAATCTTGGGAATAAAAGACCCATTCCACACTCTAACACACATGGTATGGAATACCATGGGATTATGTGGCATTCAGACGCTCTGGAGGCCCTCTCCGGAGAAACCCTAGCCCTGCTAGGGAAAAAGACGAAATTGTCGTTCTAGCCCTCTACGTTAGCCGGAAGGGGGTAGAAAAGTGGAACCTATTTCATGGTTGTGTTAGGTTAGGCCGAAGTAAAACCCAAGACAATGGTAGTGGCCACATCTTTGCAAGATTAACCCGTTCCGTCAGATTCGGAGTTTTTGGCTCTAAGTGGACCTGGAACCCATTTGAGAGAATCTGATGCAGGTGAAGCCCTAACACAAAGATTGAGTGAATATTGGGCATTGCAGGACCATGCCACACTCTAACGCACATGATATGTCATACCATGTCTTGTGGTGGCATTCATACGCTTCGGAGCCCCTCTCCGGAGAAACCCTTGCCTCGTTGGAGAAAAAGACGAAACTTCTGTTCTAGATCCTCTACGTGAGTCCAAAGGGGGTAGAAAAGTGGAACTAGTTTCGTGGTTGTGTTAGGTTAGACCTAAGGAACACCAAAGACAATTTTAGGGCCCACATCTTGGCAAGATCCCCCGTTCCGTCAGATCCGGGAGTTTCAGGCTCTAAGTAGTCCTGGAACCCGCTAGAGAGAATCCGACGCCGGTGAAGCCCTACCACAGAGAGTGAGTGAATATTGGGAATCCAAGACCCATTCCACGCTCTAACGCACATGTTATGTCATACCATGTGTTGTGGTGGCATTCAGACACTCCAGAGCCCCTCTTCGTAGAAACCCTTGCCCCGTTGGGGAACAAGGCGGAACTGCCGTTCTGGCCCCTCTACGTGATCAGGAAAGGGGGTAGCAAAGTGGAACCAATTGATTGTTTGTGTTATTTTAGGCCGAAGGAACACCCGAGACAATGGTAGGGACCACCTCTTGGCAAGATTACCCCTGTTCCATCAGATCCGGGAGTTTCGGGCTGTAAGTAGTCATGGAACCCACGAGAGAGAATCCGATGCCGGTAAAGCCCTAACAAAGAGAGTGAGGGAATATTGGGCATCCAAGACCCATGCCACAATCTAACACAAATTATATGTCCTACCATTTGTTGTGGTAGCATTCAGACGCTCCGGAGCCCCTCTCTGGAGAAACCCTAGCCCCGCTGGCGAAAAGGGCGGAACTGCCGTTCTGGCCCCTCTACGTGAATCGAAAGGGGGTAGAAAAGTTGAACCAATTTCTTTATTGTGTTAGGTTATGCCCAAGGAACACACAAGAAAATGGTAGATCCTACCTCTTGGCATGATTCCCCCTGTTCCGTCAGATCCGGAAGTTTCGGGCTCTAAGTAGTCCTAGAACCCGCTAGAGAGAATCCAACGCCGGTGATGCCCTAACACACAGAGTGAGGGAATCTTATAAATACAATACCCATGACACACTATAACACACATGTTATGGCATAACATGGGATTATATGGCATTCAGACGCTCTGGAGCCCCTCTCCGGAGAAACCCTAGCCCCGCTAGGGAAAAAGACAGAACTGCCGTTCTGGCCCCTCTACGTGAGTTCGGAAGGGGGCAAAAAGTGGAAAAACTTGCTTGGTTGTGTTATGTTAGGCCCAAGAAACACTGAAGACAATGGTAGGGCCCACCTCTTTGCAAGATTCCCCCTGTTCCGCCAGATCCGGGAGTTTCGGGCTCTAAGTAGTCTTGGAACCCGCTAGAGAGAATCTGATGCCGGTGAAGCCCTAACAGAAAGAGTGAGGGAATCTTGGGAATACAAGACCCATGACACACTCTAACACACATGGTGTATCCTACCATGTTGTGGTGGCATTCAGACGCTCCGGAGCCCCTCTCTGGAAAAACCCTAGCACCGCTGGCGAAAAGGGCAGAAGTGCCGTTCTGGCCCCTCTATGTGAGTCGGAAGGGGGTAGAAAAGTGGAACCAATTTCCTTGTTGTATTAGGTTATTCCCAAGGAACACCCAAGTCTATGGTTAAGCCCACCTCTTGTCATGATTCGCCGCGTTCCGTCAGATCTCGGAGTTTCAGGGCTCTAAGTAGTCCTCGAACCCGCTAAAGAGAATCCGACACCGGTGAAGCCCTGACACACAGAGTGAGGGAATCTTGGGCATAAAATATCCATGCCACACTCTAACACACATGGTATGACATAACATGGGATTATGTGGCATTCAGTCGCTCCGGAGCCCCTCTCCAGAGAACCCCTAGCCCCGTTGGGGAAAAAGACGAAACTGGCGTTCTGGCCCTCTACGTGAGCCGGAAGTGGGTAGAAAAGTGGAACCAATTTCATGTTTGTGTAAAGTTAGGACGAAGGAACACCTAAGACAATGGTAGGTCCCACCTCTTGGCAAGATTCCCCCGTTCTGCCAGATCCGGGAGTTTCGGGCTCTAAGTAGTCCTCGAGCCCACTAGACAGAATCCGACGCAGATGAAGCCCTAACACAGAGAGTGAATGAATATTTGGAATCCAAGACCCATGCCACACTCTAATGCACATGGTATGTACTACCATGTGTTGTGGTGGCATTCAGACGCTTCGGAGCCCCTCTCCGGAGAAACCCTAGCCTCATTGGGGAAAAAGACGAAACTGCTGTTCTAGCCCCTCTACGTGAGCCGGAAGGGGGTAGCAAAGTGGAACTAATTTATTTGTTGTGTTAGGTTATAAATAAGGAAAACACAAGAAAATGGTAGGTCCCACATCTTAGCAAGACCCCCCCCCCCCTGTTCCGACAGATCCGGAAGTTCCGGGCTCTAAGTAGTCCTAGAACCCGCTAGAGAGAATCCGACGCCGGTGAAGCCCTAACAGAGAGAGTGAGTGAATATTGGGCATCCAAGACCCATGACACACTCTAATGAACATGGTATATCATACCATGTGTTGTGATGGCATTCAGACACTCCGGAGCCCCTCTTCGGAGAAACCCTTGCCCCGCTAGGGAACAAGGTGGAACTGCCGTTCTGGCCCCTCTACGTGACCTGGAAAGGGGGTATAAAAGTGGAAAAAATTGCTTGGTTGTGTTATTTTAGGCCCAAGGAACACCCTATACAATGGTAGAGCCCACGTCTTGGCAAGATTACACCTGTTCCATCCAATCCGAGAGTTTCGCGCTTTAAGTAGTCATGGAACCCGCGAGAGAGAATCTGACGCCGATGAAGCCCGAACACATAGAGTTAGAGAATATTGGACATCTAAGACCCATTTCCACACTCTAACACACATGGTATGTACTACCATGTGTTGTGGTCGCATTCAGACGCTCCGGAGACCCTCTCTGGAGAAACCCTAGCCCCCCTGGGGAAAAAGGCAAAAGTGTCGTTCTGGCCCTTCTACATGAGACGGAAGAGGGTAGCAAAATGGAACCAATTTCTTGGTTGTGTTAGGTTAGGCAAAAGGAACACCCAATACAATGTAGGGCCAACCTCTTGGCAAGATTCCCCCCGTTCCGTCAGATCTAGGAATTTCGGGCTCTAAGTCGTCCTCAAACCGGCCAGAGAGAATCCGACGCCGATGAAGCCCTAACACAGAGAGTGAGGGAATCTTGGGAATCCAAGACAAATTCCACAGTCTAACACACATGGTATGTCCTACCATGGGATTTGGTGGCATTCAGACACTCCGAAGCCCCTCTCCGAAGAAACCCTAGCCCTGTTGGGGGAAAAGACGGAACTACCATTCTGACCCATCTACGTGAGCCGGAAGGGGGTAGGGAAGTGGAACCAATTTCTTAGTTGTGTTATATTATGCCCAAGGAACACCCAAGACAATGGTAGGGCCCACCTCTTGGCAAGATTCCACCCGTTCTGTCAGATCTGGGAGTTTCAAGCTCTTTGTAGTCCTAGAACCCACTAGAAAGAATTTGACGCCGGTGAAGCCCTAACACAGAGAGTGAGTGAATATTGGGCATACAATACCCGTGCCACACTCTAATGCACATGGTATGGCACACCATGTCTTGTGGTGGAATTCAGACGCTCCGGATCCCCTCTCCGGAGAAACCCTTGCCCCGCTGGCGAACAAGGCGGAACAGCCGTTCTGGCCACTCTACGTGAGCTGGAAGGGGGTAGCAAAGTGAAACTAATTTATTGGTTTGTTATGTTAGTCCCAAGGAACACCTGATACAATGGTAGGGCCCACCTCTTGACAAGATTCCCCCCGTAACTGTCAAATCCATGAGTTTCGGGCTCTAGGTAGTCCTGGAACCCGCTAGAGAGAATCCAACGCCGATGAATCCCTAACACGGAGAGTGATTGAATATTGGGCATACAAGACCCATGCAAAACTACCATTTTTGAAATACCATTTTTGAAATACAAGACCCATGCAAGACCCATACACGGAGAGTGATTGAAATACCATGTGTTGTTGTGGCATTTAGACACTCCGAAGCCCCTCTCTAGAGAAACCCTAGCCCTGTTGGGGAAAAGGACGGAAGTACCATTTTAGCCCCTCTACGTGAGCCTGATGGGGGTAGAAAAGTGGAACCAAATGCTTTGTTGTGTTAGTTTAGTACCATCGGACACCCAATAAAATGTTATGGCCCACCTCTTATCAATATCCCCCCCCCCGTTCCGTGAAATCCGGGATTTTCGGGCTCTAAGTAGTCCTGGAACCCGCTAGAGAGAACCCGACGCCGGTGAAGCCCTAACACATAGAGTAAGGAAATATTGGGCACCCATGACTAATGCCACACTATAACACACATCGTATGGCATACCATGTGTTGTGGTGGCATTCAGACACTCTGGAGGACACTCTTTGGGGAAACCCTAGCCCCACTTGGGAAAAAGACGGAACTGCCGTTTTGGAACCTCTACGTGAGCCGAAAGGGGGTAGAAAAGTGGAACCAATTTCTTGGTTGTGTTAGGTTAGGCCCAAAGAACACCCATACAATAGTAGGGCCGACCTCTTGGCAAGTTCCCCCCGTTCCGTCAGATCCGAGAGTTTCGGGCTCTAATAGTCCTAGAACCGGCCACAGAGAATCCAACGTCGGTGAAGCCCTAACACGAGGGAATATTGGGTATCCAAGACCCATGACACACTCTAACACACATGGTATATCCTACCATGTAATTTTGTTGCATTCAAATGCTCCGGAGCCCCTCTCCGGAGAAAGCCTTGCCCCGTTGGGGAACAAGGCGGAACTGCCGTTCTGGCCCCTCAACGTGAGCCAAAAGGGGGTAGAAAAGTGGAACCAATTGACTGGTTGCGTTATATTAGGCCCAAGTAATACCCAAGACATTGGTAGGTTCCACATCTTGGTAAGATTCCACCCGTTCCGTCAGATACGGGAGTTTCGAGCTCTTAGTAGTCATGGAACCCGCGAGAGAGAATCTGACGCCGGTGAAGCCCTAACATCGAGAGTGAGGGAATCTTGGGAATCCAAGACCCATTCTACACTATAACACACATGGTATGGAATACCATGGGATTTGGTGGCATTAGACGCCCGGGAGCCCCTCTCCGGAGAAACCCTAGCCCCGCTGGGGAAAAAGACAAAACTAAAATTCTGGCCCCTCTACGTGAGCCGGAAGAGGGTAGAAAAGTGGAAATAATTTCTTGGTTGTGTTAGGTTAGGCCCAAACAACACCCAAGACAATGCTAGGGCCCACCTCTTGGCAAGATTCCTCCCGCTCCATCAGATCAGGGAGTTTCGGGCTCTAAGTAGTCCTAGAACCTACCGAGAGAGAATCTGACGCCGATGAAGCCAGAACACAGAGAGTGAGGGAATCTTGGGCATCCAAGACCCATTCCATACTATAACACACATGGTATGGAATACCATGTGTTATGGTGGCATTCAGACGCTCTGGAGCCCCTCTCTGGAGAAACCCTAGCCCCGGTGGGGGAAAAGGCGGAACTGCCGTTCTGGCCCTTCTACGTGAGACGGAAGGGGGTAGCAAAATGAAACCAATTGCTAAGTTATGTTAGGTTAGGCCCAACAAACACCCAAGACAATGGTAGGGCCCACCTCTTGTCAAGATTCCCCTTGTTCCGTCAGATCCGGCAGTTTCGGGCTCTAAGTCGTCCTCAAACCGGCCAGAGAGAATCCGACGCCGATGAAGCCCTAACACAGAGAGTGAGGTAATCTTGGGAATCCAAGACACATGCCACAGTATAACACACATGGTATGTCTTATAATGGGATTTGGTGGCTTTCAGACACTCCGGAGCCCCTCTCCGAAGAAACCCTATCCCTACTGGGGAAAAGATGGAACTGCCATTCTGGCCCATCTACGTGAGCCGGAAGGGGGTAGGGAAGTGGAACCAATTTCTTGGTTGTGTTAGATTAGGCTCAAGTAACACCCAAGACAATGGCAGGGCCCACCTCTTGTCAAGATTCCACCCATTCTGTCACATCCGGGAGTTTCAGGCTCTAAGTAGTCCTGGAACCCGCTAGAGAGAATCTGACGCCGGTGAAGCCCTAACACACAGAGTGAGTGAATATTTGGCATCCAAGACCCGTGCCACACTCTAACGCACATGGTATGGCATACCATGTGTTGTGGTTGCATTCAGACGCTCCGGAGCCCCTCTCCGGAGAAACCCTTGCCCCGCTGGGGAACAAGGCGGAACTGCCGTTCTGGCCCCTCTACGTGAGCCAGAAGGGGGTAGCAAAGTGGAACCAATTTATTGGTTGTGTTATGTTAGTCCCAAGGAACACGGAGAAAATGGCAGGGACCACCTCTTGGCAAGATTCCCCCCGTTCCGTCAAATCCAGGAGTTTCGGACTCTAGGTAGTTGTCACGACCCCGGACCCAGAGATATACATACTGTTATGTGCTCCTAGCCATGGACTCACAAGGGCTTTAGGGTTACCAGCCCCGGCCGCAACAAACAACGGCAGGCAGACTGGATTCATCGGCACGTAGTCAGGATCTCCAGTCTACTACTCCTTGTATCCATGCTAGTCATAACCAACTATGCATATCAAAGCGTCCACGAATCGAATGAAACTGGAGGAAACGGGACCAAAGCTATACAGAGTTTCCATGTGTCCAGAAAGTGCAACAATAATCGAGGGTTAATGGGGTTACCTCGCCCCAGGCCGAATCACATCGGCAGGCGGGCTCGGCATGGATCATCGGCTCCACAACCCCTCGACTGCGATAACTATGCAGGCATAGCCAAAACTGTATAACAATGAGATCGAAACCAACAACCGATCAAAGCAGTACTCTAAACATGGAAGTTGTATTAAACAAATGTTACTAGAGTATAGCTTACAAGAAGAGGTCACATGACCCAACATTACATCAGACAACGGAAGGCAAGTTATGTTGCTAGTCAACAAGAACCAAAAAGACCTAAGAGGCCGCAACATAAGGCGACGTCCCAGCCCATAGATTCCAGGCTGCTACCTGGGAACCTCAAACTACTCGTCGATAGCCACGTTGAACCACCAATGAAGTGACGAACTACACCTGAACCAAAATTAAGCAAACCTAAGTACGGGGGGTACTCAACAAGACTTAGTTAACCTATTATATATCTGCTATTTTCAGAAAGGGTTTTATGAAGGCTGATTTGCGTAAAGCAATCCTTGTTTTGCAAGTTGAGGAAGGAATAGCACGTCTCAAGGAGTATTTTGAAAATAGATGAGAAAGCTACTCAACTACTCAGATCATCATCTTCTTGTACTCCACCAAGTCCTTCTCATTCCCACACTATCTCATGCTACAAGGATCACCCCTCTCGGCATCTCCGTGGAGGCACCCTTCAATCATGGTTAACAAATTTTATTTATTCCATTGACGTTATCTATGATCACAGAATCCGTTGCCAAGTCGTCCATAACCGTGGACACGGCTGCTGGAGGAGATTTATCCCTGCAGGGGGTACACTTTACACACATGTACCATCCGACTCTTAACACCACATGTACGCTCGTCCATGGACCGCGGCAGAGGGTGGCTAGCCACGACCTTTACCTTGCTCGACCCTATCCATGAGTCAACCCAAACAGGGCCACCTCGTCAACAGGGAGTTGGCCACCTCCTGACGGCACCTGTTCTGTGAGTCGGGATCAAGATCCGTGTACGTCCATCACTTGTCCCGGTCACGCCCTAAGTTTTCTCCAAATCGTTTTCTGACTCACATGCAGATGGAAAGATCAAACTACGTGACTCATGGATGTGGCCAAACAAGTTAGTTGGTCGAGCGCGGTCTGTTAGGCCCCACGTGTGGTTGCGCGCTCAGTCTTGGCTTCGAAGGCGAGAACTCGCTCCTAGGGGCATGAACAGGACAAAACGCCACAACCCATTGTGGCCTCACATCCATGCCATTATTTAATCAAGTTATCAAAGATAATTCAAATCACAACAACCTGACAAAGTAGATTCACACATTTGACCAGATTCATCAACCGGATGGATCAGATCACAACTAGGCATGGCTAAGCAAGACTCACAGGCTTTAACGAGGCGCGCACAATCAAACCTATAGCTGCTAGGAGCAGTGGATCAGGATATTTAGGCGATGCGGCAAGTATAGGAGAACTTTATCGAAGACCATAAATACTTTGAACCACATGCAATATACGAGATCCAAACACTTCGAAAACCATATATGTCGGGGGGTTACCCCCGAGTAGGGTAAAGACAAGTGGTAAAAGCAACTATCAGAAGAGAGGTTTGGTCGAGTAGCCGCCTACCCGGTACTTGCTACCCGGTCGACTGCTACTCGGTCTCACCTCAAGATGACCAGAAGGAGATATCAATCAAGTTCTATCCATTCGAGTAGAAGAGTTGGCCCGAGTAAAAGTGGCGGGAACCTACTCGGGCCAGAAAGTCAAAGGAGCCGTTCTGACACAGGATCCCGCGTATCCTGGGTCCGTACTTGGCACTATTCAAACTACTGTTCATCTGGGACCGGCCTGCCTGACAGTGACAGCATGGAGGCAGACCGTCGCAGGATAAGGGGGGCCCACTCTGTGTTTGGCACAGTGATACCAGTCTGTCCCCTTGGTTTTGCCCAACGACTTTCCGGATGCAGCCAAGATTAGGAACCAAAGCTGTCAGCGGGAACTCGGAAGAAGGACGATGTGCACACTATGTCGACACTTGTCCATGTTTGGACGTACCTGGCTTGGCACCGTGTATATAAGGTGCCCCGCCGCCTCCTGCGTGAGGGATCGCATGAGGGATCGCATGCTGGAACACATTGTGACCTAATTCTTGACCTAGTTCATCACGTAGAGAGGAGAGTGGCTACTCGGTAGCAAGAACATTGTACTGTGGCTACTCGGTGAGACACCAGAATACATAGAGAAAGGCAGGAGTAGGGGTTTTACCTCCTCACGAGGGCCCTGAACCTGGGTAGATCGTGTTGTTTGCAGTGTTTGCTTCTTACCTCACGCGGCTACTCGTCGCGTGATCCCTCCCCGAGCACCTCCAGCGTCCTTCGTCCCCACATCTTTAGCCATCCCATGGCATCTGCCGTGACACCACCACGACAGTTGGCGCCCACCGTGGGGCAACCAGCGGCGCTGGCTGGAGTTTCTGTTCGGATGGGATCTTCTTCAGCGGAGTGCGTGGTCTGTGGCCTTGTCCACAGATTCGGCTCCTTCGACTTCGTCACCGACAACGCCGGCGATTTCGGCGGCAGGGCTATGCCGGAGGGCGGCTCGGTGATCTCCTTCGGCTCCCACCTCGTCTACGTCGCCACCGTCGCCAATCACGCGTATCCCGAGCTGGTGCATGACGCGGAGGATCCTCCCGCGGTGATCGCTGCTCGCGGAAGGCCCGCGTGCCGCTCTGCGAACCGCGCTGAGGTGATGGTGACTGGCTTGGCGACAAACGCTGGCGCAGCCGCTACTGGCGCTGCGGCCGTCGTCGAGGATATTGCTGCACCGAGCGCTGGTGGCAGGACTCACCGCCCTTACGAGAAGGAGTGCAACTTGCCACCTTCCACTACTCCGACTATTCCCGCGTCGGCTGGGCGACTTGGCATGCCAACTCCCACCGACATCGAGCTTCTAGCCATGAAGGAGCAGCTCGAGCGGCAACGCCTGGAGCTGCTTGCCGAGCAGGCGGAGTTGGATAAGGTGAGGTTGGAGTTGAGTCTAGATCAGCTCGAGTACAACAAGGCTCACGGCTTCACGCCAGTCACTAGGAGGGCTAGCAGAGTAGGCGCCACGCGGCGCAATCTTGGTGCCGAGATGGCGACAGTTGTAGAGGTTCCTGCTTAGTCCGCCACCGCAAACACCTCCACCAGGCCCAAATATAGCACACCCGCCAAGACACTCAGAGATGCAGAGGCTGTAGCTGCCGAGTTGCCTCGTCTAGACGGCGACGCGCGCGTTAGGCAGCAGGAAAGGCTCAACGAGTTGGTGTTGGAGGCTGCTAGGCAGAATGAGGAGTTCCGGAAGGCCAACCCGGGTGCTGGAGCTTCGCAGGTGGTGCACTCGCACGCGGTTAGATCTAACGATCAGACCTCGTCTCCGCACCCCAGCCGCGAGAAGAGCCGCAGCGGACGTTCGGCCAGAGATAGGCAAATGCAGGTGTATGACCCGGCTGCTGCCGCGAGACAGCTTGCTGTGCCGTAGCAGCCCGGGCAGGAACACAACGATGCAAGAGCAGGCTCTCAAGCCCATCAAGCTCAAAGCCAGGCCCGAGATGGAGCTCGTCCAGGTCCTTCTCGACAACCCGCAGCTCAGCCTACTCGGCAGAGGCAGCAGCCGCGAGCAGTGGCGCCAGTCGCCAACCCGGTGGAGCAGCCTGCAGCTGTGCAGCTGGACAGATATGATGATGGCTACTCGGCCATGGAGATGGCTGGCTATGATGTCCATGATCGTGTTGGCGAGCGCATGCTGGCGCCTAGAGATGCGAGGCATCAGTTGGACCGGATCAGCTTGTCGGCGCGGCTGGAGAACACGGGTCCTCCTGGCCCCGAGTGCTTTGGCCCGCGCATCATGAACGAGCCGTCCGTGAAGAACTTCCAGCTCGCAAGGGGCACCAAGAGCTACAATGGCAGCACCAAGCCGGAAGACTGGCTTAATGATTATGTCACCGCGGTCCATATTGCAAACGGCAACCGGAGATGGGCGGTGCGCTATGTCCCGCAGATGCTAGAGGGTCCAGCTCGCACTTGGCTCAACAACTTGCCCAAGAACAGCATCAATTGCTGGCTGGATTTCTCGGATGCCTTCATCAGCAACTTCACGAGCACATACAAGAGGCCGAATAGGCCACAGCAGCTATCCGCTTGCAGACAGCGAGAATACGAGACAGACCGCGAGTACCTTACTCGGTGGAGCACATTGAGGAACACCTGTGAAGGTGTGAATGAAGCCCAGGCCGTCACTTGGTTTGCGCAGGGATGCAGGCATGGCAGCATGTTGTGGCAGAGGTTGCAAAGGGAGATGCCGAACACTCTGGCGGAGACCATCAAGATTGTGGATCAGTACGCACTCGGTGATCCTACTCAGCCCCTGATGGACTCCTCTCAGCCGAGAAGAAACTTCAGCAACAGCAAGCGCAACGAGTTCCGCAACAAGCGCCGAATAGATACTCGGTATGATCCCGAAGAGGTGAATGCAGTGACTGTTGGAGCTGGTGGCAGCCAAAGGCAGAAACCTGCTGGAGCCTACGGGCAGAACCAGAACCAGGGCCAAGGCAACAAGAAACCATTTCGCACCTCTCAGTCGGGTAGCGGAAACTCCGAGCAGCCGAAGAAGTTTGTCTTTGACGACATGAAGGATGGCCCATGCAGTTTTCACACTCACCACCCTTCAAGGCCTGCTAACCACACTACTCGGCAGTGCGAGTGGTGGGATGTGATCAAGAGTGATGGCTTGCCTCCTCCTCCTCCTCTGCCAGCGGCCAATGCCAATGTGCAGCCTACTCGCGCACCCGCAGCTCGGCCGCCAGTGTACTCGAGAAGAGAGAATGTGAACCAGGTGGCTTTAGGAGCCAACCGTAACTTCAACAATGAGGGCTACCGCCACAACAACAACTACTACAACCGCAACAACAACAGAGGCAACAACAACAACTACCAGGGCAACAACAACAACGGCAACCATGGGGGCGGAGGCTCCAACCAGTAACAAGAGCACCACGAGAGCTACATGATCTTCACTTCTGAGCCAGTCGACAAGCAGTCACAGCACAGGCGGGCCATGGAGGTCAATGCAGTGATTCCTGCTGTTCCTCACTACATGTATTAGTGTGACCAGGAGATCAGGTGGTCTCGAGTAGATCATCCCAAGGTAATGCCCAATCCGGGTAGCTACGCCTTGGTGCTGGATCCTACCTTCCTGGGTCCCGAGAAGAATGTGAGGTTCAGCAAGGTGCTAATCGACAACGGCAGCAGCATCAACATCGTGTACAAAGACACACTCGAGAAGCTTGGCCTGGCCGAGAACATGATGTTGCCCAGCAAGACCACTTTCCATGGCATTGTGCCCGGGATCTCGTGCAACCCGATTGGCCGAGTATGGATAGTTGTGCTATTCGGCACTCCGGATGGCACCCACCGGGTTCGGGGCCGGGTCGACGCCCCCCATACCCGCCCCATTTAACTTGTCGGGTCTCATTTCTTACCATACCCATGACCCGGCCGAGTTCGAGGCCCCAACGGGTACCCATTTAAGGAGCGACACTGACACATGTGGGAAATAAAACAATGGAATATTGAGATGAGGTTGGTGGAAATAGACACGTGTGTACGTGTGTTGTCTCCGGGATTCCAGATTCCAACGCGTCCACGTGATGTGTGAGGTTTGTGGTTCATAACTCGTGGACGTGTGGTTAGCCATAGGATTATTGGGGATATGATTAGGACTTAAAGCGGGTATGCGGATATGCGGGTACGGTTTGCCACCCCCATACCTGCCCCATTAGACCTGGCGGGTCAAACATTTTACCAAACCCTCCCCATTTAAGGCGGGTACCCGTCGGGTTTGCGGGTTTCGGGGGCCCATTGCCATCCGTATTCGGCACCAGGGATAACTGCCGCACAGAGCGCCTGCAGTTCGAGGTGGTTGATCATCAGAGTCCTTACCATGCCCTACTCGGCAGGCCTGCTCTGAGCAAGTTCATGGCCTCTACCCATGTTGCATATCTGAAGATGAAGATCCCTGGTCCCAATGGCATAATTACCATCTCTGGTGATTACAAGAAGTCCATGGAGTGTGCCTCTGCTGGTTCCCAGTTGGCGGAGTCGATGGTGATTGCTGCCGAGAAGAAGAAGATGTATGAGGTGGTGGCCATGGCGCAATCCGCGCAAGCTGGCGCGCAAGGCGTGCCGAGTACCCAGCACGGGACCGCATTCCAGGCATCTCAGGAGACCAAGAAGGTCCAGGTTGACCCCGAGTTCCCCGACCGCGTAGCCATCATTGGCTCCGGGTTGGCGGATAAATAGGAAAGCGAGCTCATCCACTTCCTCCGTGAGAATCGGGATGTATTCGCCTGGTCCAATGAAGATCTACCAGGAGTCCCGAGGGAGTTGGTTGAGCACTCATTACATGTGCGTCCTGACGCCAAACCAGTGAAGCAGGCTATGCGCCGCTTCGGAGATGAGAGAAGGAAGGCCATTGGTGACCAGATCACCAAGCTGCTGATAAGCAATTTCATCATGGAGGTGCTGCATCCGGATTGGCTAGCCAACCCGGTCATGGTCGAGAAGAAGAAGGAGGATCCCAAGGCTGCCACTGCATGGCGCATGTGTGTCGACTACACCGACATGAACAAGGCATGCCCCAAGGATCCCTTCCCGCTACCTCGCATCGATCAGGTGATCGATTCCACTGCTGGTTGTGAACTGTTGTCTTTCATAGATGCATACTCTGGTTTCCACCAGATTGCACTCAATCCTGCTGATCAAATAAAGACTGCTTTCATTACCCCGTACGGGGCTTATTGCTATCGTGTCATGTGTTTTGGCTTGAGGAATGCGGGTGCAACCTATCAGAGATGCATGCAGAAATGCTTGCACGACCAGCTCGGCAAGAATGTGCAGGTGTACGTAGATGACATTGTCATCAAAACGAATAAAACACATACTCTGCTTGCCGACCTGGAGGAAACCTTTGCTAACCTACGCAAGTACAAAATGAAGCTGAATCCGAGTAAATGCACCTTTGGTGTCCCGGCTGGCAAGCTACTCGGCTTCCTGGTGTCTAGCCGGGGCATTGAGGCCAATCCTTCAAAGATAAAAGCTATTGAGAGCATGTCTTTGCCGAGATCCTTGAAGGACGTGCAGAAGTTCACTGGTTGCTTAGCATCTCTGAGCCGTTTTCTGGGCCGAATGGGCGAGAAGGCCCTGCCTCTGTACCAATTGATGAAGAAAAGTGACAAGTTTGTCTGGACTCCGCAAGCGGATGTGGCATTCAATGAGCTGAAAGCAATGCTGGCTAGTGCTCCCATCTTGGCTAGTCCGCTACCCAAGGAGCCAATGCTGCTGTACATTGCCGCGACTAACCGAGTGGTCAGTGTGGTGATTGTGGTGGAACGAGAAGAAGAAGGCAAGAGTGTGCAGTGCCCAGTGTACTATCTCAGTGAAGTGTTGTCCAGTTCCAAGCAAAACTACCCGCACTATCAGAAGATGACTTACGGTGTGTACCTGGGCGCCAAGAAGTTGAAGCACTATTTCCAGGAGCATCCTATCACGGTTGTGAGCTCTGCTCCCATCTCGGATATCATGGGTAACAAGGAGGCGAGTGGCAGAGTAGCCAAGTGGGCAATCGAGCTGGCCGCGTATGCACCCGCGTACGCGAGAAGAGAAGCCATCAAGTCTCAGATTCTGGCGGAATTCCTGGTGGACTGGGCCGAGGTGCAGTATGAACCTCCTGCTCCAGTTTCTAACTACTGGAAGATGCACTTTGATGGCTCGAAGGTGAAGGAAGGCCTTGGTGCTGGCGTAGTGCTTACGTCACCCAAGCGAGATCAACTCAAGTATGTGCTGCAGATCCACTTCAAGGCGTCCAACAATGTAGCAGAGTACGAGGCAGTAGTGCATGGCTTGCGAGTAGCCAAGGAGGTTGGCGTGCAGCGCATTATATGCTATGGCGATTCAGATCTGGTGGTGCAGCAAGTCTCTGGTACATGGGATGCTCTGGATGCCAACATGGCATCATATCGCTTCCTGGTGCAGTCTATGACTGGGTTCTTCGAAGGCTGTGAGTTCCAGCACATTCACCGATCAGAGAACGAAGCAGCAGATGAGTTATCCAAGTTGGGATCTTCTCGGCAATCCATCCCGGCGGGAGTCGCCTTGGAGCACTTGAGGAAGCCATCCATCAAGCCTTCTCCCAACTCGGAGTCCATATTTGTTCCTTCTCTGCCAAGTGAGGAATCTGATCCCATGGAGATTGACTGGGAGAATGCTGCAGGAAACCCGGGGACTGCCACTCCTTACTCGGGGACTGCCATTCCTTACTCGGGGACTGCCATTCCTTTCTCGGGGACTGCCACTCCTTACTCGGGGACTGCCATTCCTTACTCGGGGACTGCTGTCCTTAACCCGGGGACTGTCGCATTCATTGAGGAAGTCCTTGCTAATCGGTCGGGGCTTCAGAGAAGTGCTCCCATTCCTAGAGAGCAACCAGAGGTACCTGTCCCAATGGAAGTGGACGAACCAGTGTTTCCCGCATAAGAGACACCGAGTTGGGCTATGCCCATATTATCCTTTCTAAGGGACGGTACTCTGCCAGAAGATGAGGTGGCTGCAAGACAGATTCATAGAAGATCCAAGGGCTACACTATAGTCCGAGATGTGCTGCACAAGAGAAGTGCCACTGGCGTGCTGCAACGTTGTGTGGAACCAGCGGAAGGAGAAGAAATTCTGGTAGAGATACACCAAGGAGAATGCGGGCACCATGCCTCTTCTCGGGCGTTGGTCAAGAAAGCTTTTCGGCATGGCTTCTACTGGCTCACAGCACTGCAGCAAGCTGAGGATATCGTGAGGAAGTGCAATGGCTGCCAGATGTTCGCAAGTAAGATTCACTTGGCCATTTGCCTGCTTCCGAGCTGAAAACAATTCCTATCACTTGGCCATTTGCTGTTTGGTGTTTGGACATGGTCGGGCCCTTCTAGCCGGCTAGAGGCAACATGACTCACATCCTGGTCATGGTGGATAAGTTCACCAAGTGGATCGAGGTGAAGCCTATTCGGAGGTGCGATGGGGCCACAGCTGTGAAGTTCGTGAAGGATGTGATCCTGAGATATGGCTACCCGCACAGCATCATCACCGACAACGGCACAAATTTTGCTGAGGGAGCAATGGTGCAGTTCTGCAGAGATAAGCACATCCGACTAGATGTTGCGTCTGTTGCGCATCCAGCCTCCAATGGACTAGTTGAAAGAGCAAATGGCATGGTACTGGCAGGCATAAAGCCAAGGCTGATGGAGCCACTGCTGAAAACACCTGGGTGTTGGTTAGACGAGTTGCCAGCGGTGTTGTGGAGTCTAAGGACTACCCCTAACCGATCAACCGGCTACACGCCATTCTTCTTGGTATACGGGGCTGAGGCCGTGTTGCCAATAGACTTAGAGCATGACTCCCCCCGAGTAACCCTCTACACTGAGGTGGAGGCGAGAGAAGCTTGAGAAGACGACGTTGACCTGCTTGAAGAAGCAAGAGAGCTGACTCTGTCACGTTCGGCTATCTACCAGCAAAACCTGCGGCGCTATCATAGTCGAAAGGTGAACCCAAGGGTTTTCCGAGAAGGAGACATGGTCCTTAGGCTTGTGCAACGCACAGCCGGGATGCACAAGTTGTCTCCTCCATGGGAAGGGCCTTTCATTGTGAGCAAAGCGCTGCACAACGATGCTTACTATCTTATAGATGCGCGCCCACCACAGGCGAACAGGGCAGGTAAAACTGGAGAGGAAACCAAGCGCCCTTGGAATGTAGCTCTACTCCGTCGTTTTCATTCGTGAGCAAAGATGTGTATGTACCCTCTTATCCGAGTTGAAATTCTACTCTGCAATCTGAAATTGATCTCGGGGACTGCCCTCGTCCAAATTTGCTCTAAGTGTTTTTACTCGGCTTTACATGTTGCCTATTCGGTTGCTCTACTTCAAAATTCAAAGGTACATTGAGTACTGTGTTTAAACCTACGTGCCAACTCTTCGACTTTGCTGCTGTCCGAAACCCGGCTTCATGGCAAGCAAGAGAACAAGCAAAAGGTCCATGAGCACAAGAAAAATTACCAAGGAAAGGAAGAGTGCAGGAACCGAGTAGGGTGCTTTTATTACTGTTCTGTGTCTTGTCTTTTCGGCTAAGTGGTGGGCTGCGTTACTATGATTGTTTCTAAGCGGCTAAGTATTTGCAGCTCTACTCTTTAACTCTTGTGACTCGAATACCAAAAAAGCAACAAGTTGCGGGTAGAGCTGAGACGAAAAGGGAGAGTGAATAAGAAACGCAACTCGGGGACTCGCATGATAACGCAACTCGGCATCAAGCCCAAGTTGAACAAATTGATTAAGTTGAAAATACCAAATGGGAATAAAATTGAGTAGCAAGCAACAAGATAAATAGTCTGATACATTTGCTCCCGGCATCCCGGGGATCTGATAAGTGTTTGAGTAAAAAGTTTGCAGGATAAAATCATGTTGAGGAAGCGGTGTTGTCGGTGTTGGCCTTGGTGGCTTCATTTTCTGTGGTGGTCTTGGTAGCCTCCGCCTCCGAGCTGGCATCAGCTGTCTTCGCGGCTTCCTCTTCGGCGCTGGCGTCGTGCTCGGTGGCTACCTGGTCTGAGGTGGCCGTGGCCACCGAGACAGGTCCTGTTGCCAAGGAAGAACCAGAAGCTTGGCCGTGGGGGCGTACCGTGTCGTCGAGGGCGGCTCCTGATGAGGTGCCGAACTAGAGGGCGGCTGTGTCGATCTCCTCTACCTCTTCATCGCTACTCGCGACGACCGCGGCCTTCCCTTTCCCGGCCTTGCCCCTAGGCGAATCGAAGAAGCCCAAGTCCAGCTCGGAATCTGATCCTTCGCCCTCCTCCTCGTCCTCCTCCACCTCGGTGTCGGGTTCAGTGAGGCCGTCGATGAAGGTTGCCGTGTCAGCATACTCCGCAACCTCATGCGCAATCAGCTTGCGCATGGTCACGCAGCTGGGGTCCGTCTCCCACTTGGAATTGGCGCGCTTCCCGCGGATAATCTGCATGTTCAAGTTCTCATACCAGGAGGCAACGCAGAGCAGCATCAAATCAGCACCCGCCCGAGCTCCCGAGGCGCGCCACTTCTTCAATTCGGCCTTCACGTTGCGCAGCTTCAGAGCAAGGCCACAAATAGTTGTTGGCGCAGGATCCTGAGGCCAGAAGAGCTCGTGGAGCTGAAAGCCGGTGCGCACCAGGTCAGTGCCCACGCCGGCTAGGCGTTCGAGCTGCCCTCGCATCACCAGCATGCTATCCTCAATCTCGGCTCTGGTGTCCGCAGCCTAGCCCTTCTCAATACGAGCTGCTTGGGCCTTGGCCAAAGCAGGCGCGCAAGAGGACACGATGTCAGGGAAGATTTCTGCAAAAAGCAAGTGAGAAATTCAGTAACAGAATTAGAGAGGAGGTAGGACCGAGAAGAAGAGATGCAGAAAGGAGAAAACTTACTATTCAACTCGTGGCGTAGCCCCTGCAGCTGGCTCTTCCATGCTTCTTCATTGGATACATGCTTCTCCTCGAGCAAGCGGAGCCCATCCAGCTGAGTAAAGAGCCCAGCATTGGCTTTTGTCAGCACCTCGCACTCCTGCTCGAGGGCTTTCACCTTGGCGTTGGCTGTTGTCTCGGCCTTTGCCTTCTCGGCGATGACTCTGTCCCTCTCGGCACCAAGGTTGATAGCATCCTGGAGTGCCTTCTACAGCTGGAGTTGCAGTTTCTCCATCTCGGTAGCGTGCTCACTCTGCAGAGCAGCAGATTGGCTTGCCAGTTGCATCTCCACCTCGGCAGGCTTGAGGCAATCTTGATGCTCCTCGGCAAATTTCTTATGATCTTCGGCGGAAAGCAAGAGCACGATCAGCGGAAAAGCAAAAGAAACAGACACAAGGGCGAACCGAGTAGACAGTGGTTTACCTTCAAGCTTCTTGATGGTGGCCTCGCCATTCTCAACAAAGGCACGGCAGTTCGCGTGCTCGTCAGCCAGGGCTTTCAGTTTCCCTGCAGAGTAGGAATGGTTAACGCAAAAAAGCAGAAGCGGGCGTAAACAAAAAACGCAAGAACCGCGTAGCTAGAAGCATACCTTCAACTTTAGACAGCCTCATGGTGCTGTTCATTACTTCCTTGTCGGCTGCCTCGGCAGCTACCTTCTCCTTCTCAAGGGCAGCAATACGCCTCTTGGCGACGGCATGGTTCCAGAGAAGTTGACGGTGCAAGTTAGTCCGCTTCAGTACGCTGTTCTGAAAAGAGAAAAGAAGATGAATCAGACAAAGAAGTTGAGATTCAACCCGAGAAGACGGTTACTCGAGAGAGTATTTGTCTACTCGGCCAGAATCTCGGGGACTGGGTGATGGCTAAGGAAAAGAAAGATGAGTAGAAAATAAGAAAAGATGCAACTCGGAAAGGATAAGTTAAGGCTTACCGCGTAAGACTGCTCGAGATCTTCTGCGTTCTTGCGGTGCACGAACATCTTGGCAGCAAGAGTGGCGGCGGTGGAGGAGACGGTCATGGGCTTGTAGCCCAAGTCCACCTTGTTCCAGTCGACCCGCATATGGTCGATGTCGCCCAGCGTGGTGCCATTCCAGTTGGTGTTGCCGAGAAGATTGTTGTCCCACTTGGCATCGATGAAACCAACCAAGTCGAGTACCTGCTCGAGGCTCTCGGATGATACCGCTTGATCCTGAGGTCCACGGGAAGCGATGGAAATAGACTTATCTTGATTGGGGGCTGGGGGCCCGGAGTTCACTGCCAATGCTTTCCTTCCTTTTGTAAGAGCAATCTTCCGGTCCTTGTCGGAAAGGCCGATTTGGTGCTGATGGCTAACTTTCACCATGTAGTCCGGATAGCAGGGCTGGTCAGCTATAGCAGCGGCGGCGGGAACCGCATTGGGATTGCGGATAACCAGCTGCCCGGGCTGGCCAGCTGATGTCGGCGGCGGCATGTCGGCAGCTCTCTTCTTTGCTTTCTCCTTCTGAGCAGTTGGCTTCTCGGAGATTGGCTTCTCGGCCTTCTTTTTCTCGGTGTCTTTCTTCTCAGCCGTCTCCTTCTCAGCTCTCTCCTTCTCGGCTGCCTCCTTCTCGGCAGCATCTTGGGCACTCTTCCTAGTAACCGGCTTGGCTGAAGGGCCGGTTGCAGCTTTGGGTTGCGGCACCAGGGAGGAGTCCGGCTGGGCGCCACCTTGGTCAGTTGGTGGCGCCAGGGACGCGTTGTCCGATGCGCCGTCTGGCTGGGCGCTACTCTGCGCGGCGTCTGGTTGCACGTCGCTCAGAGGGTAGAGCCCAGTCGCGTCTTCTACCCGCTGCTCAGCAGCAGGATCTGGCTGGGAGATATCCATTGCATCCACCCGCGCCTGGGACGCAGGATCTTCTTACTCAGCACCCCCTGTGGCTGGCTGCTCCTGTTCTGCTCCTGGCCGCTCTAGGGCAGCGTCATCATGCATCTCTTGATCTTGGTTCCCCTCGGCGGTGTTGGCCGGAGGGGAAGGTGGCTTCTCTTGATGAACAGTGTCCTGCGCCTCCTGCTCGGCGCGGGATTGCTGCTCTGGGTCGGTGATTTGGGCATCAGTGCCCTGTAGTGGTGCGTTGGCGGTGGTGTTCTCATCATCGTCGAGGTTGATTAAATTGTCAACGTCGACGGCGGTCTTCTTCTGGGTCTCAGTGGACGAGAGAGCGGCGTCCGCGTTCAAGGGGGCTCTGAAGAGGAAATTGCGTTCAGAAATAGGAAGAGGACAAAGGAAATTGAGAAGAAACAGTGAAGTACAAAATTGGGAATTAACCGAGAAGAAACTTACGCCTTGGTGGAGGGAATCGTTCGTCTTGTTCTCTTCACGACCTTCTTGGTCGCCTTCTCGGTCGTCTTCTTCTTCTTGGCGGGGGGCTCTAGGGCGCCACTGCCTGTCCGCTTGCGGGTAGCAGGTGCAGCAACTGAGAGAGGATTGGCCTCAAGGGCTCTCTCGTCCTCATCCTCGTTATCATCCTCAGCATCTGCACCATCTGTGAAATAAAGAGGAATAAAAACATTTCAGAAACAGCAGGCAAAGGGCTAGTGTCTCTCGCAGACAAAAAGCGTGAATTCAGTTACCCTCCAACTCGTCATCGGACCAATCGCGGAGAGATGTTTCGGCAGGCTGCTTCTCTGTCGAAGGGGAATGAGGAAGATTGATCTGGTCCGCGGTCTCGAGGGAGGCCTGGTCATCTTCTTCTCGGTCATCTGACCAATTGCCCTCGAAGCGTTCGCAGCTCTCAGCTTTCTGGCGGTCAAGAACCTGAAGAACAGGGAAGTGTCGCGAGTTAACCGAGTAGCACGAAGGCACTATACCCGAATAGGCGTGCAAACACAAAGCATACTAAGCCTAGGGAAATTTGCTGCATATCCTACTCGGAAAGGCGTGCAAGGATCAAGCATATTTAGCCTAAGAATTTCTTATAAGTATGCTACTCGACAAGGCGTGCAAACATCAAGCATACTAAGCCTAAACAGTTCTGATAAGTGCTCTACTCGATGCGGAATGCAATTGCTAATCGCAGTAGGAAGAGGAGAATATCTACTCGGATTGCATAAACTGGAAGCAGAGAAAGGGGAACATACCCGTGGAATCGGCTTCGTGCGGCTGAAGGGGGTAAACCCATACTCCCAATCGTCGCGGAGGCCCGTGGTCAGGATGGACCTCGCGTGCTCGGCGACGTCCGCGTTGCTGAGCTCGAACGTGGTCGTTCGAGTGCAATCGCGGGGGCCTCCCAGGTAGCACATTGGATGGGAGCGCTGCTGCAGAGGCAGCACTCGGTTCTTGATCCAGCAGGCGACGGGGTCGTCGCTCCTGAGGCCCTCTCCGATTAGCGCAGCAAGCCGCTCCTCCATCTGCACGGCGTTGCGGTCGTTGGAGGGCTTCGTCTTCCAGTTCTGCCCAGACGGAGCTCGGTTGCTCCAGGCGGGCAGGTTGATGCGGTCCGTCACCGGTCCCCAATTCGTGGCGGGGATGTTCTTCACGTAAAGGAAAGATTTCTGCCACATACGAACGGAATCCAAGCCCTTGATACGAGGGTGGTTGGTTCCCGTCCGCTGCAGCATCATGGCGCTGCCGGTGTCGGTTACCCGACTGCCAGTGGCCGCGCCATCCTTCTTCCCCTTGTTCTGCTGACGAAGATGGAAGTACTTCAGCCATGTCTGTACCGTGGGGCGGACGCCGAGAAAGGCCTCGCACACCACGGTATGATAGGCGAGGAAGACGACCGCATTCGGAGGGAGGTGATGCATCTGGACACCGAAGTGATCCAGGAAGGAGCGGAGAAAATCAGACGCCGGCAGGCCGAATCCTCGCGCGAAGTGCGCGAGGAAGACGACATGCTCGCCCTCCCGCGGGGCCGGAACGAGTTCGCCGTCGGACGGCCGGCACTGAACACCAGGAGGAACCCTCCGGGTGTTCACGAGCTAGGAGCAGTCGTCGACGGTAACATCAGAACCAGCCCAGCCGGCGCGAGCAGCCATGGCGGCGAGCGAGAAGGTGGTGGAAGATTGGGAATGATCTGGTGGAGAAAACGAGTCTGCGGCGGCGCAAAGAGTTGCGCGGCGGAGGAGAGCTCAGCGGCAGAGAAGAAACAGAGGAGCGAAAGAGGAAAGTACAGAGGTGGGAGAAGGGGAAGTTACCGATGGGGGTATTTATACCCTCGCCTCGGATTACCGTTACCATCGGGGTAGTGGGATCGATCGTGGCCATAATTCTCGTGTGGTGGGGCCTGTGGCCGGATAGAAACGCACGCAAGCGCGGAACGCGCGCGTAACGGCCACAGTTGATCCCACGACCAGATCGTGGCCTATTACTGCGTTTGATGGGACATGACGAGCCGGGGGGCCCACCCCGTGAAAACTGGGCGCGTGGCGCGTCGTCTCCTGGGCAGCGAGACGTCGGGGTCACGGATGCTTGACACGTGTCCAGTTGTGACACGGAAGGCTGGATTGTGCTCTGCGCTGCAGAGACTCTGCTTAAGAATTTCTCTAAGTCCTTTGACTCGGACACAGAGTAGAAAGCTGGTGCTACTCGGAAGACAGGAAACTCAAAGTACTTTCTAGAGTACTACTCGGGGTTTCTTACTCGGCATCTTGAGGTTCAAGGGTTGTGTTGCAAAGATTGGTTTTAAGCTGGCAGAGCCTAGTGAACGAGTTCGCAAGACTCTACCAGCTTCGGGGACTGCTGTCGGGGGGTTACCCCCGAGTAGGGTAAAGACAAGTGGTAAAAGCAACTATCAGAAGAGAGGTTTGGTCGAGTAGCCGCCTACCCGGTACTTGCTACCCGGTCGACTGCTACTCGGTCTCACCTCAAGATGACCAGAAGGAGATATCAATCAAGTTCTGTCCATTCGAGTAGAAGAGTTGGCCCGAGTAAAAGTGGCGGGAACCTACTCGGGCCAGAAAGTCAAAGGAGCCGTTCTGACACAGGATCCCGCGTATCCTGGGTCCGTACTTGGCACTATTCGAACTACTGTTCATCTGGGACCGGCCTGCCTGACAGTGACAGCATGGAGGCAGGCCGTCGCAGGATAAGGGGGCCCCACTCTGTGTTTGGCACAGTGATACCAGTCTGTCCCCTTGGTTTTGCCCAACGACTTTCCGGATGCAGCCAAGATTAGGAACCAAAGCTGTCAGCGGGAACTCGGAAGAAGGACGATGTGCACACTATGTCGACACTTGTCCATGTTTGGACGTACCTGGCTGGGCACCGTGTATATAAGGTGCCCCGCCGCCTCCTGCGTGAGGGATCGCATGAGGGATCGCATGCTGGAACACATTGTGACCTAATTCTTGACCTAGTTCATCACGTAGAGAGGAGAGTGGCTACTCGGTAGAAAGAACATTGTACTGTGGCTACTCGGTGAGACACCAGAATACATAGAGAAAGGCAGGAGTAGGGGTTTTACCTCCTCACGAGGGCCCTGAACCTGGGTAGATCGTGTTGTTTGCAGTGTTTGCTTCTTACCTCACGCGGCTACTCGTCGCGTGATCCCTCCCCGAGCACCTCCAGCGTCCTTCGTCCCCACATCTTTAGCCATCCCATGGAATCTGCCGTGACACCACCACGACAATATATGAGCAGATAACAGGTTATGCTTGCCTTGGTTATAAAAAAACCAGATAAAGATCTTCTGGAATAAGAATTGATGGCCTTCTCTTCGGAGTCACGTTCTACCGACGGGGAAACAACCACCAAAAAGAGGAATAACAATCAACACATGGCATCGATGCAATGCACAATATGTATGCATAAGAAAATTAATGCATTGAAATGAAGCCCTAAACATGTTCGTTGGGTTGCTAGGGTACGTATGTCAGTTAAGCAGTTTTACTGAAATTTGCCCGAAATGGACCTCGGAGGGCAATTCGGACGATTATGAAAGTGAGTGCAATATAAAGTGCTCAAATGGGTTTAAACACATCATAACTAGGATGCATTTGTCATTTTGAGCAATTTGGTATATAACTTTTAATTTTCTAATTTTAGTGAATAAAAACTTATTTTTCTATTTTAAATGAATTAAACAGCATTAAATAAATGCTCATTTTTGGACTTTCTCAAACATGTGTGAAAAAAGTATATTTGGGTAGCTTACATTTTTCTGACCACTTTGGTACCTTCCTTTTATTTTTCTGGGTAATATTTCAATAGTTATTGATTTTACAAAATAAACCATTTTTCTGGAATTATTAAACAGAGGGGATATGACATCACTGTGATGTCACTGTGACATCACAGTGCTCTGTACTCACGGATGATCTTCAAATTCAACGAAAATAGCGCGAAATCGAGGGAACAAACTATACCATAACGGAGAGGAGCTCGAGGGGAGTTGAGGGATGCCAACCGGTGACCAAATGGTCGCCGGAATGGCCGGCGGCGACCATTGGCACGGCGGCGGGCGGCGGAGCTCGACGGGGAGTTGAACCAGAGGGCGAGGGAGAGATTGGAGGGGTCCGGGGAGCTCACCATGGCGCTAGGAAGCTCGTGGAGGGATCAGAAGGGGCAGGGGCGGCCGGAATCGGCCGCATCGAGGCCGGCGGCCGGAGCTCGGGAAGAAGCGTGCGATTCTCTTGATTGAGACCATCCCAGGAAACGGAACTCGATGGGAAGGTGCAAGGCAGCCTAGTGAACCTCTTCGGAAGCTCCGTTGGGCGCGGGGAAGCTTAACTCAGCGGCGATTCGTCGGCGTCCGTACGGTAGGGCTAGGTTTCGGTTGCTGGAGGGAGCAGAGGGAGAGAGGAAGAAAGTCGAGGGGATAGGGAGAGAGAGGAGAGCATGGCGCTCTCTCCTGGGGGGTCACCTGCGCAGGGGGAAGGCGGTAGCAGCACGTGGCGTCGACGGCCACGGAGCTGCTCCTACTGGCACGAGGAGGAATACGATAAAACTTCGTTTTTCCGAAAACCCCCCCAGGAAAAAATTAAAACTGCAAGGAACTCCTTTTTTTCTTTAAAAACAGAACAGAAAACAACGTTTTGGGGACCTTTTGTGAACAGAAAATTTGGCAAAAATAACTTTTGGAAAGCTTACGAAATTTACAACAACAGCATGTGTTTCTTTGGTGTATTTGAAATATTTTCCGACACAAAATTTTGGGAACCAAAATAGGTACTATTTGTGGGATTTTCTCAAACCATTTAATTTCATAATTTAAATTGGTTTCAATTTTTTTCATGCATGTATGAGATGCCAACAACACCACAACCCTTTGGTAGCAAAAATTGGGATGTTACAGTAGTCCTGGAACCCGCTAGAGAGAATCCGACGCCGATGAAGCCCTAACACAGAGAGTGATTGAATATTGGTCATACAAGACCCATGCTAAACTATAACACACATGGTATGTCATACCATGTGTTGTGGTGGCATTCAGACGTCCGAAGCCCCTCTCCGGAGAATCCCTAGCCCCGTTGGGGAAAAAGACAGAAGTACTGTTTTAGCTCCTCTACATGAGGCCGATGGGGGTAGCAAAGTGGAACAAATTGCTTGATTGTGTTAGTTTAGGACCAAGTAACACCCAATACAATGGTATGTCCCACCTCTTGTCAATATTCCCCCCGTTTCGTCAGATCCAGGAGTTTCGGGCTCTAAGTAGTCCTGGAACCCGCTAGAGAGAACCCGACGCCAGTGAAGCCCTAACACAGAGAGTGAGGAAATATTGGGCATCCAAGACGCATGCCAAACTCTAACACACATATTATGGCATACCATGTGTTGTGGTGGCATTCAGACACTCCGGAACCCCTCTCTGGAGAAACCCTAGCCCCACTGGGAAAAAAGACGGAACTGCCGTTGTGGCACCTCTACGTGAGCCTAAAGGGGGTAGAAAAGTGGAACCAATTGCTTGGTTGTTTTAGGTTAGGCACAAAGAACACCCAAGACAATAGTAGGGCCCACCTCTTGGCAAGTTCCCCCCGTTCCGTCAGATCCGGGAGTTTTGGGCTCTAAGTAGTCCTGGAACCCGCCAGAGAGAATCCGACGCCGGTGAAGACCTAACACAAAGAGTGAGGGAATATTGGGAATCCAAAACCCATTCCACACTCTAACACACATGGTATGTACTACCATGTGTTGTGGTGGCATTCAGACTCTCCGGATCCCCTCTCCGGAGAAACCCTTGCCCCGTTGGGGAACAAGGCGGAACTGCCATTCTGGCTCCTCTACGTGAGCCAAAAAGGGGTAGCAAAGTGGAACCAATTTCTTGGTTGTGTTATATTAGGTCCAAGGAACACCCTAGACAATGGTAGGGCCCACCTCTTGGCAAGATTCCCCCCATTCCGTCAGATACGGGAGTTTCGGGCTCTAAGTAGTCATGGAACCCATGAGAGAGAATATTACGCCGGTGATGCCCTAACATCGAGAGTGAGGGATTGGGAATCCAAGACCCATGCCACACTCTAAAACACATGGTATGTAATTACATGGTATTTGGTGGCACTTAGACGCTCGGGAGCCCATCTCCGGAGAAACCCTAGCCCCGTTGGGGAAAAAATGGAACTACCATTCTAGCCCCTCTATGTGAGCCGGCAAAGGGTAGCAAAGTGGAACCAATTGCTTGGTTGTGTTAGGTTAGGCCCAAGTAACACCAAAGATAATGGTAGGGCCCATCTCTTGGCAAGATGCCCCCTCTGTCAGATCCGTGAGTTTCGGGCTCAAAGTAGTCCTGGAACCTACGAGAGAGAATCCTACGTCGGTGAATCCCTAACACAGAGAGTGAGGGAATCTTGTGCATCCGAGACGCATGCCACACTATAATACACATGTGATGGCATACAATGTGGTGTGGTGGCATTCAGATGCTTTGGAGCCCCTCTGTGGAGAAACTCTAGCCCCGCTGGGGAAAAAGGCGGAACTGCCGTTCTGGCGCCTCTATGTGAGCCGGAAGGGGGTAGCACAGTGGAACCAATTGCTTGGTTGTGTTAGATTAGGCCCAAGGAACACCCAAGGCAATGGTAGGGCCCACCTCTAAGTAGTCCTTGAACCCGCCAGAGAGAATCTCATGCCGATGAAGCCCTAACACAGAGAGTGAGGGAATATTGGGAATACAAGACCCATTCCACACTCTAACACACATGGTATTTCCTACCATCGGATTTGGTGGCATTCAAACGCTCCGGAGCCCCTCTCCGGAGAAACCATAGCCCCGCTGGGGGAAAAGACGGAACTGCCATTCTGGGCCCTCTACGTGAGACGGAAGGGGGTAGAAAAGTGGAATAAATTGCTTGGTTGTGTTAGGTAGTCCCAAGGAACACCCAAGACAATGGTAGGGCCCACCACTCGGTAAGATTCCCCATGTTCCATCAGATCCGGGAGTTTTGGGCTCTAAGTAGTCCTGGAATCCGCCAGAGAGAATTCGACGCCGGTGAAGCCCTAACACAGAGTGTGAGGTAATATTGGGAATCCAAGACCCATGACACAGATTGTATGGGATACTATGTGTTGTGGTGACATTTAGACGCTCCGGAGCCCCTCTCCAGAGAAACCTTAGCCCCGTTGGGGGAAAAGGCGGAACTGCCGTTCTGACCCCTCTACCATGAGCTGGAGGGGGTAGAAAAGTGGAACCAATTGATTGGTTGTATTACTCTGGGCTCAAGGAACACCCAATACAATGGTAGGGCCCACCTATTGGCAAGATTCCCCCCGTTCCGTTAGATCCACTTGTTTTGGGCTTTATGTAGTCCTGGAACCCGTCAGAGAGAATCCGACGCTGGTGAAGCTCTAACATAGATAAACAGGGAATATTGGGCATCCAAGACCCATTCTACACTCTAACACACATTTCCACCCTTCTTCTTTGGCCTACACACCATGGACCAAGCATCATGAGAATTAGCCTTTTCTTTTCCTTTTTTGCTCCATAAACAATGCCTTCTAGCTCTATCAATTACTTCAATAACACCAACTGGAATAACCAGAGAGAGCATGTAATAGGTGGGCAAAGAAGAGAGAACAGAATTCACCAATACCAACCTATCTCCATAAGAAAGGAAAGAAGATGTTGCAGATAATCTTCTTTCAACTCTATCAATGAGAGGGGGAAAATCCTTGATGGTGGGTTTAGTAGTGCATGTCGTTGTGTGGAGAAGACAGATGCCATGGGATGGCTTAAGTGTTGGGGCCGATGGACGCTGTAGGTATCCCGGGAGGGATCGCACGGCGAGTAGCCGCGCTCAGGTATCACTATCACTGCAAACAACAAGAACTACCCAGGTTCGGGGCCCTCGTGTGGAGGTAACACCCCTACTCCTGCCTATCTCTCTGTATTTATAATCTCCGAGTAGCCACAGTACAAACTTGTCTCTCAGCCGAGTAGCCACTCGGCAGTTCTCTCTCGCTCTAGTGCTGGTCCTTGTAATAATGTGATCTGGAGCAACGTCCCTCACGCAGGAGGGGGCAGGGCACCTTATATACTGGTGCTCAGCCGAATAAACAAAGACTAAAAGGTACAACTTGATGGGACACGCCCTCTACAAAATAGAGCACGCCTCCGGCTTCTCGCCGACCCGGGTGCGGGAAGTCGCCGCGTCGTTCGGCATATGGGACCTGTCCACCCTGTCAGTCTCACAGGGTAGGCCCTAGGACCTGTCATGTCCCCTCTGTCAGTGACAGGACTTGACAGGCGCCTACCTCACTATAGCCACACCGTAGCGCGGATAATCACGCGCTCCGTAACTTGAACCGCACGCCTGTACGGCTACAGGATACGCGGGATCCTGTCAGAACGGCTCCATTGACTTCTCGCCCGAGTAGGAACGCAACCCATCTACTCGGACCATAACTTCTCTATTCGGAAGAATACAATCTTCCTTAATATCTTCTCTTGGCCTTCAGTATTTATGACCGGATAGGGACTATCGGGTAGAGGGTACCCGGGTAGCCACCAACCCGTCCAACAGTACTCTGATCTTTGCTTTTACCACTTGCGTTACCCCTACTCGGGGGTAGCCCCCCGATATTAGTCCCCGAAGCTGGTAGAGTCCGGTGAACTTGTTCACGGGGCCCTGCCAGCTTAAACCAAATTTGTCTTCTCGAAATAGTAATGCCGAGTTGTACCTCCACTTGGATCAAGGACTCCTTCTCTACTCTCTCCAACTGTGGTTACGAGAGAAACTTTCTTGTAGCCGAGTAGAGTAATCTCTCTACTGCGCGGCCGAGTAAATTGACTTAGTGAAATTTCGAACACGATCCCGCTGGATCAGACCAAATCCATCTTCTCGTGTCGCTACTGGGCACGTGTCAAGCCCACGTACCCCGACGCCTCGGTGCCAGGGACACAGCAGGCCACGCGCCCTTCACTGCAACCAGGGCCCACGGCCCGTTAGGTCACGTCGACCGGGTACTCGAGAGCCCACGATCTGGGACGTGGGATTAACTGCGCCTGTTACGCGCGCGTTCCGCGCTGTGTGCGGTTCTAACGGGCAGTTAACCCACGCCGCACGATCAATGCCCACGATTGATCCAGTAGTAAGTGCAACGTGCGGGGAGAGATAAATACCCCCGCGCCGCCTGCCTGTTCTCTTTCCTCCGCATTTCCCAATCTCGCCTTCCCCTCTTCGCAGTCGCCGCCGTCGAGCACAGCGCCACTGCGAGCACTCACTGCGCCGCCACCGTGAGATCTGAGAGCAAGCATCCCGGCGCGCCATCGCCGCCAACCTCAATCTCCACGAGCTCTTCATCTCCTTCCAGCAACCTCCCTTCCATGGCTCCGCACGGAGACGAGGCGGTTTCCGCCCGAGCCGGCTGGGAGGGCTCGGACGTCACCGCCAAGGACTGCCAATGGCTGGTAAACACCCGCCATGTTCCTCCCGGCGTGGTTTGCCGGCATCCTGGCACCAAACTCGTCCCAACAACTGAGAAGGACGAGTATGTCGTATTTCTGTCCCAATTCAAACGCGGCTTCGGCCTTCCCATCTCAAAATTCTTTGCTGATTTCCTCCGCCACTTCGGCCTCCAGCCACACCATCTTCCACCAAATGCTATCGTCATGCTCTCCATACACGCCACCGTGTGTAAGGCCTTCCTGGGTGTCTACCCAACTGTCCACACATGGGCAAGATACTTCTTTCTCCGCAAGCAAAGTGTTCCCGATCCTGGCAACACTAAAGCCCCTCGCACGATGACCCAGACGGGTAGCGCGATGATGTTGCAGCGAAAGACCGGGCACCACCCGCGGGTGCTCGGATTGGAAACCGTGCGCAAGTGGCAGCGCGGCTTCCTCTACGTGAAGAACGTGCCCGCCGAGAAGGGCAAGCCCATCGAAGACCGGATAGGGCTCCCTAAGTTCAAGAACGCGCTGCCCACCGGGCAGAACTAGGGCTATGATCCAAAGAAGACCGTCCCAGACGTCCTCCAGGTCGAGAAGCGCTTGACCGAGTTGGTGGCAGAAGGGCTCCTTCAGGACGATCCAATCGCCTGTTGGATCTCGCGCCGGGTACTCCCGCTCCAGCATCGAGCACACAAGATGTGCCACATGGGAGGTCCTCGGGATTGCACCAGGACGACAACCTTTGAGCTCAGCAAGGCTGAGGTGGCCATCTGGGCCAGGTCTATCATGCAGACCACGCTCACCGACAACTGGGCACACGGTTTCGCGCGAGCGGCCCTTTGGCCTGCCGCCGCGGTATAAAATGGCCCGCCCCGCGCCTGCCTTGGCCACATTGCCATCACTGTCGCTCCCCCTCACCATCAATCTCCTCTGCCTCGCCGTCGCTCCCCCCCTTTCCCCGCCGATGGACGCCCTTGCCGCCAACGGCTTCCCGCGTCGTTCCTTGTTGAAGCACCAGGCGCGCGCTGATGAGGGAATAGTAACCCGGTGTGCCAGTTCCCGGGTGTGACCCGGCCCAAACGACGGATGGACCAAATCCGGCTAAGGACAAAAAAGCTTCTAGAGGGCCCAGGACTTGTAAGGATCGTAACCCGGATTGTGGGTTACGGTAAGGAAAGTTAGGGTTCGTATGAAGAGTTCGAATAGGACTCGAGAAGCGCTTTGTAGGGCAAGCCAAGGGGGATATGAGTACTATATAAACCAACCCCTGGGCTTCGCCTAAAGGAGATTCAAGTCATAGTTGTAATACCTGTTATCGAGTATCCAGTATAATCATATCGAGAGCCGGCGAGTTGTTTTCCGGTTCTTAGATTGCTTTCGCCATGTTCTCCTTCGAGCTAAACCCTCTCCCAAATACCTGTGTCGACTTGCCCCAAGATCAGTTACCCCAGGTAACATCTGCCGTGATTATCCCACGACAGTTGGCGCCCACCGTGGGGCCTGCGTCCAAAGGTGTTTACATCACGGGAGAAGCTCGGAAGAGCATGGAGAACTTCGTCGTCGGCGAGATCTACTCCAATGGCGAAGGAGAAAGAATAGTGGACAGTTCCGGGTGGGAGTTGGACCCGGATCGCTGCGAATCTGGATCCGTGGTGTCAATCGGCCAAATCAGTATCTTCATCGGCATGGTACGTACACTCAATTTGAAAGGACAATATCATGTGCATGTTACAGGAACTTCCAGCAGGGACAAAAAGGCGTTAAAACAAACAGCGAATCTATCCTCCTCGGCCACTCCGGAATACTTGAGGTGGGCAGAGCAAGAGGTAACATGGAGCAGAAGAGATCATCCAGAAGGAGTAGAGCACCCCGGAACTTTGGCGTTAGTGGTTTCGCCACAGGTCAATGGTTATGAATTGAAAAAGGTATTGATGGACGGAGGGAGCAGCATCAACATCCTATATTGGGAAACCTTCTTGCGCATGAACCTCAAGGAGTTTCAGCTACAAAAAAGTTCGACGGTGTTCCATGGGATCGTGCCGGGTCATTCGGCACGCCCCGAAGGGAAAATTGCCTTGGAAGTAGTCTTTGGAGAATCGGTAGATAACTATCGGGTGGAGTGGCTTACGTTTGAAGTGGTCAAGCTGCATAGCCCCTACCACGCTCTGTTCGGAAGGCCGGCTTACGCTAAATTCATGGCTAGGCCGTGCTACGTATATTTGCAGTTAAAAATTCCAGGCCCCAAGCGGACCATCACTATCCATGGAAACCGAGATATAGCAGCAGAGTGTGATGAGGGAGATTCGGTGATGGCCGAGCAAGCCTGCAGAAAGGAAGAGCTTAAATATTACCGGTCTCAGGTGGATCCGGAAGATGGCACGGCATTGAGAAGACCAGATTCTGAAGACGAAAGAGTGAAATTTAAGGCGGCTCAAGACACCAAGAAAGTAGATTTTGTGGAAGGAGACCCCACCAAGCAGTTCACTATAGGGTCCAATTTGGAAGACGCACAAGAAAAGGCCCTAGTGGAATTTATACGCTCAAATGCGGATGTGTTCGCCTGGACACCCAGCGACATGCCGGGTATCCCTACCGAGTTGGCAGAGCACAGTTTGCATGTGGATCCCAGGGCCAGGCCTGTGAAGCAAGGTTTGAGAAAAATGAACGAGGAAAGGAGAAGAGCTATAGGTGAGGAAATCGCACGACTATTAACCGCAGGCTTTATCATGGAAGTATTTCACCCGGACTGGTTAGCGAATCCGGTTCTAGTGATGAAAAAGACAAATGAATGGAGGATGTGCATCGATTTCACGAGCCTCAACAAGCATTGCCCAAAGGATCCGTTCGCGCTGCCAAGGATAGACCAGATCATAGACGCGGTAGCCGGAAGCGACTTGCTATGTTTCTTGGACGCATATTCGGGGTACCACCAGATTAAACTCAAAAGGGAGGATTGGGAGAAAACCTCGTTTATAACCCCTTTTGGGGCCTTTTGCTACAAAACCATGACGTTTGGGTTGAAAAATGCGGGCGCAACTTATCAACGGTGTATTCAGAAGTGCTTCGAGGATCAAATTGGGCGTAACGTGCACGCATATGTGGATGATGTGGTTATCAAGACCCGGAAGGCAGAGACATTTATTGATGATTTAAAAGAAACGTTTAAAAACTTGAGGAGGTATCAGATGAAGCTTAACCCAACGAAGTGTGTATTCGGAGTCCCGGCCGGGAAGTTACTTGGCTTTATAGTCTCCGAGAGAGGAATTGAGGCAAACCCGGATAAAATCAAGGCCATACAGAATTTGAAGAAACCGGAAAATTTGAAGCACGTTCAAAAACTCACGGGGTGCGTGGCAGCCCTGAGCCGGTTCATATCCAGGCTTGGAGAAAAGGCAATACCCCTGTACCGGCTTTTGCGGAAATCAGATAAGTTCGTATGGGATCAGGAGGCAGATGAGGCGTTAGAAGCACTAAAGAAGCAGTTATCTGAAGCACCAGTACTAGCGGCGCCGGGTCCTAAAGAACCTATGTTATTATACGTGGCAGCCGGCCCCCGAGCCGTCAGTGCAGTGGTTGTCGTGGAACGCAAAGAAGATGGGAAAGGTTACCCGGTCCAGAGGCCGGTTTACTATGTCAGTGAAGTGTTATCGGAAGCGAAGCAGCGTTACCCGCATTGGCAAAAATTGGTGTTTGGGGTCTTTATGGCCAGCCGGAAGTTGAAGCCATATTTCCAAGAACATCCCATAACAGTGGTTAGTTCAATACCAATGTCGGATATCATCAGGAACTCGGATGCAACGGGCAGAATAGCCAAATGGGCAATAGAGATGGGAGATTATCATATAAGCTACGAGCCCAGATCGGCAATCAAGTCCCAGGCCTTGGCTGATTTCGTTAACGACTGGACGCACACTGGAATGGTTACCGCAGTTCCAAGTTCCGAGTCATGGACCATGCACTTCGATGGATCAAAGCAGTACGAGGGGTCAGGAGCCGGAGTGGTGCTGACATCGCCCAAGGGGGACAAACTAAGTTATGTGCTACAGATTCATTTTGATTGCTCAAACAACGTGGCCGAGTATGAGGCTCTGTTACATGGCTTGAAGGTAGCCAAGGAGATGAACATTAGAAGAATACGATGCTTTGGGGACTCAGATCTCGTGGTGCAGCAGGTGTCAGGAACCTGGGATAGGAAGGACGCCACTATGGCAGCGTATCGCAGGGAGGTTGATAGGGTTGCCGGGTCTTTCTCCGGGTACGAAGTGGAGCACATAGACAGAAGAAAGAACGAGGCGGCGGACGCACTCGCTAGACTCGGCTCGCGCAGGGAGCCGGTTCCACCTAATGTTTTCGTGGACGAGCTATGGCGGCCGTCAGTTAAATCCGAGTCTGAAGAAGAATTAGCAAATCGAGACCCGGACGTGGAGCTCGTGGCTACGATACACGGCGTCCCCGAATGGACGGAGCCATATCTGGCATACTTATCACGAGGCGAACTACCAGAACAGGAGGTACTAGCAAGACAAATCCTGAGGCGGGCAAAAGGATACGCTATTATCAATGGAGAGTTGTACAAGAGAAGTGCGGCAGGAGTCTTTTTGCGCTGTGTGACACCAGAAGAAGGCCGACAGATTCTTAAGGAGATCCATGAAGGTGATTGCGGGCATCACGCGTCCACAAGGTCTCTTGTGGCCAAGGCCTATCGACATGGGTTCTTCTGGCTCACAGCTCTAGCAGACGCGGAGCGGATAGTGGCAAGGTGCGACGGATGTCAAAGGTACGCTCGTCAAACTCATGTGCCGGCTATGGAGTTACGGACCATTCCATTAACTTGGCCATTCGCTATTTGGGGTATGGACATGGTCGGCCCCTTCCATATGTCACCTTGCAAGAAGACGCACCTTTTAGTTGCTGTTGATAAGTTTACCAAATGGGTGGAGGTTATGCCGGTCACCAATTGCGAAGCGGCCACAGCAGTCAAATTCCTGAAAAGAATTATATACCGGTTCGGGTACCCCCACAGCATAATTACCGACAATGGAACTAACATGTCCCTTGGAGAGATGGAAAAATTTTGTGGCAGCAATGGAATCAGGCTTGATGTAGCATCAGTAGCACATCCGCAAGCCAACGGGCAAGTTGAGAGGGCGAACCAAGAACTACTTCGTGGATTGAAGCCAAGACTGAGGGTTCCCTGTATCAGGGCCGCTGGGGCATGGGTTGAAGAGCTTCCTTCCGTGGTCTGGGGTATTAACACTACACCCAACCGATCCACCCAGATGACACCTTTTTTCATGGTCTACGGCGCAGAAGCGGTATTACCAAGCGACATCATTCATGATTCACCAAGGGTGGCAGCTTATGTGGAAGTAGAGAACGAGAAAACCCGGCAAGACGCCGTGGATATGTTAGAAGAACAAAGGGAGCAAGCCTTGGAAAGATCAGCCATATACCAGCAGGACTTGCGAAGATATCATAGTCGGCGGGTGAAAAGCCGGGTCTTTCAGGAGGGAGACTTGGTCTTGCGCTTGGTTCAGACAAACGAGGGAAGACACAAACTATCGCCACCATGGGAAGGACCCTTCATCGTAAGCCGGAGCCTGCATAATGGGTCATATTACTTGATAGATGCAAGAGAAGAATCGACCACACTCAACGATACTGCTCACACAACTGCACCTATGCAAGAAAGAGATAGACCGTGGAACGTGGCTCAGCTACGTCCGTACTATACTTAGCAGAAAAAGATGTAACAGGCAGCAGGTTCCAGACGCACTCTTTTCCTGTCCAGGGCACCCTTGGGGACTGGATGGGTTTTTAATGAGGCGGCTTGCTGGCCTAATTTTTTCATATCAAATAAAAAGGGATTATCAAGAAAAGAAGCAAGTGTTATTTATACAATGTGAATATTCAGGTCTTGAGGGCTGGTTGCTCATACAAGCACAGCTGTAAACTCAAAAAAGACCCGGCCTTGATGCCAATGAGTTATAGGGGCCGTCACTCGAAAAAACGAGTGCGGCTACAATCTTATAACCGGACAAAGAAGTCCAAATTTCTCGGCTATTCTTACTTAAGCTCGATGTGACTCGCAACGAAGTGGCATGATTCGTTCGCTTACGATTAATGTCGGTCATGAGACCCAAACGGGACTCGCTTGACCCCGTTTTCGTATTGATGTAACAACATGGTATCCACGCGAAAGCCGGCTTATAGTGCAAGATAGTCGAAAGGGTCATCTAAACCACAAGTTATGCAGAGTATAAGGCCGATAGCCGGAAACTCAACGATTATCAAGCATAACTTCAAGCCTCATAAAAACTGTCCTGAAGTCTTGGGCATTCAGTGACAGGCGAGTCATTTCCTTGAAAGAAAACAATCATGCATCCTAGACGCGGAAACCCGGACTGGGGACTTATGAGCTCTAAGGAAGAAACAGCATCATCCAGCCGATAAGATTAAAACGAGCCGCGCATCCGGGTCCTAGGAGCTTAGGGATTCAGGTGTAAAACCGATCCCTAGACGACAACACCTGGAGGACGGGTCTTGCTAAGGAAAGTATAAAAAAAAAACAGTATAAGGTATCGAGAATAAAGCAAGCGGATATCAAGAACAAAACAAATGCAAAGACATATTCATCAAAAGCGCAGAGGGGCGCAAAGTGCATCGGGAGTTTAAATAAAGTGTTACAAAAACCATAAAGTATCAAAAGAGCACAGGCGCTCTGCTTAAACGAATAGTAAAGCTGTTTTAATGATGCTTTGCCGGCTGACGTATGTGGAATGATAGGCATTACTTCAAGCTGCAGGATCCATCTTGGCCTTGCCCTTGTCGCCACCCGTAGTTGCGGCGCCACTCGGGTCAGCAGCAGTCCCGGGTTGTGCAGCAGAAGTTGCAGGAGCAGAGTCGGCCCCGGTCTTCTTAGCGGCCTCTTCCTTCACCTTGATCGCCTGCTCCTTCCAACGGGCAAGCATATCGAATGGCTGGGGGCGGTTCGCCTTGACAACCTTGTCATTAGCATCATAAGCAGGGAGAATCTCATCAATCTCTAAGCTGTCAGCAATAACGCTAGCCGGGTGGCGGACTTCTTTCTGAATAGCCTTGAAGTCCTTTGGCAAAAACTTGGACCCATCCAAGTTGAATTCCGGAAATCCACTCATAAGTTTGGCAAGTTGTAGCTTGGGAGCGTAGGCTTTAGCCAGTGCGAGCCCCCGGGTTACCCCGAATCGGCAGGAGGACCGTTTCCAGTGCCAAATCCACTCGGGGATCGTGGAGCAGAATTCCAGTAATCTCTTCATATTATCTGGCTTGACATCCGGCAGTCGCAACTCATCAAGTATCCAGCTAACTCCGCCGCAAAGTTGGCGAAGAGTATTCTTGATGGTTTTAAGCTTGGCAGCATCATCTTCTTCGGGGGCAGTATCACGTGGGCCTGCTAAAAAAGGCAAAAGGAGCAAAGATAGTAGGCACGCAAGCGCAGTTGGCAATCCGAGTCATAAAAAGGTGAAATTCAAAAATCTTACCAGTCGCAGTACGGTGAACATCAGCAATTTGAGCAGAAAGAGTTGTAAGTTTCTCCTTAGCCCTGTGAGCTCTCTTCCTGTACCTTTTCGTCATCTTTTGGCACCTGCGAGCCTCAGTCTCAGCAGCTTCACGAAGGGCCGTTTCTTTTCCAATACGCTTGGTGGACTTGGCCAGCTTCTTCTCCAACTGTGAAACATAGTCCTGTAAAGAAGCATGAAGAGGGATCAGCCAGAAATATTACGCAAAGTTCCAAGCAAGTTACCTAGTAATTTACTCGGAACTTGGGGACTAGGCATGGAAACAATTGATGATTAGTCGGGATTACCTCGTGCTTGGTTATTAAGGCATCTAGTATGTTTTCTTCGTCTCCCTTCAAGGTATGAAGGGCATCTAGCATTTGAGCAAAGGTCATGTCTTCAGGGTGAAGTTGAGAAGGGCCAGAGGATTGGCCCTCTTGTGGAGGAGTTGTTCCGGGTTTGGGGGTCGAAACCCGGATTGTTTGAACGTCCGGGATAGGAGAGCCCGACTTGGTCTCCACAATGATGTCTTCGTCCACTTCTTCAGAGGGCTGGGGGGAGGCAGTCTTTGGTGGAATTGGGTCCTTAAAAGGATCTTCTCCATTTCCGTCCTCGGCCTCGTCCTCAACCTCAACATCCATGTCATCACTCGGCTTCTCTTCTCCCTGCTCTTCTGATTCAGGGATATCCGGGTCGCTCAGCGTAACTGTGGCACTGAAGAAAAGAAGGGAGACATTGATCAATGGAATATACGGAAAAAAGAAAGGTAACCAGTATGAGAAAATGTAAGTAAAGGTAGTTTACCCGGTGTTCACGGCATAGTCCGGGGGAAGCTCGCCGCTGGAGGCGGATGACGTCGGCAAGAGCACTGGCTGAGGCACGCGAAGTTGCCCGGCAAGTGGATGATTGGGAGACGGATGACGTTGAGGAGATTGGGAAGGTTGAGCTGGAGGGGTACTGGCTCGATGAGTGGGTGAAGTGGAGATACCCGGGTTAAGGGGATCATCCCCCGGAGAATTCCGGGTCACCCTACGTTTAGTCGGGAGAGGGTCCTTCAAGAAGGATGAATGTGATAATCGCTCGTTAAGTTCATGCATAGCAGCAAAGGAGTAAGGCGCACGAGACATAGAAGAGAAGGGAACCTTTTCAACTACCCCTCTAGCCTTCCTTTTGTTTCCGACTGGGGGCTCCTGGTCAGACTCGGTGGCTTCCGGGTCATTTTCTTCTTCCTCCTCTTCATCCCCCGACCCTGAAAGCCGAGTAAGTATCAGATAAGAAAAATAACACAGACGAAAGGCAGGTGTAAAGGGTATGGGAGAGTACCCTCATCATCATCAACGGACTCGGTTTCCTCTTCAGGGTCTTGAGAAGGAGGGGGGTTTTCAACTTTCCAGAAGGGATCGTCATCCTGTGAACAAATAAACACAAGTGGTGGTTAGAGACTATAACGGATGAAAGTACTGAAATGAGAAAAAGGAGTCAGGTCTTACCGCTGGGGCGGGGTTTTCCCGGGTAAACGGGGGTAACCCGGTAGTGTTCTTTGTAACATCTAGTCTCTCCGTCAGGAAGCCCTTGATGGTCTTGTTGGTATTGCCGGCAGGGAAGTTCTTGGTGGAGTAGCGGAGGGAATCTGTGACGTGACCCGAATATTCGTGTAACAGCTTCGGGCGAATCGAGTTGGGCTGAACCCGGAAGTCTACCCAAGTCTTTATGAGATTGAGCCCAAGAAGGCCGTGGGTTGAGAGAGCCGCTAATTTGGCCAGAAGGGGCTGAATCGCTTCCCTATCAAGATCAGATGCAAAGGCGCTGAAAGACTCGGAGGGCTCGAGAAGGCTCTCCGAATAACCCGGTAGTTTCCTCTCACCCTCCGGAGAAGTGTCGTGGCAATAAAAGAAGGATAGTTGCCAGTTTTTGGCGTTGGAGTTCAGGTTGAGAGGTGGCATCAATGAGTGTTTGCGACGCTGGATGGATACCCCGCCGCAGGTGAGAAGTGTTCCGTTACCACTCTCATGGCATGGTTCGTATTGGAATAATTCGGTAAAAAGAACAAGGTTTGGTGGAGTGCATAAGTACGACTCGGACAAAACTATGAAGTGGGTGATGTTCAGCATAGAGCTAGGCCCTATGTCGAACACCCGGAGACCGTAGTGGCTCAAGACTTCCCGGAAAAAAGAGTGACCCGGAGGACGGAATCCCCGGGTCACATGCTCGGTAAAACAAATTACCTCGTTCCCGATAGGAGTGGGGCGGGTCTCATCACCAGGAGCCCTCCAGTGTATTTCCTTTTGAGAAGGAAGGATTCCTAACTCGGCCATCCCATCTAGCTTGGCCTTTGTCGTTGAAGATCGACCCCAGTTGGCAGAAGTGGTTTGAGAGGCCTTTGCAGAAGCCGGGTGTCTTCCTTGCCTTTTAGGAGCCATGGAGTTGACCTGCAAGGGACGGGAAATGTATGGAGTAAGGTTCGGAACATCAAATCATTCGAGTTTGGAGACATCAGGGCGTTGAAGGCTAAAATGAAACCCGGATAATGCACTACGATGTTAAGTGCGGAAGATTTTCCGGGTGTCAGATGAGGTTGAGTAAACTGTTAATTACTTACGCGTTGGGGTGAATTGGGTAAACATGGATGGTTGCCCATACCTTTATTATGGAGGGATTAGCTGGAAAAAGAGGATTTTCCGGGTGTTAATGCGATAGGCGGAAAGAACAAGGTGGAATGGATCTAGATCGAAAAGCTCGCAAGCAATCTTATGCAAAGTTGGATGGCCAATAAATGCGCGGGGATGAGCTGCGACTACGCATCAGGTGATTAAAGGAACTAAGGTCTACCGAAGCGGTTCAATTTGGTGATATCAGAAAATTAGTTTACGGGTTGACCCAGATCCAATCTTGGTCAGATTGAAAAGGCTGCGAGTTTCAATTGAATGGTTGAAGAGAGGCGTACCAAAGGAGTTGAGGTCCGAAGCGAGGGTGGTGCGTGGCGCGGCTTGAGTGTCGCGTCACGGCCCTCGATGAGGAAGCGCGGGTGTGACAACGGTGCTTGATGGCGGCGTTGGGTAGCTCGGGGGCGATTGCGGCCGGAGATGGCCTTATCTTTCGCAGCGTGCGCGAGCCTGGTGGCAGGGACTGCGAGGAAGCAAGGAGAGAAAGGATGTTGAGGCGAAGTGAAGGGCCTAGGGTTACTTTCGGTTAATATTTATAAGGGAGGCGGTGAGCTCGCCTGCGGCTGGAAAGCCGGAAGTTGCGGAGCAATGATTATCCGCACAGATTTGGTGTTGCGGGCGTTTGGAACGAGGTGGAATATTCCGTTGACAGGGAGAATGCGATTCATCCCGAGATATCAGGGATCCTTATCGAGAATAGGACCTTAATATCTTAGGATTCAAACTTGGAAAGGTCCGTTGAGCATTTGAGGAAGGATCGAGCTGTCGAATGACCGCTACGGAGCTGGGTCTAGTCATCTGTTAAAGTAACTTGACCCGGTTCACGTAAGCTTGGGCGTTTCATATCTTTTTAGGGAATAGCGAGCACTTCAAGGATGAATCTGTGAAGCCCGCGCTATCCTGGGGACTACTGATGAGGGAATAGTAACCCGGTGTGCCAGTTCCCGGGTGTGACCCGGCCCAAACGACGGATGGACCAAATCCGGCTAAGGACAAAAAAGCTTCTAGAGGGCCCAGGACTTGTAAGGATCGTAACCCGGATTGTGGGTTACGGTAAGGAAAGTTAGGGTTCGTATGAAGAGTTCGAATAGGACTCGAGAAGCGCTTTGTAGGGCAAGCCAAGGGGGATATGAGTACTATATAAACCAACCCCTGGGCTTCGCCTAAAGGAGATTCAAGTCATAGTTGTAATACCTGTTATCGAGTATCCAGTATAATCATATCGAGAGCCGGCGAGTTGTTTTCCGGTTCTTAGATTGCTTTCGCCATGTTCTCCTTCGAGCTAAACCCTCTCCCAAATACCTGTGTCGACTTGCCCCAAGATCAGTTACCCCAGGTAACATCTGCCGTGATTATCCCACGACACGCGCCCTCTTCCACGCCTAGTATCCGTGCCCGCCAGACATGCGCGCCGGGCACGGCTTCACCATAGGGTGCGCGTGCCCATTTCGGACGCGCCGAGAGTGAGCGACGCCTCCTGGGGCGCGGAGGTGCTCGCTCACTACTACGACAAGCTCACCGACGAGCAACGCGTCGACCCGGGCTAGGACCCGTCGAACAACGGCCGGTACGAGAAGGCGTTCAAGCGGATCCACACCGAGCGTTTGAACCGCTGGGATGGCCCCGGGCCGGCGCCGCCCGGCACCGAGTGGAACAAGACCGTCCGCGACGCGTTTTGGGCGCAAAGAGGCTTCTTCCTCGACTACATCCTGGCGCACATCCCCGCCGGCGACTCCCTTGACCCACACCCTCCGTCTGGGACCCGAGGCGTGCCACGACAATGCCCTTGTCGTCCCACTCCCTCTCCCGCTCCTCCTCCTCGTCAGGTGGAGGCCCGTCGCGCCGCTCCGCAACCACGCAACCGTTGCGCGTGCCGAAGCTGGAGCCGCGCACGTCAACTCCGCCATACCTGCGCGTCAAGCAGGAGCCCCGCTCGTCGGCGCGCCACGCTGGTGGCCCGCGCATCGGCGTGAGCGCCTAGTCCGCGCAACGCCTCTTAGCGCCGCCGCTGAAGAAGCCGGAGCCGCGCCCCCTGCCCCTGTTCGAGCAGATGCAGGCGCTCCAGGTGGCGAACGCCACCGACGACGACCCAGAGGGCGTGGGGCTGACCTTCGCCGAGTCTTCCAACGCCCCGCAGCCGATGTCCGTCGCAGCGGCATCCCCGTGTCCTGTCGTGGACATGGCGGCGATGACTGGCGCGTCGCTAATTGACCTGGACACCCTGGTGGCCAACGACGACGAGGAGGGGCCTAGCTAATGGCCGCGCGACGACGACGGTAGCGGAAACGACGGCGGGGACGACAACGACGACTTCGACGTGTTCAACTAGTTGAGGCACCAGGCGCGCGCCCACTTCCACGCCTAGTATCCGTGTCCGCCGGACATGCGCGCCGGACACGGCTTCACCACAGGGCGCGCGTGCCCATCCTGGGCGCGCTGAGAGTGAGCGACGCCTCCTGGGGCGTGGAGGTGCTCGCTCACTACTACCACAAGCTCACTGACGAGCAGCGCGTCGACCCGGCATAGGACCCGGCAAACACCGGCCGATACAAGGAGGCGTTCAAGCGGATCCACGCCGAGCAGTGGAACCGCTGGGATGGCCCCGGGCCGGCACCGCCCGCCACCGAGTGGAACAAGACCGTCCTCGACGTGTTTTGGGCGCAACGAGGCTTCTTCCTTGACTACATCCTGGCGCACATCCCCGCCGGTGACTCCCTTGGCTCACGCCCTCCGTCTTGGACCCGAGGCGCGCCACGGCGACGCCCTTGTCGCCCCTCTCCCTCTCCCGCTCCTCTTCCTCGTCCGCTGGAGGCTCATCGCGCCGCTCCGCGCCCACGCAGCCGCTGCGCGTGCCGAAGATGGAGCCGCGCACGTCAACGCTACCGCACCTGCGCGTCAAGCAGGATCCCCGCTCGTCGGCGCGCCGCGCTGGTGGCCCACGCATCGGCGAGAGCGCCCAACGCCGCTCAGCGTCTCCGCTGAAGAAGCCGGAGCCGCGCCCCCTGACCCTGTTCGAGCAGATGCAGGCGCTCCAGGCGGCAAACGCCACCGACGAGGACCCGGAGGGCGTGGGGCCGGCCTTCATCGAGTCTTTCAACACCCCACAGCTGATGTCCGTCGCAGCGGCGTGTGAGTGGCCCGTCGTGGACATGGCGGCGATGACTGGCCTTCGCGCCGCTAATCGACCCAGACGCCCCAGCGTCCAACGACGACGACGAGGGGCCTAGCAAATGGCCGCGCGACGATGACGGCAACGGCGACGACGGCGGGCATGGCGACGACGACGACTTCGACGTATTCAACTAGTGAACACATCGATTTAGTTTAATTTTAAGTTTAAATTTTATTCAAATATGTAAAATTTCCTAAAATTTGAATGAAATATAATGTTCTAATTTTATTTGTGTTATTTTTTGGGGCGTCGTCTGGGCTGCGAGTGGGGAGCTGCGCCCCAACGCCGGCTTCCTGTCTAGACAGCAACTGCTTGGCGCCCCTCCGGACGGCAACTCCGTGGCGCGACCGAAGATGCTCTAAGAGCATCTCCACTCGCGCCCCCAAAGGCCGCCCCCAAGGCTTTTCTTGTCCGGGCGGCCCCCGAGCGCGCCAGTCGCGCCGCCCCCAGTGGGCTTTCCCGTCCGGACGACCCCCAAGTTCCCGTCCGGAAGCCCAGCCCAACCCTGTCTCCCATGGGCTCTCGTGGGGGCGCCGGACGAGAAGCTGACCCCTGAGCAGCGCGCCGACCCCGCCTGGGACCCGACGAACCCGGCGAGCACGCCGCTGTACGAGAAGACCTTCAAGCGCATCCACGACGAGCGCTGGAACTGGTGGGACGGCCCCGGGCCGGCAGCGCCCGCTTCCGAGCGTAACAAGTACGGGTGCAACACGTTCTTGGCGCAGAAGGACTTCTCCATCGACGCCGTCCTGGCACACATCGCAGCCGGTGACAGGCCGCGCCTCCCATGGCCGACCCCCACTTTCTGAAACCCCAGACGCCCGACGGCGACGCCTTCCTCCTCCCTCTCACGTTGCTGCTCCTCCTCCGCCAGCGGTTTCTCGCGCCGCTCCACCCCGACACTGGGCGTCCCCAAGACGGAGCCCGGGTGTCCACGCTGCCGCACCTACGTGTCAAGCAGGAGCCGCGCTCCGGCGTGTCGACATGGCGTTTCGGCGGCCTGCACATCGGGGGCGGCAGCAGCGCCCAGTCTGCCCACCATCGCGCGGCGCCGCCGCTCCTCGTGCCCAAGCAGGAGCCAGGGATGCGCGTGCCCAAGCAGGAGCCGGGGCTGGGCGCTCCCCACCCTCTTCGAGCAGCTCCAGGCGGCGTCGGCGACGGAGGACGACCCGGAGGGCGTCGGGGCAGCGTTCCTCGAGTTCTACAACACGCCGCCGCCAATGTCCGACGCGGCGACGCACGCGTGGTCCATCGTCGACACAGCGGCGATGACTGGCGCGCCGTTGATTGACATGGACCCGCCGGTGCTGGCGGCCAATGACGACGAGGCGGGGCCGAGCCACTGGGGCGGCACCGGCGACGACGACGGTCGACGGCAGCAACGGCGACTACGACGTGTTCAACTTTTGTTTAGTTTAATTTTATGTTTTTAGTTTATTTTCGTTTAAATTTCATTCACATTTTATAAAATATCCTAAAAACTTGAATGAAATCGTCGTTTCAAATCTTCGGTTTCTTTTTCAGGGGGCTCCAGTTAGGGCTGCGAGTGGGCAGTTGTGCACTCCGTCGGCGCCGCGCCGTCCGGACGAGACCCAAAAAGGCCTATCCGTACGACAATCTGGGGCGCGAGTGGAGATGCTCTACTGCTGGAATACTAGAGACTATGCAGATGACGACAGTGGATCCAGCCAGGCTACCCATCGGAGGAAGGCAGGCTTGCCCTTTTCCCCATCCAACCCGCCTCGTCTCGCGCACGGCGTACCCCACCCGGCGCGCACACAACAACACCACGGGAAAAAGCAAAGCACGAAATCCCCCCACCCCCACCCCCACCGCCGGCTGCGCTGGTGCCCGCCCTCGATGGCTTCTGCTCCCAACATCGAGATGATCGCCTCCTCGCTCCGCAGCTGTTCCCTCAATGGTGGCTTCCGTCGCCGTGTCTGCCACCAGGACTCCGTCGAGGGCAGCGACGACAGCGAGGGATTCACCGTCGAGCTCAACTCCCAGGTCGCCCTGCCCTACCGCTGGCAGCAGTGTCTCGACATCCGGGTACGTACACGTTCGGATCGATTGTTCATTCCTTAGAGAGAGACGCCATGGATTGGGATCAAGCAAATGTCTCATTGTACAAGTAAAGTTCGATGAGCATCTGCGTGTGTGTGCTCTCCCAATCATTTATACATAAATAGCAAATGGCTTACGAGGTAGGTGTATGCCGGTGAGACTGAGAGTCGGATCGGGTTGTATCAATCATTCGATCATTAATGGCGGAACTGGCTGCATACTGGAGACAGAGTTGAGCTTCATTTAATCGCCTCCCCTTTTGCCCCCCGGCCTTTCCGAACCTGTCGTTCCTTTTGAATCTTCGATCTTTTTTTTCCTTGTTTGAGCCTCAGAAAAAGCCGACCCAGTCCACTGAATGAGAAAAAGGCCTGAACTTTATTGCCCGACCATGTATTCTCAGAACTGGCATGCTGTCTCCAAGTATCTTACTCCATATTGATCTAATGCGCCTCCAGATCTGCGTTTGTCTTCTAAATGCTGACACATCCCCGTGGATCCATTTTTATTTCTCTCACTATGCAAGTAGTAGATTTGGCCATATATTTCTTTTGGAATCTGGACCAGTGTTGTGTTCGTCCTATCGATTATCTCCTGGGCGGGGATCTTTGTTGCCCGTTAGGATAGAATGTTTCGCCTTTTCTCCCTGCGTTGACCAAACAAATATGGTGCCGAAATGGTTAAATTAAGGTGGTATTGTACCATGATACAAAATGGAGGATCTTTGTATGTTCTCCAGCAGTTTGTTATTTATAAAAATATGTTGTCTTCTTTCTTTACAACCCCGCCCTGGTTACTTGCCTACCCTCCAATGTCAGTGGTTGCAAAGACCACATTTTATTTAATGCGTCATTTCCGTTCTGCCCACCACTGTATTCGTGTGTATCAAAAGTTACCAAACACCGTTCCCATGGCCACTTATATTAAGCAATACTCTACCCATTAAATTCTTCTCGCGGGCTGGTATTATCCAAGTTCCAATCTGCATACTTTGCTAGCTCTTCTCAACATCATGACGTCAGCCAACTTGTTATTTTAACCTGGATCTTGGAACATGCATGTTCATGTGTTATTAACATGTCCTCTTTTATGTTAAAAAAAAACATGTCCTCTTTGATGCAGACAGGGCAAGTGTATTATGTCAACTGGGAGGACGGCACCCGGACGACCGTCGACCCTCGCACGTCGCTGCACTTCACCTTGTCGACGCCGCGGTCCATCTCCGTTTCACGCCGCGCTGCCTCCACCTCCTCGTCCGGCTCCAGCTACTCCTCCGCGGCGTCCGTGGGCACAGTCCCCGCGGCGGACTGGTTCTCCAGCGGCTATGGCTACAACGAGAACGACGCCTACAATGATGGTGACGAGGAGGAGAGCAGCAGCAGCAGCCGGAGTTCCGCCATCTCGTCCTTTTCTCCCACCGACGAGTCCGCCTCCGGCAGCAGCGAGAAAGAAAACACCCTCGGCCACGTGCTCGTCGCAGCCGGCTGCAGGGGGTGCTTCATGTACTTCATGGTACCAAAGAGTGCCGGCCTGTGCCCCAAATGCGGCAGCTCCGGTCTCCTTCACCTCGGCTGCAGCAACAATGCCTGAGCTGCCCGCCTGCCGCCACCGCCTAGTCCCCGTGAAACACTAGTTGCAGGGGCGCTGCCATTTCGCCACTGTGCAAGCTTGCTCTACCCTGGACAGCCGATCTGCCTAGGTGTTCACTGTTCAACGGGAAAAAATAGGTTTCAGCGGGAAGGTCCCGAAAACTTTGCCATTGATTACTAGATTTTGTCCATGTACTTAAGAACTTAGGCACCCGGGTTTAAAATTTGTTTTCTTTCTCCAGTCATTCTATAATTTGTGGCATCAATGACGTACGCTAAGAGCATCTCCGGTCGCCCTCCAAATCCCCCCCCCCCTCCCTCCCCAAAATTTTTGGGTGTTTTGGCAAAAAAAAATGCTACCTACTTGTGCCCTCCAAATGCCCTTCTCATCTAGATGTGCCGTGATAGTCTCCGGAAACCCCCACGCAAACCCTGCCGTCCAGGAATTCCTTCGGTAGCTCTGGACGAGTTTTTGCTGAGTTTTTGTGTCTAAACCAACCAGTGACACGGCTGCCGTGTTATAAACAATAACACAAATAAGCGATGAAAGAAAGAGATCGACACACAGGGACACGAGATTTTTAGCGTGAAAAACCCTTCCAATGAGGAAGAGAAAAAGCCATGTGCGCCAACTAGCAGAATTTCACTATTTTCGGGTGTGTTACAAACGACGGGATTTACAACTTGTGACTTATCCCAAACGACGGCTTACATGAGGTATATAAAGGGGCAAATCCTAAACAAAATAGAATCCGTATCCAACTTGTCAACAACTCATACCACACTGCCTCCCGGCGATAGGCCTCGCTTCGCTCCGTCCGAACTTTCATCTTTATATGAATTTGGATCACCACAAAATAAAATTCCACCTTGAGACAAATTCCTTCATGTAGCATAAAACGAAGCATCACTCTGAAACAACAAAGAAAACACTTTCGGCGCCAAATAGCCTCTTGGGCTAAACAATGATACCAACTAAGCTTGAGTAAAACTCAAACTTAGTAACATGAACTGGCTTTGTCATCATATCAGCAAGATTATCATGAGTACTTATCTTGCATACCTTCAGCTTACCTTGTGCAACAATATCACGCACATAATGATGCTTGACATCAATGTGCTTTGTTCTCCCATGGAACATCTGATCCTTAGTAAGATAAATAGCACTTTGACTGTAAGAAAATAAGTTAATGCAAGTATCATCTCCATAAAGCTCATTAAATAAACCTTTCAACCAAACTATTTTCTTGCATGCTTCTACAATAGCCATGTATTCTGCTTCAGTGGTAGACTGGACAACAACAAACTGTAACGTTGCCCTCCAACTCATGGCACAACCACCTAGTGTGAACACATAACCTGTGAGGGTCTCCTCTTATCCAAATTGGCAGCAAAATCTGAATCCACATAGCCTTTTAGTCCCTCATCAAGTTTGCCAAACTTCAAGCAAACGTCCGATGTGCCACGAAGGTACCTGAAAATCCACTTAACAGTCTTTCAATGTTCTTTGCCAGGGTTAGACATATATCTACTCACCAAACTCATAGCATATGATAAATCAGGGCGAGAGCAAACCATGACATACATCAAAGAACCAACAACACTAGAATATGGAATTCTAGACATGTACTCATAATCCTCATCATTGCTAGGACATTGTAATGCTGATAATTTAAAGTGAGGAGCAATGAGAGTACCAACAGACTTTGCATCATGCATATTAAAACGATGAAGAACTTTCTTAATGCAATTCTGCTGACTGAGAAATAATAATCTTGAATTTCTGTCTAGTAATTTTCATACCGAGTATTTTCTTAGCAGCACCAAGATCCTTCATCTCAAACTCACCACTCAATTGTTTCTTCAACGTAGTGATTTCTTTGTTGCTCTTGGCAGCAATTAGCATATCATCAACATATAGCAGCAAGTATATAGGTGATTCATCAACAAACTTAATGTACACACATCTATCAAATTCAGACCTCTTAAAGCCATGTGACAACATAAACAAATCGAACCTTTTATACCATTGACGAGGAGATTGTTTCGAACCATATAAGGACCTTTTTAGCTTGCAAACATGATCCTCTTTACTATGAACCCTTCTGGCTGGTCCATGTATATCTACTCCTCCAACTCTCCATGCAAAAACGCAGTCTTCACATCTAACGGTTCAAGCTCAAGATCACGCATATCGAGAATACCAAAGAATGTACGGATAGAACTATGCTTGACAACCAGAGAGAAAACATCATTATAATCAACACCTGGAATTTGACTGAAACCTTTTGCCACTAACCTTGCCTTAAACCTTGGAGTCTCACTAGGAGATAAAACCTCCTTTATCTTGAAGATCCACTTACACCGAACGGCCTTCTTTTGTTATGGCAAGAGAAGAACATCCCACGTACCATTCTTCTCAAGTGATTGCATCTCCTCTTGCATAGCGTAGACCCACTTCTCGCGGTCACCCGAACCAATGGCTTAAGTGTACGCGGATGGCTCATGATTGTTCTCCACCTGTTCATCACAACTAAAAGCACAATGAACAATATCACACTCCTCAATTAAATGTGTGGGATGACGTGTATTCCTCTTTGACGACCAACAGCAGGAGACTAAGTTTCTTGCTGCAAAATAAGATGTGATTACTAAGTAGTATCATGAACGTCATCATCAATTTCCATTTCTACATCATCCGCGTGCTCCACCTGCACGCTAACTTCCTTCTCATCATCAAAACTAACAGGGGAAACATCTGTCGGTAAACTATTAGTGAACATAACAGACTCATTGAACACAACGTTTCTGCTCATGAAAAACTTCTTAGTCATAGGATTCCACAGCTTATATCCTTTTACGCTAGAACCATATCCAATAAACATGCACTTAATATCTCTAAGTTCTACCTTTCCATTATCAACATGAGCATAAGCGGTGCAACCGAAAACTCTCAATAATGAATAATCAGCAGGCGTACCAGACCATACCTCAATGAGAGTTTTCTTATCGAGCGGGATAGAAGGCGACCTGTTTATCAAGTAGCACACGGTGGAGGCTGCTTCAGCCAAAAACGCTTACTCACACGAGCGTTGGATATCATGCAGCGTGCTCTAGAGATGATGGTTCTGTTCATGCGCTCATCCAGACCATTCTGCGAGGTGTGTATGAGATGGTGTGGTGCCTCACGATTCCCTCTTCCCTACAGAAATCATCAAAAGCATCCCTACAGAAATCATCAAAAGCATTGGATATCATGTCAGTACGAAGTAATTTAACATTCCTTTCAGTTTGCCTATCTATCATGGTTTTCCACTCTTTAAATGCAGCAAATGTTTCATCTTTAGTTTTTAGGAAATAAGGGAACACTTTTCTAGAGTAATCATCAATAATGGTAAGCATGTAACGAGAACCACCATGAGAGGGCTTACGAGACGCCCCCATAAATCAGCATGCACATAATCAAGTATACCTTTGGTGGTATGAACGGAAGCATTGACTTTACTCTCTTGTGCTTACCAAACACGTAGTGCTCACAGAACGGTGTCTTACTCATTGTGCATCCCTTCAGCAGGTTTCTCTTCATCAATTCTGCATACCAAGTTCACTCATATGTCCAAGACGCATATGCCACAGGTTAGTATTACTTGGTTCATCATTAGAGACAGTCGCAGCAGCAACCGAACTAGGTAAAGTACTACCTCTAAGAACATATAACTTAGCGGAATTCATGTCACCAATCATATGAATAAGAGAACCTTTTGATACCTTCAACACACGGTGCGAACCGCTGTGCTTATACCCCTAAACATCAAGAGTGCTAAGGGAGATCAGATTTCTGGTCATGGTTGGTATGTGCCTCACATCTGTTAGTGTACGAATCATACCATCGTGCATCCTGGTCTGAACGGAGCCTCTACCCACAATGTCACATGGGTTATCATCTCCCATACGCACGACATCTCCACTCTGCATAGACTCATAAGAACTGAACCAATATCGGCTAATGCAAATATGGAACGAGCATGCAGAATTAAGAATCCACTCATCACGTCCAACAACACAACCAACAAACACAACAAGAGCATCACATGAATCAGAATCAGCACCGGCTGCAACAGAGGCCTTACCATCACCATCGGAGTTTTTTTTCGGTTTATACGTACCAGCTCTTTTCTCCTTATTCTGCAGCTTCCAACCGTCATCAATGACATGATTGTTTTTCTTACACTACTTGCATAATTTATCGTTGCCCCTAGACTTCGAATGGCCTTGACCGTTCTGCCTCTTGTCACGATTGTTGTTGTTGTAGGTTTTCTGCTCGGGCCTGCCACGAACCTGCAAAGCTTCGCCCATCGAGGAAGATGCATCAGACTGAACCATATCTTTTATCTTCTCTCTCGTTTGGAGAGCCTCATATACTTCCGAAAGTGTTAGTTCATCACAAGGTAATAACAAAGTATCACGCAGATTTGTAAAAGAATTTGGCAGCGAGCATAATAGCAGAAGAGCTAGATCCTCATCGTCATATTTTACCTCCCTGGACACTAGGTCCGCAACGATCTCCTTAAAGATCGATATGTGGTTCATTACCGAACCACCCTCCTGCAACTTGTGTGTGAAGAGCTTCATCTTCACATGCATCTTGTTGGTTAGATCCTTAGACGTGCAGATCTTTTCCAACCTCTCCCGTCCTTTCGCGGATTCCTCCTTCAACACCTCTTACAAAATTTCATTAGATAGATGGAGTTGAAGCATAGACAAAGCCTTACGCTCTTTACGCTTGTCAGCGTCTGTCCGTTTCTTCAGATCCGCTTCATTGAATCCATCCAGCGCATCATCAAGATCTCTAGAACTGGAGAGAATCGCCCACATCTTGACTTTCCACAATGATAATCTCGTCTTGTAGTCCAGCAATGGTAGATCAAACTTGAACGCAGCCATTGCAAAACCCTAATATGTGAACCAGGACTCTGATACCACTAGTTATAAATGATAGCACAAATAAGCGATGAAAGAAAGAGAACGACACATGGGGACACGGGATTTTTAACGTGGAAAACCCTTCCAACGAGGAAGAGAAAAAACCACGGGCGCCAGCCAGCAGAACTTCACTATTTTTGGGTGTGTTACAAACGCCGGGAGTTTACAAATTGTGACTTATCCCAAACGGCGGCTTACATGAGGTATACAAAGGGGAAAACCCTTCGCTCTGTCGGAACTTTCCTTTATCTTTATATGAATTTGGATCACCAAAAAATAACATGCCGCGTGGCGTTTCTTCTCTCTCCCCACCTACCGCATCTACCTTTTCCCACCTACCGTTGCCTCCCCACCTTGTCTCGCGGAGCGCCAGGCACTGCCATGGTGGAGGCACCCTCGAGCTCTGCAGGAGGCCGCGCCCGCACCACCATGTGGAGTCCGTGGCTGCCGGAGCGGGACCGGGTCAGAGAGGAGCATAGTGATGGAGGTTCCTCCCGCCCTCTAGTATCGCGTCTACCTGCGGCACGAAGTAACCCGACTGGGTCGGTGACAGCTTCGACGAGTCGTAGCACAACTCGAACGGGGACACGGCGGAGACCTTGGCGGTCTGGCCGATGGTGCAGTCAAAGGCTATGATGAAGGAGAGGTACACGTCAGCGCGGAGCTACGTGTAGGAGATGGTTGTTGAGAAGCCGACAACGAGCGGGCCGGCCACAGCGGTTGTGCCGTCGATGGCGATGCCGGTGGTAGCCCTCACGTAGTAGCCCGGGTTCCCGGCGAACGGCTGACGGAGCAGGACCAGATCGGAGAGAAGCGTAGTGATGGAGGGACGAGGACCGGAGCTAGTGCAGGGAGAGGAGCTCCGGCAGGACGACTCCCGTGAGCACGTTGTTGCCGAGGTCAAGTGATGGAGGTCCGACTCTACTGTGACGCGGAGAACAGTGACGAGTTCACGCTCTTGTCCACGCCAGAGTGCACGGACATCGTGATATGGGGTGGCCCGATCTTCTCAATGAGCTCTCCCTGATAATATGGTGGATGTTTTGTGGATAATTGATAACTAGTGCTACACTAAGAACTCTCCTTGGATAATCCGTGTTGCCAGTGCAACAACAGTCAACCCCTTTGGATATTCTCAACTACACACTCTTGCACACTCAATCAAAGATTACGAGTGGTCCTGTATCCCCTTATTCCCAGTGGAACAACAAGATATCACGCAACTTTGCAATGGTTACTTCAAGATGAATGCTTAGCAGCAATACAATCTAGAGGCTAGGGTTTTTGGTTTAAACTTGTTCTAATCTATTCCGCACGTAGGTGGTAGCTATATATGAGGGAGGGGGATGTCTCCCACAAAATTGACCTATTCCTACTCGTTTGGACTCAACCAACTCGGATACAAACTGATCCAACATGGGTACATCCAATTGGACTCTGTTTGGAAGCTGGCAGAAAACGATTCGTGGATTGTTTCGGTCACCACGCCTTGTACGAGTCGAATTTGTAGATGAGGCTAGATCCATTGGAAAGATCTTTGAATTTTCTATTCGGATTGTGCTTGTTTGCTTTATTTGGAGCCCGTACAAAGATTCCATGACTATTTCAAATTCGGGACTTCTGCCAGTCCGAACTGAAATATCATTTTCTTGATGTTGTTTTCCATGGCAACAATTTTGTTTTCCACGCCTCCTTCTTGTGCTCCTTGCTCCCTCTCCTCCATCGATGTTTGTGGTATTAGTAAACCTAATCATACATAAATTCATAGGTTTATGTAGTATAACATTCTCATAAACACAAACATTATTTATTACTAGGAAAGAATTCAACTTATAATGAACATCAGTGAGGCTCAATATTTCTTTCCAACTCAAACATGTATAATCATCATGGACCCCTATTACATGCTCATCATCCTACGTTTCTTCAAGACAAGACATCTGTGCCTTGTGGTAAGTTGAACATGGAAGAAACAAAAAGAACAATGTGTATGCAGAATATATGTATCTATAATGGGGTGCATTAGTTGTGTGGACATGATAAAAATTCTCACATGACATAGGGCAACGAAATTTGCATGTAAGTAGCACATAATTGTCACATGAAAACAAATAGCATCTCATCAAATAGCAATCACAATTTCAGGTATAACTGAAGCTCATAGAATCATGATCATAAGGAGAAACATCTATGTATACATTCTTATTGTTTAGTATCAAATCTAGTGCTCTCACAGAAGATCTATGATCAAATTTGGTGATAGAAGTACACCCAATTGTTTAAACATGTTTATTATATTTATTATGTAAATTACAACTCATTTAGAAAATATAAGTGAAGTATAAATCAGTAGCATATGTATTTATCAAGTTTTGTGGCAAACCAAACATATTTGTAAAAGCACGTTCAGATTTAGCAATTTGTAATAAATCCAACTGAGGTAACACATTGTTCAATTCAACAATTTTATCGTAAGTAATACATATGTGATCCACCATAAAAATTCATTCATGTTATAGTCACCAACCAAATTAAAAGTGAAACAAGTAGCATAAGTATTAGAATTGACATATGATATTTCAGCAATCCTATTCGCATCACATTGAACAGTTATTGGGTCATGTAACATGATGGAATACATAATATTAATATGTGGTATTTTAGCAAGCACTTATTTATGTGTAATCAAGACCACATACTCAAAATTCGAAATATTCAAATTATCACATGATGGTGAACTATATGTGGTTATCAATTCATAAGAATCAACTAGCACATTAGTAGACTCACAAAGATTTGTACTTTAAAGTGGCAGCTTGTGTTAGGATCCGGTGGTCTCTAACATGGGTTGATCGAAGAAGAGGCAAGGAAGGAGGAGCCGGTGCTCAGATACTAGGAACAAGTAAAGGAAAGGTAAATTGATAATGAAAATAGGGTTATGGTATTAGCTTGGTCCTCCCAACCTCCCACTCCTACCTTTTATATCGAAAGGTAGGCCAAGCTTATTGCAGAAAAGCCCCTAGGCTGAATGATGTCACCTACAAGGATCAAGATGTAGGGTAAATAAGGTAACTTAAGCCCTAAAACAATAGGAATGATGATCTAGAGAGAATTGGGTCCTAACAGTGCTCCCCCTTGAGAGAAGACTTCAAGGCTTGAACATTGGAAAGGTTGCTTGCATGAAGGTAGCATCTTCCCAGGTAGCATCTGCTGGTAGCATGTTCTCCCAGTGGATTAAGCATTGTAACACAGGAGTTGTAGTCGAGCCAGTCTTCCTCTCCAGGTGTCTCTGCTGCAACACAGATAGAGGTGCAATTTTTATCTTCCCATCAGCTGTGACCAGGGGTAATTGGCATTTGGTACTGCTTTGGGTCCAAGGTGCTTCTTCAGCTGGTTGACATGGAAGACATTGTGGATTTGAGTGCCAGGGGGAAGTTGAAGCTCATAAGCTACATGTACAATCTTTTGCATCACTATGTATGGACCATACCATTTTGAAGTCAGTTTCAAGGAGTTCCTCAATCCCAAAGCATTTTATCTATAAGGTTGCATCTTGAGGTAAACCATGTCCCCAATTTGAAAAGTCCTCTCAGTTCTGTTCAAATCAGCATACTTTTTCATTCTTTCCTAGGCTTGAGTCAGGTTTCTATAGAGGGTTTTCAACATGTGGTCCTTGGTGGATAAGGTCAGGTGTGCCTCCTCAGATGCATTACATGGAATGGAAATTTCGGAACAGTGGAGGTGGATATTCATAGAGTGCTTCAAAGGGAGACATTTTGATAGCATTGTGGTAGGAAGTATTGTACCAAAATTCTGCAGTTGGGATCCAGTCCACCCACTTCTTAGGTTCCTGGAAAGCCTTGCATAAAAGGTATTGATCCAGGCACTGATTAACCCTCTCTGTCTGCCCATCAGACCCAGGGTGGTGAGCAGAGCTATAATTGAGTGTAGTATTGAATGTACATAAGATTTCTTTCCACAGATGTAGTGGCGGACCTAGGATTTTATTAGTGGGTATGCCGTACCCAAATTTTTACGTGTGCATTTCAATAAAATAAAATTTAGTTTCTTCAGTTACTATCTACTATCGCTTGCTCTCGGGTGTTCTCTTCGACCATAGTTTTTGTCGGAGAAGGATTTGAAGTAGCAGGGTTTTTCGTGATTTCTTTATTTAGCCTTCTTTTGATTAATTTTCTTGGTTTTCTTTCGTTTTAAGCCAAATATTTTTTTTTATGGATTTCTTGGCAGATCAAAAGTATACAAGCATTTTGATTTAGTTGGAAAAGAAGCATCCGGGTACCATAGTGGCAATTCTAGTTTTCGATGATATTGTGTAAAAAAATTACAATATACATGAGATATCCACGTTCAAAAAACATGCATACATGAATGTTTTTTTTTTGAGAAAAGGCATGCATACATGTACATGTTGCCAGTTGGTGTCCTAACTTATATGGGCTAAGTGTAAAGTAGTTAGATATCTAATTATCTAGGCCTACCACCACTGTTGTCTACGGCCTATGAGTACGTACACTTTTCTTTGGGTCGTGAGGGATTGACGGAGCCATGGACACTGTCCCGCGCATAGCGTACATGGAAAGCTGAACGAGATTACAACTGATTGGTTGTTTTCCATTAAACGAAGATGCAAGAAAGCCGGCCATCCTGGGGGGGTATGCCACATCATACCTGGCATACCCCCTAAATCCGCCACTGCACAGATGACTGGTAAAAAATGTGTCTCTATCACTCACTATGCTGGATGGAGGCCCATGAAGTTTGAGGATATTATCCATAAGAAAATCGGCTACTGTTTTGACTGTGAAGGGGTGTGACAATGGAAGGAAATGGGAATATTTGGTGAGCCTGTCAACCACCACCAGCACAACATTCTTCCCTCTTGATTTTGGCAATTCTTCCACAAAATCTAGACTGATGTCAGACCATTTCCCTTTTGGGATAGGGAATGGATTCAACTTTCCTGGGCATTGAACTCTTTCACTCTTACTGATTTGGCAAACAGGGCATTCTGCTATCAGTTTAGCAATTGTTTTCTTGAATTGTGGCCAATAGAGGACTTGTTGCATTTGTGAAGTGTAACTCTTGTACCAGAATGTCCTCCCATTGGAGATGAGTGGAAACTAGCAAATATCTTGTCCCTTAGCCGTGTAGCTGATCCAATGTATATTCTGCCCTTATACCTCAGTATTCCAGAGTGCAAGTTGTAATCCTTGTGATTTCTAGGATTTATTGCCAGTTCTTGGATGAGTTTAATGCAATTGGCATCAGTTTCATAAGAGGCAGTGACCTCAGTAACCCAAGAAGGAATGGTATGAGAAATAGCAGTGCAAAAGTCCTGGTCAGAAAACTACCTGGACAGAGCATCAACAACATCATTCTTTGCTCCTTTCTTGTATTCTATAGTGTAATCAAACTCCAGCGGCTTGAGCATTAGTTTGTGTTGGATGCCCTCTACCAACTTTGGACTTCCCATATATTTAAGGATTTTTTGACCAGTTTTGATAATGACTTGGTTTCCTAGGAAGTAATGTCTCCATTGCTTGAGAGCCCATAAGATGGCAGTGCTTCCTTTTCATAGATTCACTCATTTTGGGTTCTTGGGCCCAGACACTTGCTAAAATAGGCCAAGGGTTTGTTATTCTGCATAAGCACTGCTCCAATTCCATTCTGACAAGCATCAGTTTCTAGCACAAAAGGCTGTGAAAAGTTTGGTAAGCATAGCACGGGAGGAGTTTTCATTACTGCCTTGAGTGTATCAAATGCCTGTTGCTGCTGTGATCCCCATTGGAAGTTGTCCTTTTTAGACCAGAATACAATGGTTGGAATAATTCTTGATAAATCTCCTGTAGTATCCAGTGAGACCCAAGAATCCCCTCAATTTTTTGATATTGGAAGGAATTTTCCAATTAGTGACTTCTTCTAGCTTTGATGGATCAGTGGATACCCCTCCAAAAGATATGATGTGACCCAAGTATTCCACTTGCTCCTGGCCAAGTTTTACCTTGAGTTGGTGCTTCCTTAATGTTATGAGGACTTCCTTGAGGTGGGCCACATGGTACTCCATAGTCTTGCTATAAACTAAGATGTCATCAAAGAATACAATACCGAATTTCCTGTGATATTGAGAAAAGAAAATGTTCATGAGGTCCTGGAAGGTGGCAGGGGCATTACTGAGTCCAAAAGGCATCACCAGGTATTCATAGTGTCCCATGTGTGTTGTAAAGGTTGTCTTTTCAATGTAAACATTGTTCATTCGGATTTGGTGGTATCCAGATCTGAGGTCCAATTTAGAGAAATAATGAGCTCCATACAATTCATCCAACAAGTCCTCAATGACTGGAATAGGGAACCTGTTTTTGATTGTCATATCATTGAGGCATCGAAAGTCGACACACAACCGCGTCCTTTTTTTCACCAGGATGATTGGGGAGAAGTATGGACTGGTAATTGCTCCAATCTATTTATTCTTGAATATTTCTGTGATAAAAGTCTCCACTGTAGTTTTCTTTTTTGGGGACATCTTGTAGGGCCTCAAGTTTGGTGGTTTTGCCCCAGGGATTAGTGGGATTCTGTGATCAGCTTCCTGTGAGGAGATAATCCTATTGGTTCTTGGAATATATCAGGATTCTGTGATCAGCTCTGATACCATGATGTTAGGACCCGGTGGTCTCTAACATGGGTTGATCGAAGAAGAGGCAAGGAAGGAGGGTAGAGAGGAGGCCCTGATACCACGATGTTAGGACCCAGTGGTCTCTAACATGGGTTGATCGAAGAAGAGGCAAGGAAGGAGGAGCCGGTGCTCATATCTACTACTAGGAACAAGTAAAGGAAAGGTAAACTAATAATGAAAATAGGGTTTTGGTATTAGCTTGGTCCTCCCAACCTCCCACTCCTACCTTTCATATTGAAAGGTAGGCCAAGCTTATTACAGAAAAGCCCCTAGGCTGAATGATCTCACTTACAAGGATCAAGATGTAGGGTAAATAAGGTAACTTAAGCCCTAAAACAATAGGATTGATGATCTAGAGAGAATAGGGTCCTAACAACTTGATGTATACGTACACTTCTATTCTTGTAGACAGTGTTGGGCCTCCAAGTGCAGAGGTTTGTAGAACAGTAGCAAGTTTCCCTTAAGTGGATCACCCAAGGTTTATAGAACTTAGGGAGGAAGAGGTCAAAGGTATCCCTCTCAAGCAACCCTGCAATTAGGATACAAGAAGTCTCTTGTGTCCCCAAAACACCTAATACAAATTTCAGTTGTATAGGTGCATTAGTTTGGCGAAGAGATAGTGAAATACAAGTAATATGGATGATTATAAGTGACAATAGCAATCTGAAATAAAAATGGCAGCAAGCAAACATATAGCAGAACTGGTTTTCAATGGTGTTTCACTGCTTAGAAACAAGGCCTACGGATCATACTTTCACTAGTGGACACTCTCAACAACAATAATATGATTGAATGCATAAATATAATCTATTCACTATGCTACTCCGAACCAATCTCCAGTTGGATAGCAAACACCAATCATTGCGTAGGGCTATAAAAGCACTCCTTAGAGTTCACATTTCCCTATCTAGGTAATCCCCACGCTATCACCATGAGACCCAGATGGTTCCAAACAAGCACCACAATTTCATAGGGTCATAAAACACAAAATATAAATATCATGTTAAACCACACGGTGCACACACTTTCACCTTTACACCATGATCAAAATGTCTACGGAGATCTCATAACAAAACCACTTGAGTAGCATAATAGATGAAGAGTAACATCTACTTATTCAACTAGATTACAAAGCTCATGATCACATAAAGATCACACCGTGGGAGAGAGAGATGAAACACATAGCTACCAGTAGAGCCCTTAACCCCAGGGGCGAACTACTCCCTCCTGATCATAGGAGACAGAAATGGCAATAAAGATAGCGGTGTAGTCGATGGAGATGGCTCCGGGAGCACTTCCCCGCCCGGGCAAGGTGCCAGACCAAAGATTTCTGTCCCTCGAAAATTGTTGGTAGCGGCAGCGGAGCTACGGAACTTTTCATGGAAGGGGACCGGTTCATTTAAGGTTTATGCATCAGGGGGGATTATATAGGCGAAAGGGCAACATCGGTGGGCAGCCAGGGGGACCCACACCACCCCTGGGCGTGTCCAGAGGGGGAACCGCACCCTCCTATAGTGTGGCCTCCCTCTGGCCCCCCTCCGGAGCTCATTTGGACTCCGTTGATGCTCCGGTAATTCTAAGACTCTTGGATTTTGTTTCGTCCAATTCCGAGAATATTTCCAGAACAACATTTCTTAAACGAAAAATAGCAGAAAACAAGAACTGGCTCTGTGGCATCTTGTCAATAGGTTAGTCCCAAAAAATCCGTAAAAATGACATAGAGTGTATAAGAAACATGTAGCATAAGGCATGGAAACAACATGGAACATCAGAAATTATGGATACGTTTGAGACGTATCAAGCATCCCCAAGCTTAGTTCCTACTCGTACCAGAGTAGGTAAACGGTAAAAACAAATAATTTCTGAGGTGACATGCTACCAACATAAACTTGATTATCATAATGTAAAGCGTGTAAACTAAGATCAAATGAGTAAAGAATGTGGTTTATAATTTATATAGTAATGTATAAACCATTAGGAACAACAAAGTAAAACTTTTTAAGGATCAATACTAAAAACAATCCACTGTGTAAAGTATATTAAAGATGATTTGAATTTCAAGAACAACAATATAATCATCCTAAGCATCCAACTCCCACAACAACTCCTGTTAGGATCAAGTCAAGCGACAACAATATGCACATGAAAAAATCATCAAGCTATTTGGTCACTCAAAACAAGCATGCGTTCTGTATTGGTTCCCGGCACTAGGGGTGTTATGGCTAAAAGAAAATTATGGGGGGTTTGGAAGGTCAATGGAAGAAAGTCCCACACAGCTGAAAGTGGTCATTAAGTCTTATAATCGAAACTATGCAAGGAGTAGTGATTGCCACACAACGGATGAACATAGAGCTAAAAGTGTATGAAAGCTCTCCAATGGAACTAGTGGGGGTGCATCCAACTTTCTTGCTAACAAAGACCTAGAGCACTTTTGAGGAGGCTCATCATTGGAATATACAATCCAAGTTCTATAATGTAAGGTCCTGATATGTCTCAAACGTACCTATGATTTCTGATGTTCCATGTTGATATTATGCGAATTGCTACATGTTTTCCGTATGTTTTCCTACTTTTTCTTATGTTTTCTGGGACGAACCTATTAACAAGATGCCACAGAGCCAGTTCCATGTTTTCTGCTGTTTTTAGTTTCAGAAAAGTTGTTCTGGAAATATTCTCGGAATTGGAAAATTTGAAAGCCAGAAGTCCTAAAAGTCCTTGAAGTTTCCAGAAGTCCCGAAGAGCCCCGGAGGGGGACCATAGGGTGGCCACACCATGGGGTGGCGCGGGTCCCCCTAGCCGCGCCACCTAGGGGGTGTGGGCCCCTGGCGACCCCCCGGCATCGCCCTTTCGGCCATATATACTCCCCGATGCATAGACCCTAGGGAATCGATCTTTTCCGCAAAATACATCTGTAGCTCCGCCGCCGCCGACAAGTTTCGGGGGACACATCTCTGTTCTGGCACCCTGCCGGGACAGGGAAGTGCCCCCGGAAGCCATCTCCATCGACTCCACCGCCATATCCATCGCCGTTGCTGTCTCCTATGATGAGGAGGGAGTAGTTCTTCCCCGGGGCTGAGGGCTCTACCGGTAGCTACGTGGTTCATCTCTCTCTCCCATGGTGTGATCTTTATGTGATCATGAGCTTTGTAATCTAGTTGAATATGTAGATGGATCTTCATCTGTTATGCTACTCAAGTGGTTTTGTTATCTCCGTAAACACTTTGATCACGGGGAAATGTGATAGCGTGTGCTACGTGTGGTTTAGCATGATATTTATATCTTGTGTTGGAAGGTGAAGCTATGAAATTGTGGCATTTGTTTACTAATTTATGGCGCTCGTAGTGACATTGGGGGTGCCCTAGAGAGGGAATATAGACTTGAGGAGTGCTGTTAAAGCCCTACGCAATGATTAGTGTTCGTTTTTCGACCGGAGAATGGTTCGGAGTAGCATAGTGAAGAAATGATATTTATGCATTCAATTTTGTGATCATTGTTGAGAGTGTCCACTAGTGAAAGTAGGAGCCCTAGGACTTATTTCCAAGCATTGAAACACCATTTTTCGCCTATTCTGCTACATGTTTGCTTGCTGCCATTTTTATTTCAGATTGTTATTATCACTTATTATCATCCATATTACTTGCATTTTACTCTCTCTTCGCCGAACTAGTGCACCTATATACCTGAAAGTATATTGGGTGTGTTGGGGACACAAGAGACTTCTTGTATCTTGATTGCAGGGTTGCTTGAGAGGGATGTCTTTGACCTCAACCTCCCCGAGTTCGATAAACCTTGGTTGTCCACTTAAGGGAAACTTGCTGATGTTCTACAAGCCTCTGCACTTGGAGGCCCAACACTGTCTACAAGAATAGAAGCGTGCGTAGACATCAGGTCCCCACATAGTTATGCAAGTTATAAAATGAAAACTCTCTCCAAACTGAAGTATTGGTGCTAACTAAGCACAAGTGTGGAATAAATTATAGTAGTGCTTCCCCCTCTCTCTTTTGCCCTCTTTCTCTTTCTTTTTTCCTTTTTGGGATTTTTTTTACTTTATATATAACCTCACTGGTAGGGGCAACACTCTATTTTACAATGAATAATCACACTTTTAGTACTCATAATTGAAACCGAAATATCTCTGATGTATAAAACTAAATGCTCCTGCCAGTGTAGCAGTATGCAAAGTAACAATGGAACATGTAACAAGTAACATAATTATAATGGATGTCGTATGTCAATATATCTCAGATGGCTATGGAAATGCCATGATAGGTAGGTATGGTGGCTGTTTTGAGGAATATATATTGGGATTATGTGTAGAAGAACAAGGTCCTCCCATGGGGTTTGGATGCACTGGCGAAGTTTGCACCAACTCTCAATGTGAGAATGGGCAATGCACATTACCAAAGATGCTAGCAAATATGGATGGTGGAAGTGCTAGAAAACCGCAACTTAGAACTCACAAGTTAAAAGATCACATCTAGAAATTAGATTATCCAAGGAATAATGAAAATCACCCCAAGAGGTTCCATGGCAGTGACAAGTCACTATTGGCTACTCCGATCGTAGCACGTAACAAAAATCCATTAGATTGTTATCAGAAGAGGAATTCATATACCATTATACTCTCAACTGGTTTTTCGAGTGTGGCATAGTATCAAGCTTCTAGACCAACCATTAATTGTTTTTTACTTCAGTAGAACAGCAGGTTTACCATTAAGCATATTAATATCTCAAAACAACAACAAATAATCAAGTGAAACAGTTTCATGACCTACTAGAGCATGCAAAGCTTTTCCAACATACCATCTACCACATATAGCATTTTCTGTTTCCATCAAACACCAAACAACGAAACTCTCCAACTAATATAGCAATGAAACAAGAGAGTACTAACATAACTCTACTAGAACTAACAACTCTGAATAAGAGATGCATGAAAAACATGGGCTAAAAGGATTTGCAGCAGCTAGAAGAAAAACTAAGAATACGAGCATGGAAGATAACGAGTATTCATATGAAAAAACAGAGCATGTCTCTCTCCCACACAAGAATTCTTGGTTCTATCTAACTTTATTGCAGTAAGGAAAACAAAAGAAAACAAAACAAAAACAAACAGACGCTCCAAGAAAAGTGCATATGATGTGACCGAATAAAAATATAGTTTAACTAGAAGTGACCTGATAAGTTGTCGATGAAGAAGGGGATGCCTTGGGAATCCCCAAGCTTAGATTCTTGAGTCTTCTTAGAATATTTTGGGATGAACCACGGGGGCATCCCCAAGCTTTGGCTTTGCACCCTTCTTGATCACATTATATCACCCTCTTCTCTTGACCCTTGAAAACTTCCTTCACACCAAACTCAAAGAAATTTTTATTAGAGGGTTAGTGCACAATAAAAAATTCACATGTTCTCCATGGGCACAAGAATTATTAATACTTTTTAAACATTAGCTACATACACTGATGTTTAGTGGAGCAAAGAAATCCACTCAACATAGTAAAGGAGAGAATGCAAGTAAAAAGGCAGAATCTGTCAAAACCAGAACAGTCTGTAAAGACGAATTTTTTTGGGGCACTTACGTTGCACAAATAAAAAAGCGCAAAGCTAGAATTTTTTTTGAAATTATATGAGGAATAAGCACAAAAATTTTCAGGTCATTTTGATCTTTCTGTGAATTTACCCAAATTTAACGATGGACAGTATAAATCTGTTTCCTGCGCAGAAATCCAAATCTAACCTCAACTTTCACTAGAGACTTTACTTGACACAACAAATGCGAGAAAATAAAGATAAAAAGGAGTTTCTACAGAAGTAAACAACACCTCGACTCAACAAAAATAGGAGAAAACAAAGAAAATAAATAAAAACATGGGTTATCTCCCAAAAAGTGTTTTTCTTTAAAGCCTTTTAGCTAGGCATGATAATTTGAGAAGATGCTGACATGAAAAATATGAATGGAAGCAAAAGAGAGCATCAAGAAGCAAATTTAAAACAAATTTAAGTCTAACCCACTTCCTATGAAAAATAATCTTGTAGAAAAACAAGTCAATAAAGCACAAAGCAACAAGCATAGAAAAGCAAAACAAGTGCAACTTCAAAATTTTCAACATAAAGAGGGGAAACTTAATATTGTTGAGATACATAGAACCATGTTTCCCTCTTTCATAATAATTTTCAGTAGAATCATGAATAAAACTAACAATATAACTATCACATAAAACATCCTTATCATGAGCCACATGCATAAAAGAATTAATACTCTCCACATAAGCATAGTCATTCTCATTAATAGTAGTGGGAGCAAATTCAACAAAATAACTACCATTATTAGTCTCATTACGATAATCATAAAATATAGGAGGCATATTGTAATCATAAATAATTTTCTCCTCCATAGTAGGTGGACTGAAAATATCATATTTATCATTGTAATCGTCATATATAAGAGGCATATCATAATCACAATAAAATTTATCCTCAATAATAGATGGAACTAGAATACCACAATCGTTATAATCATCATATATTGGAGGCAAAGTAACATCAAAGAATATTTCCTACTCAAAACTTGGGGGACTAAAAATATCATATTCATCAAGACCAGCTTCCCCAAGCTTAGATTTTTCCATAGCATTAGCAATAATGGTGTTCAAAGAATTAATAATAATAACATTGCTACTAGCATGCAAATAAAGCTCCATAGGTTTTTTAAGTTTCTCTTCAAACACTTCATGTCCTAATTCAAGATAAAGATTATAAATTTCTCTCATATTTTTGTTGTTTTCTATTAAGTCTAACCAGTGAAAATAAAAACAAGAAACAAAAAGATATAATTGCAGAATCTAAAGGAAATAACTTCTAGAACACGCAACCAAGGATGTGAGTACCTTTTACCTTACCTCCGCGGCAACGGCGCCAGAAAAGAGCTTGATGTCTATGCACGCTTCTATTCTTGTAGACAGTGTTGGGCCTCCAAGTGCAGAGGTTTGTAAAACAACAACATGTTTCCCTTAAGTGGATCACCCAAGGTTTGTCAAACTCAGGGAGGAAGAAGTCAAAGGTATCCCTCTCAAGCAACCCTGCAATTACGATACAAGAAGTATCTTGTTTCCCCAACACACCTAATACAATTGTCAGTTGTATAGGTGCACTAGTTCGGCGAAGAGATAGTGAAATCCAAGTAATATGGATGATTATAAGTGACAATAGCAATCTGAAATAAAAATGGCAGCAAGCAAACATGTAGCAGAACTGGTTGTTAACGGTGTTTCAATGCTTAGAAATAATGCCTACGGATCATACTTTTACTAGTGGACACTCTCAACAATAATAACATAGTTGAATTCATAAATATAATCTCTTCACTATGCTACTCCGAACCAATCTCCGGTCGGATAACAAACACCAATCACTGCGTAGGGCTATAAAAGCACTCCTTAGAGTTCACATTTCCTCATCTAGGTAACCCCCACGCTATCACCATGAGACCTAGATGATAACAAATAAACACCACAATTTTATAGGGTCATCCAACACAAAATATAAATATCATCCTAAACCACACGGTGCACACAGTGTCACCTTTACACCATGATCAAATTTCCTACGAAGATCTCATAACAAAACCACTTGAGTAGCATAACAGATGAAGAGTAACATCTACTTATTCAACTAGATTACAAAGCTCATGATCATGTAAAGATCACACCATGGGAGAGGGAGATGATACACGTAGCTACCGATAGAGCCCTTAACCCCGGGGGAGAACTACTCCCTCCTCATCATAGGAGACAACAACGATGATGAAGATGGCGGTGGACTCGATGGAGATGGCTCCGGGGGCACTTGCCCATCCCGGCAGGGTGCCGGAACAGAGATTTCTGTCCCCTGAAACTTGTCGGTGGTGGCAGCGGAGCTAGGAACTTTTCGTGGAAGGGCGCCGATTCATCTAGGGTTTATGCATCGGGGGGATTATATAGGGGAAATGGCAACGTCGGTGGGCAGCCAGGGGGCCACACCACCCCTGGGCGCGACTAGAGGTGGAACTGTGCCCCCCTGTGGTGTGGCCTCTTTGTGGCCCCCCTCCACGTCTCCTTTGGACTCCGTTGACGCTCCGGGAATTCTAAGACTCTGGGATTTTGTTTCGTCCAATTCCGAGAATATTTCTAGAACAAATTTTCTGAAACCAAAAACAGAAAAAAAAACATGAACTGGCTCTGTGGCATCTTGTCAATAGGTTAGTCTCAGAAAATCCATAAAATGACATAAAGTGTATAAGAAACATGTAGCATAAGGCATGAAAACAACATGTAACATCAGAACTTATGGATACGTTTGAGACGTATCACAACTCCAAATCAGCACCAATGTCAATGGCATCCTCCTCAGATATAGTAGGCACTGATTCATCTATCTCAAGTGGTGATGTAGGTTGTACTAGTGATGGCTCCTTTTCTTCAAGAGTAACCCGCGTATCACAGGAAACAATACTTGAAGTACACATGATTACATTATTAGAAACAACCTAACATGTCTTCTCATCTTCTAATCCCACGAGTATTTGGTCAAATCTTTGCATTTCAAGGATTTTAAGTCTTTGCATTTAAAGGAATTGAGGAGACAAAAATAATGGTTGACGTCTAACGTCCTGAAATTATTTAAGCCATGCATGTATTATCCAATTTTTCTTATTGATCCAAAATAATTGTACATCATGATAATGCCTATCAAAATTAACCTTATATCTTTTGCACCATTTTTGTCCCAACAAAAGATGACAACAAGTAAACGCTCTAGGAAGCACATAACACAAAATTCGCTCCTTATGGCCATGAATGGTTAAGGGAACAAAAACCATGTGAGTAATAATAAGTTTATCATCATTAGTAGGTAACATAAATGGATCACTTGTCTTTGGAACCAACTGGAATTGTTTAACAACCTAAGAACTAACAAAATCATACCGTGTACCCTTATCAAGGGTAATAGCTATAGGACAACCTTTGATGTCCGCGGTGAATTGGAACAAATTTGCTGCAGGTATCCCACTAGAATCCTCCTCCCATAATGTATCACTCCAAACATAAAAACTATGAAACTCCATTGATTAACTTGTTAGTGAAAACAAAATAACAACGGGTGGTGGTGTTCTCTCACAACTCACTCAAAACCAGCAAAGAATAGTTTATCTTATCGTTCCAAAGTGAATATGATTTACTTACCAACAAGTAGCAATGATTAAATGTACCAAGTGTGAGAAGAGAATAATCAGTATATCAAGTATCACAAGGCAAACAGGGTATATGGTGGGGCTTGGTTGGATACCTAACAATACCGATTCACAAAGCCTAGTGTTGATCGTATGACACGGAGACACTCGGAAACGCACATGGTGGATATAAATGGGGCCATAGCAACGGTAGGGATGAGCTGAAAATAAAGTATATGTAGGCCAGAGGAACGCTCGTGTTGCTATGCACGGGAGGGACGGTAGCAAAAAGCTCAAAGATAGGGCACAAATTGCTCAAAACGAAATAGTGCAAGGTATTAATGCGAATAGCAAAAATTCTCCCGATAGATCCGCGCTCAATAGATATATTCGGCCTGTTTTAAAAAAAAACTGGGCCACAAAGAATATGCACCGGATCAAACGTGCGCCTGCCAGAAATAAAATGCAGTTTAGACACGTGAGCAGCCCTTGAGCGTTAAAATACTAGTCCCGTAGGTAAGTTGTAAACGCTAACAAAGATAGGCTTTTACTTATGGCTCACAAAGGAAGGACTCAAACGCTGGAAGGGAAGCAAACCAATCAGATGGAAATAAAAAAAACATCTAACCAACCATGGGGAGAATACGGTATGGAAAACACTTGTTTTAGGAGGATCTAAGGCTGGCAAACGTAGGTCCCCTGCTGCTCCGCTCGCTTACTGGGTGTGTACACTGTTGGGCCGGCCTGTTACAGCTTATACGGGCCCAACACGTAACAATTTGTCTTTTAGCCCAATTTTTGCGTCATACTAGGTGCAGCCATTATATGCTATGTGTTCTTCGCCATTTTGGACAACGTTGCGTACGTCTTTAAAATTTGTTACAATTTCGCACGTATTTTGTTGAGAAACCACAAATGAGATGTTGCAATGTTTTTCTGGATGATTTTATAGAAAATGATTATATGTTTAATAGAATTTATTTGGAATGACATGTTTATGGACTCATTTAATATGTTGTAAATATATAATTCTTTTGTTACTATTGATTTACTTTTTTGTTGAAATAGGTGATGATTTTTGTTGCAACTAAATTTTTTGACAAATTATTTTGTTGCTTACCAAATTTTTAATTGATGCAAATTTTTGTTGTTGCAATAGGTTGTGATTTTTGTTGAATTGTTTAAACTTTTTAATTATTTTGTTGGAACCTCTCCGGGCTTCACCGACACCTCCACGAGCTCCAGGGTGAGAAGAGGAATCTTAGGGCGCCTTTAATTTTGCATTTGATCGACGAACGCTTGCTATCGCCGTTGGCCGAGCTCCACCGTCGTGCCATTGCTCACCGCCGGCAACTCCGGTGACCAAATGGTCACATCTCCGCCACCCCTACGCTCACCGAGTCGTCCTCTAGCTAGTGCAAGCAATGAATCGAAGCAATTTGCAGCGGATCATCGAATTCGAGTTTCACAGAGGAGATCCTCTCCTCTGATGACACGAGCATGACGTCATCATGACGTCATGGGCCTTTTCCTTCTGTTTTTATTTATTTTCGTATAGGAAATAGAAACTGACAGGTGGACCCCTTGTTAATTCGAATAATAAAAGAAAAATAATTAAAATTGATAATTCAATAACTTTAAATCTATAAATCAGAAAAATATAAATAAATATATCATATTAATCAGAAAAATTAAATCTATTTGATTATGAAATTTTCAAATGAATTTGATAAAGTTTAAAATTAAACATTTTTCTTCAATTAAGTAAATTATTTAAAATAAAGAAAAATAATAAATAATTCATAAAATCAGAAAAATACAAATTATATACCAAAATGCTCCAAATGACAAATACAATCCACCTATGATGTTTTCACAATCATTTGACCAAGTTTTCATGTGTGCAACATTTTTCTAGTCATTTAATTCATTTAAAATTAATAATTTATTCAAATATTTTCAGAAAGCATTGAATGATATATCAAATTAAAGAGAAAAGCATTTTTAATTCAAATATGTCAACTGTAAAACATTTTATTTAACTTCTAAACTTGCTTTTATAAGTATACTGAAAGTCTATAAATGTCTATTAAAAAGCCAGAGATGACTATCACATCATTATTTTCCTTATTGATAAAACTCTCATGTTTTCACACTTACTAAGCCTATCATCACAAGACACTAGCAAGTTATGTGATGATAGAATAGTTGTAATCGTTCATCATTTTCAACTAAACTCATTATCATTAACTCTACACTTTTGGAACATAAAATCAAACAAGTGTGTTACCTTTACAATAACTGTTTTCCATGTGCTATTGTCTTGTTACTTCACCAAGTAATCAACACTTCTAATAAAGCATAATAACATTTGTTTGCTAAGTAAAAGTGAAACACATATAAGTCTAAAACAATTAATAACCACATCACCACAAGTAATGAAATCATTCACCTAAAACCTGTGTGATTAAATTATCGTATCAATCATAGCTTACACTTGTAAGCTGGGGTGTTTTCCAGGGTAATTCACGATGCATCTCATTACTATGCATGTATCATCTTGCCATTGTTTTCTGTAGTCCTTACCGGGACTACTTTGCTATCTTTCAGATGTCGGGATTTCCTACGTGACCCTCGAACCCCGAAGATGTTGATTATTATGGTTATTTCAATCTCAGGCAAGTTCATCACTTGCTCATATCCTTTGCAATAATTAATAACAAACTAATTGCAAAAAATCTATCGTCTTATCACCTACTCTCAAAAGAATGCATGATCCTATTGAATGACTAATTGAATGACTACCCGAGAGGTAGTGTTCTGTTTGGTGGGCGGATGGGACCATGGTAAGATGAATAGGTCAAAGGAAGGTTCCATCCGCACGGGAACGTATTACCTAAGAATTAATCACAAATTCCGTCAAAACTCGGTGCACCGTAAATACCGTGTTAACCATGGGTCTTCTATGGGGGGAGTAAGTCAGTTGTGATCTTTTCTCGTTCGCATGTCAACGGGCTGCCAGAGACGTACGTTGTAGGTTCTGCGGGACTACATGCACATGGGTGGGATCCCTTAATTCCCACGGACTCTGCGGGTCTATGATGGTCTGCCAGGGGCGCGTAGATATCCATCGCGAGGGGTGGAATCAGGCGTTCAACCTGCTGGCAGAAATGGGTGGGCATGCGTTGTGCGGAGAAGCACGGTTTGGCTTGGACCAACAACCGGGCCCCACACCTGAGTGGGAGTGGACAGGATCTCGAGCCTGGTTGTGCAACATGGTGTTGGTCGTCCATGGGTAAAGTAACGCACCTCTGCAAAGTGTAAAAGGATGTGGCATGTTACCCCCTGTTCTGGGAAGGAACTGCGAACTCTACAGGAAAGGCAACTCCATGAAGTTCTAGCTCCTGTGATGGTCTGGCGGGCATAGTTTTCAGAAGTAAAAGCAACCTTTTGAAGAAGGATTTACAAAACCTTGCATTAGCTTATGACTCTTTCGAGTCTAAGGATGTAGTTAGTGCATCAAACTACCCTCTATATATCATGAACTTGCTGAGTAATGCTCGTTACTCAACCGTTCCCGTTTGACCCCCTGCTTAGAGTTGAAGCCCTATTGAAGTCGTCATCGAGAATCCATCGCTGTCTAAGGAAGCTAGGTGGAGTCTTATACTACTTAGCCAGTAAAGCATCATCATCAACAACGCTGGTGGAGGAGAAGCTATCAAGGTGTAGGTGGAGTCCATTCTTGGACTAGCTGTTACAAGCCATAGATTAGGGCTGACATCAGTCGTAGTAGATTTAGTTCTGAGCTAGGGTTTTTCCCCAGCTTAGGATCTTCGAAATGCTTCTTCTGATATTTCATTTGTAAGAGATCTTCTTTGATTCTTCAAAGAGATTCTCGAGATTTTGTAATGAAGTTTGTATCATATAGTTTTGCCTGGACCCGCTGTGTTTTTATTGTACTACTCCGAGGGATGTAATATTCACAGGTAAGTCCTTCTATGAGTATTATGTCATCGACTTGCGCACTACACATGCATTGGTGTGCTGGCTCACCACACCCCGGCACCCAGCCGGAGGGGGAAATCGTCAACGGAGGGGTCTACACCACCATGCCCTCCTCCGAAGTGATGCGTGAGTAGTTCATCCCTAGACTACGGGTCCATAGCAGTAGCTAGATAAATTTTCTCTCTAGTTTGTACCTCATGTTTAGATCTTGTGAGCTGCCTAACATGATCAAGATCATCTTTATGTAATGCTACATGTTGTGTTTGTTGGGATCTGATGAATGTTGAATGCTATGTCTTTTGATTATCAATCTATCATGTTTTCTTCATGCTTATGTTATGTATGATCTTGCATGCTCTCCGTTATTAGTAGATGATCTGGCCAAGTAGATGCTAATAACTCCAAGAGGGAGTATTTATGCTCGATAGTGGGTTCATGCCTCCTTTGCATCTGTGCTCGAGTGACAGAAAGGTGACGGATGGAGGATGTGCTGTTGCCATTAGAGAGAAAACAACAAATGCTTTGTCTAAGGATGATGTTATTGTTTACATTACACACTTTGTCTACTTCGATTATCTGTTGCTTGTAACTTAATACCCAACGTTTGTTCGGATGATATTCGAAGGGTGGATTATTAGTCATAGATGTAGTTGGATAATGGTCTATGTATCTTGTTGTAATGCCCGCATTAATCACATAGTAATCTTTATGTCTTGCATATGCACTACGGTGCAGCCTTCATTTCTGTCAATTGCCCAGCTGAATTTGTTCACCACACATGTTATTTATCTTTCACGGAGAGACACCACCAGTGAACTATGGACCCCGGTCCTTTTTCCTCATACTGATAAATCACCTATTGTTTTCATACTGCTCTCATACTGTTCCTAATGTTTTCCTACTATTTTCCACACCATACGTTTAACTTCTTTGTGTTCAGCAAAATCGGTGAGATAGACAACCTCACTGCTTCGTTGGGGCAAAGTGATTTGATTGTGTTGTGCAGGTTCCATGTTGCTTCTAAACCGGTAGTGCGCCCTGCCATCTCAGCTGCTTCACCTTCTAAAGTTACTCCTTCCTCCTACTAGTCGATTAAACCTTGGTTTATTTCCGAGGGAAAACTTGTTGCTGCACTCCTCATACCTTCCTCTTGGGGTCTCCCAACGAATGTGTATTCACACGCATCAATCTTTCACAAAAAACCCATTTTTTGCTCTCGAAAAATGGATTTTTTGTACAATGGAAAGGAAAAAATTATTTGTCAGCATTATCCGTGCTTCCAAGATGCATGTTTGTGTATAATATGGGCAAATTTTAACAAACTATGACATGGATGTGGCCATAACACCCGTCATTTGGCCCGAAAGGTAAGAATCTTCGAAGAAGATAACTCATTTTTGTGAACATATTTTCAATATAAATGTCGTATTCCAAGTTTCTTATTTTTTGTGGATACTATGACATATATAATGACACCACGTGAAGGTCTTACATCATTTTGATTTTTTATAGATTTGGTTGAACATTTTCATCTGGTTAAAAAAAGAAGCCAAGACGGCGGCCACAAATCTTCATAGCTAGGGGCTGCATATTGAGAAACTCTTGGTGTATCTGTGATGAATTAGGTAGTTTTGTACCTAAAAATGAATTTTGCCAAAAATCATGAGCAAACTACGATGGACCTGTAGTTCAAATTTGATTCGTTTTCAGCTGAATCGGTAGAAACTTGTGTTTTTCAAATGAGGTGGATGGAAACCTTTTCAGAGGCAACAAATTATTATTTGTGTATATAATATGGTCTAGTATTTTAAAAAATTGTAGCTCTCAAGTTTTGCAACATATTTGTGGTTGGTCCTTAACAAAAAAGCCATTTTTTGCACTCGAAAAATGGGAAATTGATTTTTTGTACAATGAAAGGGAAATATTTGTTCGTAAACATTGTTTGTGCTGCCAAGATGCATGTTTGTATAGAATATGAGAACATTTTAACAAACTATGCCATGGATGTAGCCATAACACCCGTCATTTGGTCTGAAAGCCAAGAATCTTCGTAGAAGATAGCTCATGTCTGTGAACACCTTTTCAATATAAATGTCGTATTCCAAGTTTATTATTTTTTGTGGATACTAGGAAATATATAATGACACCACGCGAAGGTCTTACATCATTTTGATTTTTTTATTTGTTTGAATTTTTTCAGCCGGTTTTAAAAAGAAGCCAAGACGGCGGCCACAAATCTTCGTAGCTAGGGGTTGCATATTGCAAAACTCCTGGTGTATCTGTGATAAAATAGGTAGTTGTGTACCTAAAAATGGTTTTTGCAAAAAATTATGAGCAAACTACGATGGACCTGTAGTTCAAATTTGACCCGTATTCAACTAAATCTGCATAAACTTGTGTTTTTCAAAAGAGGTGGATGGAAACCTTTTCAAAGGTAATAAATTGGTTATTTGTGCATATAACATGGTCTAGTATTGTCAAAAATTGTAGCTCTCATGGGCACTACTAAACCCATGGGCACTACTAAACCCACTATAAAAGATTTTTCTCCTCTCATTGATAGAGTTGAAAGAAGATTATCTGCCACATCCTCTTTTCTTTCTTATGGTGATAGGTTGGTACTGGTGAATTCTGTGCTTTCCTGTTTACCAATATATTACATGCTTTCCTTGGTGATTCCTACTGGTGTTATTGAGGTCATTGATAGAGCAAGGAGACACTATTTGTGGATCAAAAAAGGAAAAGATAAAGCTAACTCTCTTGCAGCTTGGTCTATGGTGTGTAAGCCTAAGAAGAAGGGAGGACTTGGGGTTTTGAATTTGAAAGTGCAAAACTCTGCTCTTTTACTAAAGCATCTAGATAAATTCTATAACCAGGAACAATTACCATGCGTTCAACTCATTACTGATGCTTATTATCATCAATCTGTTCCTCATGTTGTAGTGGAGTCAGGTTCCTTTTGGTGGAAAAATATTTTGTCCTTATCTCATGAATATAGAAAGATATCTACATGCTTTGTGGGTAATGGTTTCACTGCCCTTTTTTGGGAGGATAAATGGCAACCTCAACTGCTTAAGAAAACTTTGCCAAGGTTATTCTCTTTTGCTAAAGATAAGCTTCAATCTGTCCATGAATTCTTCTTGCACACTGATTGTATTCAGAATTTTTTCCTCCCATTGACTACCAAAGCAAATGATGAGCTATTGATGTTGAGGAAAATGATACTTAATTTCAATCTCTAGTCAAGTGAGAAAGATCAATGGAGAAGCTCTATTTCACCTGCCAAATTCTCTCCAAGCTCTTCTTATAAACATCATTTTGCCATTCTTCCTGATGATGTGCTATCCTATGGGATTTGGAAAAGTAAATGTCAGTCTAAGCATAAATTTTTGGCCTGGTTACTGCTACATGATAGAGTTAATACCAGAGACATGTTGATTCGAAGACATTGTAATGTTAGTGATTCTTCTGAGTGTGTTCTTTGTTCTGCTCATGAATATGAGGACAAGAGACATCTATTTTTTAATTGTACTTACAGTACAAGAGTATGAAATTATCTGCAAATTCCTTGGATTCCAGGATCTACAATTATGTCGCTCAGGTTTGCCAAGAAGCATTTTTCTAGTCCTTGTTTTGAGGAGATAGTTATCTTGGCATGCTGGGGCATTTGGAAACAGAGAAATGGTTGGATTTTTAATAATACCAGACCCAGTTTTAGGGGTTGGAAGGCCCTGTTTGTTCAGGAGGTCACCCTGCTTAAGTATAGGGTGAAGAGAGAGATCTCCATTTTTTGACATCATAGATTGATTCACTCCCCTGATTCCCTTGTATTTAGTGTACATATTGTAAATAACTTCTTTCTTTTTTATTAATAAATGGGGGGCTGTGGGGGAATCCCCCACAGTATTGGTGTCAAAAAAAATTGTAGCTCTCAAGTTTTGCAATATATTTGTGGTTGGTCCTTGATGACCCACAAGTATAGGGGATCGCAACAGTCTTCGAGGGAAGTAAAACCCAAATTTATTGATTCGCAATAGTTTACCAGTGGTAACAGTTTTATAGCAGCAGTAGTAATAAAATAATAGCATGAGTAAAATAGTAAGAGCCGTAGCAATTGCGGGAAACAACAGGATGAAAATACTGTTGCCATAGGGATGGATGAACGGGTGTTGCATGGATAAGATAGTTCATAAAATAATCAAAACATGGTCATTGCAGATAGTTAATAATAAAGCATCCAAGTTCTAGGCAAACCATAGGCATGTGTTCCAATTTAGTCGTGCGTGCTCGTAATGAGAAACTTGCACACCATCTTTTGTCCTACCAGCCCGTTGCAATGGGGTCTCAAGGGATACTACTGGTAATTAAGGTGCTCCTTTTAATAAAGCACCGGAGCAAAGCATTAACACTCTGTGAACACATGTGATCCTCACATCACAATCATCCCCTCCTGTTGTCCCAATTATTGTCAATTTGGCGCCTCGGGTTCCGGACAATGACATGTATAAACAACTTGCAGATATGATCAAGAAACATAATTATACTCATGAAACAATAACATGTTCAGATCTGATATCATGGCACTCGGGCCCTAGTGACAAGCATTAAGCATAAAAAGTTGCAACAACGATATAAAGCACTAACAACGGATACTAGGAACTATGCCCTAATAATCTGGCATTATTGCATGATTGATCTGATCCAATCCATTCCATCCCTCTCAGCCTACAATGAGGATTAATCACACATGGATGGGAGAATCATGGATGGTTGATGGAGAAGTGGTGGAAGTGATGATGGCGATGATCTCCTCTAAATCCCCGTCCTCGCAGGGCGCCAGAACAGGAGCTTTTGATCCCCGAATTGAGTTCGAGGTGGCAGTGGCGCTTTGATGCGTTTTTTTTGGAATATGACGAACCACCGACAATTTTGTAGGTTACGGGGCATAATTAGGTGAAAGGGGAGCCCGAGGGGGTGCCTGGGACCACCACACCACCTGTAGGCGCGGCCTAGGAGGAGGACGCCAAGGCATGGTGTGGGGCCCTCCTTGCCCCTCTAGCTCTTCTTCTGGCTCTGGGGGTCATTGGGTAAAATAAGGACTTCAAGATTTTTTCCTTCCTGAAAGTTGATTTTTCTACACAAAACGAGACATCAAGGTAATTCTGCTGAAAACAGATTTAGTCCGTGTTAGTTGTATCCAAAACTCACAAGTTTAGAGGGAAACAATAGCAAAAGTGTTTGGAAAAGGAGATACGTTTTGGACGTATGAACTCTCCCCAAGCTTAGCTTATTGCTTGTCCTCAAGCAATTCAGTTGACAACTGAGTGCGATAAAAGAACTTTTATGAACACATTTGCTTCATATGATGTAAATATTCTCACTATATGATCAAGTGCTTAGGCAGTTCATAATAAGAAGTTTGCAAGATAAAGTCATCTAATAGTTATGCAAACCATGAAGAGATACCAACACACTAATAATAAACAACATGTAATATATCAATATGCATGATTTCAATGTTCATAACAAGATATGATAAAGTGGTATCTCTCTTGCCCTTAATAATGGAGCAAAACATAAATGCCAGGGCACCTCTGAGGTTCAAGTGAAGACTAGAAGTAAATATATCAAAGATACAAGCATGAAAATTATACCAGAATTAACCGTATTATGGGACAAGCACATTAAACTAAGAATGACAGCCATTGCGGTGACCCAGCACACCACTGCATGTGTAGTGTGCAAGTCGTTGACATAATACTCACAGAAGGACTTATCCGTGAATATTACATCCCTCACAGTGGTACACAGAAACATAGCAGGTCCAAGAAAGCTATAGGATACAAACTTCATTACAAAATCTTGAGAAACTCCTTGAAGAATCAAAGAAGATCTCATGAAAATGAAACATCAGAAGAATCAATTCGAAGTTCCAGGCTGGAGAATAACTCTAGCTCAGAAACTAATCCACTACAGCTGATGTCAGCCCTAATCTATGGCTTGAGAAATTCTAAGTCCAGGAATGGACTCCACCTACACCTTGGTAGCTTCTCATCCACCGGCGTTGTAGATGGCGATGCTTCTCTGGCTAAGTAATAGATGGCACCACCTAGCTTCCTTAGACATCGATGGCTTCACGATGACGACTTCCATAAGGCTTCAACTCTAAACAGGCGGTCAAAGGGAACAAATGAGTAACGAGCATTACTCAACAAGTTTATGATATATAGTGGGTAGTTTGATGCACTAACTACCGCTTTAGACTCGAAAGAGTCATAAGCTAATGCAATGTTTTGTAAATCTTTCTTCAAGAGGTTGCTTTTAAGTCTGAAAACTATGCCCGCAAGACCATCACATGAGCTAGAACTTCACGGAGTTGCCTTTCCTGTAGCGTTCGCAGTTCCTTCCCGGAACAGGGGGTAACATGCCGCATCCTTTTACACCCTGCAGAGGTGCGTTAATTTACCCATAGGCGATCAAAACCATGTTGCACAACCAGGCTCGAGATCCCGTCCACACCCATATAGGTGTGGGGCCCGGTTGTTGATCCAAGCCAAACCATGCTTCTCCGCACAACGCATGCCCACCCATTTCTGCCATGCAGGTTGAAACCTTGTTTCTACCCCTCGTGATAGAGATCTAGGCGCCCCGGGCAGACTCTCATAGACCCCAGAGTATGTGGGATGTAAGGGCTCCCACCCATGTGCATGTAGTCCCGCAATACCTACATCATATGTCTCTGGCAGTCCGTTGACACGCGAACGGGAAAAGATCACAACTAACTTACTCGCCCCATACAAGACCTATGGTTAACGCGGTATTTACGATGCACAAAGCTCTGATGGCATTTGTGGTTAAGTCCTAGGTAATACTTTCCCATGCAGATGGAACCTTCCTTTGAACTATTCATCTTACCATCGTCCCATCCGCCCCAAACAGAACACTACCACCCGGGTAGTCATTCAAGTAGTCATATTATTATAAAAATAGGATTATGCATTCTTTTGAGACTATGTGGTAATAAGATAGGGTTTTTGCAAATAGTTCATTAGAAAATGCTGGAAAGGATATGAGCAAGTGATGAACTTGCCTGAGATAGAAATAATAACAATAATAATCCATGTCTTCGGGTTCGAGGGTCGCGTAGAGAAATCTCGAGAACTGAAAGATGGCAAAGTAGTCCCGGTAAGGACTACTGAAAACACTGTCAAGATGATACATGCATAGTAATGAGATGCATCACAAAATACCCTGGAAAATACCCCAGCTTACAAGTGTAAGCTATGTTTGATACAATATCTTCAACACATTGGTTTTAGGTGATTTATGATTGTTTTATTACTTGTGGTGATGATGTTGATGCTTCTTTTAGACTTACATGTGCTTCACTTTTATTTAACAAAAAAATGTTATCATGTTTAAGTGATAAGTAGTTATCACATGGTTAGGCAAGAAAACCTTATCACATTGAAAACAACTTTTAAAAGATAACAAACACATTCTTCTTATGTTGTTGAAAGATGTGGAACTATGATAAAAAGAATTGAATTGGAAGTGAGTACATACTACAATAAAATCTATCATCTTGTAATCCAATAATGTTTGTCATGAGGATTAGGAAGTGCCAATTTATTAGGGTTCAATATTAAAGAAGATTGTGTGGTGATGGTTAGTCCTCGTTATACTGGAATCTTATAGACTTCCCTTATACTTCTTAAAATAGAATTCATAAGTTAACCAAAATAATTTTTTCTAGACATAATGAGTTTTAAAATTTTGTTGTCTTTCATTTGGTATATTATTTGATTGTTTCTGAGAAAATTTGAATAAGTTATTAATTTCTCAATTTTAAATGAATTAAATTACTAGGAAATTTTTTGCACACATGAAAACTTGTTCAATTACTTTGAAAATATCATAGATGAGTTGCATTTGTCTTTATAAGCATTTTGGTATATAACTTGTATTTTTCTAAAATTTTGAATTATTTAATATTTTTCCTAATTTTAAATGGATTAATTTAAATTCAAAAAATATTTAATTTGAAACTTTATCAAACATTTTTAAAAGTTGATAAAGATTTATATTTTATTTTTCTAAACATTTATATATTTTATTCGTATTTTTCTGAGTAGTGTATTAAAAGATAATGACTTATTAATTTTATTGAATTTTTTGCTTATTTTAAATTGACTCGTGGGTCCCACATGTCATATTCGAATTTGAAATCAAAAATAAAAATAAAAGAAAAAGCAAAATGATATGACGTCATGTATGCATCACCAACAAAGAAACTCATCTCCGTCGATTACAAATCGGGGAATTTACTTCGAATTAGGTCGTTTGGAGGGTACCATTAGGTGGAGAGTAACTTGAGGACCCTAGGGGCGGCTGCGCATCAACGAAATGGTCGCCGGAGTTGCACCGGCGTCCATTGATATCGTGTAGTTGACGGGAGACTTCTTGTTGATAATGACTTTGAAATCCCCGGCAACGGCGCCAGAAAACTTGATGGAGCCTTGACGCCCTCGCTGGTAAACCCCAAGAGAAAGGTTATGAAGGTTGAATCGACAAGCAGGAGGAAAAGAAATCTCTGAAGGTTGATGCAGCTGAGGTGGCAGGGCGCACTACCGGTTCATCAACAATGTGGAACCTACACAACACAATCAAATTACTTTGCCCCAACGAAGCAGTGAGGTTGTCAATCTCACCGGTTTTGCTAAACACAAAGAGGTTAAACATATGGTGTGGAAAATAGTAGGAAAACAGTATGAAAGCACTATGAAATAAGTAGGTGTTTTATCAGTATGAGGAAAATGGACTGGGGTCCACAGTTCACTAGTGGTGTCTCTCCGTGAAAGATAAATAACATGTGTGGTGAAAAAAATTACAGCTGGACAATTGACAGAAATGAAGGCTGCACCGTAGTGCATATGCAAGACATAAAGATTACTATGTGATTCATATGGGCATTACAACAAAATACATAGACCGTCATCCAACTGCATCTATGACTAATAATCCACCCTCCGCATATCATCGGAACAAACGTTGGATATTAAGTTGCAAGCAACACATAATCGCAGTAAGCAAAGTGTGTAATGTAAAAAATAACTTCATCCTTAGACAAAGCATTGTTGTTTTCATCCTAATGGAAACAACACATCCTCCATCCGTCACGTTTCTGTCACTCGAGCATAAATACTCCCTCTTGGAGTTACTAGCATCTTTGGCCAGGGCATCTACTAATAACAGAGAGCATGCAAGATTATAAATAACATATGCATGAAGATAACATGATATATTGATAATCAGAATACATAGCATTCAACATTCATTGGATCCCAACAAACAAAACATGTAGCATACCATAAAGATAATCTTGATCATGTTAGGCAGCTCACAAGATCTAAACATGAGGTACAAAGTGGAGAGAACAACCAGCTAGCTACTGCTATGGACCCGTAGTCCAGGGATGAACTACTCTCGCATCACTTCACAGGAGGGCATGGTGTCGTAGACTCCTCCCGTAATGAAATCCCCTCCCGACAGGGTGACGGGGAGAGCTCCAGAACCCTCCCGATCTCGGGATGAATATGACGGCGGCCTCGGGTGTTTTTGGGATGAAGTGGAATATATTTAGGTTTTACGTCTCGGGAGTAATAAATAGGCGAAAGGGAAATGGCGGCGGAGGCCGGGGGCCCCACACCACCCCATGGCGCGGCCGGGGGGCGCCCTATGGTGTGGGCTCCGTGGAACCTTCGGGAATTCTAAGACTTTCGGGCATCAGATTTTCCAATTCCGAGAATATTTCCAGAACTACTTTTCTGAAACTAAAAACAGCAGAAAATAGGGATCTGGCTCTATGGCATCTTGTCAATAGGTTAGTCCGGAAAATCGATAAAAATGACATAAAGTGTATAGAAAACATGTGGGAAAGAGTAAGAAAACAACATGGAACATCAGAAATTAAGGATACGTTTATGTCGTATCATCCATCAGCGCGGCGGCGAGGTACGGATAACGGCGATAGCACGATTTCGTCACCCAAACGCCAAACGAAAAACACCACGAGGTACGCGAGCTCACCAGGAACACGACAAGGATTTCGGTGACACACGGTGAGGTCGGAATTGCTGGCGGCTGATACATCCATTTTACATCACTATTTTATATTGTTATTTTCCGTTATTCATCGATATATTTCATGTTATGATGCATCACTTATGTTATCTTATCTTATTTTGCATGTTTTATAATTTTTGGAGAATAAACACCGGGAGCAGAAATCTGATGGAAAAAACACCGTTGACATACCCAATTTCACAAGATCAGAAGAAGAGGGGGGGACACCGGAGATGTCTTAGAAGTCCAGATGAGGGAGCCAGCCACGAGGAGAGCCAGAGGGGGGCCACCGGGGGCCCACACCATGGGGTAGTGCGCCACCCCTTGGCCGCGCCGCCAGGTGGTGTGGCCACCCTGGCCCACCTCTAGTCGACCCCTTTCGTGTACTTGACCCCCAGGGAACCCTAAGCCCCAGAGGATCGTTGAAGAATTATTCCACCGCTGCCTCGGCGCGGAAAACACCCGAGAGAGAAAAGCTCTATGGCGGGGAGAAATCTGCCGGGGAAATTCCTCTCCGGAGAGGGGAAATCATCGCCATCGTCACCTTCATTTTTCCGGGCATCATAAAGATCGTCATCATCATCACCACCAACACCATAACCCTCATCATCCACCGTCATCCCGCTATAACAATTAGGGGCCCCTATCGTTGTTTTACATTAGATCACTCTCCGGGTGTGGATTACTTGTTAGTAGTTGATGCTTGTGAGATTTATCGGTGTTATCACTTTATGACCATATTGTTATTAGCCAGTATATCACCTCTGATTATGATCCATTTGATGTCTTGTGAGTAGTTCGTTTAGTTCTTGAGTACATGGGAGAAGTCATGATGTTAATAGTGCAGTTATGTTGAAGTAATATCTCGTGGTTCGGTATTTAAGTTGTGGTGCTATTCTTCTAGTGGTGTCATGTGAACGTCGACTACATGATAGTTCACCTTTATGGTCCTAGGAGGATGCATTGTGTATTTGGCTACTAATTGTGGGGTTGCTGGAGTGACAGAAACCTAAACCCCCGTTAGGAACCCAATGCTTGAGGGAGCGTAGAATCCCGGAGTTTTAAGGTTGTGGTTAGATTTATCTTAACTACTTTCTTGTATTTGAGGATGCTTACGAGGGGTATAATCACAAGTATGTATTAGTCCTAGTTGGGCAGTGCATTAGCATAGGTTCACCCACACAACACTTCATGAACCAATGGATATTAATCAACCATAACGAAGCGAAAGCACTTGACGAAATTCCCACGTGTCCTTGAGAATGTTTGGTAGTCATAAGTAACACAACCGGCTTGTCCTTTGCTCTGAAAAGGATTGGGCCACTCGCTGCAATATTATTTACTGCACTTTATTTATTCAAACTTTATTTATCTTCTTAAGCAAAAACCTCCAAAAACCCGTTTGCTAGTGTTACAGTGAATCCTCTATCCAACCTGCTTGTCAACACCTTCTGCTCCTCGTTGGTTTCAACACTCTTATTTATCGAAAGTACTACGATACACCCCCTATACTTGTGGGTCATCAAGACTATTTTCTGGTGCCGTTGCCTGGGAGTGAAGCGCTAATGGTAAGTGGAATTGGTAAGAGAAACTTTTACTGTGCGTGTTGTTTTTATTTGTGTCTACTTTTTTATTTCATTATGGATAATACTTTTGATTCTCTATTTAGAGGTACTACTACTATCACTGCTAGGGTAGTTGGTAACCCGTTATATACTGAATTAGATCCTTATAAATATCTATGAAAATTGTTGGACGTGTTATGGATAACTGCTATTACGGTGATGGAACTGTCCATCCCGGTGATCATTTGCTCTTTATACATGAATTATGCGAATTATTCAGGTGTGCAGATATTACAATGGATCAAGTTAAAAGGAAATTATTTTCTTTATCGTTGAAAGGAAGATCCGCTGAATGGTTCAAATTACTGAAGAAATCTATTGGATGGGAGGAAATTTTTCCTCTCTTTTATTCTAAATTTTATCCTCCTAGTGATATTCATAAAGATAGGAATCAAATCTATAATTTCTGGCCTCATTATGGAGAGAGTATTTCCCAAGCGTGGGGGAGAATGAAGCTATTAATACTCAAATGTCCCGTTCATGAACTCCCGAGAAATATTGTTATCAATAATTTTTATGCAAGGCTTTCTCTTCATGATAAGGATTTATTGGATGCTTCTTGTTCTGGATCATTCACACGTATGAAGGAAGAAGCTAAGTGGGATCTTCTTGACAATATTCAAGAAAACACTGAAGGATGGGAGAACGACAAAGGTAGAAAGTCAAGTATAAATTATGATTATGAATGCATTAAATCTTTTATGGGAACCAATGATTTCTATGATGTTAGTGCCGTTTGTGGTCTTGATTCTCAAGCTTTTGCAAACTGTCTTAAAGCTTTTGCCTCCTATCTTGATATTCCTAAAAAGAATTATCACAAGTACCATGCACCTTATAAAGATATTGTTCCAGCTATTAATATAGAAGTGCATGTTGTTAATCATGTTGTTCCTGAGCCCTATGTTGAAAAAATGCCTTTCCCTGCTAAGGTGAAAGAACACTCTGTGGTGTTTAGTGTGGTTAATAAGAGTAATATGAAATCTATTGAGCCTGATGAATAAACAATTGTTGAACCTGCAGTAGCAATAGTGAAAGATCTTGTCTGTGGAAATGTGGAGGATGAACACATTGTCTTCTGTGAGGATGCTTTTAATATTGTTTCCCATCCTAATAGATCCAAGAAAACTAGTGTTCTTGTGCTTTCTGTTAAGATTGGTGATCATTGCTATTATGGTTTGTGTGATATTGGTGCTAGTTCTAGTGCTATACCTTATGAGATTTATAGATAAATTATGCATGAAATTGGTTCTTGTGAGCTTGAAGATATTGATGTGGTTATTCAGCTTGCTAATAGAGAAACTGTTTTTCCGATTGGTATTGTTAGAGATGTGGAAGTTTTGTGTGGTAAAACTAAATATCCCACTGATTTTATAGTACTTGGTAAGGCTGCTAGTAAGACTTGTCCTATTATTTTTGGTAGAACTTTCTTGAACACTTTTGGTGCTATTATAGATTGTAAAAGAGAGAAGATTTCGACTAAATTTGATGGAAAATCTATGAGTTCAAATTTTGCAAATTTGCTAGAGCACCTTATGAATCTAAATTGCCTGATGAGAATTTTAAAGTTGAACAACTTGCTTCTATTGCTCTTGCTCCTAACAATGCTTTGGAGCAATATATGGAGGACCATGAGAGTGAGGTCTTTATGGAAGTGAGAAATGACATTGATGATATTCTTCTTCATCAACCGGTGATACTGAAACATAATTTACCCGTGGAAGACTTGGGTACCACATTGCCACCCAAGGAGGAACCTGTCTTTGATTTAAAAACTTTACCTGATGATCTTAAATATGCTTATATTGATGATAAGAAAATATATCCTGTTATTAATAGTGCTAAACTTTCAGGTGAAGAAGAGGAAAGATTATTGGGAATTCTGAAGAAACACCGTGGAGCTATTGGATATACTCTTGATGATTTAAAAGGAATTTCTCCTACTATATGTCAGCATGCTATTAATATTGAACCTGATGCAAAACCAGTAGTTGAACATCAACGCCGTTTAATTCCTAAGATGAAGGAAGTGGTAAGAAATGAGGTATTAAAACTTCTTGATGCTGGTATAATTTTTCCTATTGCTGATAGTAGATGGGTGAGACCTGTGCATTGTGTCCCTAAGAAGGGAGGAATAACTGTTGTACCTAATGAAAACAATCAGCTCATTCCACAAAGAGTAGTAGTTGGTTATAGAATGTGCATTGATTTTAGAAAGGTTAATAAAGTTACTAAGAAAGATAATTATCCTTTACCCTTTATTGATCAAATGCTTGAGAGGTTGTCTAAGAAAACTCATTTTTTGCTTTCTTCATGGTTATTATGTGTTTTCTCAAATTGCTGTTAGGAGGCAAGATAAAGAGAAAACAACCTTTGCTTTTCCTTATGGTACTTATGTTTATAGACATATGCCTTTTGGTTTGTGTAATGCTCCTACTACTTTTCAAAGATGCATGTCTGCTGTTTTTCATGGTTTTTGTGAAGAAATTGTGTAAATATTCATGGACGATTTCTCCGTCTATGGAACTTCTTTTGATAAATTTTTGCACAACCTTGATAAAGTTGTGAAGAGATGTGAGGAAACTAATCTCGTTCTTAATTGGGAGAAATGACACTTTATGGTTAATGAAGGAATTGTTCTTGGACATAAAATTTCTGAAAGAGGTATTGAACTTGACATAGCTAAAATGGAAGCCATAGAGAAAATGCCCTGTCCCAGGGATGTTAAAGGTATTAATAGTGTTCTTGGTCACTCTGGTTTTTATAGGAGGTTTATTAGATATTTTCTAAAATATCAAAACCTCTTACTAATCTTCTTCAAAAAGATGTACCATTCGTTTTTGATGATGATTGTAAGGAAGATTTTGAAACTTTAAAGAAGGCTTTAACTAGTTCTCCTATTTTAAAACCGCATGATTGGAATCTACCTTTTGAAATTATATGTGATGCTAGTGATTTTGCTGAAGGTGTTGTTCTTGGACAGCACGTAGATAAGAAGTTGAATGTTATTCATTATGCTAGTAAGACTCTTGATGCTGCTCAAAAGAATTATGCTACCACTAAAAACGAGTTCTTAGTTGTAGTTTTTGCATGTGATACATATGCATGCCAAACTCGTAACTTAAATATTGACCTCCATGATCAGATCGTAGAAATTTTATCTTTCTGTTACGATGATTTTCAGCTTCACACTGAAATTCTTTGAACTTTTCAAATATCTTAGATTTGTGTTTTATTAAGTAAATATGTCCATATCTACTCAAATCATCTGTGAAAGTGAAAAAATAACAATATCCACCGCGCGGTGATACACTCATTGGTCCACACACATCAGTATGTATGATTTCCAGTAAGTCTGTCGCAAGTTCCTGAAGGGGTCGTTGCATAGAAAACAAAAAATTTCCTACGCGAGAGACACCCGAAAGGCCAAGATCTAATCTAGGAGACGAAGTGCAACGGGCAACGAGAGGGTTAAGGAGAACACATACCCTCGAAGACACAAAGCGTTACGAGATCAAATCACGTTGTTGGTGTAGTCGTACTCACACCGATCCCGATAGCGAGAAGATGTACACCGCAATCCGGCGGTGCCTCCGTGATCTGTCACACGTACGGTTGATGACGACCTCCGTTCCCTTGATCCAGTGGGGTGCGGAAGTAGAGGATCCCTCGGAACTCCAGTAGCACGACGGCGTGGTGGTGATGAAGAATCCCACGGTCAGGGCTTCGCCAAGCCGGAGACCATGGAATTGAGTAGCGGGTGGAGAGGGAATGAGGTGGGCAAGTGTGTGTCAGAAGAGGAGCTCTCACCCTCCTTTTATAGGGGAGGGGGAGGCAGCCCAAGAGGGGGTGCGGCCAGACATGGTGGTGCCGCCACCTCTTCCCTCTTCATGTGAGTGGAAGCCCCACTCACATCCACTCATTTTCCCTTAAAACTCCACTTAGAAAATCCAAGAGTTTTCCTTTAATAAACAAATAAAACATTTTTATTTCTTTATTTCAGCATTTGTTAATTCTATTAACAAACTTTTGCATATAGCACCTCGAATCATTTGTTAATTCTATTAACAACCATTCGACGAAAAAACCTTTGAACTATTTCAATTTTCCCCGAAACAATTTCGGTGCTGCCCAAAATATTCTTCGATATTCCGTATTCTCTTAAACGCGTCATCGAACCTTAAGTGTGTCACCGGACGGTTCGTGAATAAGATAGACATGATCGAGATTCCTCTCCGATCAATAATCAACAGCGGGATCTGGAGATTCGTGATGACTCCTATATATTCAACCACGACTCTCGTGATCGTGTGAACCATCAACATCGTGAACTATTCCCTTTGTCTCGCGATATTTTACTTGTCCGAGATTAGATCATTGGTATCAACCATACCTTGTTCAATATCGTTACCGACAAGTACTCTTTTATCGTTCCCATGATATAACATCCTTGTGATCATATCACGTGCATGCAAGCGGTGTTAATGTGATATCACCGAGAGGGCCCAGAGTATATCTCTCCGTCATTTTGGATGGACAAATCCCACTCTTGATCCATGATCCTCAACTAATACTTTCCGAATACCTAACGACACCTTTATAGTCACCCTGTTATGATGTGACGTTTGATGACATCAAAGCACCCTTCCGGTATCAGTGATTGACATGATCTCATGGTCTAAGGAATAAGTTACTTCGTATGTTTGATATAACAATGTAAACCTAATGACTTGATCGCATTGCTATATTCACTTTGGGTATATGTTCATCACATCATTCTTCTAATGATATGACCCCGTTATTAAGAACATCGAATGTTCAAGATCAGGAAACCTTGATCATCTATTAATCAACGAGCTAGTTAAAAGAGAGCCTTTACTAGGAAACATTGTTTGTTTATTAAACACACATGTATCAACGTTTCCGGTTAATACAATTCTAGCATGAGAAATAAACATCTATCATAAATAAGGAATAAGATAATAACCATTTTATTATTGCCTCTCGGGCTTATTTCCTTCAGTGTCCCACTTGCACTAGAGTCAATAATCTAGTCTGTAAGCAATTAACACATACGGCGTTCCAGTCTTATTACCATGCTTCGCATGTGGTAAACATCATCAAAAAGATCCGAACTATTAAGGTCCTAATGTATTTGCATGTTCTCTGTGTCTACACGCATCACTCATTCTCTAATGAGATGGCTTTGTATATATATGGTCAATCGGTGAAACCTTAATTCCTCAGCTTAAACCGATTTCACTAACATTGTGAAAATGTAGCTTCATAGTGTTAGCATTCTTGGAAATTCACCAACTTCCGGTGATATCTTAATTCCTCGGCTTAAACTAATGTTACTAACATTGTGAAAATGTAGCTTCATAGTGTCAGAATTCTTGGAAATTCACCAAGCTCAATAAAGAACTCCTTGACACAAAATATGCTTATTATCAGTTGTCAACACAATGATATACTTTAGCCTTTGTTGTAGTATCTGTAACAATATTTTAATTTAGAAACTCTTTCAAATCCAGCATGGAACTTTCTTCCAGCCTATTGTGCTACCCTTCATCACGTATTTTAATTGAGATAAAAATATTTGAATAGATGACAAGACTATTAGTGTAACATATTACAACTAATATTTTGTCATTAGTTCATAGGAAAACATATCCTTATCATTTCTAAAATGACACAAGGATCTCTCCCACTGTTGTCTAATCATCATATGAATTATCCTGCTAAAACATTTTATAGCATAGGACTTATCTGGTTGTGTACATAGCATGGAAACATGACTTAGAAATCTCAATTTCAATGATGGTCATCATGTGTCAAAACACTTGAATCTTTCTCAATTATTTTCCATGTGACAAGAACTCTTTCTTGTCATTTTGATATTGACTTACTTCAATATGTTATCTATGTAATTTGGCTTCAATCTTACCCGACGCTTCAATCCATCTATTATAGATATCGATGCCCAATATCTTCTAAGCCTTTCATCAATAAGAAAATCTTAACCGGGGTTAATTTAAAATACATATTTTCCAATCAACCATATGTCGTCTACATAAAGTATTGGAAATATGTCATAGCGCTCCACTTAATTTCTTATAACTCTACAAGCATCTTTATCGTTCATGATGGAATCAAACTCTTTTGATAACTTCATTAAGGTAAAGATTTCAACTTCGTTATGCTCAATTCAACCATTTAAGTGTGCATACCTTTCTAGCAACCTTTTGAATTTTACAAAAATCTCAGACTGTGTCAAGTACACATCCTCGATCAAACTTCCTCGAGAGGAGAGTTGGTTTTGTTATTCAACATCCATATCATAATATGTAACTTTGCTAGAACTATCCGCAAAGACTAAGCATCACTACGGAAGATCAAAATCTTGTAGTAGTCAACTCTTTGAACTTCGTCGAAAACAACTTTTCGATAAGTACAACTTTCAAAGGATTTAAAAATACATGTCTTTGTCGCTATATAGACCCTTTTGCTATCGTTAGGCATCAAGCCTATCGAAAGGACTACCAAGTCACATACTTGATATTCATACAAGGATACTATGGCGGATATAATGACTCATAGTCAATTTTACGAAGTCACGGACCATCGTTTGCTTCCTTTATAAGGTCCAGATCCTTTTGTTGTCAAAACAACACTTTTTCTCTTAAACCACAAGTTGGTCTAAGTACAAAGTTTTAGGACTTTTGTGGTTCAGTTCGCAAACTCATTCGAAGTATCTACAATCACATGTAGTGTCTTCTACTTAGTCAAAATAGGAAACCCTGGAACAACTTCCAGTGCTGCACTACTCTTGACATGGTAACGAAGATTCTCTAATCTCGTTGAGTTTGTACCGTACTCCCACTCACTTGTTTCGCACGAACTACTTTCTCGAGAAATCAACCCTTTCTGACAAACAACATTTGTCTTTTGGTTCGGTGATAGGAGAAATACCAAATGTTTTATTTGGGATAACCTTGTAAACATATATTTATCCTATTTTGGTTGTAAACATTTACACATGCTATGCATACCAAAACTTAAGAAAATGACAATTCGGGTCACTACCCAAACCATATCTTATATGTTGTCAATTTCAACGGATCATGATGGTGCTCTTTTCAGTGGAAAACGGTTGTCTCTAATGTATAAACTACAAAATTATACTGGAATTTTTATTTATCTTACCATGTCAAACAAGGTTTGATTTTGTCTCTCGAACACTCCAAACTAATGTGGGGTAATTCGAGTAATATAAGTTGTAGAACAATTCTGCAACTTCTCAGATGTTTTGTTAAACTTGTAACTCAAACTTTATCCTCTATGATCCAATCATAAATACTTGATTATCTTGTTACATTGATTTTTTACTTCATATTAACAACTATTTGAACCAATTCAAAAGTCAAACTCCGTTCTCTTTAAATAGATATACTCACATATCTACTCAAATCATCGACATAATTTTATGTAGGAAAAATTAATCCACCATACATGACTACACATAATGGACTATATACATCAATATGTATAATCTCCATTAAATTAGTCGTCCATTCTAGTTTGGTCTATGAACAGAATTCTAGTCATCTTTTGGAAGAGGTCTCACAAGCTCAATTTATTCAAAACAAAATGACTCTGGAAGTCCATCAATATGAAGTTCCTTCATGTTTTCCTTTCCGATATGAACTAAAATGGTGGTGTCACAATTTAAGTGATACTCTTTTACGTCTTGCAACGTTTAGCATTTAGTTTTATAGATGTTTACTTTACCAACATGAGTTATATTAACATATCCATCAATTATGGAATATGGTCATAGTTTGAACAATCTCATTTGTTCTCACAAAAGACCAGAACAAAATAACAACTTATTAAGTTCTTAAAATAAATCTTGAATGTTTGGTTCGATACGACAATGAACGCAATAACACTTTATTTCTGTTCTTGTCATAATCGATTCCACATCTATTACTAGTTCCTTTTAGGCCCTTTGTATTTCTTGCATTGCGTTGCTTTGTATGACAACTCATACCGACCAATGTTGTATCAAAATACCCAAAAAGTACTTTGTTAACTAGTAATACATCTATAACTTGTATATCAAGCATATACACCTGAGCTGGACCTTTCCAGTTATATTCTTTTCTACCATATACCTTTTGTAATTCTATTTTCAATATTCCCTTTCCTTTACAGAAGAATCATTCAACATCAAACAATGCTAGTCGTACTAGCTCATTTTCTTTGGCGTGTTAGTCATATACTATCACCCATTGAGTCATACTTTGCGTTTGATTGTTCTACTAATATCACCATATTAATAGTATTCTTCTAGATTCCACTCTTGGCAATCTCCAAGTAAGGTAAACGACTTTACCCATACTTTTAATCCATCCCATCATAACAATTTTATGATTAAGCTACTATAGCTCGAAGGAAGGAGTTTCGAGGATAAATTTTAGCGCCCAACTTCTTGGAATATTCAAACGCCTAGCGTCTTCAATCATTGTATATATTCAGATAATATAAGCAAACATTGTCAGACTAAATTATACTCAGTCATGTTGCCACAAATAAGTTTCTAGATATCAATATATCTTTCACTTGATTGTTTATGAAAACAACTCTTTTTAGTTCCTAAATCACCTTGATCAACAAAACATTGTTTTGAAGATAAAGTAATATGGAAGCAACGATGACTCTGGATTCTAAGTAGAAATTAGTTGCTCTCTAGATCAATCAATCATTAATCATATGGAGCTAGGTAGAAAATACCAAAAATCTACAATAGGACTCAATTTTAAATTTCACTAATACGGTACCAATCTTAAATGATTTTTACCAGATCATAATAGTTATATCTCAATTAACAATCTAAGTGTAAGGTAGTTATGTGGATGCCAATGAATACTACAATTTGTGCAAATTCACTTTGATTGGTTGTTCATGATAAATAAGTTCAAGTTAATTCAAAAGTTATACCATGAACTCCCACTCAAAAACAACATCCCTCTTAGTCGTCTTTAGTGATTACATGAACCAAATTCACTACACGAAAACCGATCATCACGTGAGATGATGTAGCTTCAAAGGCGAACATCGACATGTTCATCATATCATCCATATGACTCATGCTTTACCTTTCGGTTACGTGTTCCGAGGCCATGTCTGTACATGCTAGGCTCGCCAAGTAGAACCGTAGTATTGCGTGTGTTTCAAGGCCATGTATGCACATGCTAGGCTTGAAAACACCCGTTGTATGCGAACGTTGAGTCTGTCACACCCGATCATCACGTGGTGTCTCGAAACGACGAACTTTCTTAACGGTGCATACTTAAGAAAGAACACATTATTATCTTGATATTAAGTGAGAGGGATCATCTTATAATGCTACCGTCGCTATCTAAGCAAAAAAAGATGCACAAAAGGATTAACATCACAGACATCACATGTAAGGATAACGTGATATGGTATGGTCCTTCTTGCACTTGATCTCCATCATGTGCATCATGGTATGATGTCCATCATTCCACCAGCGTTGTACCAAGTACCATGGCACCCCAATCTCTATTGTCCATCAATAATAAGACAACCATACGGATACCTTCCGGTATATCAATAATTTGGAAAATAGATCATCTCATAATCAAATTTATAACATTGACCATATCACATCACATGCCCAGCAAAAACTAGTTAGACGCTTCTAATTTATTTTTGCATATTGTAACAGCCCAATTTTTGGAAGACATGAAAAACTTGTTTTCTAGAACCCAAAAATCAGGGCCAACAAAAACTTTTTAATATGTTTGACTAGTGCTTGTGTTTCTTTTCTATTTGCTAATTGATTGTGTAGTTGTTTGAGTTTGTTAACAACTAACATTAAAAACAATGATCATAACTTTCTTCAAACACAAACCTTGTGATCAAGTCATGACAAGAAATCTTATCATCTTCATCCATCACACTGTTTTGGGCAAAAACCTTTCTGAAAATGTTTTGAGTTCAAAGGAAACCCAAAGACCAAGATTTGAGAAAAACAAAAGATAATTTCCAAAACTATATGAAAAGTATTTTGGAGCTAATCATCTCCAACCTGTTTTCAACCAATATGTTTTTGCAAGTATTTCAAAAACTCTTTATCACTTCCTTCTTTTGCAAAAACAATAAAAGGGGACTATGTTACCCCTGTGTTTAACCTCAAATATATTCTTTTGGAAATAACAACTTCTGAGATGAGCCTCTTTATAAAATCCTCTTGTCATGGTATGTATTGATCACTACCCACAATTAACACTTGAGATAAACACCTGGAAACTAAATTGAAGAACTCAATTGTTTGAGTGATCTTGTGTGACTTGTTACTTTATCTGCATTGTTGTGTGATTTTATCTTGTGCTTGCTTGAAGTATTTATTTTTGTTTCTTGATTAATGTGTGCTGTTCTAATAAAATGAAACCTATTAATAACAATATCAAACATCAATATCATATTCCATCATATGTCCATCTCCTACTCTGTTTTCCTAAAAACTTCCAACTTTGGAGACATGCTCTTATGTCCTATTTTTTTTCTATTCACAATGCATCGTCATAAATCTCTTTGTATATCTATATATTACATCTATCCAAGTTGTTATTCTTGTTCTTGAAAACACTTTGGTATCATCTATCAAAGTCCTATTGAAGGCATCCCCAAAAATAATGATCATATCACCTTTATCATGAAGCACTTTTTTCCATGTTACCCCAAATCACCCCTTATTGTTTTCAGGCCCAATGAACCTACCCTTTTCATCTTCATGACCTATAAGTCACCTCCATATGGTCTATTTATTTTCCAAAGACCATTTAATTATTCTTCTCTCATGGTTTTTATCCTATTAAATAAACTCCTGTTTTCACCATCTTTCCACTTGGTGCCTCAAATATTTCCAAAGGAGTTGTTTATTAAAAATCACTTTTGAGATCAATATTATGTACTCTATCATCCCAACTCAAAAATATTGGTTTAAAAATAATTTTACTATTTATTATTTTCTATTTTCAAAAAGGCCAGAAATGAACTTTAAAATATTTTGTGAAGGAAAGTATTTACTAAAATTTTGGAAAAATTACCCAACATGCCTATGGTCATGTGGGACTTATTTGTAGAAAAACATTTGCAAGTTGTTTTGAAAATTTTGGAGAAAACATTTAAAAACAGTTTCTGCCATTTTTGTATTTCCAAAAATTTGTGAAAGAAATGTTTTTAGAAAACCTTGAGGCCACCACCCCTAGACTCCATTTTTGATTCTCCATCCAAAGGACATGATTTTGCACTTGTGTTCTGTTCAAGAAATTAGAGAAAACCATCAAAAACCCTCTCTGGTCTTCCTGGACACTGTTGAGAGCATGCTTGCTCTGGTCCTCCCTCTCTCTCTCCCTTCCTCTATCCTACACCTGGGCATTGGATCTTAGTCCCCCAACCTCCTAGACATGGTCTACCCTCCCCATTCCTTCTCTCTCTATCTAACTCAACCAAACGCATATGGACAAGGGTGGTGATCACCCTCCCCTTCTCTGTCCACGTCCACAACGCATCCCCGAAGGAAACCTCGCGCCAGCACACTCCTATAACCTCCCGTGACTCCCTGGCGAGAGCCCTCCCTCTCTGCTTGTCCTCTTCCTCCTACCCATGCGCTGGATATGGCGCCCAGGACGCGCTCGCCACGTCGTTTGCGTTCCAACACTTGGGCTTCATGCCGATCTTCGCGGGCTTGTCTATCTGCTCCGTGAACCTCCCAGTAACGTTCCCGTGATCCTCATTCCTCCCCTCGCATCCTTCTTCTCCCTCGAGCTGCGGTCGAACACCTACGGGTGCCCCTCGTCCTCTCTGAAATCCACTCTCCTCCGACCCTCTCGACCTCGACACTCTGTCCCTTAGGCATCCACACCTCACCTGCATACCTCTAGAGAAGTTTCTTGGGCTCAATCGCCTCCGACACCCCTACCCGTGTCCGCCATGGCCAAGCTCGTCGTGTTCATTGTTTGCTTGGAGCAGACCACCTCCTCGTCTCTCGTTTCTTTCCTTAGAACCCTCATGCTTCCAATTGAATGGTGCCTCCTCCGATTCACCGAGTTTTTATTCGCAGGGACGAGTTCCTCCGTGACCTCGGGTTGCATCCGTGGTACCCCCATGCGAGGACCACGCTCCGGGTCTTCTTGCCTCGAATCGATGCGGGCAATCGATAGGCGCCACGATTTGGAGCCGTTCTACGCCCCGCACACTTCCTGGGAAGGTTTGGAGCGGCCTACGGCGAGATCTCCGGCGAGGATCCACCACGGGATGCCGTACCCTCTGTTTCCGCCGCCAGGTTTTGGTCACCGCCGGCTGCTGCGGACGTGGCTTCCTCGCGGCCGTCGGATCCGCATCGGGCGGGTCCATTTTGAATCAAGCTCCATCTAATCTCCGCCGTCGACTGCGGATCGGACGGTGGCTTACCGTTTGGCCACGGCGTGCTCGCCACCGGGCTGGCCTGCCTCTGTGCGGCCCATTTCCCTCGCGGATCTGGCCCATTGCCATGTTTTTTTTCTGCAGGTTGCAATTCATTTTCAATAGATCTGTTTCTGTCTCTTTACTTTAAATCGAAACAAAAATGCTATTGAGTGAATCTTGCCAAACTAAAAATCACAGAGGTAGATCTACATTTTCTTAACCATATCCAACTTGTAGATCTAAGTTTTCAGCTTTATTTTAGGAGAAATAAAAATAATGGCAGAGACACTTTTTAACACCATTTCTATCATAACTTGAGTTTTAAGTATCCAAATCTTGCAAACTCAACTGTTCTGAGTATCCCTTGATAATATCTATCTGTTTCAGTTGGCCTTGTGTTGACTTGAGTTGTTGTTTGAAAATGACATGCATGTTAGTTTTTAGGCCAGAGAGCACTTCTGTGAATTGTTTAATTTTATTGGTGATGAATTTTGATGTGAATCCAATTGTGTTGGTTTGCTAGTGACTAGGAGCACCTCATACTAGTTTTTCATGATGTTAGGAGTTACAGAATAGGATTGGTGCAATATTTAGTGTTTAGCTCTTTTCTGCATTTTATTGCTATGCCCTTATTTAAATTGTGTGTTATATTATTTTGCTATAAAATTGATTCCTAGCATGTGTAGGGTATTAGAACATGTTTTATTGGTGTTTTGAGTGTGTCATTATCATGTTGGGAAAATGTGTGTGAAAAGCTTGTTGTTGTAGTATTTTTCCATAGGGTTGTTTTCCTTGTTATATTAGGTTAAATCTTGCATTCCTTCTTATGGGTATGATGATTTTCATAAATGCTTTAGTATTGTTTTCCCTAGCATAGCTACTGTTATTTTACAATATTATACTTGCTTGCATGCTTGAGTGAGCTCTAGATAATTTTGGCATGCCATGCTAGTTTTAGGTGATTTCTGCCATAATAATTATTTGCATGCTTAGTTTTTGATAAATTGATTAGATTGTTATTTTGTTATTACTAGCATGTCTAGGTGTTGTTTTCTCTGTTATTTGTATGCCATCTTAAATATTCAGCATGTTAGAATAAATCATGTTTAATGGTCTCTTATGGTTATGCATGTCTGCTTGTCTAAATAGCCTTTTTCATGTCTAGTTTTAATAGTTGTTTTGCTCCATGATTATTTTCATGTATTGAGTGATGCCATGATATGTTTGGTACTGTTTTGTCTCTGTTATTAGGTTGCTTATCTACTGGTTATATTAATTCTCCATGTTTAGGAAAGCATGTGTTACTATGGGCTTGTATTATTGCTTGTTATTATTTTCCTATGCATGTGTAGGTGTTCCTAAGTTGTTTTCTTGTTATTTTGATCATCCTCATGAATGACCAGAGAGTCATTCAACCTTAATTGAGCATGATATGAGAGTGGCACACCCACTGGACTCATGCCATGTTGGTTGAGGATCCATAACATTAATTCTAGTGCCATTCATGTGTGTTGTATGTGCATGTTTTGCTTGTTGGTGTGCACCCTAGTATTTTTGTTTGTGAGTGTACTTGTTTGATGAAATGCTTGCTGTATGTTTAAATTTTATCAAGTGCTTGCCTTTGTTTGGTTCTGATTAGGTGTTTTCCTTTTTATGTTTACGACGTTAGATAACGAAGACGGTATTATTTCCCGGAGAGGTTTCTATTGCAACTCTTGTTTATTTCAAGAGCAAGACCAAGACCAGTGCCAAGGCAAGCCATTCTAAATGCTTGCTGTTGTTTTACTTATCATTATCTATCATGCATGTTTTACTTCTTAAGTTTTACAAAAGTTTGATTCAAAAACTATTCTTTTAAGTGGAATATACCACTATCCATTTTATGTATCTAATATGCTATATCCACTATATAATCTTGGTGTTACCAAGCCCTTTAGATATTTTATTATCATCACTTAATCAACTTAAGTCCCCTAGTGGACATTTTAACTTGATGTTTTTGGAAAGCAAAAGATTGGAAAAAAAACCCGAGGAAAGGTGGGACCTTGTCCGAGGAAGGTTTGTGAAGAAGGAAATGTTTTCGACTTGTTTTCCAAAAATGACACATAACCTAGTCTTCGCCGGACAACCAAGCCGTGCTGCCACATTACCTCAATATGGGAACGGGGTCTAGCTAATTGCTTGTCGGTGTTAGTCCGTGTCTACCTCAAAGTGCTATAGGGGTTAGAGTCCCCCGAACCGAATTGTCGCCATGAGGGAGAATGGGACATTCACACTGTGGGATTAAGTTCACTACCGGTTGCAGCAATTGGGTCTCCTGCCATGGCGGTGTGTTGTCAGGGGAAACCGGATCGATACGGCTGACTCACTCGGTGCCGGGGAGAACAAACCCAGTTGAGGAGGTAGTCATTTACTAGCACTGACATAGTGGATGGTTAAGACCAGTTATCCGATGTTTGCATACTGTCTCGGACAGTCCGTGGTTGTTCACGGTGGATGTACTGGATCTTATGGATTGTGTACACCTCTGCAGAGTAAAACTGTTCAGAATAGCCGCGCCCTCGGATATGGGCAGTTGAATGGCCATGTAGCTAGTATTGTGTCAATGTTTTCAAAAATCTGGAAAAGTGTTTTGGAACTTCTACCTGGGAGGTACGTTGAAAGGGAATGATTGTACCTTTGAGGTACCGGATAAATGATGATCTTAAAGATGTGTTTTTCCAAGAAGTTTTGCAAAGAGAAATGTTTTCTTTACCTAGAATGTTTTATCAAAACCTTGTGGACATGTTTTATCTACAAGAGAAATGAAATATGTTTTGAAGTATCTTCTTCAACAAAGGAGAATAAAACTTGTGCAACTATGATGAGTCTTAAATTCATCATGGCTAGTTGAGCCCTAATTAAAGCCTTCCTACTACTTTTATATCTGCATACTTGCATGTTTAGCTTTCATTTAGGGTGACTTGCAGGAGTAAATTCAAACGTACTCATGAATGGTTTCGTCCCTGGCTATTGTCTTAGCCAGACTTTGAGCAGAAACCCGGAGAACCTGAAGAAGATGGTGTCGCTGACGGCTATGCAAACTAGGAACGTCTCCGAGTCAGTAGCCTGTAGGTAGTCAAGGCGTGACTTGGGTTTACCACGAGTGTGTTTTGTAGCCTTCCGCTGTTTTTAGTGTGTGTCCTTGCCCTGCGTGGCAGTTGTTTTCAACTGAGTCAAGTGACCAGTTGTGTAAGCCGTGTATTCGTGTAGTGGATGTTGTAATCTGCAATGCCAACTCGAGTATGTTGTTCACGACTGACTGATCATGGGATCATGAATGTATGCATACTGGAGGTCTCGGACTGCTAGTCTGGGGTCCCCACACATATTTTACGTGGCTTAGGGCATTCGAGGATAGAACCGTTCGTACCTACGAACATAAACCACAACATTGATAAACACATTTTTAACAACCCTTCGTAGATTAGATCTTAACTATAGTAGGAGAAACAGACACCCGCAAGCCACTTATACAATACAAGTTGCATGTCAGTTGTGGAACAAGTCTCATGTACGTGGACATGTAAGGTTAGTCCGGGCCACTTCATCCCACTATGCCACTAAGATCATAAAATAATCAAGGAGGTAATAACATCATCATCAACGCCCACATACTCCTATGTGTTCTACCCGTACAAAACATTTACGCATAGATCCGTCTCTGATACCACTGAAGGGGGCGTTGCATAGAAAACAAAAAATTTCCTACGCGAGAGACACCCGAAAGTCCAAGATCTAATCTAGGAGACGAAGTGCAACAGACAACGAGAGGGTTAAGGAGAACACATACCCTCGAAGACACAAAGCATTACGAGATCAAATCTCGTTGTTGGCGTAGTCGTACTCACACCGATCCCGATAGCGAGAAGATGTGCACCACAATCCGGCGGTGCCTCCGTGACCGGTCACACGTACGGTTGATGACGACATCCGTTCCCTCGATCCAGCGGGGCACGGAAGTAGAGGATCCCTCGGAACTGCAGAAGCACGACGGCGTGGTGGTGATGAAGAATCCCACGGTCAGGGCTTCGCCAAGCCGGAGACCATGGAATTGAGCAGCGGGTGGAGAGGGAATGAGGTGGGCAAGTGTGTGTAAGAAGAGGAGCTCTCACCCTACTTTTATAGGGGAGGGGGAGGCAGCCCAAGAGGGGGTGCGGCCAGCCATGGTGGTGCCCCCACCTCTTCCCTCTTCATGTGAGTGGAAGCCCCACTCACATCCACTCATTTTCCCTTAAAACTCCACTTAGAAAATCCAAGAGTTTTTCTTTAATAAATAAAATACAACATTTTTATTTCTTTATTTCAGCATTTGTTAATTCTATTAACAAACTTTTGCATATAGCACCTCGAATCATTTGGTAATTCTATTAACAACCATTCGACGAAAAACCCCTTGAACTATTTCAATTTTCCCCGACACAATTTCGGTGCTGCCCAAAATATTCTTCGATATTCCGTATTCTCTTAAATGCGTCATCGAACCTTAAGTGTGTCACCCTACTATTCGTGAATAAGATAGACATGATCGATACTACTCTCCGATCAATAATCAACAGCGGGATCTGGAGATCCGTGATAACTCCTATATATTCAACGATGACTCTCGTGATTGTGTGAACCATCAACGTCGTGAACTATTCCCTTTGTCTCGCGATATTTTACTTGGCCGAGATTCGATCATTGGTATCAACCATACCTTGTTCAATCTCGTTACCGACAAGTACTGTTTTCTCGTTCCCATGATATAACATCCTTCTGATCATATCGCATGCTTGCAAGCGGTGTTGATATGATATCACCGAGAGGGCCCAGAGTATATCTCTCCGTCATTTTGGATGGACAAATCCCACTCTTGATCCATGATCCTCAACTAATACTTTCCGAATACCTAATGGCACCTTTATAGTCACCCTGTTACGATGTGACGTTTGATGACATCAAAGCACCCTTCCGGTATCAATGATTGACATGATTTCATGGTCTAAAGAATAAGTTACTTCGTATGTTTGATATAACAATGTAAACCTAATGACTTGATCGCATTGCTATATTCACTTTGGGTATATGTTCGTCACATCATTCTTCTAATGATATGACCCCTTTATTAACAACATCCAATGTTCATGATCCGGAAACCTTGATTAACTATTAATCAACGAGGTAGTTAAAAGAGAGGCTTTACTAGGAACCATTTTTTGTTTATTAAACACACATGTATCAACGTTTCCGGTTAATACAATTCTAGCATGAGAAATAAACATCTATCATAAACAAGGAATAAGATAATAACCATATTATTATTGCCTCTCGGGCATATTCCCTTCAGTTCCATAGTTCCAGAAAACGGGGTTCTAGTCATCTTTCCCATAAGGCATGATTCACATGTTTCAAATTATTCATAATCAAGTGATTCTAAGAGTCCATTAGAATGGAGCTTCTTCATGCGTTTAACACCAATATGACCTAAGCGGCAATGCCACATGTAAGTAGCAATATCATCATTTAACTTAATTCTTTTGGCATTCACCTTATGAAAATGTGTATCAATACTATCAAGATTCAAAATAAATAAACCGTTCTTCTCACGTGCGTGGCCATAAAAGATATTATTCACAAAAATCGAACAACCATTGTTCTCAGACTTAAATGAATAATCACTCTTCATTAAGCAAGATCCAGAAATGATATTCATGCTCAATGCAGGCACCAAATAACAAATATTCAGGTTTATAACTATTCCAGACGGTAAATGAAGAGGTAGCATCCCGACGGCGATCACATCAACTCTTGATCCATTGCCGATGCGCATTGTCACCTCATCCTTTGCTAGTGGTCGCTTATTCTGCAGCTCTTGTTTCGAGTTACATATGTGAGCAACCAAACCAGTATCAAATACCCAGGAGCTACTGCGAGTACTAGTAAGGTACACATCAATAACAAGTATATCATATATACCTTTGTTCACTTTGCCGGCCTTCTTATCTGCCAGATACTTGGGGAAATTACTCTCCGGTGGCCAGTGCCTAAGCATCGAGAGAAGCTCAGGAAGAGACTTCTTCATGCCTTGCATATTATAGTTCATCACTAAGTTCTTGTAACTAGGTGGCAGATAGCTCATTGGGGATCGACATTCCCAAAGCTATGATTTTATCAGCGTAAGCGGACATTCTGAGTATGTGCTCACTAACGGATCTGTTCTCTTCCATCATGCATGTAAAGAAATTTTTTGAAGCATCATAAATCTCTATTGTAGCATGGGTATCGAAAATCAATTTCAATTCTCCCATTGTAGCATAGACAGTGATGTTCTCGAAACGTTTTCGCAGCTTTGGCTCTAATCCATAAAGGATGCCACAATGAACTATACTGTGGTCTTCTTGTTGAGTTAGATAAACATTTTTATCTTCCTCTGAAGCATCATCAGCGGGATGATCACCTAGAGGTGCATCAAGCACATAGAGCTTCTTGCAAGCGGTGAGGAGAATCCTCAGTTTAAGTTCCCAGTTGGTAAAGTTGCTTCCATTGTTCGCTAGTTTTTCTTTCTCCATGAACATATTGAAATTGAAGGTAGGTGGTGCCATGATCTACAACATATTTGCAAAGACTATTTAGACGAGGTTTATGATAAGTTAAGTTCAAGTTAATTCTAAAATTATCCCATGAACTCCCACTCGAAAACAACATCCCTCTTAGTTGGTTTAGTGATTACACGAAACAAATTCACTACACTGAAACCAATCATCACGTGAGACTGTGTAGTTGCAAAGGAGAACATCAACATGTTCATCATATCATCCATATGACTCATGCTTTACCTTTCGGTTACGTGTTCCAAGGCCATGTCTGTACATGCTAGGCTCGCCAAGTAGAACCGTAGTATTGCGTGTGTTTCAAGGCCATGTCTGTACATGCTAGGCTTGAAAACACCTGTTGTATGCGAACATTGAGTCTATCACACCCAATCATCACGTGGTGTCTCCAAACGACGAACTTTCTTAACGGTGCATACTTAAGGAAGAACACATTATTATCTTGATATTAAGTGAGAGGGATCATTTTATAATGTTATCGTCGCAATCTAAGCAAAACAAGATACATAAAAGTTTTAACATCACATGCATGGATAATGTGATATGATATGGTCCTTATTGCACTTGATCTCCATCTTGTGCATCATGGTATGATCTCCATCGTCCCACCGGCGTGGAACCAAGATCCATGGCACTTTCATCTTGATTGTCCATCAAAATTACAACATATCTCATGGATATGATATATAGCGCGCATGCCATAAATAATAAGACAACCATAAGGCTCCTGTCGGTATGTCAATAATTTACAAAATAGATCATCTCATACATCAAATTTGTAACACTGACCATATCACATCACATGCCCTGCAAAAACAAGTTAGACGCCTCTAATTTATTTTTGCATATTTTACGTGGCTTGGGCTTACAAGGATAGAACCGTTCATACCTACGTACAAGAGCCACAACGTTGATAAAACTTATTTTTTAACAATCCTTCGTAGATTAGATCTTAACTATAGTAGGAGAAACGAACACCCCCCTCCGCGACAAGTGCGACAGGTCTCGCGTACAAAGTACACGTAAAGTTTGTCTAGGGCAGCTTCATCCTACTATGCCATTAAGATCATAAAATACTTAAGGAAGCAAAAACATGATCATCAATGCCCACATACACCTATGTGTCCTACCCGTACAAATCATCTACGCATAGATCCGGCTCTGATAACACTAAAGTGTACGTTGCATAGAAAACAAAAAATTTCCTACGCGAGATAAACCTGAAGGGCCAAGATCTAATCTAGGAGATGAAAGGTAACGGGAAGAAAGATTCTTAGGAAAACATACCCTCGAAGACTCTAAGCAGTACGAGATAAAATCTCGTTGTTGGCGTCGTCGTACTCACGCCGATCCCGAGACCGAGAAGATGTGCAGCGCAATCTGGCGGTGCCTCCGTGATCGGTGATACGTTCAGCTCGATGAAGACTCCCGTTCCCTCGATCCAGCGGGGCAGAAGAAGTAGAGGATCCCCCGAAACTCCAGCAGCACGACGTCGTGGTGGTGGTGAAGAATCCTACGGTTAGGGCTTCGCCAAGCCGGAGACCATGGAATGGAGCAGCGGGTGGAGAGGAAGGGAGGTGGGACAAGTGTGTGAGAAGGAGGAGCCCTCACCATCCTTTTATAGGGGAGGGGGAGGCAGCCCAAGGGTAGGGTGCGGCCAGCCATGGTGGTGCCCCACCTCTTCCCTCTTCATGTGAGTGGAAGCCCCACTCACACCCACTCATGCTCCCTTAAAACTTCACTTAGAAAATCCAAAGTTTTTTCTTTAATAAATAAATAAAACATTTTTATTTCTTTATTTGAATATTTGTTAATTCCATTAAGAAACATTTGCATATAGCACCTCGAATCATTTGTTAGTTCTATTAACAACCATTCGACAAAAACCCCTTGAACTATTTCAATTTTCCCCGAAACAATTTCGGTGTTGTCCAAAACATTCTTCGATATTCCGTATCCTCTCGAATGCATCATCGGACCTTAAGTGTGTCACCCTACGATTCACGAATAACATAGACATGACCGAGACTCCTCTCCGATCAATAATCAACAGCGGGATCTGGAGATCCGTGATGAATCCTATATATTCAACGATGAATCTCGTGGTCATGTGTACCATCAACGTCGTAACTGATTCCCTTTGTCTCGCAATATTTTACTTGCCCGAGATCCGATCATCGGTATCAACCGTACCTTGTTCGATCTCGTTACCGACAGGTACTCTTTTACTCGTTTCGTGATATGACATCCTTGCGACCTAGTCACGTGCTTGCAAGCGGTGCCGCTGTGATATCACCGAGAGGGCCCGGAGTATATCTCTTCGTCATTTTGGATGGAAAAATCCCACTCTTGATCCATGAGCCTCAACTAAAACTTTCCGAATACCTAACGCCAAGTTTATAGTCACCCTATTACGGTGTGACGTTTGATGTCAGCAAAGTACTCTTTCAGTATTAGTGATTTACATGATCTCATGGTCTAAGGAATAAGGTTACTTCGAATGTAAGCCATAAGAATATAAACTAAATGACTTGATCATATTGTTATACTTAGTTTGGGTCTATGTTCATCACATCATTCTTCTAATGACATGACCCCGTTATTAACAACATCCAATGTTCATGATCAGGTTAATCAACGAGCTAGTTAAAGGAGAGGCTTTACTAGGAACGATTGTTTGTTTATTAATCACACATGTATCAACATTTTCGATTAATAAAATTCTAGCATGAGAAATAAACATCTATCATAAACAAGTAATATCATAATAAACACTTTATTATTGCCTCTCGGGCATATTCCTTTCAGTCTCCCACTTGCACTAGGGGCAATAATCTATATTACATAGTGATGAATCTAACACCCATGGAGTTCTGGTGTTTATCATGTTTTGCCTTTGGGAGAGGTTTAGTCAACGGATCTGCCACATTCAGATCCGTATGTACTTTGCAAACCTTCACATCCCCATCCGCTACATGTTGATGTATGGAGTGAAAACGGTGCTCGATATGCTATTCTTGTGATACTTTGGTTCCTTAGCATTGGCTATGGCACCATTGTTTTCATAATAGATAACCATTGAATCCAACGCACTCGGAACCATACCTAGTTTGGATATGAACTCCTTCATCTAAACTGCTTCCTGTGTTACCTCCAAGGAAGCAACATATTCCGCTTCTGTTGATGATCCCGCTACCACGGATTGCTTGGAACTCCTCCAGCTTACCCATTCATAACAAATATGTACCCGGATTGAGACTTAGAGTCATCCGTATCAGTGTCAAAGCTAGAATCGAAGTAATATATTCCCACGAGCTCTTCTTCACCGTCATATACGAGAAACATATCCTTAGTTCTTCTCAAGTACATAGAGATATTCTTGACCGCCGTCCAGTGTTCCAAACCTGGATCAGATTGGTACCTACTAGTCAAACTAATAGCATGTGACACATTTGGTCTTGTACATACCATAGAATACATGATAAAACCTATGGCTGAAGCATAGGGAATCTTATTCATTATCTCTCTATCTTCTGCTGTAGCTAGACATTGAGTTTTACTCAATGTCTTGCCTTGCAACATTGGTAAGAAACCCTTCTTACTATCTTCCATTCTGAACTTCTTCAAAATCTTGTCAAGGTATGTACTTTGCGAAAGTTCAATTAAGCGTCTTGATCTATCCCTGTAGATTTTGATGCCTAATATATAAGCTGCTTCACCGAGGTCTTTCATCGAAAAACTACTGTTCAAATAACCTTTTACATTTTTTAAAAATTCTATATCATTTCCAATCAACAATATGTCATCCACATATAGTACTAGAAATGCTACAGAGCTCCCACTCACTTTCTTGTAAATACAAGCTTCTTCGTATGTTTGGACAAATCCAAATCCTTTGATCACCTTATCAAAATGGGGGTTCCAACTACGGGATGCTTGCCTTGTCAGCATACTTAGGATCAACAAAACCTTTGGGTTGCATCATATACAACTCTTCCTCAATAGTACCATTAAGGAACACCGTTTTGACATCAATCTGCCAGATTTCATAATCGAAAAATGCAGCAACTGCTAACATAATCCTAACTGACTTTAGCATCGCTACCAGTGAGAAAGTCTCATCGTAGTCAACTCCTTGAATTTTCCGGAAACCTTTTGCGACAAGTCGAGCTTTATAGACGGTCACGTTACTATCAGCATCAGTTTTCTTTTTAAATATCCATTTGTTCTCAATGGCCTTGCGGTCATCGGGTAAGTCCACCAAAGTCCAAACTTGGTTTTTGTACATGGATCCTATTTTGGATGTCATGGCTTCAAGCCATTTGTTGGAATCCGGGCTCATCATCGCTTCATCATATGTCGCAGGGTCATCACTTCCATCTACCATGAAGTTTAAGACAGGATTCCCATATAGTTCAGGAGTTGTACGTTCCCTACTTGACCTACAAGGTACGGTAGTTTCCTCTTCTGGAGTTTCATGATCTTGATCATTAGCTCCCTTTTCAACTGACGGAGTCGGCATGAGAACAACTTCCGGCGCTGTGCTACTCGCCATTCCAAGAAGATAAGGTTCAATAACCTAGTCAGGTTCTACCTTCCTACCATTCCCACTTTTCGAGAGAAACTCCTTCTCTCAAAAGGATCCATTCTTGGCAACGAAAATCTTGCCTTCGGATCTGTGATAGAAGGTGTACCCTATTGTTTCTTTAGGGTATCCTATGAAGACGCATTTTTCTGCTTTGGGTTCGAGTTTATCAGGTTGAAGCTTCTTCACATAAACATTTTAGAAATGACAGCTTAGGTTTGTTTCCAAACCATAATTCATACGGTGTCGTTTCAACGGATTTAGATGGTTCCCTATTTAAGGTGAATGCATCGGTCTCTAGTGCATAACCCCAAAACGATAGTGGAAAATCTGTAAGAGACATCATAGATCGAACCATATCCAATAAAGTACGATTATGACGTTCGGAAACACCATTAAGCTGTGGTGTTCCGGCAGGCGTGAGTTGTGAAACTATTCCACATTGTTTCATATGCATGCCAAACTTGTAACTTAAATATTCACCTCCACGATCAGATCATAGAAATTTAATCTTTCTGTTACGATGATTTTCAACTTCACACTGAAATTCTTTGAACTTTTCAAATGTCTCAGATTTGTGTTTCATTAAGTAAATATATCCATATCTACTCAAATCATCTATGAAACTGACAAAATAACGATATCCACCGCGCGCCGATACACTCATTGGTCCACACACATCAGTATGTATGATTTCCAGTAAATCTGTCACACGTTCCATAGTTCCAGAAAATGGGGTTCTAGTCATCTTGCCCATAAGGCATGGTTCACATGTTTCAAATGATTCATAATCAAGTGATTCTAAGAGTCCATCAGAATGGAGCTTCTTCATGCGTTTAACACCAATATGACCTAAGCGGCAATGCCACATGTAAGTAGCAATATCATCATTTAACTTAATTCTTTTGGCATTCACCTTATGAAAATGTGTATCAATACTATTAAGATTCAAAAGAAATAAACCGTTCTTCTCAGGTGCGTGACCGTAAAAGATATTATTCATATAAATCGAACAACCATTATTCTCAGACTAGAAGAAATAACCACTTTGCATTAAGCAAGATCTTGAAATGATATTCATGCTTAATGCAGACACCAAATAACAATTATTCAGGTTTATAACTAATACAGATGGTAAACGAAGAGGCAGCATCCTGACAGCGATCACATCAACTCTTGATCCATTGCCGATGCGCATTGTCACCTCATCCTTTGCTAGTGGTCGCTTATTCTGCAGCTCCTGTTTCGAGTTACATATGTGAGCAACCGAACCAGTATCAAATACCCAGGCGCTACTGCAAGTACTAGTAAGGTACACATTAATAACAAGTATATCATATATACCTTTGTTCACTTTGCCGACCTTCTTATCTGCCAGATACTTGGGGCAATTACGCTCCCGGTGGCCAGTGCCTAAGCATTGAGAAAGCTCAGGAAAAGACTTCTTCATGCCTTGCATATTATAGTTCATCACAAAGTTCTTGTAACTAGGTGGCAGAGATTCAAGAACACGATGTATCCCTAGCTCATTGGGGATCGACATTCCTAAAGCAACGAGTTTATCAGCGTACGCAGACATTCTGAGTATGTCCTCTCTAACGGAGTTGTTCTCTTCCATCATGCAGCTAAAGAACTACTCTGAAGCATCATGGGTATCGAAAATCAATTTCAATTCTCCTATTGTAGCATAGGCGGTGCTGTTCTCGAAACGTTTTCGCAGCTCAAGGATGCCGCAATGAACTATACTGTGGTCTTCTTGTTGAGTTGGATAAACATTTTTATGTTCATCTGAAGCATCATCAGCAGGCTAGTCACCTAGCGGTGCATCAAACACATAGAGCTTCTTGCAAGCGGTAAGGAGAATCCTCAGTTTAAGTGCCCAGTTGGTAAAGTTGCTTCCATTGTTCTCTAGTTTTTCTTTCTCCATGAACATATAGAAATTGAAGGTAGGTGGTGCCATGATCTACAACATATTTGCAAAGACTATTTAGACTAGGTTTATGATAACTTAAGTTAAAGTTAATTCTAAAATTATCCCATGAACTCCCACTAAAAAACAACATCCCTCTTAGTCGTTTTAGTGATTACACGAACCAAATTCACTATACCGAAACCGATCATCACGTGAGACGGTGTAGTTACAAAGGCGAACATCAACATGTTCATCATATCATCCATATGAATCATGCTTTACCTTTCGGTTACGTGTTCCAAGGCCATGTCTGTACATGCTAGGCTCTCCAAGTAGAACCGTAGTATTGCGTGTGTTTCAAGGCCATGTCTGTACATGCTAGGCTTGAAAACACACGTTGTATGCAAACTTTAAGTCTACCACACCCGATTATCACGTGGTGTCTCGAAACGATGAACTTTCTTAATGGTGCATACTTAAGGAAGAACACATTATTATCTTGATATTAAGTGAGAGGGATCATCTTATAATGTTACCATCGTGATCTTAGCAAAATAAGATGCATAAAAGGATTAACATCACATGCATGGATAATGTGATATGATATGGTCCTTCTTGCACTTGATCTCCATCTTGTGCATCATGGTATGATCTCCATCATCCCACCGGCATGGCACCAAGGTCCATGGCACCTCTATCTTGATTTTCCTTCAAAATTACAACATATCTCATGGATATGATATATAGCGCGCATGCCATAAATAATAAGACAACCATATGGCTCCTGCCGGTATGTCAATAATTTACAAAATAGATCATCTCATACGTAAAATTTGTAACATTGACCATATCACATCACATGCCCTGCAAAAACAAGTTAGACGCCTCTAATTTATTTTTGCATATTTTACGTGGCTTGGGCTTACGAGGATAGAACTGTTCATACCTACGTACAAGAGCCACAACATTGATAAAACATATTTTTAACAACCCTTCGTAGATTAGATCTTAACTATAGTAGGAGGAACGGAAACCCCCTTAGCCACAAGTGAGACAGGTCGCGCGTACAAAGTACACGTAAAGTTTGTCTAGGTCAGCTTTATCCTACTATGCCACTAAGATCATAAAATACTTAAGGAGGCAAAAACATGATCATCAACGCCCACATACACATATGTGATCTAACCGTACAAATCATGTACGCATAGATCCGGCTCTGATACCACCAAAGGGTACGTTGCATAGAAAACAAAAATTTTCCTACGCGAGATAAACCCGAAGGGACAAGATCTAATATAGGAGATGAAAGGTAACAGAGAGAAAGAGTCTTAGGAAAACATACCCTCGAAGACTCTAAGCGGTACGAGATAAAATCTTGTTGTTGGCGTAGTCGTACTCACGCCGATCGCGAGACCGAGAAGATGTGCACCGCAATCCGGCGGTGCCTCCATGATGGGTCACACGTTCAGCTCGATGAAAACCTCCGTTCCCTCGATCTAGCGGGGCAGTGGAAGTGGAGGATCCCCCGGAACTCCAGAAGCACGACCGCGTGGTGGTGGTGAAGAATCCCACAGTCAGGGCTTCGCCAAGCCGGAGACCATGTAATGGAGCAGCGGGTGGAGAGGAAGGGAGGTGGGACAAGTGTGTGAGGAGGAGGTGCCCTCACCCTCCTTTTATAAGGGAGGGGGAGGCGGCCCAAGGGTGGGGTGCGGCCAGCCATGGTGGTTCCCCACCTCTTCCCTCTTCATGTGAGTGGAAGCCCCACTCACACCCACTCATGCTCCCTTAAAACTCCACTTAGAAAATCCAAAGGTTTTTCTTTAATAAATAAATAAAACATTTTTATTTCTTTATTTGAATATTTGTTAATTCCATTAACAAACATTTTCATATAGCACCTCGAATCATTTGCTAATTCTATTAACAACCATTCGACAAAAAAACCCTTGAACTATTTCAATTTTCCCCGAAACAATTTCGGTGTTGTCCAAAACATTCTTCGATATTCCGTATCCTCTCGAATGCGTCATCGAACCTTAAGTGTGTCACCCTACGGTTCGCGAATAACATAGACATGATCGAGACTCCTCTCCAATCTATAATTAACAGCGGGATCTGGAGATCCGTGATGACTCCTATATATTCAACGATGAATCTCGTGATCATGTGAACCATCAACGTCGTAACTAATTCCCTTTGTCTCGCGATATTTTAGTTGTCCGAGATGCGATCATCTGTATCAACCATACTGTCGAATCTCTGACTCTACAAATCCCTTAGGTGACCCTATCGGGTTTCGACTAGGAGAACTCATGAGCACTGGTGGAATCGTCGGCTAGACAGGGGGTGAGATTTACCCAGGTTCGGGGCCCTCGTAGAGGTAAAACCCTTACTCCTGCCTCTGTCGATCTGTATTGACGAGTAGATCGGTTACAATGGTGGTTGCTCGAATCGAGAGTATGATCTTGAGTTCAAGGCTTTGGTGATGCGGTGTTGCTTGGTCCTCTTCCGGTGGTTCTCCTGGCCTTATATAGGTGGCCAGGTCTCAAACCCTACCCGGAGAGGACTCGAATTCTAACCTTGAGTCGGTTACATATTTCTAAACTTAACCCGCAAGTTAGTGCGGGTGGGCTTCACGTGGGCCTTCTGGAATACTCCAAGGGATCCTCTTCTTGGGCCTTAACCTTGGGCCTGAGATGGGGTGTCCTTACCCGCAGGGTTCAGGATCCATGTCTTCGTCAGTAGCCCCCGAGCGTTTGCTCGAGTGGGGTTTCTCCAGTCGAGTAGACGGTCAAATCTTTCTTGGTTTTTCTTTCTTGCGGGTAACCAGTTTGGCTGTTTCCTGTTAAGAGGGCGTGTACCCTGTATAATGAGTTTCCGTACTCGAGTATCGAGCAATGCAAGTGCCTGTCTTTACGACTTTTTATCGCAGAAGGATGTGGCACAGTAGCTTGGCTCTCCCGAGAGATCAGGGCCAATTAATTCCGACTAGGGCAAAAACATTTCTGGCCTACACAGATTCGAGACCTCCGACTCGAACCCGATAAGGTGATTGTTGCGACTGGGCCGTTGTGGTCTTATCGAGTCGAACTTAACCTATGGGGGTACCCGGCGCGTCCGCTGGGATTTTTCTTCGTGTTGTTGACACGGAATCATACCGGAGGACGCAGTTTTGAGTGCGATTCCAGGCCCTCAAGAGAGATCTTTCGGGTCTTACCTTCATACTCGAAGAATATGGCATCCGGATGTGCCTAGTCGGCCGAACGATCCAGGCTTTTATGATGTTAAAATATCATGCGAGTGAGAAAAGATAGGTTCTGCCTACTCGTGCAATTTTTTACTGAGTAGTTCTTCTATCCATACGAAAGAGTTTTCGTGTTTAGGAGTTTTACGACCATATGAAAGCGTTTTCATGTCTGGAAGATCGTGCCCGTACGAAAGAGTTTTCGTGTGCAGGGTTTTTTCCTTTGTTTTAAAAGGAGTCTTGCTTCATGATTCGTTCATGAAAAAGTTGCTTATATTCGAAGGAAATTTGTTCATACGAAGTTATTTTCGCGTTTGAACTTTCCATTCGAAGATTTCTTCAATTTAATGATGCACGCTATGACGTCATGGCGCACTTTTCTCCTCCCGATGGGACGTGACGGAGTGAGAGCAGAGAGCCTGGCCCACATAGTCAGCTTTTTGACCGGGAAACGAGACATCGTTCCCGGTTTTTTCGCAAACCGTGCAGTAAATACGCACGATCTTCTGTTCAGATCGTGGCAGGAAACAGCGCTCATCACCTCCTCGTTTCGTCTTCACACGTGGTGGCAGCGATGGGCGCCACGTGGCGCATCGAGTGGCCAGCATCGATTCGTTCCGTGTATAAGTACGGGTCTTTGTTGTGCGGTAAATCTTTCCCGGCCTTCGTCTTCCTCCTCGCGCTCATCCTCTTTCTTCTTCCAAGCTCGTGCTTAGCAGCAATGGCGGGAGGCAAAAGACGCAGCGCTGCCATTTCCGCATCCGGAGAAGCTTCCGTGCAACCTGCGCCGCGCTCGGGCGACTGGCGTTCGCCCAACACCACCGCGAAGAGCATCAAGGAGATGCAGCGGGAGGGGCTGCTGCCGGCGGAGTCCGAGAAGCGGGTGCGCCTCAGAAAGAAAGAAGAGGTACCCAACCCGCAAGCGAATGAGCGCGTGGTCTTTGCGGACCATGTGGCTCGCGGTCTTTCCTTTCCCCTCCATCCATTTCTTGTCGGGTTGCTGTATGTCTATGGCATACAGCTTCACGACCTTCCTCCGAACGCGGTGCAGCACATATCGTGCTTCATCGTGTTCTGTGAATGCTTCCTTGGCATTCGCCCACATTGGGCGCTCTGGAAGGCCCTCTTCAAAGTTCGGATCTTCCGCGAGAAATCGCGGGTACACTCCGAGCCCAGCGAGACGCTGCGCACGGGTGGCTTTGGGATCCAAGCGAAATCGGAGACCAGCTACTTCAGCATGTACTTCATCGACTCCGCGCAGGGCTGGAGGAAAAAATGGTTCTACGTCATCGACAACAGTTCGGGTGGGATCGTGGAATTCCACCCGTTCGCTGTTTTCAAGAGGCGGAAATCCTGGGCGCACAAGTTGTCGACTGAAGAAACCCAGGTCGTCGCACCACTACTCGCAAGGGTGACAGCTCTCCGCGATCAAACTGCTGGAGTTGTACTCAACGGGCTGCATCTGGCGAGTATCTTTCTGAAGCGCAGGATCCAACCTCTGCAGCACAGACCTTCCACGATGTGGGAGTACCAAAGCTCTGAGGATCCTAGCCGAGTGAGTCGCGAGGAACTCTCGAACGTCGAGTTCGAGAAGAAAATCGCGGCTATCACTAGCCTGAAGGTGGGAGACAAATTCCCCGTCTGCGCAGTCGCAGCCTTCGACGCGTCGAAACCTCCGTCAGCCGCGGTGAGTTTATTCTTCTTTTCTTTTGTTTTCTTGTTTGTTCTGAGTTTCAGTCGATTGAATTTTCCCTTGCTTTCTTCTGTCTTCCATAGAGCTTATCCATGGCCACCTGCTACCCTCCTGTATCCGGGGCGGAGGCCTCAGAGTTATTGGCGAGTAATCTGGATGCCCCGGCCGACACCAGTGTCGCGGACGCTTCTTCGAGCTCTGACCAAGATTCTTCGGATGACGTCGGGGACTCGGGTGGAGATTATCAGAAATGCCGTGTAACACCCGGGTTTTTTTTTCCCAAACTAGAATTTGCTTGTTTGTTTTTTCTTTTTGTGCATGTCATCGCATCATGCATTGCATTTAATTTGAGTGCATCTAAATCTTTTCTTTACAAAATGTTAACCACAAAATTTGCAATGATGATAATTTCTTGTTTAACCGCTTCTATTGTTTCTCCAAAGCTCCTCTTTAGTTTCTTTTTCTGAAAATAATAAAACAAAAGAAACACACAAACAAATGTTTTGGTGGTGGCTAGCCAGGCCGGCCCAGCCCAACAAGCCAACTCCAGCCCACCTCCTCTCTACCCAGCCTTCTTCCTCGTACGGACGGGCACAAAAGCGTGATCCCCCCCTCCTGTCACTGTCAATCACCAACCCTCCATGGTCCCCTCCACCATCTCCCCTCCTTATCTACCCCAAGCACGCCCCTAGGAACCCTAGCCTCCATCTCTTCCCTCTCCACCGCCGCCACCTTCCCTTTCTCCTTCCTCTCTCTGTATCTTCCCGGAATTTTTTTCCTGCACTTTCTGAATCCCTCCATGGCCGTGAGCTTGAGGCCATGGCGCCGTCGCTACGGCCCCCTTCCGGCCAAGGTGACCGCGGGAATGGAACCACCGCAGTACCATCTCCGCTTTTGCTGGAGACGGCGCGGCCGGAGGTGAACCGCAGCGAGCACTCCGTCGAGCTCTTCCGCCATCCAACGCGCAGCTGCCATCGTCACCATCTCCGTCAGGCTCGACCTCGCCAACCCGTCCCCGAGCTCTCCTATCCGTCCCCGCGCTCTCCCGCGACGCCTGCCCGTGGTGAGCACCCTTCTCCCGGCCTAGGCCCCCTCCCCTCGTGCTCTGGACGCGCTGCCGTCGTGCAGCCGTCGTGTGTCTCCGGCGAGATCGATCTGTCCGTCCTCGTCCTCGTCAAGTTCTGTAACTGAATTGTGCAGTTTCAGATTTGTTCCGCGCAGCAACACCTCTTATGGGCCGAGCTCCCCCTTCCATCACCAACCGCAGTGCTAGCCTAGTGGCTCTGTTCCCTGTATCTCAGCGAGAGGTCAATGGTTCGAATCCCCCCTCCCACAGCAAAAACCACCCCTTTTTGCCTCCTTTTCTTTTTATTTCTCGAATTTCAGAAACACATATCTGTTTCATTAATTGTAAAATCAATAACAAATTAAATATTGCTCCAAATTCAATGATTCAAGTTTCTGTGGATTCATAATTTCGTGCTCTTCCTGTTAATGTCAAGTTTGCAACATGTTTCTGTAATAATTTTTGCACTAAATAATTAATTACTGAAAATGCAATTAAAAGTTGAAACTTTGGAATTTCATAACTTGAGTTCTGTTCATCCAATTTGAGCAAACTTGGGCTCTAAAAATTTGTCTTAACAAACTCTACACATTGGTATTTTATTTGGTCACAATTGAATTAAATTTGAACATGTTTCCTTCTGTTTACTAAAAAGGGCAGAATAAGAATGTTTATGAAAAATTGCATAATAAATTCAATAATAACCCAAAAATTATGTTTAATAGCTCAAAATGTTCAGTGAAACATTTGCTACATGTTTTCAACCTTTTCAATACAATTTGGTTACTGTTTTTCCTAATTAAAAGTGGTGCAATAATTCAATGCTTTAATTAAACCTTTTAAATTGCAAAATTCATAACTTGGGCAATTCAAATCCAATTCCAACATGTGAAATATGTTTTCCATGCAAAATTGAACAAGCTTTCCAAATATAAACTTTGTTTTCTGTTTTGAATAATTTAAATTGCTGAAAACAACTGTTTCTTAATTAATGCATTTAAAATTGTCAAATTAATAACTTGTTCATCTGAAATCCAAATTCAACAAATGAAACATGTATTCCACCTAAAATTTTGTGTTCTATCCAAATATGAATTTTATTATCTATTTTGAACATTTAAAATTGGTGAAAACAACAAATGCTTGTGTAACTCATTTAAGAAGCCAATTTTCATAACTTAATAAATAAAATTCCAAACTTGGTAAACTTCATATCAAATTGAAGCTATTGTTGTTTTCTCATTGTTTTCTTCATCCATGCATCATTCTAATCAACTTTCACATGATGGTTATTTGTAGATCATTTAATTCAACATTAATTCATGGGCTTTTCCATATGCAATCCAAATTGCATATGGGCCCATTTAAATATGTTTACCATGTCAACTAGTTTATATTTGATGCATACTTAAACTTGTCATGCATCCATATCTTGATCATACTGGATCTTTTGTCGTAGAAGAAATTGTTGCATCCGGTGTTTGTTCTAGTTCGTTGCTTCTTCCCGGATAGGACGTTGAGATGATGTGAGCAACGACAAGTTCTTCGGATGTACCTCTACTTGCTGGATTCCAGGCAAGTATACTCACTTGCTGCCTATGGCTGCCTTTCATCACTTGTTACCGATTCTTTCCGTTGTTCTTATTCTAGCCTTTTGATTTGATGCTTGTGTCTCGATCCTATCATATGTTTACCTTGCAGCCATGATATAGCCTTCCTTCCACTTCCTATTAACTGTTGTTTGTTTACCATGTTGGCCTTGTGTCGTAGTTGCATGCTTAGTGTTGTTTGCGCTCAAGTCTCGTTGTCCGTCTTATCACCTGTTTAGTTTGATAGTTGGGTTTCAATTCAATCAACAACATGTTAATGTTTTGGGTAATAATAATTTGATGATAAGGCACCGGCAGGAGGCCCGACGTGGTTTTGAGGCCTGCAAGTGTCGACCCTAAGTAGGAAAAGGGTCTTGTCCATTGATCCATGATGAGCGCACTAACCGCATGTGGGAAGCGAGTATGGGCGCCCCCCGCAACTCTGATTTGATTCGCATCTCGTCCAAATCGCCACACTTAGTTCGGGCTCTCCATTTGATGCACGCATATGCAGGTACGAACCCTTGGCGCCAGGGTGGAACTTTTGTAGTCGGCATTTAGGGCGGCGTGGTCTTCCAGTGCTATGAGGGTCCCCCTTTTCTTCGTGGGGGCTCGATTAGCCGCGCACGCACATCACGTGGTTCTTTGGGCTTGATGCGAAGAAGAGTTGGGTTGTGTTGAGTACCTCGCTTGGTGGGTTGATCCCCCGTCTGGCGGGATATTCTTACGTGTACGGCCAAATTGGTGCATCCCTGCAGGGTTAAATCTTCTCGAGAAGCCGTGTTGTCCGCGGTTATGGATGACTTGGTGAAAGTGCTGGCTAACAAGTACTCAGACAACTTACACCTAAAGATGATAACGTGACTAGTAATATAGATTACCTCCACCATAAGAATGAATGTCACCTTAATCAACCGTGTGAGTTTCCTTGGGTTGCTTCCTTAGTAGGGGGTAACATTGGATGGGTATCGCTTGGTGAGTAGTTATAGTTGGTTTTGTCGCGCTATCTTATCCCTTCCTTTTAGCCGGATGTTGTAGCGAGTCTCTATAGTTAGTTAGTGCAGCCCGCTGCCGCTCCTTTGCAATAATCCTTTCCTTTCCGTTGATCCCAAAGTATTTGTATCTTGTGATGATTGGTTACGCTGGTATCTTGTGAGTATGGTTTATCCACTTGCCAGTACTTAACCGTACTGATCCACGAATCCTTTTCGTGGCTACATATTCCACATTGCAGTCAACAGGTTTGAAGTCTGACGACGTTAGCTTGGGAATCCCTCCGGCTTGGCCTGGGCAGGGATTGGACGCCATCAATTATCTTCAGGACTCTTAGTCCAATTTGTATCTTGTCCGTAGCCGGACGCTATGTTGTTTCTTCCGCTGTTATTTGGATCTTTGTATTGTATCAGTTGTATCCTTGACTCGTTTGAGTCGTCTTGTATATATCTTTTCTATTGTTGTTGCGGAATATTCGTGAACTGTTGTAATGTTCTCACAAGTGGCAACCTGGAATCGGTTATTATGTGGATTTTGGCGGAAATGCTGAAATCTGCATAGTGCCCGATCTCGGGGCGTCACACGCCGTCGGGTGGAAGGTGATGAGGCTACCTCCAAGGACAACTCCTTGGAAGAATCGCCCGGGAAGGAGCTCATCAACGCTACCCCTCTGCGAACGCGCGCTCCTCCCTCCTCATTCCCAGTTATCCAGACCGCCTGGAATGCGGATATGCTGGATGAGGAGGACGACGAAGATGAGTAAGTTTCTTTCTCCTCGTTCTTAGTCGAACGTTTTCCTTTGCATCTATGTTAACGCTTTGTCTTTTGTTGCAGCCTGCAAACCATTAGTCCTCGCAGGTACGCCTCTTCCCTTCCTCCCGAAATGAAGAGTAAGGCAGGAGCTGCGGATGAGGTTCCTACTGCTGGCACTGTCCAGAATTCGCCCAGCGTAGCCCCCAAAGTAGCGACTATGGAGCATGGAGTTCCTAGTTCTGCTGCCGGAGCTTCGGCTTCCAAAGAGGCGACGGGTAGCTCAGTAGATCCTCTTTCCCGCGCCAAGGGCCAGGTAAATTCTGTTACTTGCCTTTAGTTTGCTATCGGGTGCACGACAGTGCTCCCGATGGGAGTAGCCCCCGAGGCTGTGGTTGATCGCATGCGATCGGCTACAGGCTCAAAGTCTGTATTTTCCTTCTTCTTGATTTTATCGGGTGCACGACAGTGCTCCCGATGGGAGTAGCCCCCGAGGCTATACTCGAATGTTTACAATCGAGTATAGGCTCAAATTTTACTCTTCTGATTTCCACTTTTGTGTTGCCCGCAGACACTTATCGACTCCCTCACGGCGATTGGGCGCCGTGTTGTTCCTGCTGAGTCCGACTGCGCGTTCCTTCAAGCGGACCGCAGTCGACTCACCTCTGAAAACGAACTTCTTCGAGGTAAACTTGGCCCTCTTCTTTTGTTTGTATTTTTCCCATCCGTTCTTCGATTCAGATAAATGTTGTCGTGCAGCTCAACTTGAGTTTTCGAAGACCGAAAAAGATAAAGCCTCCGCTCAGGCTGCAACTCTAGAGGCCGAACTGGCGACTGCCCGGCAGGAGCTCGAGTCTTCCCGCATGTTAAATGCCGATTACGAGGGAAAACTTGCGGCTTCCCAGGATGCCCTCAAGAACTTGGAGGATGCTGGCGCCAAGGCGGATACCAATCTTGTCAACTTTATTCGTCCCCTTGCTGAGCGCTTTGCGGGTAAGTTTGTACTTTTCTACGCTCCTCTTTTTGTCTTGGTAGATCTTTCGTACTAACACCCTTTTTTGTTCTTAGGTCTTTTGGGTGTCCCCCTGGAGCTTGCTGGGACTCCTCGAGTGGACGCTTTGACAGATTGTTGCGCCCAGCTCAGGAGGCATGCTGCAGGGGTTTGCTCCTTAGTCGGCAATGCTAGTGAAGTGTTGACACAGCTGCATGGTCGCCTTCTCGTCAATGCTTCATCTCCACCCGCACTAGGTGACCTGCTGAAGATCTTCTTGGAGAGCAATCTACTTGATGCCTACGCGGTTGCCCAGTCGGAATCTGGGGCGAAGACGGCCATCCAGTTCGCGCTGGCGCATGGAGTTAGCGGCCTGGAGGAGGCCTACTCGGATCTCCCAGTCGATCCTTCCACGGGCAAAAAGGTAGGGCTTCGTCGTTTTGGCGAGCCAGCCGCTGTCCTCGCTCGGAAGTTATCTAAGTTGTTTGCTCGACTTATGGGAGGGGCGACTGCCGCGAGTGGGAGTACCACTGTAGCTTCTTAGTTTAATTCGTTTGTATCTTGCAACTTCGATTGTAATGAACCCTGGGATGTGCTCCCGTTTCTTCAATATTTTAATCGAGATGCTTTTGCTGAAATGTTTCCCGCGATTGATCGTACGCTCCCGATGGGAGTAGCCCCCGAGCACTTGTCGAATAGGTGGTAAATAAATCTCGAGTGGGGCACCTTATTCCTTTTAATCTTCTTTGTGCTTTTCAGGTATCCGGGGTGGCCGCAGAAACTTCAGGTGGACCTGCTGCCCCAACAGATCCGCTTGTCGCTGCTGTGGGGTCTTTGGCAGGTCTTCCTGATCGTGTAGCTGATGGTGAGCGCAGGTTGAAAGCGTTGCGCGGGGTAGCCGATGTGGCGAAGTCCAAGCAAAGACTGGCGACTCAATGCGAACAATTTCTGATGGACGAGTTGGCTTCTGTCGCTAGGGACTTGCTGTGTAAGTAATACAGCCCCCGAGTCTTCTTTGTCTTGTTTCCATGACTAATCGTGCATATTTGCTCTTCAGTTGTTAAGCCGGATGATAGGGAGGAAAAAAAGTGGGTAGAGAACCACATTATTCAAGAAGCTGGCAGCTCGAGGCCTCATGCGAATAACTTTTGGTCTGATCGCAGTCGAGGTTTTGTGCTGGCTACTCTGAAGTTCCGTATCACCCAGGTAAAAGTTCTCGTGAGTTCTTTTCACGAGGTCTTGATCGCGATGAACGCTGCGTTCTATCCGCTGGAAAGGGGTCCTGAAGACTGGAGCCATCTCCTCAGGCTGTTTGGGCAAGAGGGAGAGATTCGCGAGTGCGTGCGCAATCAAATGACTTGCGGCGCGGTGGTGGCCCTCTCCTTCGTCCGGATATGGCATCCTGAGATAAATTTTAACTCCGTAGCTAGGCTTCCAGATGGTCCAATCGATGATATTTCGCCACACTATGATGTTGTTCGTCCAGCAGCGGAGAAAATCATTCGGCTGACCTCTGAAGATGTAGATAGAGTGTTGGCGACTGAGAATGCTTTTCGCCATGATTGATTGTTGGATGTGTACATCTTGTGATGTTGTATAGTTTGAAAAAACTGTTGTAAGGTGTATGACCTTGTATGTATAAATTTTCCTGTTATGCTTAGTTGTAGGCGTAACCCCCGTGTGTTTATGGGGTGTGTACCTGTAACTATTTTAGCATATAAGAATGAATAATCTTCGAGTAAATATGGTTGAGAAACCATGTATTTTATTGCGATGACTGAAAAGTCATGTATTCGAGCTACAATAGTGGCTAGTATAGCCTTATTTGTTTGTGAGAACAAGTAAATCTAGGGATAAAATTTTCGGAGGTGTGCGATATTCCAAGGATTGGAATAGATTCCTCCAGTCGATGGGTTCTTCAGTCTGTAGGCTCCACCTGGAAAAGCTTCGTGTATGACGAAGGGTCCTTCCCATGGTGGCTCGAGCTTGTGTCCCTCCTTCTGTTTGAGCCGAAGCACTAAGTCTCCTACTGCGTATGCTCTGTGGCGTATGCGGCGACTGTGATAGTTTCGCAGAGATTGTTGATATACTGCTGATCTTGCGAGTGCTATATCGCGCATCTCATCGAGTGCATCCATATCTTCCGCGAGTGCCCTGTTAGAGGTTTCTTCGCTGTAAGCCACCACTCTTGGGGCGCTGAACCTAACATCCTCGGGAAGGACCGCTTCTGCCCCGTATACCATGAAAAATGGCGTGTAGTTTGTGGATCGATTTGGAGTTGTGCGGAGGCTCCATAGTACGGAGGGTAGCTCTTCGGCCCAATGTCCTGCTGCTAGTTGTAGACGATCGAGTAGACGTTTCTTGATGCCAGCTGAAACTAAGCCGTTGGATCTTTCGACTTGTCCGTTCGTTTGCGGGTGGGCAACTGAAGCAAACTTGAAGTTGATGCCCTTTTCCTCGCAGAACTGTTGTGTTTCCTTTGCCGTGAAGTTTGTTCCATTGTCTGTAATGATATCGTGTGGTACCCCAAATCTGCATACGATGGAATCGAGGAACTTGACGGCGCATTGGGCGCTAGCCGAAGTTACTGGCATGGCCTCGATCCATTTGGTGAACTTGTCGACTGCGACCAGCAAGTGTGTATATCCACCTGGCGTGGACTTGCGTAGCGGTCCTACCATGTCTATCCCCCACTATGCAAAAGGCCAGGCGATTGGTATCATGTGTAATTCCGTAGCAGGTGCATGTGGTCTTGGTGCGAATCGCTGGCAAGCGTTGCATCGTTCGACTAGCTCCTTTGCATCCTTGGCTGCCGTTAGCCAGTAGAATCCTACTCGGAATGCTTTTCCCATGATTGTTTTCCAACTAGCATGATGCCCACAGTCTCCTTGGTGGATGTCTTGAAGTAATTCTTTGCCATCTTCTGGTGCGATGCAGCGCTGAAGTATACCTGAGATGCTTTGCTTGTATAATTCTCCGTTGATTACCCGAAAGGATTTACTGCGTCTGATTATCTGTCGAGCCTCGCGAGGATCGGCCGGGAGCTATCTGGAGGACAGGTAGTCGAGGTATTTCTGCATCCAGACTGGATCGACCAGAAAAACCTGTCGTGAAATGTTATGAATAAGCTCGATGATGGCAACTTGCGGGCTGACCTCTGTTTCTAGTGCTGCGGGTGCTCCTGCAGCTTTTTTAACTTTGACTGAGCGCTTGATCATCCGTTCGAAATATATTCCTGGCGGTATGGGTGTGTTTGTGGAACCCATGTTTGCCAGTCTATCTGCTTCTTCGTTGCTGGATCTCGCAATGTGCTTCAGCTCGCATCCTTTGAAGCTCCCTTCGAGTAGGTTGTACATGTCGCGATATGCAATCATGTTCTCAGCAATTGCATCACATTCTTTCATTGTTTGCTGCACGATGAGATTGGAATCGCCGTAGATCATTAATCGAGTAGCTCCACAGGCGACTGCCATCTTCATTCCGTGCAACAGGGCTTCATATTCCGCGTCGTTGTTTGATGATGGATCATCGGGTGGGAAGTCCAATCGTAGGATGTATTGCAGCATATCTCCCCTAGGCGATATGAGGACGATTCCATCTCCTGCTCCTTCGTTTCTTTTGGATCCGTCAAAGTACATTATCCAGTTGCTCGTGTACTCAGGCGGTCCGGGCGTTTGTAACTCTGTCCACTCGCTTAAGAATTCCACGAGTACCTGGGATTTGATTGCGTTGCGTCCTGCATAAGTGATGTCCCAAGCGCCCAGCTCGATGCTCCATTTGGCTATTCTTCCGGATGCCATAGGGTTGTTCATGATTGTCCCGAGTGACGCATCATTAACCACTTTGATGGCGTGTTCCTGGAAGTAGTGCTTGAGCTATCGGGCTGTAAGAACAACTCCATATGCGAGCTTCTGGTAATGAGGATAGAGTTGCTTGCATGGCGAGAGCACTTCACTGATGTAATATATTGGTCGTTGGACTCCGTACGCCTTGCCCTCCTCAGGTCGTTCGACTACGATTGCTGTGCTGATGACCTGGTTTGTGGCGGCTAGGTATAAGTAGAGTGGCTCCCTTTCTTGCGGTGTTGCAAGGACGCGCCTGCTTTGCAATGATCGCTTCAAGTCTGCGAATGCTTGTTTAGCTTCTGGTGTCCACTCGAATTTGTCCGTCTTCTTCAACAGCTTGTAGAAGGGTAGCGCTTGTTCTCCCAATCGGGCGATGAACCTGCTCAGAGCGGCTAGTCGCCCTGCGAGCTGCTGGACTCCGCGTAGATTGGTTGGCTCCTTCATAGTCAAGATTGCTTGTATTTTCTCTGGGTTGGCTTCGATGCCTCTGGCGGATACAAGGTACCCGAGAAGTTTTCCTGCTGGGACGCCGAAGACGCATTTCGTCGGGTTGAGCTTGATCTTGTATGCGTTGAGGGCGTCGAATGTTTCTCTAACGTCTTCGATGAGTGTGTCCTCAACTCGAGTCTTGATGACGATGTCGTCAACGTACACTTGTACGTTCTTGCCAATGAGCTTGGCGAGGCATTTTTGCATGCAGCGCTGGTATGTTGTGCCTGCGTTCTTGAGCCCGAAGGGCATTGTCGTGTAGAAATATACGCCGTGTGGCGTGATAAATGATGTATTTTCTTCGTCCTCCCGTTTCATCCGGATCTGATTGTAGCCTGAATAGGTGTCCAGGAAGGAGAGGCGTTGACAGCCTGCCGTAGAATCCACGATCTGGTCGATTCGCGGGAGGGGGAAGTTATCCTTGGGGCAATGCTTGTTTAACCACGTGTAGTCGATGCATACTCGAAGGATGTCCGTGTTTTTCTTGGGGACCAGCACTGGATTTGCTAACCAGGTGGATATCTTGATCTCCCTGATGAAATTTGCTGCTAGCAGCCTGTTTACTTCTTCTCCGAGCGCCTTCTGCTTGGGTTCTGAAAATCGTCGAGTAGTCTGTTTGATGGGTTTGGCATCTGGAAAGACTTCGAGTGAGTGCTCGGCAAACTCCCTGGGTATTCCTGGCATATCTGAGGGCTTCCAGGCAAAAATTTCCCAGTACTCACGGAAGAGTTTGACGAGCGCGCTTTCCTATGCTTGCGAGAGGGTGGTTGAGACCATCGCTGTCTTCGCAGAATCCGTCGGGTGCACTTGATGCTTTCGGGTATCACTGTTGGCGCTGAACTCCAGTTCAGGCGCGTTTTTCTTCGTGAGGGGCATCACGGAGTGATCCGTGGTTTTTTCCAGCTCTTGATGTTCTTCTTGCATCCCGAAAGATTTTGCGATCTCGTTGAATTCAATGTCGCACTTGTTGGATTTCTGAAAGTCTCCATCGATTGTGATCACACCATATTCTCCGGGTAACTTGAGCTTCAGGTAGGCGTAGTGTGGTACTGCCATGAATCTGGCGAACGCTGTTCAACCAAGAATGGCGTGGTACTGTGAAGGCCAGTCGACGACTTCGAAGTCGAGGAATTCTCTTCTGTAGTTGCTTTTAGTGCCCAGCACAACTTCTAAGTTGATTGTTCCGAGTGGACGGATTGCCTTTCCCGGAACTATCCCGTGAAAGGATGTTTCTAATTCTGCAAGGCCGTCCAGATTCCTGTTCATCCGACAGAGTGTATCCGTGTAAATAATGTTGATGCCACTGCCACCGTCCATGAATACGCAGGCCATGTCGTAGTTTCCAATCTGTGCTTGGATGACGAGGGCGGCGTGTCCTGGTCGATGGACTCGTGGCGGGTGGTCGTTCATCGAAAACGTGATCGGTTGATCCGCCATCTTCAAGTACTCCGGCTTTGTTGGCGGAGTCTGCACAGCCATGCACAACTGCCTTGTGTTAGTCTTTTGAGCTCTGCGGGATGGACATACCTTCTGGATCATCGCGAGTTGCCCTGCTGGATTCAGGTATGCATTGGCCCCGGAGTTTTGTGCAGGTGGTGCGGGTAGTGCAGCCAATGCCATGTTTGGATTTGCTGGTGGAGGTAGGGGTTGTGGCGGCTGGAATCCTTGGTGGCCTCCTCCTGGAAGCGGTGGGTAATTTTGAGTGGCTGCGGATCTTTTTCTTGCGAGGGCTTCCGAGATATCAATGAACTTTCAGCAATCCTTAAGAAGGTGTGTTGCCTTAGTTTTGCCCGTGCGCTTATCTGTAAATAGATGTAGCGAGCAGTATCCATCGAGGTCTTCCTCGGGAGATTTTTCTTCAGCCTTCGGTCTCCACTCGCGATTCCCACGACGACCGGAGTCGCGGCTTCGTGTGAATTCCGCCGCTACCAGCTCCTCTCGATCCTCGTGATCGTAATATTTCCTCCTTTTCCTTCGGCCGTGGCGGTCTTCATCGTGCGCAGGTGATGATGCTCTCTCGTTGCGCACTGCGTCTTCTCCGTTAGCCCACTTTTCGGCTATGATCATTAGCTCCCCAATAGTTTTGGGTGCAGCCATGCCTAGCTCTTCTCTGAAAGCAGTTCTTCGGGCGCCTTTCGCAAAGGCCTCAATCGCCACTTCTTCCGAGATGGTTCCCGCAGTGTTCCTGAGCGTGGTCCACCGCTGGATATATTCGCGGGAGACTCACTGCTTTTCTGCTTGCATGCTCGCAGTTCTTCAATGGTGGCCGGCCTCTTGTAAGTCGACTGGAAATTTTTGCAAAAGTCGCGGTGTAAGTCATCCCATGATGCGTAACAAGATCTTGGTCTTCTTTCCAGCCAACTGTGGGCCGCGCCAACGAGATGCAAATTGAGATATTGCATAGCTGTATTCTTGTTCCCATGTTGGCATTTTACTGCCGTGAGGTAATCGCTTAGCCATTGAGAAGGCTCGAGTGAGCCGTCGTACTTTGTCACTTCCGTGCTGAGCTTGAATATTCTGGGTAAAGGTGCTTCGCGGATGCTGCGGGCAAAGCAGAGCGCACCGCAGGTTTCATCATCCGAGGAGCTGGACGAAGAGCGCCCGCGATATCGTGAAGCCCTTGCCTTATCTACCTTATTTTGTGCGATGTCCAATCGCGCGTCATGTCCTGGCCGGTCGCAGTCGGCGTCCTTCCTTGGCTCCTTGCTTCGCTTTCGCGAGCGGCTGCTGTGATGTCGCGAGCTTTTGTCTCTTGGACTGCCTTCGCTGCTGCTTCGACTGTCATCACGGCGCCGTGCTTCTTTTCCTCGGCCACGACGTGGCGATCTGTCCCTTCTTGGCGAAGTGCTCCTATGTTTGCGGGATGCTTCTCTCTCCTTCTCTTTCTCTTTCTCTTGTTCCTTCTCCAGCTGCTCTGCGGCTTTCCTTCGGTCATAGGCGGCGAGCCTCGCGGCTGCCATTCCTAGTCCCTTGCGTACTTGTTTATACTGCTCCGCCCGAGGGTATGTGTTCTCCTTAACCCTCTTGTTGCCCGTTGCACTTCATCTCATAGATTAGATCTTGGCCTTTCGGGTATCTCTCGCGTAGGAATTTTTTTTGTTTTCTATGCTACATTCCCCTTCAGTGGTATCAGAGCCGGATCTATGCGTAGATGTTTTGTACGGGTAGAACACATAGGTGTATGTGGGCGTTGATGATCATGTTATTACCTCCTTGACTATTTTATGATCTTAGTGGCATAGTGGGATGAAGCGGCCCGGACTAACCTTACATGTCCACGTACATGAGACTTGTTCCACAACTGACATGCAACTTGTATTGCATAAGTGGCTTGCGGGTGTCTGTTTCTCCTACTATAGTTAAGATCTAATCTATGAAGGGTTGCTAAAAATATGTTTATCAACGTTGTGGTTGATGTTCGTAGGTATGAACGGTTCTATCCTCAAAAGCCCTAAGCCACGTAAAATATGCAAAAATAAATTAGAAGCGGCTAACTAGTTTTTGCTGGGCTTGTGATGTGATATGGTAAATATTACAAATTTGATTATGAGATGATCTATTTTGTAAATTATTGATATACCGGAAGGTATCCATATGATTGTCTTCTTCTTGATGGACAATCAAGATTGGGTGCCATGGTACTTGGTACCACGCCGGTGGAATGATGGAGATCATACCATGATGCACATGATGGAGATCAAGTGCAAGGAGGACCATATCATATCACGTTATCCTTTCATGTGATGTCTGTGATGTTAATCCTTTTTTATGCATCTTGTTTTGCTTAGACAACGATGGTAGCATTATAAGATGATCCCTCTCACTTAATATCAAGATAATAATGTGTTCTTCCTTAAAGTATGCACCGTTAAGAAAGTTCGTCGTTTCGAGACACCACGTGATGATCGGGTGTGACAGACTCAACGTTCGCATACAACGGGTGTTTTCAAGCCTAGCATGTACAGACATGGCCTTGAAACACACGCAATACTACGGTTCTACTTGGCGAGCCTAGCATGTACAGACATGGCCTCGGAACACGTAACCGAAAGGTAAAGCATGAGTCATATGGATGATATGATGAACATGTCGATGTTCGCCTTTGAAGCTACATCATCTCACGTGATGATCGGTTTTGGTGTAGTGAATTTGGTTCGTGTAATCACTAAAGACGACTAAGAGGGATGTTGTTTTTGAGTGGGAGTTCATGGTTTAATTTTTGAATTAACTTGAACTTATTTATCATGAACAACAAATCAAAGTGAATTTGCACAAATTGTAGTATTCATTGGCATCCACATAACTACCTTACACTTAGATTGTTAATTGAGATATAACTGTTATGATCTGGTAAATACCATTTAAGATTGGTACCGTATTAGTGAAATTTAAAATTGAGTCCTATTGTAGATTTTTGGTATTTCCTACCTAGCTCCATGTGGTTAATGATTGATTAATCTAGAGAGCAAATAATTCCTACTTAGAATCCAGAGTCATGGTTGCTTCCGTATTACTTTATCTTCAAAAGAATGTTTTGTTGATCAAGGTGATTTAGGAACTGAAAAGAGTTGTTTTCAGAAACAATCAAGTGAAAGATATATTGATATCTAGAAACTTATTTGTGGCAACATGGCTGAGTATAATTTAGCGTGACAATGTATGCTTATATTATTTGAATATATGCAATGATTGAAGACGCTAGGCGTTTGAATATTTCAAGAAGTTGGGCGCTAAAAATTATCCTCTAAATCCCTTCCTTCGAGCTATAGTAGCTTAATCATAAAATTGTTATGAGGGGATGGATTAGAAGTATGGGTAAAGTATTTTACCTTACTTAGAAATTGTTAAGAGTGGAATCTAGAAGAATGCTATTAATATGGTGATATTAGTAGAACAATCAAACTCAAAGTATGACTCAATGGGTGATAGTATATGACTAACACGCCAAAGAAAATGAGCTAGTAAGACTAGCATTGTTTGATGTTGAATGATTCTTCTATAAAGGAAAGGGAATATTGAAAATAGAATTACAAATAGATATATGGCAGAAAAGAAGATAACTGGAAAAGTCCAGCTCAGGAGTATATACTTGATATACAAGTTATAGATGTATTACTAGTTAACAAAGTATTTTTGGTATTTTGATACCACATTGGTTGGTATGAGTTGTCATACAAAGCAACGCAATGAAAGAAATACAAGGGCCTAAAAGGAACTAGTAATAGATGTGGAATCGATTATGACAAGAACATAAATAAAGTGTTATTGTGTTCATTGTCGTATCGAACCAACCAGTCAAGATTTATTTGAAGAACTTAATAATTTGTTATTTTGTTCTAGTCTTTTGTGAGAACAAATGAGATTGTTCAAACTATGATCATATTCCATAATTGATGGATATGTTAATATAAATCATGTTGGTAAAGTAAACATCTATAAGACTAAATGCTAAACGTTGCAAGACTATGAAGAGTTTCACTTAAATTGTGACACCACCATTTTAGTTCATATCGGAAAGGAAAACATGAAGGAACTCCATATTGATGGACTTCCGGAGTCATTTTATTGACGCTTGTGAGACCTCTTCCAAAAGATGACTAGAATTCCGTTCTTAGGCCAAAGTAGAATGGACGACTAATTTAGTGGAGATTATACATATTGATGTATATAGTCCATTATGTGTAGTCATGTATGGTGGATTAATTTTTCCTTCATAAAATTCTGTCGATGATTTAAGTAGATATGTGAGTATATCTATTTAAAGGGAACAGAGTTTGACATTTTGAATTGGTTCAAAAGGTTGTTAATATGAAGTTAAAATCAATGTAACAAGATAATCAAGTATTTATGATTGGATCATAAAGGATAAAGTTTGAGTTACAAGTTTAGCAAAACATCTGAGAAGTTGCAGAATTGTTCTACAACTTATACTTCTCGAATACCCCACATTAGATTGGAGTATTCAAAAGACAAAATCAAACCCTGTTTGACATGGTAAGATTAATAAAATTGCCATTATAATTTTGTGGTTTATACATTAAGGATAACCGCTTGTACACTGAAAAGAGCACCATCATGATCCGTTGAAATTGACAACATATAAGATATGGTTTGGGTAATGACCCGAATTGTCATTTTTTCTTAAGTTTTGGTATGCATAGCATGTGTAAAATGTTTACAACCAAAATAGGATAAATATATGTTTATAAGGTTATCCCAAATAAAACATTGGGTATTTCTCCTGTCACCGAACCAAAAGACAAATATTGTTTGTCAGAAAGGGTTGATTTCTCGAGAAAGTAGTTCTTGCGAAACAAGTGAGTGGGAGCACAGTACAAACTTGTAACATCCAAGTATGAAAACTACCTAGAGTTTCAGTTCCTTGTTTAATTTATGCAATGCATCATGGCATCATCCTCATATTTATTTCTGTTTGCATTGTTTTCATAAGGAAAGTCAAACTTAATCAACCTTTGTTTTCACACTTGTCTGTTACAATCTTTTCAAATAAAGAATTGCAAATCAAAAACAGCAATTGCTTCCAATTATTTCATATTGGGTCAACTATTAAATTGTTGCTTAATTCAATCAATCACTTTAATCAATTAATTTCAAATCATTTCCAAATTCAAACCATTTCTCAAAATCATTAATCTTTTGAATCCATAAAGTTCACCACTAATTGGAATTCCTAAATCATTCTAAACCCTAGGGGAAACCCTATTGAAATTGCTTTGTTTTCCTAATATTAATTAATATTGCAAATTTCATTTAATTTGGTTTAATTTTAAAACAGCAAGCAAATGTTTGAATTTTTGAAAACAGAAGCCACCAAGTGATTGCTTTTGGTCTAAGAAAACTCCCCAAATTTTTTCAAATTTTTCTATAAAATAAAACCTAGCTTTTTCTTCCAAAAGCAAAAGCTACAAAAAAAAAACAGGAAAGAAAAAAAAATGAAAAGGAGCAACCAGCGCGCGCGGCGGCAGATAGCAAGCCCAAGCCCACCTAGCCTAGCGCGCGCGACCCAGCCCGCCTAACTACCCCGCGTACCGCTTCGCGATTCGTGCCCATCTCCTTTCTGGAGTACGGCAGCCATCGCAGAGCGCCACCGCGGCCGCGCGCGACTCCGGCGGCCGCCCACTCGCTCTCCTCGCCTATAAGTAGTGCCCTAGGGCTCCTGGAACCTAACCCTAGCCCCCTAGACCTCTGCTCCTCGCCTCCGCCGCCGTTCTCCACCCTCTGTCGCCGCACTCCCCTCTCTGTTTTCCTCGCCGGCGACATACCCTCTGAATCCGTCAATGGCGCCACCTCCCTAGCCACCCTCTCCACTCGCTGAGCACGGGAACCACACCGCCTCTCTCTCCTCTCTCTGCTGGACACCAGATCGTCACGGGTAAGCCCCTAATTCGCCGCCGCGGTCTTCTCCCTCTCCGGCCATCGTGCCTCCGTTTCTGAACCCGACGTTCTCCTCTCCGTTGCAGAGCTCCTCGACACCGATCGCTCGCTGGAATCGACCCCTCTCTTCCTCCTCTACGTCTTGGACAACTGCGGGAGCACGGAGGAGCACGGATTCGTCCTCGACCACCTCGTCACCGCCGCGGTTCTCCCCTCCGCCGTCAGAAACGACCACGGCAACCTTCCGGTGAGCCCACTGTCGCCTTCCCTCTCCTTCTGCTTGCGCACTGGTCCGTGCACGCCCACTGTGTCCAGAACACGCACACACCTCACGCAGCGAGCACGCCACCGTGCTGTTCCCCGCCGGCGAGTTGTTCTGACAGACGAGCAAGCGATCGTTCGTCAGTTTCGTCAGATAATGTGCGGGTCTGAAACTCAACCTAGTTGCTTCCCTGTATCTGTCAAACACACGACAGCAGCGCAGTGGTTGCGCACACTCTGCACCTCCTCGTGGTCGCGGGTTCGAGCCGCGGGCGCGCTGAAATAAACACACCTTTTTGCATCGCTGTATGACACCTGTGGCCCACCTGTCATGCACTCCTGTGGCCACGCAAGCGTGCGCAGGGCCACGCTGGCCGCAGGCCCACCGTGCAGTGACTGGGGTAGACCCAGTAGCGGTAGCAAATGATTAAAACATTTCTGTTTATTTTCTGTTTCTTTTAAATAGCAGAATAAAGCAATAAACTTTAAAAATCAATAACTTTTAAACCATAAGTCTAATAAGTAAAACTTGTATATGTTTATTGCTCCAAATTTCATAAACTTTCCAATTATTCCATTTGTGTTCTGTTTTGAGTTTTCAAAATACATTTAAAATTCAAATTTGAATAATTCAAATGTAAATTGCAATAATTCATAAGTAATTCATATTAATTCCAAATAAGTCAAATAAAATATGTTTTTCACACCTTTTTGAATATCCTAGTCAAATATAAAATTTGTTTCATTGTTTGAATAATTTAAATTGCCTAAATAATTTAATACTTGTTTAATTCAATTAAATTTGATAAAATCATAACTTGCTTAATATAAAATATTTTTGAACATGCAAATTATGTTTTTAAACCACCAAAGTGTGAACTTTGCAAATGTGAATTTGAATGTATGGTTTGAACAAATAAAATTCAATAAATATTCAAACTTGTTTTAAATTCAATTAAAACTTGTTTAATATTGTTTAATTCATAATAAATTCATCCTAATTCAAATTTCAAAAGGTGAAACATGTAATCCAACTAAAATTTGATGTTCTTTTCAAATATAAATTTTGCTAATTGTTTTGCACACTTTAAATTGGTGAAAACAATAATTGTTTGTTTGACATGTTTAAGTAACCAAAATTTTCCAAACTTAGTAAATAAGTTCTAAACTTGTTTTATTCCTTTTCCTTTGCATCTATCATTGTTATTTATTGTTATCTGTTGTTATCTTGTCATCATCATCATGCATGCATCATGATAACAACTATCACATAATAAATAATTGTAAATCATCTGTTCCACTTATTTCAATGGATCCTTTTCCATATGCAACCCTTGCATATGGGTCCATTTAATTTGTGCTATCATGTTAGTCAGTTTATTTGATGCAACTATCAACTTGTCATGCATCATCTTGGTTGTGCACAATGCCATGGCAATGTTTGTTTACATTCCTGTTTTGTTTGTTTGCTTCTTCTCGAATAGACGACGACGTTGAGGCAGACGACCTTTACAGCACCCCTTCTGAGGATCTGGCTCAGTACCCGGCTGTTGAGTTTGCAGGCAAGTTATCACTCACATGAACCGTTGTGTTCCTTTCAACCCTGGTTACCGATACTTTCCGTTGTCTATATCTTGCTAGCCTTAGTGGTAGTTGTTTCTGTTACGAACCTATCACATGAATCCTTTAACCCTGATATTGCCTCACTACCCCTCCTACAACCCTGTTGATTGAGCCAGTGTCTTACTAGCATGCTTAGGTTGTTTTGCTCGAGTCTGTTACCCGTTACCTTCAGTTACTATATTTCATTATGTTCTGGGGGCTCGATGTTTAATCAATCAATCAATCATGCTAATGTTATTACTGTTTATAATAATTTGATGATAAGGCACCGGCAGGAGGCCCTGTGTGGTTTTGAGGCCTGCTAGTGTCGACCCTAATAGGAAAAGGGTCTTGTCTACTGATCCATGATGAGCGCACTACCCGCATGTGGGAAGCGAGTATGGGCGCCCCCCTCAATTTGATTCGATTCGCATCTCGTCCAAATCATCTCATTTAGTTCATGCTTTCTATTTGCCGCATGCATGTTTTTGCGAGCCCAGCGCAGGGTGGAACTTCTGTAGTCGGCATATAGGGGGACACGTTCTTAGAGTGCTATGAGGGTCCATTTTCTTCTGGGCTCGATTAGCCGTGCGCCCAAGGTGCTTTGGGCTTGATGCGGAGAAGAGTTGAGTTGTGTTGAGTGCCCCGCTTGGTGGGAGGCATCCCATCTGGCGGGTTATTCATACGTGTACGGCCAAATTGGTGCAACCCTGCAGGGATAATCTTCTCGAGAAGCCGTGTTTTCCGCGGTTATGGATTACTTGGTGAAAGTACTGGCTAACAAGTACTCAGGGCAACTTGAACTAATGATTCATAATCTCACACCCCATGATTAACAATTTGACTAGTAATTGGATTATTGTCACAATAACTTGTTTCATCTTAATCCAACTGTGTGAGTTATCCTCGGATTGCTTCTTTGGATAAGGGGTGAGATCCAGGATGGGTTTGTTTGACGTTATCTTCCAGTTGGTTACAACCCTTGATCTTATCCCCTTTCTAATAGTTGGAAGTGATAGAATCTCTGTAGTTGGTTAGCGCAGCCAGTTGCAGCATCTTATATACCCCTTCTTTCCGTTGAACCCAAGTCATCTGTGCTTGTGTTGACGGGCTATACTTTGGTGAACTGTGAGTCTTGCTTGCCAGTATTTGGATGTACTGACCCCGTTGGGGCTGTGGTTTACGCACACTACGACTACGGCTACGATGACCACCAGGATGGCTACTTCGTGGAGTTTGACGAGACTGCAGACGAGTAGTTAGCTGGACCAGGGCTGGATCCAGGACCTACGTGGATGGGCTTCGTCTTCTTTATTTTCTCCGGCTTCTTAAGCCTGTTGGATTTGTCTGTACCCAGACACCTTTGATTGCTTCCGCTGATGTAATGAATGCTATGTTGGGACATGTGTCCTCTGGATGATTGTATTTGCTATCTCTGCCTTAGTGAAGGCCAGTTGCAACCTTATTTCAATCTTTTGTGTCTTAGAGATAAGTTGTGATCATCATTCGTTCAAAGCTGTTGACGTACCGTGCGTGATTGATATGAAGTACGTCGACAGTAGTGTCTATGACTTCTAGTGGATAGTTTACATCGACGGTGGAATAGCAGGGCTTGTGTTGTCGCGCATAAGCGCAGGCCTACCAGGAAGCTGGGACGTGGGAGCAGTTATGCCCCATAATCCAAGCACCTGCTATCCAGTTCGTACGATGAGTATCCCTTAGAAGCCAGGGTGCGACAAATGGTATCAGAGTCTGTCTGCCTGTAGGATCCCTTTTTACTGGTCGCAGTTGAGTCTAGAAACTATTTTGTAGCTATATAGGAAAAATGAAACGTGAGAGTAGGAATTCTGCCATTTTTCTTCTTTCCCCACCCACCCACCCTTTTTCTGGTAAGGAAGTGCAACGTTGTTTTCCGTTCTCACCTAAACTTTCAAGTTAGGATTTCACGTGTTTTGGGTTCTCCATAGTACCTCAGGACTTTTGGTCTCGTTTTCCCGATGTTGCTTCAATATCATGTTCTTTTCAACATCCTTATCGTCCGTTGAACCTTGTTGTTGTTTTCCACATCCTTGTTCTTCTATCGGAGTCTAATCAAAACCTCCCAAATCATCTGCAGATGGATCTCAGGTTCTACCCGCAGGTGGTTAGGATGACTCGCTGTGAGAGCACCGCCGGTTACCCGGAGATGCTGAGAGACATGGTTACCTATCTGGGGTTCCATTGGGCACCAGAGTACCAGGTCTACGAGCAGCAGCGAGAGTTTGACCAGACTTGCTACCGGGCTATCGTCTACATTCTGTCGGATGATGGCAGGAGCATTGCCCACCGCTACGAGGCAGTAGGTTCCACAGTGGATATGGCCGTGCAGCAGGCAGCGTACGTGAGTCTCACCGTCCTCCGTGCTGACTACTGGGGGTTTGATGATTCCATCTATCGTCACATCCCCCGTGGTTACATCACGGCAGCGGGAGTTCGCTTCACCCTCCACAGCAACCTGGATACCTACAAGTCTGATAGCTCCAGGCTGCACACCACTGCCCAGTTCGTGAGGCACAGTGACGCAGTTGCTTCCACACTTTCTCAGGAGTTAGCCTCAGTCAGGGAGCAGCTCCACCTTGCTCTCACCCGTCTGGCGACGTACACCACAGACTTTGTTGGAGACGAGCGCTTTGCACGTATCGTTCAGACAGCTGGGTTACCGCTGCCAGATGCTGGAGGTTACGAGCCGATCAGAGGCCCACTTCTCGACCTCGGAGCTGGTTACACAGGGATTCCCCGCTATGGAGCACAGGGAGACGACGCTTTCTACTTCACCACACCGAGAGTTGCTCTCAGGGCAGTCCCGCTCTACGTGGATCGTCGTCATACCTACTTCCGTGGGATTCCTCCGCACCGTATCTCTCGTCGTACTACTCACCGCCGTCCTGCGTGATGAGCATGGGAGTACCGATGTATCCGTTCCTAGCTATGTTTAGTTATCCTTTGTCTTTCGAACCATGTATTGGTCTGTTGGATATTCTGATGTATTTGAACATGTGATGATGTACCTGTTGGTTATCTATTCATGCGTCGGAATAATCTATCTTTCGGTTACCAAGTCTATCCTTTTCTGTTGTTGTGCTAAAATGAATTTCTGTTCAGGATGCCTCCAACCAGGAACAACCCGCCTCCGCCACCACCAATGGGGGAACTGTTAGCTCAGATGACCCAAGTGGTGACACAGATGGCCCAGATCCAGGCTAACCAGCACCACAACCAGAATGCTCCGTGAGTCAGCATTAAGGAGTTTCTGAGCGTGGGGCCGAGAGCTTTCGTGGCAACACGTGAGCCTCTGGATGCTGATGACTGGATCAGGGAGATCAACAGGGCTCTGGAGATAGCTCATGTTGCTGAGGAAGATAAGGTCAAGTATGCCACCTACCTACTGAAGGGTCAGGCAGCTACTTGGTGGGAGAACTACCAGACCATGAGAGCTGGCTATCCTATCACCTGGGGATGTTTCAAGGATGCCTTCCTGAAGCACCACATCCCGGATGGTCTCATGGAAAGGATGCGTGAGGAATTCTGCTCTCTCAGACAGGGCAAGCTGGACGTACTTGGCTACCAGAACGAGTTCAATCGTCTCGCTCGGTACGCTGGTGACGAAGTGTCCACTGAAGCCAAGAAGATGGCAAGGTTCCGCCGAGGTTTAACCCGGAACTGAAGTACGCTCTCACCAACATCAAGTGCAAGGACTTCGTGGAGCTCGTGAACACCGCGCTCAATGAGGAGAATGGGCGCAAGGCGTTCGAAGAGTCCCGTAAGCACTCGCGTGAGGGTGGTTCCTCCTCCAACATGACCACCCCTCCGCAGAAGCGCCGCATCTGGGTGCCAAATGGTGCTGTCACTCGGGCTCCAAATGCCCAAGCTTCTCCAGGCTTTGGTCCCCGCCCACCCAACCCATCTCAGATGCAGGGTCAGAGGATTCCAATGGGGCAGCCAAGGCCAGGTCCTTCTCGTGTCGTCACTTGCTACAAGTGCAAGGATACTGGACACTATGATGATAAGTGCACTCAGAAGCAGCTACCCCTACCTCCTCGCCCCAACAACAACCAGGCAATGGTTCGTGCTCCCCCGGCTAAAGCCTTCAACTCCAACAACAGGCCTGTCGGGAGGAACGCGAGGGTGAACCATATCAAGGCCGACAAAGCTGAGGAAGCTGCTGACGTCGTTCTCGGTATATTACCCGTAAACTCTATTCCAGCTAAAGTGTTGTTTGATACTGGAGCATCGCATTCCTTTGTGTCAAAGATTTTTGCAAAAGCATACAACCTAGTTCTGGTTCCGCTAAGCAATCAAATGACTATTCACTCTCCGGGACCGCAAATGTTGACATCCAAGATAAGCATGGACAATGAGATCCTAATTGGAGGTCGCATATTCCTTGCTTCACTCATGTTGCTGGGAAATTCTGACATTGATGTCATTCTGGGTATGGATTGGTTGAAGACCCACAAAGCTAAAATTGACTGTGCTCAAAAGTCAATAACTCTCTCCCACACTTCAGGCCAGATAGTCTATTCTCCATATGGATCAAGTTCTGTTCAGCTGTTCAACCTCGATGCCAAACCCCTTCCTGTAATTGAAAATGTTCCGGTGGTTTGTGAATTCCCTGACGTCTTTCCAGAAGAGTTGCCAGGGATGCCCCCGGACAGAGCAGTTGAGTTCGTGATCGAGCTTGAGCCAGGTACTGCTCCAATCTCTAAGCATCCATACAAGATAGCTCCTCCTGAACTGAAATTGTTGAAGGAGCAAATCGATATGTACATGGAGAAAGGTTACATTCAGCCTAGTTCCTCCGCTTGGGGTTGCCCAACTCTGTTTGTTGCCAAGAAGGATCAAACAAAAAGACTCGTGGTTGACTATCGTCCTCTCAACGAGAAAACAATCAAGAACAAGTATCCAATTCCTCGTATCGATGATCTTTTTGATCAACTTGCTGGAGCCTCAATATTCTCAAAGTTGGACTTGAGGATGGGTTACCATCAGATAAAGATCAGAAAGGAAGATATTCCTAAGACAGCTTTCACCACTCGGTACGGTCTATATGAATACACCGTCATGTCCTTTGGTCTCACCAATGCACCGGCAACGTTCTCAAGACTCATGAATTCTGTCTTCCATGAATACCTCGACAAGTTCGTTGTGGTATATCTCGATGATATTCTAGTCTACTCAAAATCCGAGGAAGAGCATGGAGAACACCTTCGTCTCACTCTCATGAAACTTCGCGAGCATCGTCTGTATGCCAAGTTCTCCAAATGTGAGTTCTGGATTCCAGAAGTTGCATATCTTGGTCATATCATCTCTGCCAAAGGCATTGCCATTGATCCTGAAAAGGTTAAGGCAATTGTTGACTGGAAACCCCCTAAGACGGTGAAGCAAGTCAGAAGTTTTCTTGGCTTGGCTAGCTATTGCCGTCGTTTCGTCCAAAACTTCTCCAAGATTGCTAAACCTCTCACTGATCTCACAAAGAAGGACAAAAAGTTCGTTTGGACTCCACAATGTGATGAGAGTTTCAACCTCCTGAAGACTAAACTCACTTCCACCCCTGTTCTGGTTGGCCCAGATACTACCAAACCTTTCCAGATATTCTGTGATGCATCTCTCCAAGGCCTAGGAGCAGTTCTTATGCAAGAACGTCAAGTTGTGGCTTATGCTTCACGTCAGTTGAACCCACATGAGCAAAACTATCCCACTCATGATCTTGAACTTGCAGCAGTTGTGTTTGCCCTCAAGAAATGGAGACAATACTTGTTGGGTAAAAAAACTGAAATCTTTTCCGATCATAAGAGTCTGAAATACATCTTCACTCAGCCAGATCTAAACCTCAGGCAAAGGAGATGGATTGATAAGATTAAAGACTTTGATCTCACCATTTCTTACACTCCAGGCAAGGCTAATGTTATGGCCGATGCTCTCAGTCGCAAATCCTATTGCAATAATCTCATGATCATGGAAAGCCAACCTCCACTTCATGAAGAATTCCAGAAGGTGAATCTTGGTCTTGTCCCTGAAGGATACCTTACTAGCTTGACAGCCAGTCCAACTCTTGAGGACAAGATTCGTTCTGAACAACTTCGTGATAATGAAATCAAGAAGATTGTAGAGCACATCAAGGAAGGCAATGATAAATTCAAGTCCTTCTCAATTGATGACAAGGGAACTGTGTTCTTCAAAGGACGCATTGCAGTTCCTCAGATTCAAAGTCTCAAGGATATCATTCTCAAGGAGGATCATGAAACTCCTCTATCTATCCACCCTGGAAGTACAAAGATGTACTAGGATCTCAAGACTCTGTATTGGTGGCCTGGCATGAAACGTGAAATTGCTCAATACGTTTCTGAATGCGACGTTTGTCAACGTGTTAAGGCAGTCCATCAGAAAACAGCCGGTCTACTCCAACCTCTGAAAATTCCTGAGTGGAAGTGGGACATGATTGAAATGGACTTCGTTACTGGGTTTCCAAAGTCCAAAAAGGGCAACGATGCAATCTTCGTTGTTATTGATCGTCTCACTAAGGTAGCTCACTTCTATGCTGTAAAGGAAACTATCTCAGCTAGCCAGTTAGCAGAGCTCTACACAGCAAAGGTTGTTCCTCTTCATGGTGTTCCATTGGAAATAAGCTCAGACCGTGGAAGTATTTTCACTTCTCATTTCTGGAAGAGTTTTCAAGAAGCATTGGGCACCAAACTTCTGTTCAGCACAGCTTATCACCCTCAGTCTCAGGGGCAAGTCGAAAGAGTCAATCAGATTCTCGAGGATATGCTCAGAGCATGTGGTCTCTCCTTTGGCATGAAATGGGAGGATTGCCTTCCATATGCTGAATTCTCCTACAACAACAGCTACCAGGCAAGCCTAGGCATGGCACCATTTGAGGCACTGTATGGTCGCAGATGCAGGAGTCCAATCAATTGGTCTGGAGCTGGTGAACGTTCACTTTTAGGCCCTGACATTGTTAAGGAAGCCGAGGAGAAAGTTCGTATCATTCGTGACAATCTCAGGATTTCTCAGTCTCGTCAGAAGAGCTATTATGATAGCAAGCACAGGGATATGACCTATGCACCTGGTGATAAGGCATATCTCCGTGTAACTCCCCTCAGAGGCACTCATCGTTTTGGTGTGAAAGGGAAGCTTGCACCAAGATACATTGGTCCTTTCAACATCCTCTCAAGGCGTGCAGAAAATGCTTATTGTCTTGAACTTCCAGAAAAACTATCCAAGGTGCACGATGTGTTCCACGTGTCACAGCTCAAGAAGTGTTTCAAAGATCCAGATCGTGCAGTTGATCATGATTCCATCGAACTGCAAGATGATCTCTCTTATGAGGAGCACCCTATTCGTATTCTCGATGAGACCGAGCGTAAGACTCGCAACAAGAGCACCAAGTTCTTGAAAGTCCAATGGTCGCATCATTCTGATAAAGAGGCAACGTGGGAGACCGAAGAGGATCTTCGCAAGAAGTATCCGGACCTGTTCATTTCTCAGTAAGGAATCTCGGGGCGCGATTCCTTCAAGGGGGGGCGTTTTGTAACATCCAAGTATGAAAACTACCTAGAGTTTCAGTTCCTTGTTTAATTTATGCAATGCATCATGGCATCATCCTCATATTTATTTCTGTTTGCATTGTTTTCATAAGGAAAGTCAAACTTAATCAACCTTTGTTTTCACACTTGTCTGTTACAATCTTTTCAAATAAAGAATTGCAAATCAAAAACAGCAATTGCTTCCAATTATTTCATATTGGGTCAACTATTAAATTGTTGCTTAATTCAATCAATCACTTTAATCAATTAATTTCAAATCATTTCCAAATTCAAACCATTTCTCAAAATCATTAATCTTTTGAATCCATAAAGTTCACCACTAATTGGAATTCCTAAATCATTCTAAACCCTAGGGGAAACCCTATTGAAATTGCTTTGTTTTCCTAATATTAATTAATATTGCAAATTTCATTTAATTTGGTTTAATTTTAAAACAGCAAGCAAATGTTTGAATTTTTGAAAACAGAAGCCACCAAGTGATTGCTTTTGGTCTAAGAAAACTCCCCAAATTTTTTCAAATTTTTCTATAAAATAAAACCTAGCTTTTTCTTCCAAAAGCAAAAGCTACAAAAAAACAGGAAAGAAAAAAATAAAAGGAGCAACCAGCGCGCGCGTGTAACATCCCTGATTTTTGGAGAAATTCAAAAATCACAAAAAAATAAAACTTTTATTTTTGACTAATGTAAGCTACCAAAAACAAATAAAACACAACACAAAAGAAATAAAATGACTATCCAAATATTTTCAAAAGACATGGGAAACTTTTATAGAAATTGATGTTATTTATATTTGTATTCTCGGGGCTTTAGATATTATGCCAAACACTTTTCACATTTTCACAAAAGCGGAAATAATATGACATTTCTAGTTATAGCAAAAGTATTGGAAAATATTCTGTTTGGTGTTACTCGATATTTCTAATTTGCGTTTTTGCTGATAAAATATCTTCCGTTTCAAGATAAATCACAGAGAGAAGATAACATGACCTCTTCTATATATATGGAGTTGGAAATATTTTATTTAATATTCATATGCATTTTGCAACCTTGGATTTTTTTTGAATCATCTTAAATCCTAATACAACTTTGGAAAATATGCAGAGCTATCATAGTGTTTGTAAAATCATTTTATTTTTCAAGAAGTATACTTAGGGTGGAAATAATATTTTTCTACAACCTAAAAATATAGTTTATTTTGTGATTTCTGATTTTTCGGAAAAGAAATGTGGCACTAAGTAAACCTTTGTTCAATTCTTAAATACGAACAGTAAAAAAAAAAAAACTGCTACATTAGCTAAGTAGCAGCGTACACGTAAGCGGGACCAACTAGCTAGTCACGTACCTGAAACAGGCACACAGCCGAACCCTCCCTCTAGTTCTCTTTTAACTGTTTTTGTTTTCTTTCCTTTCCTTCCTATTGACAGCCGGACCCACCATCATCTTCTTCCTCTGTACGAGAGAAACAAACGAACACGGTTCCTTCCAAACAGAAACAGAACGGTCCCAGGAAAAAAGATCTCTTCGATCCGGTGGATTCTTGGCCCCTCCTCCACGTTAAATCGTCCTATAAATATCACACCCCCGTCCTCGTCCGATTTTCCGCAAAATCTCTAACCTAGACCACAGCGCCGACGATTTCCGATCTCGCTGGAGCTTTCTTCAACCAGGAGCTCAAACAGAAGTGTCCAGGGCCCTCGTCTCTTTCTTTTTTCCTTCATCCTATTCACCTATCTATGTCGCGCCCTCTAACCTATCTTACCATGCCCAGGTTCCCGGAAAGGACCAGGACGCGCCGCTGGAGTACCTCGTTGCCATGTATCGGTAGGGCACTACGTTGCCGCTTGGAGCGTCGCTTGGACGCGCGGACTGCACCACCGAGCTCGCTGTGACGTACCTCCACCGTAGCACCTGTCACTGCAATCGGAGGAGGACCAGAGCCTCGGAAACGCCAGGGCCGAAGTCGAGCATGGCGTCTTCTTCCTTTCCGGCAACAGCTAGGTAACCAACCCCTTACACAGCACCTGTGCCTATGGGCAGATTAGATGTGTTGTGCTGTACGAGCTGTTTGATCTTGATCCAACAGTTAGCATTAGATGACTTAAACCAAGGGGTACCACGAATCACATCGCGCCATGTGTCGTAGCCGAGCCAAGCCACGAAGCTGAGCCGAGGAGCCGAGCCGATGAGGCAAGCCATCAGATCGGAGCCAGAAGAGCAACAGCCACCAGATACAGATCCGATGGTCCAAATCGTCCACGTCAACTCCTGTTTACCCAAAACACTAGATATTGCAAAATTCATATCTTTTGATCTATAAGTCCGTTTTAGTTGAATCAAATTGCGTTGGATTCGTAATTAAATTATCTATACATTGTTTCTAAGTATTCCAATCATATAATTTTCGAATTTTTCATGTTCATATTATGAATTGGAACTCCGTAGATACACAAGTCTTTTTGAGCAAATCTTTTTTTTGCAATGCGCTCATCGAGCTAATGCCTAGCCAGTAGATCACTTCATATCTGTATGATCCTTTTTGGGCTAGGATTATTCCTATAAACCATACCAAACATACACCCATGATATCAATATTTACTATCTTATTTCTTGTATCCATCATATTTGAGATAATTATTTATTTGCTCATATTTCCAATACCGTCTATCCACACTTAGCCAAATTCCAAATATCACATTTCTATAGCCTAAAATTGACTAAGGACCACACGTCACAAATCAACTTGTTGGTATAAAAAAAATCTAACGAATAATAATGATTTTGGTATTTCTCATGATAAAGTGTTTATTGGGTTTTCATGTTATTATGTTGGCTTAGTATTTTTTTGTTTACTTGGTTTAAATTCTGTAAATAATTTCAATATGTTTTGTTTAGTAAAATTATTTTAAAAGTACCAACTTTAGACTAGAGAGACCAAAACATAAGCCCCTAGAACCCCTTGGAATATTTCGTAGTTGACCCTCCTACTTGAAACCAATAAGTCTGGAACTGTGAAAATTCCATGAGCAATGAAGACGTCCCCTTTGTCATCCTTGGGATTTTCAACATGAAGCTAGGAGGCCAATGAAGGACTTAGCCAAGAAAACAGACTTCGGAAGATTGTCCAAGAAGTAGAAGCGCTTAGAAGAAAATCGAGAGGAACTTCAAGAAGACCAACCATCATTTTTCTCTGTCTTTCAGCCTCTTCTTTTCTTCTCCATTTGACTTAGTGGTGTGGCCAAGTTAGATTCAAGACCAGCCCTGGTGATACCAAATCCCTAAGTCTGCAAAACCATCAAGTGTTCGAAGATTTTCAATGAAGCCACCACACCAAGGAGGAATCTACAAAGGAGCATGAAGATTTTGATTAGTATTTTGTCCAAGACTTAGAATTAGTCTCTCAAGAGAGATGACAGCCTTTGACCAAGAAGCAACTTCAAATCAAGAAGAATACTCTACTAGAGATGAAGAAAAGAAGATGAAGAATTTAACAAGTCCTTTCTAAAGAAACTCTAACAATCTTTACTACTTCTCTTATTCTATAGACTCAATAATAAGAGCTACAAGGAAGACATTGAAGGCATAAAGACTTATCCATAAAAAACAACTCAATGAAAGGAAGCAAAAGAAGACTAAGACAAAAATAGTTTGGACCAATCCTTTTGATCAAAGACCAATCCTTAGTCACAAATGGAAAACTCTCACTACAATAACTTAGTTTATTAACCTAGTTTATTTTGTGCATTGAAACTAAATGTTTTCACATGTTTTTCCTTTGTTTTGTTTGTTGTTTTGTATGTTTTCTTAATTTGTTTGTATGTTTGTTAGCATGCTTGTTTATTATGTTTGTATTTTCAATGTTTAGATTGTACGGAGAGAACGTTCTTTTGTGAAGAGAGGTGATTGTTCTTCACCAAATTCAAAGGCAAGTAACACACCATCAACTACCCATTATTTTCTATATGCATTAGTTGATTTTGAGTAGCATGCATGATAGGAAATTTTACTAAGTTATATGATGCTATGCTATTATCCTAGTAGTGTGTAGCCATCTCTTTGACCCTTGTTATTTTGATAGCCTTAGAACTTAGTAAATGCTATGCAATATTACAAATTGTTTTACTAGATGTTGAGGAAAAATTCTAAGTATAACTAATAAATGAACCACCTGGGTGGAAGTGGTAAGACTGGATTATGTTGAGTGTTTCCTCAGGGCCCTTATCTAAGGGTTATTCCACTTGAGGTTGTCACTTGCGGATGGCCACCCAGGAACAAAGATATTACTATGTCCCTCTAAATCTAGTAGCTTTCCGTGCAGCCCTTTGACATATGGGCTCTGTCTTGATCAACTAAGTTGTGAGAGTTCAGCCCATGCTTGACATGAAGATGTAGCAGAATTATAGGTGGAACGGGTCTTGCTGGTTGGGTTGAATTCTTGCTTCTGAAAGATCTCGTCTCAATTCTCTCCTTTCCTTGATGCACTCCGGGTGTATAGGATGTTTGGGCTAATTGAAGACAAAGGGTGAAAGTGCACAACCTCTGCAGAGTTAGAAACTATGATCATAGCCGTGTTCCCGGAATGGACAACTTCGAGCAGCTGGACAAGGATGGACAGAAGAATCTCAACACCGTTTTGAAGAAGTAAAATTTGGCTAAGGAAATATTAGTTGTGGTGCTCATGGGTGTGTCCCATGGTGCCAATCTTTGAAAGAAAACTCTTTTTCAAAAGAGTTAGGAAAAAACCTGCTTTCTGCAAAATAGCCTTAAACTCCACCAGCCAAATATGCATGTAGTATTAGTCTTGCCATTTATATCCACCATAGTGTTACTTGCCAATACATTAAATTGTATTGACTCCCTTGTGGCTGCATATTCCATATTGCAGATGAGTCTGAAGACGAGTGAGGTTTCGTTCAGGATCTCGAGTCTATCGCCAACATGTTTTTGCTTGTGGCACATGAAGAAGATGGGCTCAATGTTGTACTATGTTTTCCGCTGTAATTCTGTTTCCTGCTAGTCGTCTGAGACTATGCAAGTTGTAGAGATATTTTGTAAAGACTGGAGCATGCGATGTAATAGAATTTTGACGCATTTGCATGATATTTCATTTTGAACCGTGGTGCTAGCAATTGATCGAGGGACTAGCACAATAACACAGAGTTCTTGCATTATTTAAATGTGGGAACGCTACAAAATGGTATCAGAGCATTGTGTTGCCTGTAGAATTCGAGACCCTAAGTTTGGAAACGACCATAGGACTGAAAGTCTATTTAGTTCAAACTTTCTAGAAATAAAACATCTCGTCTTAGTCTTTCTCATATCCTCTCATCTATTATTCACCTTCAAAATCTTCTTCTCTTATTATAGATGACATACCTCTTGTTTTCCATCAAGACATGAGTGGTGATGAAGTACAAGGAATATCTTGCACATGACCATTTGGTTTCAACATGAAGATCTACACTCAAGACAGTTGAAGAAACTTGGAGATATACCCAGACTTCACAACAATCAGAAACGCCTCCAGCTGTTGACAGAAAGACTGAAGAGACTCCAGAAGATATAGATGAGACCACCAATCTAGTTACTTTGTTAGGACAACGTCAACGTGTTAGTGTATTGATCATACCAATGAGTAGGGTATGACAATATTAGTTTCTTTTTCTAAAACCTTGTTGTTTGGTGTGATAAATGTTTGCTAGTTGTTGTTGTAAGATGACTTGCCTTTTTGCTGTGTTGAGGTAGGAACCTTTCTTAGATCTTTCTAAATCTCTACTCATCTATGCTAAACCCAACCAAATACCTAGCTAGAATGCCAACAACCATGAGAAGGTTAACAGCAAGATGGAAGGTTACCAAGGACATCAAAAGAACCAGTTGAGAGGGAGCCAAAGACCTTCGATTGGCCCAAATAATGACCCCTCGGTATCAAACGAAGTTCGACATGCATCAGTTAGTTTGCATCCCTACTACGAAGGAAAGTTCTACTCAAGACATCTGGAGATAAACTACACAATCAATCCATGAGATTACTATACCAACAAAGATTTCTTTTAAGGGTGGTAGCCACCCAGTTGCAATGGAACTCAGATACCCCAAAACTATCTTTCTTTCTAGCCTTCCCAAATCTCGGGACGAGATTTCTTTTAAGGGTGGTAGTCTGTAACATCCCTGATTTTTGGAGAAATTCAAAAATCACAAAAAAATAAAACTTTTATTTTTGACTAATGTAAGCTACCAAAAACAAATAAAACACAACACAAAAGAAATAAAATGACTATCCAAATATTTTCAAAAGACATGGGAAACTTTTATAGAAATTGATGTTATTTATATTTGTATTCTCGGGGCTTTAGATATTATGCCAAACACTTTTCACATTTTCACAAAAGCGGAAATAATATGACATTTCTAGTTATAGCAAAAGTATTGGAAAATATTCTGTTTGGTGTTACTCGATATTTCTAATTTGCGTTTTTGCTGATAAAATATCTTCCGTTTCAAGATAAATCACAGAGAGAAGATAACATGACCTCTTCTATATATATGGAGTTGGAAATATTTTATTTAATATTCATATGCATTTTGCAACCTTGGATTTTTTTTGAATCATCTTAAATCCTAATACAACTTTGGAAAATATGCAGAGCTATCATAGTGTTTGTAAAATCATTTTATTTTTCAAGAAGTATACTTAGGGTGGAAATAATATTTTTCTACAACCTAAAAATATAGTTTATTTTGTGATTTCTGATTTTTCGGAAAAGAAATGTGGCACTAAGTAAACCTTTGTTCAATTCTTAAATACGAACAGTAAAAAAAAAAAAAACTGCTACATTAGCTAAGTAGCAGCGTACACGTAAGCGGGACCAACTAGCTAGTCACGTACCTGAAACAGGCACACAGCCGAACCCTCCCTCTAGTTCTCTTTTAACTGTTTTTGTTTTCTTTCCTTTCCTTCCTATTGACAGCCGGACCCACCATCATCTTCTTCCTCTGTACGAGAGAAACAAACGAACACGGTTCCTTCCAAACAGAAACAGAACGGTCCCAGGAAAAACGATCTCTTCGATCCGGTGGATTCTTGGCCCCTCCTCCACGTTAAATCGTCCTATAAATATCACACCCCCGTCCTCGTCCGATTTTCCGCAAAATCTCTAACCTAGACCACAGCGCCGACGATTTCCGATCTCGCTGGAGCTTTCTTCAACCAGGAGCTCAAACAGAAGTGTCCAGGGCCCTCGTCTCTTTCTTTTTTCCTTCATCCTATTCACCTATCTATGTCGCGCCCTCTAACCTATCTTACCATGCCCAGGTTCCCGGAAAGGACCAGGACGCGCCGCTGGAGTACCTCGTTGCCATGTATCGGTAGGGCACTACGTTGCCGCTTGGAGCGTCGCTTGGACGCGCGGACTGCACCACCGAGCTCGCCGTGACGTACCTCCACCGTAGCACCTGTCACTGCAATCGGAGGAGGACCAGAGCCTCGGAAACGCCAGGGCCGAAGTCGAGCATGGCGTCTTCTTCCTTTCCGGCAACAGCTAGGTAACCAACCCCTTACACAGCACCTGTGCCTATGGGCAGATTAGATGTGTTGTGCTGTACGAGCTGTTTGATCTTGATCCAACAGTTAGCATTAGATGACTTAAACTAAGGGGTACCACGAATCACATCGCGCCATGTGTCGTAGCCGAGCCAAGCCACGAAGCTGAGCCGAGGAGCCGAGCCGATGAGGCAAGCCATCAGATCGGAGCCAGAAGAGCAACAGCCACCAGATACAGATCCGATGGTCCAAATCGTCCACGTCAACTCCTGTTTACCCAAAACACTAGATATTGCAAAATTCATATCTTTTGATCTATAAGTCCGTTTTAGTTGAATCAAATTGCGTTGGATTCGTAATTAAATTATCTATACATTGTTTCTAAGTATTCCAATCATATAATTTTCGAATTTTTCATGTTCATATTATGAATTGGAACTCCGTAGATACACAAGTCTTTTTGAGCAAATCTTTTTTTTGCAATGCGCTCATCGAGCTAATGCCTAGCCAGTAGATCACTTCATATCTGTATGATCCTTTTTGGGCTAGGATTATTCCTATAAACCATACCAAACATACACCCATGATATCAATATTTACTATCTTATTTCTTGTATCCATCATATTTGAGATAATTATTTATTTGCTCATATTTCCAATACCGTCTATCCACACTTAGCCAAATTCCAAATATCACATTTCTATAGCCTAAAATTGACTAAGGACCACACGTCACAAATCAACTTGTTGGTATAAAAAAAATCTAACGAATAATAATGATTTTGGTATTTCTCATGATAAAGTGTTTATTGGGTTTTCATGTTATTATGTTGGCTTAGTTTTTTTTTTTTTTACTTGGTTTAAATTCTGTAAATAATTTCAATATGTTTTGTTTAGTAAAATTATTTTAAAAGTACCAACTTTAGACTAGAGAGACCAAAACATAAGCCCCTAGAACCCCTTGGAATATTTCGTAGTTGACCCTCCTACTTGAAACCAATAAGTCTGGAACTGTGAAAATTCCATGAGCAATGAAGACGTCCCCTTTGTCATCCTTGGGATTTTCAACATGAAGCTAGGAGGCCAATGAAGGACTTAGCCAAGAAAACAGACTTCGGAAGATTGTCCAAGAAGTAGAAGCGCTTAGAAGAAAATCGAGAGGAACTTCAAGAAGACCAACCATCATTTTTCTCTGTCTTTCAGCCTCTTCTTTTCTTCTCCATTTGACTTAGTGGTGTGGCCAAGTTAGATTCAAGACCAGCCCTGGTGATACCAAATCCCTAAGTCTGCAAAACCATCAAGTGTTCGAAGATTTTCAATGAAGCCACCACACCAAGGAGGAATCTACAAAGGAGCATGAAGATTTTGATTAGTATTTTGTCCAAGACTTAGAATTAGTCTCTCAAGAGAGATGACAGCCTTTGACCAAGAAGCAACTTCAAATCAAGAAGAATACTCTACTAGAGATGAAGAAAAGAAGATGAAGAATTTAACAAGTCCTTTCTAAAGAAACTCTAACAATCTTTACTACTTCTCTTATTCTATAGACTCAATAATAAGAGCTACAAGGAAGACATTGAAGGCATAAAGACTTATCCATAAAAAACAACTCAATGAAAGGAAGCAAAAGAAGACTAAGACAAAAATAGTTTGGACCAATCCTTTTGATCAAAGACCAATCCTTAGTCACAAATGGAAAACTCTCACTACAATAACTTAGTTTATTAACCTAGTTTATTTTGTGCATTGAAACTAAATGTTTTCACATGTTTTTCCTTTGTTTTGTTTGTTGTTTTGTATGTTTTCTTAATTTGTTTGTATGTTTGTTAGCATGCTTGTTTATTATGTTTGTATTTTCAATGTTTAGATTGTACGGAGAGAACGTTCTTTTGTGAAGAGAGGTGATTGTTCTTCACCAAATTCAAAGGCAAGTAACACACCATCAACTACCCATTATTTTCTATATGCATTAGTTGATTTTGAGTAGCATGCATGATAGGAAATTTTACTAAGTTATATGATGCTATGCTATTATCCTAGTAGTGTGTAGCCATCTCTTTGACCCTTGTTATTTTGATAGCCTTAGAACTTAGTAAATGCTATGCAATATTACAAATTGTTTTACTAGATGTTGAGGAAAAATTCTAAGTATAACTAATAAATGAACCACCTGGGTGGAAGTGGTAAGACTGGATTATGTTGAGTGTTTCCTCAGGGCCCTTATCTAAGGGTTATTCCACTTGAGGTTGTCACTTGCGGATGGCCACCCAGGAACAAAGAGATTACTATGTCCCTCTAAATCTAGTAGCTTTCCGTGCAGCCCTTTGACATATGGGCTCTGTCTTGATCAACTAAGTTGTGAGAGTTCAGCCCATGCTTGACATGAAGATGTAGCAGAATTATAGGTGGAACGGGTCTTGCTGGTTGGGTTGAATTCTTGCTTCTGAAAGATCTCGTCTCAATTCTCTCCTTTCCTTGATGCACTCCGGGTGTATAGGATGTTTGGGCTAATTGAAGACAAAGGGTGAAAGTGCACAACCTCTGCAGAGTTAGAAACTATGATCATAGCCGTGTTCCCGGAATGGACAACTTCGAGCAGCTGGACAAGGATGGACAGAAGAATCTCAACACCGTTTTGAAGAAGTAAAATTTGGCTAAGGAAATATTAGTTGTGGTGCTCATGGGTGTGTCCCATGGTGCCAATCTTTGAAAGAAAACTCTTTTTCAAAAGAGTTAGGAAAAAACCTGCTTTCTGCAAAATAGCCTTAAACTCCACCAGCCAAATATGCATGTAGTATTAGTCTTGCCATTTATATCCACCATAGTGTTACTTGCCAATACATTAAATTGTATTGACTCCCTTGTGGCTGCATATTCCATATTGCAGATGAGTCTGAAGACGAGTGAGGTTTCGTTCAGGATCTCGAGTCTATCGCCAACATGTTTTTGCTTGTGGCACATGAAGAAGATGGGCTCAATGTTGTACTATGTTTTCCGCTGTAATTCTGTTTCCTGCTAGTCGTCTGAGACTATGCAAGTTGTAGAGATATTTTGTAAAGACTGGATCATGCGATGTAATAGAATTTTGACGCATTTGCATGATATTTCATTTTGAACCGTGGTGCTAGCAATTGATCGAGGGACTAGCACAATAACACAGAGTTCTTGCATTATTTAAATGTGGGAACGCTACAGCGCGCGCGGCAGATAGCAAGCCCAAGCCCACCTAGCCTAGCGCGCGCGACCCAGCCCGCCTAACTACCCCGCGTACCGCTTCGCGATTCGTGCCCATCTCCTTTCTGGAGTACGGCAGCCATCGCAGAGCGCCACCGCGGCCGCGCGCGACTCCGGCGGCCGCCCACTCGCTCTCCTCGCCTATAAGTAGTGCCCTAGGGCTCCTGGAACCTAACCCTAGCCCCCTAGACCTCTGCTCCTCGCCTCCGCCGCCGTTCTCCACCCTCTGTCGCCGCACTCCCCTCTCTGTTTTCCTCGCCGGCGACATACCCTATGAATCCGTCAATGGCGCCACCTCCCTAGCCACCCTCTCCACTCGCTGAGCACGGGAACCACACCGCCTCTCTCTCCTCTCTCTGCTGGACACCAGATCGTCACGGGTAAGCCCCTAATTCGCCGTCGCGGTCTTCTCCCTCTCCGGCCATCGTGCCTCCGTTTCTGAACCCGACGTTCTCCTCTCCGTTGCAGAGCTCCTCGACACCGATCGCTCGCTGGAATCGACCCCTCTCTTCCTCCTCTATGTCTTGGACAACTGCGGGAGCACGGAGGAGCACGGATTCGTCCTCGACCACCTCGTCACCGCCGCGGTTCTCCCCTCCGCCGTCAGAAACGACCACGGCAACCTTCCGGTGAGCCCACCGTCGCCTTCCCTCTCCTTCTGCTTGCGCACTGGTCCGTGCACGCCCACTGTGTCCAGAACACGCACACACCTCACGCAGCGAGCACGCCACCGTGCTGTTCCCCGCCGGCGAGTTGTTCTGACAGACGAGCAAGCGATCGTTCGTCAGTTTCGTCAGATAATGTGCGGGTCTGAAACTCAACCTAGTTGCTTCCCTGTATCTGTCAAACACACGACAGCAGCGCAGTGGTTGCGCACACTCTGCACCTCCTCGTGGTCGCGGGTTCGAGCCGCGGGCGCGCTGAAATAAACACACCTTTTTGCATCGCTGTATGACACCCGTGGCCCACCTGTCATGCACTCCTGTGGCCACGCAAGCGTGCGCAGGGCCACGCTGGCCGCAGGCCCACCGTGCAGTGACTGGGGTAGACCCAGTAGCGGTAGCAAATGATTAAAACATTTCTGTTTATTTTCTGTTTCTTTTAAATAGCAGAATAAAGCAATAAACTTTAAAAATCAATAACTTTTAAACCATAAGTCTAATAAGTAAAACTTGTATATGTTTATTGCTCCAAATTTCATAAACTTTCCAATTATTCCATTTGTGTTCTGTTTTGAGTTTTCAAAATACATTTAAAATTCAAATTTGAATAATTCAAATGTAAATTGCAATAATTCATAAGTAATTCATATTAATTCCAAATAAGTCAAATAAAATATGTTTTTCACACCTTTTTGAATATCCTAGTCAAATATAAAATTTGTTTCATTGTTTGAATAATTTAAATTGCCTAAATAATTTAATACTTGTTTAATTCAATTAAATTTGATAAAATCATAACTTGCTTAATATAAAATATTTTTGAACATGCAAATTATGTTTTTAAACCACCAAAGTGTGAACTTTGCAAATGTGAATTTGAATTTATGGTTTGAACAAATAAAATTCAATAAATATTCAAACTTGTTTTAAATTCAATTCAAACTTGTTTAATATTGTTTAATTCATAATAAATTCATCCTAATTCAAATTTCACTATGTGAAACATGTAATCCAACTAAAATTTGATGTTCTTTTCAAATATAAATTTTGTTAATTGTTTTGCACACTTTAAATTGGTGAAAACAATAATTGTATATGTGGCATGTTTAAGTAACCAAAATTTTCCAAACTCGTTTTATTCCTTTTCCTTTGCATCTATCCTTGTTATTTATTGTTATTTGTTGTTATCTTGTTATCATCATCATGCATGCATCATGATAACAACTTTCACCTAATAGTTAATTATAAATCATTTGTTCCACTTATTTCAATGGATCCTTTTCCATATGCAACCCTTGCATATGGGTCCAATTAATTTGTGTTATCTTGTTAGCTAATTTATTTTGATGCACCCATTAACTTGTCATGCATCATATTGATTGTGCATAATGCCATGAACATGATTGTTTACATTCCTGCTTTGTTTGTTTGCTTCTTCTCGAATAGACGACGACGTTGAGGCAGACGACCTTTACAGCACCCCTTCTGAGGATCTAGCTCAGTACCCGGCTGTTGAGTTTGCAGGCAAGTTATCACTCACATGAACCATTGTGTTCCTTTCAACCCTGGTTACCGATACTTTCCGTTGTCTATTCTTGCTAGCCTTAGTGGTAGTTGTTTCTGTTACGAACCTATCACATGAATCCTTTAACCCTGATATTGCCTCACTACCCCTCCTACAACCCTGTTGATTGAGCCAGTGTCTTACTAGCATGCTTAGGTTGTTTTGCTCGAGTCTGTTACCCGTTACCTTCAGTTACTATATTTCATTATGTTCTGGGGGCTCGATGTTTAATCAGTCAATCAATCATGCTAATGTTATTACTGTTAATAATAATTTGATGATAAGGCACCGGCAGGAGGCCCTGTGTGGTTTTGAGGCCTGCTAGTGTCGACCCTAATAGGAAAAGGGTCTTGTCTACTGATCCATGATGAGCGCACTACCCGCATGTGGGAAGCGAGTATGGGCGCCCCCCTCAATTTGATTCGATTCGCATCTCGTCCAAATCATCTCATTTAGTTCGTGCTTTCTATTTGCCGCATGCATGTTTTTGCGAGCCCAGCGCAGGGTGGAACTTCTGTAGTCGGCATATAGGGGGACACGTTCTTAGAGTGCTATGAGGGTCCATTTTCTTCTGGGCTCGATTAGCCGTTCGCCCAAGGTGCTTTGGGCTTGATGCGGAGAAGAGTTGAGTTGTGTTGGGTGCCCCGCTTGGTGGGAGGCATCCCATCTGGCGGGTTATTCATACGTGTACGGCCAAATTGGTGCAACCCTGCAGGGATAATCTTCTCGAGAAGCCGTGTTTTCCGCGGTTATGGATTACTTGGTGAAAGTACTGGCTAACAAGTACTCAGGACAACTTAAACTAATGATTCATAATCTCACACCCCATGATTAACAATTTGACTAGTAATTGGATTATTGTCACAATAACTTGTTTCATCTTAATCCAACTGTGTGAGTTATCCTCGGATTGCTTCTTTGGATAAGGGGCGAGATCCAGGATGGGTTTGTTTGACGTTATCTTCCAGTTGGTTACAACCCTCGATCTTATCCCCTTTCTAATAGTTGGAAGTGATAGATTCTCTGTAGTTGGTTAGCGCAGCCAGTTGCAGCATCTTATATACCCCTTCTTTCCGTTGAACCCAAGTCATCTGTGCTTGTGTTGACGGGCTATACTTTGGTGAACTGTGAGTCTTGCTTGCCAGTACTTGGATGTACTGACCCCGTTGGGGCTGTGATTTACGCAGACTACGACTACGGCTACGATGACCACCAGGATGGCTACTTCGTGGAGTTTGACGAGACTGCAGACGAGTAGTTAGCTGGACCAGGGCTGGATCCAGGACCTACGTGGATGGGCTTCGTCTTCTTTATTTTCTCCGGCTTCTTAAGCCTGTTGGATTTGTCTGTACCCAGACACCTTTGATTGCTTCCGCTGATGTAATGAATGCTATGTTGGGACATGTGTCCTCTGGATGATTGTATTTGCTATCTCTGCCTTAGTGAAGGCCAGTTGCAACCTTATTTCAATCTTTTGTGTCTTAGAGATAAGTTGTGATCATCATTCGTTCAAAGCTGTTGACGTACCGTGCGTGATTGATATGAAGTACGTCAACAGTAGTGCCTATGACTTCTAGTGGATAGTTTACATCGACGGTGGAATAGCAGGGCTTGTGTTGTCGCGCATAAGCGCAGGCCTACCAGGAAGCTGGGACGTGGGAGCAGTTATGCCCCATAATCCAAGCACCTGTTATCCAGTTCGTACGATGAGTATCCCTTAGAAGCCAGGGTGCGACAAAACTCAACGATATTAGAGAATATTCGTTATCATGTCAAGAGTAGCGCAACACTGGAAGTTGTTCCGGGGTTAACTATTTTGACTAAGTAGAAGACACTACAAATGTTGTAGATACTTCAAATGAGTTTGCAAACTGTACCAGAAAAGTCCAAAAACTTTGTACTTAGAACAACTTGTGGTTTAAGTGTAAAGTGTTGTTTTGACAACAAAAGGACCTGGACCTTATAAAGGAAGCAAATGATGGGCCCTGACTTCGTAAAATTGACTATGAGTCATTATATCCGCCATAGTATCCTTGTATGAATATCAAGTATGTGACTTGGTAGTCTTTTCGATAGGCATGATGCCTAGCGATAGCAAAAGGGTCTATATAGCGACAAAGACATGGATTTTACATCTTATTAAAAGTGTACTTATCGAAAAGTTGTTTTCGACGAAGTTCAAAGAGTTAACTACTAAAAGATTTTGATCTTCCGTAGTGATGCTTTAGTCTTTGCGGATAGTTCTAGCAAAAGGTTACATATTATGATATGGCAGTTGAATAACAAAACCAACTCTCCTCTCAAGGAAGTTTTATCAAGGATGTGTACTTGACACAGTCTGAGAGTTTTGTAAAATTCAAAAAGGTTGCTAGAAAGGTATGCACACTTCAATGGTTGAAGTGAGCATAACGAAGTTGAAATCTTTACCTTAATGAAGTTGTCAAAAGAGTTTGATTCCATCATGAACGATAAAGACGCTTGTAAAGTTACAAGAAATTAAGTGGGAGCGCTATGACATATTTCCAATACTTTATGTAGATGACATATGGTTGATTGGAAAATATGTATTTTAAATTAACACGGTTAAGATTTTCATATTGATGAAAGGCTTGGAAGATATTGGGCATCGATGTCTATAAAAGATGGATTCAAGCGCCTGATATGATTGAAGCCAAATTACATAGATGAAATATTGAAGTAAGTCAATATAAAATTGATAAGAAGGAGTTCTTGTCACATGGAAAATAATTGAGCAAGATTCATGTGTTTTGACACATGATGAGCATCATTGAAATTGAGATTTCTAAGTCATGTTTCCATGCTATGTACACAACCAGATGAGTCCTATGCTATAAAATGTTATAGTAGGATAATTCATATGATGATTAGACGACAGTGGGAGAGATCCTTGTGTCATTTTAGAAATGCTAAGGATATGTTTTCCTATATAGTAATGACAAAATATTAGTTGTAATATGTTACACTAATAGTCTTGTCATTTATTCAAGTAATTTTATCTCAATTAAAATATGTGATGAACGGTAGCACAATAGGATGGAAGAAAGTTCCATGCTGGATTTGAAAGAGTTTCAAAATTAAAATATTGTGACAGATACTACAACAAAGGCTAAAGTATATCGTTGTGTTAACAACTGATTATAAGCGTATTTTGTGTCAAGGAGTTCTTTATTGAACTTGGTGAATTTCCAAGAATGCTGAAACTATGAAGCTACATTTTCACAATGTTAGTAACATCAGTTTAAGCTGAGGAATTAAGGTATCACCGGAACTTGGTGAGTTTCCAAGAATGCTAACACTATGAAGCTACATTTTCACAATGTTAGTGACGTCAGTTTAAGCTGAGGAATTAAGTTTTCATCAATTGACCATATATATATATATATACAAAGCCATCTCATTAGAGAATGAGTGATGCGTGTAGACGCAAAGAACATGCAAATACAATAGGACCTGAACAGTTCAGATCTTTTTGATGATGTTTACCGCATGCGAAGCATGGTAATAACACTGGTACGCCATATGTGTTAAAGTGCTTACAGACTAGATTATTGACTCTAGTGCAAGTGGGAGACTGAAGGGAATATGCCCGAGAGGCAATAATAAAATGGTTATTATCTTATTCCTTGTTTATGATGAATGTTTATTTCTCATGCTAGAATTGTATTAACCGGAAACGTTGATACATGTGTGCTTAATAAATAAACAATGGTTCCTAGTAAAGCCTCTCTTTTAACTAGCTCGTTGATTAATAGATGATCGAGGTTTCCTGATCATGAACATTGGATGTTATTAATAACGGGGTCATGTCATTAGAATAATGATGTGATGAACATATACCCAAAGAGAATATAGCAATGTGATCAAGTCATTTAGTTTACATTGTTATATCAAACATACGAAGTAACTTATTCCTTAGACCTTGAGATCATGTCAATCACTGATACCGGAAGAGTGCTTTGATGGCATCAAACGTCACACCGTAACAGGGTGACTATAAAGGTGTCGTTAAGTATTCGGAAAGTATTAGTTGAGGATCATGAATCAAGAGTGGGATTTGTCCATCCAAATGACGGAGAGATATACTCTGGGCCCTCTCGGTGATATCACATCGAAACCGCTTGCAAGCACGTGATATGATCACAAGGATGTTATATCACGGGAACGAGAAAAGAGTACTTGTCGGTAACGAGATTGAACAAGGTATGGTTGATACCAACGATCGAATCTCGGACAAGTAAAATATCGCGAGACAAAGGGAATAGTTCACGGCGTTGTTGGTTCACACGATCACGAGAGTCATCGTTGAATATATAGGAGTCATCACGGATCTCCAGATCCCGCTGTTGATTATTGATCGGAGAGGAGTCTCGATCATGTCTATCTTATTCGCGAACCGTAGGGTGACACACTTAAGGTTCGATGACACGTTTGAGAGGATACGGAATATCGAAGAATATTTTGGACAGCACCGAAATTGTTTCGAGGAAAATTGAAATAGTTCAAGGGGTTTTTCGTCGAATGGTTGTTAATAGAATTAACAAATGATTCGAGGTGCTTTATGCAAATGTTTGTTAATAGAATTAACAAATGCTGAAATAAAGAAATAAAAATGTTTTATTGATTTATTAAAGAAAAACTCTTGGATTTTCTAAGTGGGGTTTAAAGGAAAATGAGTGGGTGTGAGTGGAGTCTCCACTCACATCATGAGGGAAGAGGTGGGGGCACACCATGGGGCTGGCCGCACCCCCCTTGGGCTGCCTCCCCCCTCTCCTATAAAAGGAGGGTGAGAGCTCTCCCTCCTCCACACACTTGCCCACTTCATTTTCCCTCCACCCGCTGCTCCATTCCATGGTCTCCGGCTTAGCGAAGCCCTGACCGTGGGATTCTTCTTCACCACCACGCCGTCGTGCTGCTGGAGTTCCGAGGGATCCTCTACTTCCGCGCCCCGCTGGAACGAGGGAACGGAGGTCGTCATCAACCGTACGTGTGACCGATCACGGATGCACCGCCGGATTGCGGTGCCATCTTCTCGCTATCGGGATCGGTGTGAGTACGACTACGCCAACAACGAGATTTGATCTCGTACCACTTTGAGTCTTCGAGGGTATGTGTTCTCCTTAACCCTCTTGTTGCCCGTTGCACTTCATCTCATAGATTAGATCTTGGCCTTTCGGGTATCTCTCGCGTAGGAATTTTTTTTGTTTTCTATGCTACATTCCCCTTCATACTTATTATTCTTGCTTGCATAGAAAAACCTTAGTAGAAACATGTCTATAGGATTCCTCCTTTTTAGTCATTGTTTCTATTGTTCTCACTATGAGAAATTGTGTGTTTTGTGATGAGTCTATTGCCTTGTTGCACTTGTGTAGGCTCACTGATTTGTAAAAGTAACTTTTGCAAATCATGTGCCTTATTTATTCTTTATGTGAATTTAGGCTTAGTAGGTTAGCTATCTTGTTCTTTTTGTGGTGTGGTTGATAGACCCATTGCATGATTATTATTGTGCATGTTTTGTATACTTTTAGTAGTCTCACCCTTGTGAAACTAAGTGTATTTTGGGTTTATTAATATCTTGGTATGAGAGTGGCACACCCACTGAATCCATGATATTAAGGTTGTGAGATATGTTCCTCCAACCTTAAGTTGTCTTAACAAATGGCATTTCTGCCAAGTGTGTTTTGTTTGATTGTTTGCTCCATTAATAATTGTGTGATTGGTTATTATTAGTTTCCTTGTTGTATGTATTGTTATGTATGGTTGCTCGCCTTGATTGGTTCTGAATGTGTGTCCTTCATTCTTTTTTACGACGTTAGAAAACAAAGAGGAAGGGAGTGTCGTGAAGCTCTGTTTCAAGTTCCAGTCACTCCAAAAAAACCAGGGACACAAGGAGATACCAGGCAAGCCATCCTGATGCTTGCTGATACAATACTTATCATTATCTATCATGCATGTTTTACCTCTGAAGTTTTACAAAAACTTGATTATCAAAACTATTTTTGATGTGGAATTTACTACTATACTATATTATAGGTTACTATCATGCCAGTAGTTAAACTTGGTAATACCAAGCCCATAAGCCACCATATGGTATTTATTACCATCAAATATACTAGTCCCTAAGTGGACACCCTAAAATTGTGATTCTACAAAACAAAGGCTTTACGGAAAAACCCGGAGAAAAGGCGGATCCTTGTTCTCCGGAGGAATGAGGAAGTGGTCATTTTTGAGAAAGTGGTGTTTTCAAAAATGACACATAACCTAGTCTTCGCCGGACAACCTTTACCGTACTGCCACCCTACCCCAACATGGGCACGGGGCTTAACTGGAAGTTTGTACTTGTTAGTGTGTGTTCTATCTCAAACGCTATAAGGGACGGAATCCCTTGAACCGATTGTTGTCAAGAGTTGAGACATAAAAAGTGTGGGATTAATTTTCCCTCCGGTCGCATCAGTTGAGGCATCCTGGCTGGCAGGGATTAGCTCGGTGCCAGGGGTGACTGGTAAAACTCAACTAAGAGATAGACACATTCTAGCTTGAACATAGTGGATGGTTATGATCAGATACCTGATGTTTACATACTGTTGTTACAGTCCGTGATTGTTCACGGGAGGTGTACTGGATCTGGTGGATGTGTACACCTCTGCAGAGTACAACTTTTTCGAAGAAGCCGCGTCCTCGGATATGGACAGTTGAATGGCCATGTAGCTAGCATTGTGTCAATGTTTTCAAAAAGGAAGTTTTTGAAAAGGAATTTTGGAAAGGAAGTGTTGAACTTGTGAAGTTCGGAAAGGAATGGAAACTTATACCGTGGAGGTATCGTCGATGATGAAAAGCCAGATGTCATTCTACAAAACAAAGTGTTTTGCAAACAAAACCTTTTCTACTCTAAGCAAGAATTCTGGAAACTGATTCCAAGAAGTTTTGCAAAGAGAAAATATTCTTTAACAAAACTTTACAAAACCTCTTGTACATGTGATATCTACAAGAGAAATAAAACTATATTATTTTATTTTCTTCTGAAGTATCTTCTTCAACGAAGATACAGATTAACCTGACTGCAACTGTGGTGTCATCATATATGAACACCATTGGTAGTGAACCCTATTTATAGCCTACCTATTCCACCATATAAGCATACTTGCATGTTGGTAAGTGATATGATGGATGTCTTGCTGAGTACATTCAAATGTACTCATTATGGTTTCGCCCCTGGTATCTACTTGCCAGACTTTGAGAAGGAGCCTCCGAAGGATATCTATGAAGAGAAGTATGGAGTTGACGGCTTTGCGAACTAGGATCGTCTCCGGGTCAGCAGCCTGTAGGTTAAGGCGTGACTTGGGCTCAACTACGTTGTGTTTTAATTGTCTTCCGCTGTGTTTGTTAAGTTGCCGCCCTCTGTGGCAGCTGTGTTAAACTTGATCATGTGATCTTTTATGTAATACCTTTATGTATTCGTGTAATGGATGATGTATTTCTGTGTGCCAACTGTGTATGTTGTTCACGACTGATCTTTCTGGGATCGTGAATGTATGCATACGTAGGGTTTCAGACTGCCGGTCTAGGGTCCTTACACAGGGCCCTTGTCTAAGGGTTATTTCACTTGAGGTTGTCACTTTTGGATGGCCACCCAGGAACAAAGAGATTACTAGGTCCTTTTATTTTTAGTAGCTTCTCGTGCAGCCTTTAGTCATATGGAATCTATCTTGATCAACTATGTTGAATGAACTCACAAGTTCTTGACAAGCAGATGTTGGGGGTGTAGGTTGGAACGGGTCAAGCCGGACAGTGGTGGAATTTCTTCTGAAAGATCTTGTCTCCATCTTCTCCTTTCCTTAATGCACTCAGGGTGTATGGGATGTTTGGGCTGATGTGAGTCTGAAGGTGAAAGTGCACAAACTCTACAGAGTCAACAAACTAAGATCTTAGTCGTGTCCCCGGTCATGGACAATTTGAGCGGCTGGACAAGGAATGACGGAAGAATCTCATCATGACAACTTCATAATAAAATTTTGATAGGCGAACATGGGAAGGAGATTTGCCCTGGTCTCTATAAATGGTACTCCTTAATTAGTTTTGGTTCACTGGTTTCTATCAGTGATACCTTTTATAGATGAAAATGTTTTATGATAAAAGATAGGAGAAAACTGGCTTTATGCAAACTTAGCCAAAACTCCACTCAGCCAAATATGCATGTACTATTAGTCTTGCCATTTATATCCACCATAGAGTTACTTGCCAATACATTAAATTGTATTGACTCCCTTGTGGCTTCATATTCCATCATGCAGATGATTTTGAAGACGAGTGAGGTTTCGTTCAGGATCTCGAGTCTACAACCTAAATGTTTTTCCTGTGGCACATGAGGAAGATGAGGCTCATTGTTGTAACAAGTTTTCTGCTTTCATTTTGTTTCCTGCTAGTCTTTTGAGACTATGCAAGTTGTAAAGTTATTTTGTTAAGACTGGATCATGCGATGTAATAGAATTTGACGCATTTTGCATGATATTTCACTTTGTACTGTGGTGCTACAATTGATCCAAGGACTAGCCCATTAACACAGGGTTCTTGCATTATTTAAATGTGGGAACGCTACAAAATGGTATCCGAGCATCGTGTTGCCTGTAGTATTCGAGACCATAAGTTTGGAAAATACCCTAGGATTGAAAATCTACTTTCTTCAACTTATAGAAACAAAACATCTCATCCTCATACCCTCTCATCCATTATTCACCTTCAAAATCTTCTTCTCTCACTATAGAAGACCAAACTCTCGTTTTCCATCAAGGCATGATTGGTGATAATCATGACATGAGGTACAACGAATAGTTGTCACATGATCCTTTTGGTTTCAGCATATTTTAAGAACTTAGAGAAGAAGACTCCCCAACAATCAGAAACATCTCAAGACCCCATGAAGAGACTCCAGAAGATATAGATGAGACCACCAATCTAGATACCTTGCTAGAACAACATTATCGTGTTAGTGTATTGATCATGCCATTAAGTGTGGTATGACAATATTGGTTTGTTTTCTAAAACCTTGTTGTTTGGTGTGAAAATTCTTGTTAGTTATTTGTAAGATGAGTTTCCTTGATCTGTTGTGTTTGAGTAGGAACCTCCTTTAACATCTTTCTAACCTCTACTCATCCCCCTAAAATCCAAAACAGATGCCTAGCCAGAATGCCAACAACCCCAATAAGTGGACAACAATGCAAATGCTACTGGAGGCTCAGAGCCAACTAATTCAACTGATGGGCCAAAATCAAGCCAGCAACCCCAATATGGATTTAACCCCAGGAATGCAGCAAGTGCTAGATACCCAATCAAAAATAGTGCAGATGATGTCCCACATTGTGACCAATGGTGAAAACAATGGCAACAAGGAGTTAGAAGAGGAAATGAATTCAACATTCAAAGCATGCAAAGCCTGTGGAGAAATAGGACACTCATCCAAAGAATGTCCTGATGAGTGGCCCCCCAGGGATACAAGCAATTCTACTGAAGAGTACACCACTCCTGTTACTTGCCTTTTGTGTGAAGGAATAACACATGTTCCAGCATAATGTCCACTTTACCCCATGGTACAACAAGTAGGACAACAAGTCAGGGTGGAAATGATTAGTGCATTCAAGGAGAATGTAGGAAAACAAGAAGTGAAAGGGAAACGTAAGCGGGATAGTATTCAGATAGACAGTGTCAAGATGGATACTGGATCCAAGACTACCCCACATGCCCATTCATCCAAACGTCCCACCAAGTGTTGTTATTCTTGTGAGGAGGATGGACACTTATCCAGAAATTGTCCCAACAAGCAACCCAGACCCTCAGCCAATGTAGTGGAGTATACCGGACAGAAGTTTGAAGACATGGTGGCCAAGACCATACCAATAAAAGTGAACATGGACATGTCCACAGTATTTTGACATTGCTGTAGAGAGACCAGACACTTCACAGATAATTGCCCCAAAAAGAGGGACCTAAGCAAAGTCACTTGTTTTAAGTGCAGAGATACATGACATTATGCTAGTGACTGCCCAAAGAAGAAACTTCAGGAAGCCAAGGACATTAGCCAAGTGACCCGTTTCAAATGCATAAAAAAAGGACACTATGCCAAGGATTGCCCTGAAAGCAACAAGGAAGGAAAATGATATTACAAGGAGGCCCATATTGCTGAAAAACATGATGAGCGTCAAGAAGTATCACTGAAGTTTTATTTTATAAATAAATGTTCCCTAGAAGTGTTCCCATTGTAATAAAATACTATAAGAGAAGAATCAATGAAGAAGCACAATTATCCTATTGGCATTGCATAAGAGTCTCTTACTACCCACAAAAATTTCTTTTGAGGGTGGTAGCTACCCAGTTGCAATGGAACCCAAGTAACCCAAACCAATCTTTCTTTCTAGCCTTCCCAAATCTCGGGACGGGAATCTTTTAAGGGTCGTGGTCTGCAACATCCCTAATTTTTGGAGAAATTAAAAAATCACAAAAATTTAAAACTTCTGTTTTCTCGATAGTGCAAGCCACCAAAAACAAATAAAACTTTGAAGGAAATATTATGTCATTCCACCCTTTTTGGAATTGAAAACCCAATATGCCTCTAATACCATAAACCCTAAAGCTTTTCAATATAATTGTTTTATCTTGACACAAATTATTTCATAAAAGTTTTTCATTTCAATTATTACTTGAAAATGTTTCATGTTTAAACACTATGCCTCCAAAATGTTTCGCTTGAATAAAAATTATTTATATTGTTTTCAAATATTGCACAAAGTATTAGGCATAAAGTGTTTATATAAATTATTTTGTTGATGAAAACAAGTAAAAGAAATTGAAAAACAATATATGAATTGGTTTCACCTCTCTGAATTTTATTAAACCACAATTCAAATTATCAATTTTATTCTATTTAAAAAAATAGCATTTAGTTTTATTAATGATTAATCATATTTTGAAAATATAATTATTATAGGTGTGAAGAAACAACACACAAATGTTTTTATATTAAAGGTGTTAATTTTACAAAACCATAAAAATAAATTTGAGCTCATTTGGGCATTTAAAACAAAAGATATAAAAGAAAACAAGAAAAAGAAAAGAGAAATAAAAAAAGAGAGAAAAGAAAACCCAGCGTAGAGGACCGTCCCCCTTCCTAACCACCGCACGCGAGCATCACCAAACGACCCAAAAGCCTAGCAGCGCACGCGGCCCCTCTCTCTCTTTCCCTCACTGACAGGTGGGCCCCACCAATGACGCCAGCCTGACATTCGCGCAGACATCATCCCATCCCATACCTCCCATGCACACCAGGAACCCCAAAACAAAATTGAATCAATCTCCAAATCCACGCGTTTTTAAATGATTTTTAATCTCCCGGAGACCCCCTATATAGGCCACGATCCCCTCTCCGAATCCCCTCTCCTTCCCCTCAAAATCCCACGGCCACGTGATACGTCCATTTTGCATCACTGTTTTATATTGTTATTTCTTGTTATTAATCGATATATTTCATATTATGATGCATTAATTATGTTATTTTTATCTTATTTTGCATGTTTCATAATTTTTGGAGAATAAACACCGGGACCAGAAATCTGATGGAAAAAGCACCGTCGAGATACCATATTTCAGAAGATCAGAAGAAGAGGGGGGACACCGGAGGTGTCTTAGAAGTTTAAAGGAGGACTCCAGCCAGAAGGTGAGCAAAAGGAGGGCCACCAGGGGCCCACACCATGAGGTGGCGCGCCCCCTGGCCGCGCTGCCAGGTGGTGTGGCCACCCTGGCCCACCTATGGTTGACATCTTTCGCGTACTGGACCACCGGGAACCCTAAGCCCCATATCCATCATCGAAGAATTATTCGGACGCCGCCTCGGAGAGGAAAACACCCGGGAGAGAAAAGCTTTCTAGCAGGGAGAAATCTGTTGGGGAAATTCCTCTCCGGAGAGGGGAACTCATCGCCATTGTCACCATCATCACTCCGGGCATCATCAAGATCGTCATCATCATCATCATCACCACCAGCACCATCACCCTCATCTTCCATCGTGATCCCGCTATAACAATTAGGCGCCTCTATCGTTGTTTTACATTAGATCTCTCTCCTGACGTGGATTACTTGTTAGTAGTTGATGTTTGTGAGATTTATTGGTGTTAGAACTTTATGACAAGATTCTTATCATCCATTATATATCCTCCGATTATGATCCATATGATGTCTTGTGAGTAGTTCGTTTAGTTCTTGAGGATATGTGAGAAGTCATGATGTTAGTAGTGAAGTTATATTGAAGTAATATCTCGTGGTTGGGTATTTAAGTTGTGGTGCTATTCTTCTAGTGGTGTCATGTGAACGTCGACTACATGATACTTCACCTTTATGGGCGTAGGAGGATGCATTGTGTATTTGGCTACTAATTGTGGGGTTGCCGGAGTGACAGGAACCTAAACCCACGTTAGGAAACCAATGCACGAGGGAGCGTAGAATCTCGGAGTTTTAAGGTTGTGGTTAGTTTTATCTTAATTACTTTCTTGTGTTTGCGGATGCTTACGAGGGGTATAATCACAAGTATGTATTAGTCCTAGTTGGGCAGTACATTAGCATAGGTTCACCCACACAATACTTCACGAACCAATGGATATTAATCAACTGTAACGAAGCGAAAGCACTAGACAAAATTCCCATGTGTCCTCGAGAACGTTTGGTAGTCATAAGTACCACAACCGGCTTGTCCTTTTGTCTCAGCAGGATTGGGCCACTCGCTGCAATATTATCTACTGCACTTTATTTACTCACACTTTATTTATCTGCTATATCCAAAAGAACCAAAAACCCATTTGCTAGTGTTTACATTGAATCCTCTATCCAACCTGCTTGTCCACACCTTCTGCTCCTCGTTGGGTTCGACACTCTTATTTATCGAAAGTACTACGATACACCCCCTATACTTGTGGGTCATCAAGACTACTTTCTGGAGCCATTGCCAGGGAGTGAAGCACTATTGGTAAGTGGAATTGGTAAGAGAAATTTTTATTGTGAGTGTTGTTTTTATTTCTGTCTACTGCTTTATTTCATCATGGATAATACTTTTGATTGTCTGTTTAGAGGTACTACTACTATCACTTCTAGGGTTGTAAGTGACACGTTATCTGCTCAATGAGATCCTTATAAAATACCTATGAAAATTGTTGGACGTGTTATGGATGACTGCTATTAAGGTGATGGAACTGTCCATCCTGGTGATCATTTGCTCTTTATACATGAATTATGCGAGTTATTCAAGTGTGTCGGTGTTACAATGGATCAAGTTAAAAGTAAATTATTTTCTTTATCGCTGAAAGGAAGAGCCGTTGAATGGTTCGAATTACTGAAGAATGGTGAATCTATTGGATGGGAGGAAATTGGTCCTCTCTTTTATTCTGAATTTTATCCTCCTAGTGAGACGCATAAAGACCTGAATCAAATCTATAATTTATGGCCTCATGATGGAGAGGGTGTTTCCCAAGCGTGGGGGAGAGTGAAGTTATTAATTGCTCAAATGTCCCGTTCATGAACTCTCGCGTAATATTGGTGTCACTAATTTTTATGCAAGGCTTTCTCTTCATGATAAGGATTTATTGGATGCTTCTTGTTCTGGATCATTCACACGTATGAAAGAAGAAGCTAAATGGGATCTTCTTGACCGTTTTCAAGAAAACACTAAAGGATGGGATAAAGACAAAGGTAGAAAGTAAGGTATAAATTATGATTATGAATGCATTAAATCTTTTATGGGTAACAATGATTTCTATGATGTTAGTGCTGTTTGTGGTCTTGATTCTCAAATTTTAGCAAACTGTCTTAAAGCTTTTACCTCCTATCTTGATATTCCTAAAAAGAATGTTCACAAGTACCTTGCACCTTATAAAGATATTGTTCCTGCTAGTAATATAGAAGTGCATCCTATTAATCCTGCTGTTCTTGAGCCCAATGTTGAAAAAAATACCTTTCCCTGCCAAAGTGAAAGAACATTCTATGGTGGCTAGTGTGGTCAATAAGAGTAATAAGAAAGCTATTGAACCTGATGAACAAATAACAGTTGAACCTGCAGTAGCAATAGTAAAAGATCTTGTATGTGGAAATGTGGAGGATGAACACATTCTTTTATGTGAGGATGCTTCTAACATTGTTTCACCTCCTCATACACCTAAGAAAACTAGTGTTCATGTGCTTTCTGTTAAGATTGGTGATCATTGCTATTATGATTTGTGTGATATTGGTGCTAGTTCTAGTGCTATACCTTATGAGATTTATAGAGAAATTATGTATGAAATTGGTTCTTGTGAGCTTGAAGATATTGATGTGGTTATTCAGCTTGCTAATTGAGAAACTGTTTTCCCTATTGGTATTATTAGAGATGTGGAAGTTTTATGTGGTAAAACTAAATATCCCACTGATTTTCTAGTACTAGATAAGGATGCTAGTAAGACTTGTCCTATTATTTATGGTAGACCTTTCTTGAACACTTGCGGTGCCATTATAGATTGTAAGAGAGAGAAATTTTGACTAAATTTTATAGAAAATCTTATGAGTTCAATTTCTCCAAATTTGCTAAAGCACCTTATGAATCTAAATTTCCTGATGATAATTTTAAAGTTGAACAACCTGCTTCTATTTCTCTTGCTCCTAAGAATGCTTTGCAGCAATACAGGGAGGACCATGAGAGTGAGGTATTTATGGAAGAGAGAAATGAGATTCACGATATTCTTCTTCGTCAACCAGTGATACTGAAACATAATTTACATGTGGAAGACTTGGGTACCACATTACCACCCAAGGAGGATCATGTCTTTGATTTAAAACCTTTGCCTGATGATCTTAAATATTCTTATATTGATGACAAGAAAACATATCCTGTTATTATTGGTGCTAAACTTTCAGGTGGAGAAGAGGAAAGATTATTGGGAGTTCTGAAGAACACCGTGGAGCTATTGGATATACTCTTGATGATTTGAAGGGAATTTCTCCTACTATATGTCAGCATGCTATTAATATTGAACCTGATGCAAAGCCATTAGTTGAAAATCAACGCCGTTTAATTCCTACGATGAAGGAAGTGGTAAGTAATGAGGTATTAAAACTTCTTGATGTTGGTATTATTTTTCCTATTGCTGATAGTAGATGGGTGAGCCTTGTGCAATGTGTCCCTATGAAAGGAGGAATGGCTGTTGTACCTAATGAAAACAATGAGCTCATTCCACAAACAGAAGTAGTTGGTTATAGAATGTGCATTCAATTTAGAAAGGTTAATAAATTTACTATGAAATATCATTATCCTTTACCCTTTATTGATCAAATGCTAGAGAGGTTGTCTAAGAAAACTCATTTTTGCTTTCTTGATGGGTATTCTGGGTATTCTCAAATTTTCGTTAGGAAACAAGATCAAGAGAAAACAACCTTTACTTGTCCTTATGGTACTTATGCTTATAGACGTATGCCTTTTGGTTTGTGTAATGCTCCTGCTACTTTTCAAAGATGCATGTCTGCTATTTTTCATGGTTTTTGTGAAGAAATTGTGGAAGTATTCATGGACAATTTCTCCGTCTATGGAACTTCTTTTGATAATTGTTTGCACAACCTTGATAAAGTTTTGTAGAGATGTGAGGAAACTAATCTTGTTCTTAATTGGGAGAAATGCCACTTTATGGTTAATGAAGGAATTGTTCTTGGACGTAAATTTTTTGAAAGAGGTATTGAAGTTGACAGAGCTAAAGTAGAAGCCATAGAGAAAATTCCCTGTCCTAGGGATGTTAAAGGTATTCATAGTGTTCTTGGTCATGCTGGTTTTTATAGGAGGTTTATTAAGGATTTCTCTAAAATATCAAAACCTCTTACTAATCTTCTTCAAAAAGATTTACCATTTGTTTTTGATGATGATTGTAAGGAAGATTTTGAAACTTTAAAGAAGGCTTTAACTATTGATCTTATTGTTCAACCACCTGATTGGAATTTACCTTTTGAAATTATGTGTGATGCTAGTGATTTTGCTGTAGGTGTTGTTCTTGGACATCGCATATATAAGAAGTTGAATGTTATTCTTTATGCTAGTAAGACTCTTGATACTGCTCAAAAGAATTATGCTACTGCTGAAAAAGAATTCTTAGCTGTAGTTTTTGCATGTGACAAGTTTAGGCCTTATATTTTTGACTCAAAGGTTACTATTCATAATGCTCATGCTGCTATTAGATACCTTATGGAAAACAAAGATGCTAAGCCTAGGCTTATTAGATGGGTGTTGCTTTTACAAGAGTTTGATATGCATATTGTGGATAGGAAGGGTGCTGAAAATCATGTTGCCGATAACTTGTCTAGATTGGAAAACATTACTTTTGACCCTATTCCCGTTAATGATAGTTTTCCAAATTAACAATTGGCTGCAATAAAGGTAAAACCCCAAGATAGTCCATGGTATGCTGATTATGCTAACTTTATTGTTTCAAAGTATTTGCCTGCAACATTTACAGCTCAACAAAGAAGAAAATTCTTCTATGATTTGAGGCATTATTTTTGGGATGACCCACATTTATAAAAAGAAGGAGTACATGGTATTATGAGAAGATGTGTTCCAGATCATGAACAATGTGAAATATTGAAGAAGTGCCATAGTAGTGCTTATGGAGGACAGCACGCTGGAGATAGAACCGCACAAAAGGTTCTACAATCAAGTTTCTATTGGCCTACTCTCTTTAAAGATGCACGTAAATTTATTTTATCTTATGATGAATGTGAAAGAGTAGGAAATATTTCTAGACGTAATGAAATGCCTATGAGTTATTATGTTGCTATTGAACCTTTTGATTGTTGGGAATTTGACTTTATGTGTCCTTTTCCTCCTTCGAATGGTTATACACATATACTTGTTGTTGTTGATTATGTTACTAAATGGGTAGAAGCTATACCTACTAAAAGTGTTGATGGAGAAAACTCATTAAAAATGCTTAAAGATGTTATTTTTCCTGTGTTTGGTGTGCCTAGATATCTTATGACTGATGCCTCGGCTTATCATCCTTAAACCAGTGGGCAAGTAGAATTATCAAATAGAGAAATTAAATCTATCTTGCAAAAAACTGTTAATAAATCTAGGAAGAATTTGTTCGATAAGTTGAATGATGCTTTCTGGGCTTATAGAACTGCATATAAAAATCCTATGGGTATGTCTCCCTATAAAATAGTTTATCGAAAACCTTGTCACTTGCCTTTAGAGTTAGAACACAAAGATTATTGGGCAGTGAAAGAATTAAATAAAGACTTTAAACTTGCTCGTAAGAAATGAATGCATGATTTGAATCATTTAGATGAATGGAGATGTGAAGCTGATGAAAATGCCAATCTCTTTAAAGAAAAAGTTAAACAATGGCATGATAAAAGAATCCTTAAAAGAGAGTTTCATGTTGGTGAGAAAGTTCTATTGTATCGGTCTCGTCTCATATTTTTTTTCAGGAAAATTACTCTCCCGATGGGAAGGACCTTATGTTATTGAATAACTATATCGTTTAGGGGCAATCAAATTGCTTCCCTCAAAGATAACACTACACAAGTGGTAAATGGGCAAAGATTCAAAAATTATATTTCTGGGGATTCCTATGATGAAGATGTCGATGTTATTGAAGTATTGACTCAGGAGAAATTCATCGGAGGGAAGATTCCAGAATCTGCAGAGCCTGTTTTGGAATAGGTAACAGTTCTGAGAAGAAAAAGTTCGCGGATTACCTTTTGAGTTATAAATTATTGATTTTTCGAAAATATGAAAAATACATAGCCGAAGAGGAGTTGGAGAAGGTGCCTGGAGGCACCACACCATGTGGCTGCGCGGGCCCACCCCTGGCCGTGCCATCCCATGGTGTGGGATCCCTGGAGCCCCTCTCCGACTCGTTTTCGACCTAGACTTTCCTTTCGTTACGTACGTTTTTTCTATATAATCCCCCGGATCCCCCGAGGTCCGTATATCGTTTTCTCGTCGTGTTTCTGTTTCAAGATGTTTCTGCCAGGGTCTGTTTTCAGTTTTATAAGCACCATGGTCTCCACCAACAACAACAAAGGGAAGGGACCAAAGTAAGAGGATCGCCAAGACTGGAAGCCGAAGAAGGAGATTGATAGTGGGGCTGAAGGAGATGTAGAACAAGACTCACGAGTGCATCCACGCACTACCATCGCAAGCATTGGAGTGGTTGCAATACCTTCCAAGCCAGCGGCGAGAACTAATTTTGTATGGCTGGCCCGACGTCACTTTTATCCCCGGATATTCCACTTTCAAGTATTAGAAGACCTTTCCATATTTTAATTCATGAATATCAATATATGAGGGTACCTGAGTCAAGGATGCCGTCTTGCTGGGATATGGATCGTCCTAATCGTGCAGATAGAGAAAGATCTCAACCTAAGGAGTGTGGGAGGATAATCCAGATGGCTGGAATGCACCGATTGACAAGCATGCAAACCTTATTGATCACAATACGGAGATGATGTGTATGCTTATATTCGTAATTGAAGATCTGAAGAAATCAATAGATAAGCTCATCGAGAAGGATTCACCACCACCACTGAAGAATTGATTCGTCATTGGTATTGGCATCCCCTTGGCTTGTTCCAAGCTTGGGGAAGTGCCGCGGTATCTCCTTTATCTTTCACTCCTTTTTACCTTTTAGTAGAGTCATATCATGAGTAGAGAAAATATCATATAGTATGGTTTGCAGTATGGAAGCATCACTACTTAGTTGGTTATCGTTGTGTCCCTTGGTTTGAGTTGCTGTAATGAAATATTAATGAGAAGTTTCATCATCTACTTGTTCTACTTTATTTTAGTTTGCATTTTTTGTTATGTGGTTGATCTTGTTATTAGTATTGGTATAAATATTGGAGCTTCAAGATAATCTAGTTGGTTTTGGCAAACTTAGCGTTGGTCATTAGCAACAATAAGTTGAGACTTAAGTACAAAAGAGGGAGTTGCATGTAGATATATTATTCCATGATCTTTCTTTCTTGTTAGCTCATAAGCTTAGTATTCTTAAATAAGTTTGTTTGCACCTTCAAGGAAGATTGCATGATTGCTTTATCATATATGTTCTTTTTTGTTTTACTTCAATTCTTATGCTTGCTACCCAACCTTGCTAGCCAAAAACCTATACTGAGAGGCAATGCTTCTTGTGCAATCAAAACCTTGAGCCCCAAAACCTTTCCAATTGTGTCCACCATACCTACCTATTTTTTGTAATTAACCGCCACTCCAAGTAAATTGCTCATGTGCTACCTTTAAAACCTTCAAAATTACTCATGTTTTGTGTTCCTGTTTTTGCTCATGAGGACGTAAATAGAGAATCTTTATCTCACTTGTTGATTGGACTTCACACATCTGGACTAGTGGCTTCATCCGCTTATCCAAATGCTAGAAGAGCTGGCAGCGGGGTGCCCAACCTCAAACTAATACACAAATTATCTTCACTATTTTTGCCCCTGATTTATCAGTCAAAGCATAATTGTGTAAACAAAAGAGAATGAGGGATGACCTTCTACACCAGTTGCGTCCTTCATATGGGAGACCCTCTTGTGAAGTCTAGTTGGCGTACTGTATTTTCTGTTTACCATTTGTTGATACTAGCATACACCTCTCAAAATTAGACACTCCTCCATGGTTTGTGATTGTTGGAAGGCACCTGAGGATTCGGTTAGCCATGGTTTGTGTAAGATGGATGGGAGGAGTGTCAAACATTTTATACCTATGTTTATTAAAATAAAAGCTCTAACACATGAGTGATCCGTGCTTCCCTCTACGAAGAGCCTATCTTTTACATTTATGTTGAGTCAGTAAACCTATTTGTTTCTGTCTTGAGCAAGCATTTGATTTGTTGTGATTCATCCAGCTACATGTTGATTTACTCAAGAATGTTCTTTATTCTTCCTTGTTTCTACAAATGCGTTTATCTGTTTGAATACCACTTAGAAAGTTACATATGTTTGCAAAGAGACCGTATAATTGAGCATGATAGACTCTCTAATATAGCTCTAGTATAAAGACTCTGATCGAAACATGAGTACACTGTTAATTGTTCTTTGACCAAGAACGAAGTTTGCCTTTACCAATTTTGATTTACTTTTTGCACCATTATTGTTCCTCTACTTGTTTCAAATTTAATTATATGAGAGGAAGTTGCTGTCTAAAATGACTTGTTCTTTGTTAGATGTGATACCACTAGTAGAAAAACCCCCAACGATTTTTAGCTCTAGTCCCCATGAGCCTACCAACCGGGACCAGAGGGGGGCAGGGCAACAACCCGCCTCGCTCGAAATCTTTTAGTCCCGCGCCATAACACGAGCTGGGACTAAAAGTCCTCTGGCAACCGTTCGCGTCGCTTCGGAGACTTCTAGTCCCGGGTCGTAACAAGGCCCGAAAATAAAAAAAATTGTGGCAACCTTTCGCCTAGCCGGAGAGAATTTACTTCCGGGTGGTGTTATGGCCCGGGACTAAATGCCCAAAGCGTTTGTCTCCAGCCCTTTGGAAGTTGATCCACGGGGAGGCTTAAAAACAGAGAAACGTGTCATTGCTACAGTACCGAGCGCCTCTCTCTTCTCTCTCCTTGCTATCCTCTCTTCATTCTTCCACATTCTCCTCCATGGGACTAGAGATTATGGACGTGGACTCACATGGTCAGAAACTTGATGTCGCATACACCAACGAGAGTAGAAGGGTTCCGGCCTATCTTGACCTCATGAAAAAATGGCCTCGCGAGGATGGCGGGGGTTTTCTAGGACTTGATCTTGAGTACACGACCGATTAAAAGGACGTGGCCCTCATCCAAGTTTCTCACAAGAGGCATGTCTTTCTCTTCCAATGGTCAAGGTAAGCACTCCGATCGATCTTCTCCTTTGTTTCTCTTTTCCCATGTTTCTCCTTGATCTTATTTTGATTGGATCAAAAATTGTATAGGACAGCAACATGTACGTGGGTGTATCCATTTGTATTCATATATAGCAATGTGTATTAGAAATTCCGTTTGTATTCATATAGCAATAATATATATATTGGCCGAAATTGCATAGAAAGCAATATATATCCATGTGTACATTCATATAGCAATGTGTATTGGAAATTCATTTGTATTCATATAGCAATGTGTATTGGAATATTCATTTTGTATTCATATATAGCAATAATGTATTGGATGGCCGAAATTGCATAGGAATTGAAAGCAATATATTCATATAGCAATGTTTCATTAGAAAGAATAAATTTGTTTCATTGAAACAATATACTTTTGTTGCATTGAAACAATCATATACTTGTTGCATTGAAACTTATACTTGTTGCATAACATTTGATCCAATTTTTTGTTGCATATATAACATTATTTGTTTAACATTTGTTCCATTTTTTGGTTGCAGTAGTGACAAGCATTGTCCAGAACTGATGGATTTCCTTGTCAACAGCATCATACGTTTTGCTAGCGTTGACATAACGAATGACAAGAAGAAGATGTGGAACACCTGGCGTATTGAGATTCCATCTAATTGTCATATTGATATCCAGGACCTGTTCTAGCTTGACTATCCGAAGACTTCCATGGCTGCTATGGCAGCCGCGTTGATCGATGAGAAGTATAGTACCATGAAAAAAAATTCCCTAGTTCGAGGTACAAATATTGGGAGAAGTGCCTACTTGACCAGATCAACATTGAGTACGCAGTTGTCGATGGGTAACTTTCCTACGAGCTATACTGTATCATCAGTGTCTTCAGCTACGGGCAGCATCACCTTGCATGCGGTCTCCTACTATTTGGGACGATTCGGATAACGAGCAGTCCGTGTAGATGGGAGCCCTCGTGACGCCCTATATATGCATATTATGTATTGCTTAAAGTGTGATGTTATATATATATATTAGACCCCTACAAGACATATGTACGTGTCCTTGTTTAATTATATATATCTATTTTAAATGTCCTTGTTTAATTATATATATATCTATTTTAAATGTCCTTGTTTAATGATCGATCTGAGCGTGCTTAATTAAGGAACTGATGTATATATATGTGATGAAATTTCGGAGTAAGAGAAAAAATAGCTATCTAAAGATAATATAATATGTTGAAATGACTAACAATTTGGAGTACATAATTATTATTTAAATTAATTAGTTAAATATTATTTAAATTAATTAATTATTATTTGAATTCAAGACTATTATTACATATTTATTTATGTTTAACTAAATAATTTTTGGATTCAGAAAATAAAGATGTGCGACATCATATCTCAAAGCTTAACATGATTGACACCATGCTATTGTCAGTTAAACATAATTTGATTGTTGGAAGCTGAGAGTGAAGGAATCCAGAAGTTAAACATGATGAGCGTGGAGTAGTCTGAGGATGGGTGACCTCCTGGGAAGTTTCAGTTCAAAGTGAAAGAAGAGTGATCAGAGTTAAAAATAATTGAGATTAAGGGAGAATGATTAGAGATAGAAATAATAGAGACAAAATGAAAAGGAAAATCAGAAGAAAAAAAAAGTTGAGTCTCGGGTGGTATTACCACCTGGGACAAAAGGTCCTGCCCCGAGGGCGCCCCGGGAGCTCCCCGTGGGCTGCCATCTAGTCGCAGCTCGTGGGCCGGCGGGACAAAAGGGGGGCCTCTAGTCCCGGATAAGTAGTCCCGGATGGCCATCCGGGACTAGAGCCCCTTACGGCCCGGGACTAGAGGCCCGTTTTCTACTAGTGTGCATGTTGTCCGTATTTTATTTATCGACACCTCACTCCGTAAACCTGTGGCCATATTTACTGAGTTCAGTTTCGCTTGGGTACAAGCGAGGTCTAAGCTTGGGTGGAGTTGATACATCCATTTTGCATCACTGTTTTATATAGTTATTTTCTATTATTCAATGACATATTTCATGTTACGACGCATTACTTATGTTATTTTATCTTATTTTGCATGTTTCATAATTTTTGGAGAATAAACACCGGGACCATAAATCTGATGGAAAAAAGCACCGTCGAGATACCATATTTCAAAAGATCAGAAGAAGAGGGGGGACACCGGAGGTGTCTTAGAAATTCAGAGGAGGACTCCAGCCAGAGGGGTGGCACTAGGGGCCCACACCAGGAGGTGGCACTCCCCCCTGGCCGCGCCACCAGGTGGTGTGGCCACCCTGGCCCACCTCTGGTTGACATCTTTCGCGTAATTGACCCCCAGGGAACCCTAAGCCTCGTACCATCATCGAAGAATTATTCCGCCGCCGCCTCAGGACGGAAAACACCTGGGAGAGAAAAGCTCTCTGGCAGGGAGAAATCTACCGGGGAAATTCCTCTCAGGAGAGGGGAAATCATCGCCATCGTCACCGTCATCACTCTAGGCATCATCAAGATAGTAATCATCATCATCATCACCACCAACACCATCACCCTCAGCATCCACCGTCATCCCGTTGTAACAATTAGGGACCTCTATCGTTGTTTTACATTAGATCTCTCTCCCGGTGTGGATTACTTGTTAGTAGTTGATGCTTGTGAGATTTATCGCTGTTAGCACTTTATGACCAGATTGTTATCATCCATTATATCATCTCTGATTATGATCCATATGATATTTTGTGAGTAGTTCGTTTAGTTCTTGAGGACATGGGAGAAGTCATGATGTTAGTAGTGAAGTTATATTGAAGTAATATCTCGTGGTTCGGTACTTAAGTTGTGGTGCTATTCTTAAAGTGGTGTCATGTGAACATCGACTACATGATACTTCACCTTTATGGGCCTAGGAGGATGCATTGTGTGTTTGGCTACTAATTGTGAGGTTGCCGGAGTGGCAGAAACCTAAACTCCGGTTAGGAAACCAGTGCAAGAGGGAGTGTAGAATCCCGGAATTTTAAGGTTGTGGTTAGTTTTATCTTAATTAATTTCTTTTATTTGCGGATGCTTACGAGGGGTATAATCACAACTATGTATTAGTCCGAGTTGGGTGGTGCATTAGCATAGGTTCACCCACACAACACTTCACGAACCAATGGATATTAATCAACCGTAACGAAGCGAAAGCACTGGACGAAATTCTAATGTGTCCTCGAGAATGTTTGGTAGTCATAAGTAACACAACCGGTTTGTACTTTGCTCTCAAAAGGATTGGGCCACTCGCTGTAATATTATCTACTGCACTTTATTTACTCGCACTTTATTTATCTGCTATATCCAAAACCACCAAAAACCCGTTTGCTAGTGTTTACAGTGAATCCTCTATCCAACCTGCTTGTCAACACCTTCCGCTCCTTGTTTGGTTTGACACTCTTATTTATCAGAAGTACTACGATACACCCCCCATATACTTGTGGGTCATCACCACACTGCCGCAATCACTCGCCGGAGTGGAGCTACAGCCGCCGTCGTATTTTATCGACTCCGGCCAAGCCGCGGGTCCTAGCCTCCCCGTTTTTGCCTCTACTTACTCCCCTCCTTCATGCACATCTAACCGTGCCCTTGCACTTTTTTTCCTCCAGCGAATCGGCCGCGACGAGCACGTCCGATCCCGCCGGAGATCGCAACGACTAAATCCGCACCCCGCCACCGTCCCAAGAAGAGACAGCGCACGTCGTCCCCACCAACGTCTTCATCGCATTGTTCCGCGAGTCTTTGCCACCTCCGTCGTGCAGAAGGACGACAGACGACCTTCTCCGTCAAAGTTCCAGCGTCTCGCGCGGCCGCGCCACCATACTCTGGCAACCCGAGCTAGTTGGTAAGGCCGCTCTCTCCCTCACCGTCGGATCCATCTAGACGGTCTAGATTAGATCCAGTTCAAATGAATCTCGTGCGTTCTCTGTTATGTAGATCCATCAGCCATGAGCCACGATCCGTGTCGAAGCGGTACGAGCCAATCAGAGGCCCCCGTTCTAGTTCCCGCGGATCGCCTATTTTCTTTTAAAACAGAACAGCCCGTGTATTTTTTTTTGCAGATAAACCCTCCAACTTAGAATTGCAATAACTTTTGAACCACTAATCCAAATTAGATGATTTTGTACCTTTTGAAATCAGCATAACATGTAGAACACATTAGAATCAAAGAAATTCAAACTTGATACGTGCACACACTTGTTATTGGTAGATCTTTGTAAATATCGTTTTGTGAATAACTTTAGATCTATAACTCCAAATTCGACAAGCTTGGACTTTTTAGAAAGCCCTGAACATGTACACTCTGTTAATACTGGCCAAAATTAAAATTGACTATTTAAAATTGGTTCAAATTCAAATATGCTTGTTTGGTGATTTTTGGCATAGTTTAAATCATGTAAATCCAATTTTTGCAAATAAAATATTTTTGGAGACCTGAGTATGTGTACTAACAGTCCCTTGCACCCAAAATAATTTTTGGATAAGTTAAAATAATTTTGGTTGTTATATGCTCATCTGACTATTTCTGACTTAGTTTATTTTCTGTAATTATTTTAAATATGTTTTCTCTAGAAAATTTGTGCTAAGGACTAACCTTAGACCAAAGAGACCAAAACCAAAGCCCTTAGAATATTTCTAAGTTATTTTTCTAGTTGACCCTCCTAGTTGAAAAACACTAAGTCCGGTCTTGTGAAAAACTCATGAAGTGCAATGAGGGTGCCCCATTTCTCAACTTGGGATTTTCAACATGATGCAAGGAAGGACTTAGCCATGTCAAGCTGGAAGGACAAAGAAGTACTTAGCCAAGAAGACAAAATCTAGAAGCATTTCCAAGAAGGAGCACTTAGAAGAAAACTAGAGCAACCAGAAAAGACCAACCTCCCTTTTTCTCTAAGTCCTTCTCCCTTTTCCCTTTCTTTTCCCTTAGACTTTGTGATGGATGAGTTAGATAAATACCACCCCCTAGTTTTTCTAAAATCATAAAGTCCTACAAGAAGCAATGGAGACATCACACGGAAGGAAGAAGCTACAAAAGAGCCTGAAAAGTTTCAAGACCATTGATGGGAAGACTTGAGATTTGTTCTCCAATACTTAGAATTTGTTTTCAAGATGATTAGTGTGTTTGGTCAAGACTTTGAATTTATTTTCTCAAGTGAGATGAGAACTTTTCACCAAGATATCAACAAGAAGCCAACTTCAACTCAAGAAGAATGCCCTCCCAGAAGATGAAGTAGAAGAGGAAGAAATTTACAAGTACTTTTAGGGAACTCTGGCAATACCATCTATTTCTATTTTCATATGACTAAGTACCTAAATCCTAGATAGATACTTCAGTTGATTTTCTTCAACTCAGTAAAGAGGACTACAAGGAAGGCCATTGAAGGCATAAGGACTTAGACATCAGAAGTAACCTAAGGAGGCAAACGAAGACTTGAAGAAAACAAGACAAAAATAGATTAGACCTTTGTGTGATATTTTGATCAAAAATCAACCCTTAGTCCCAAATGGAAAACTCTAACTCCAAATACTTAGTTTATTTTGTGCATTGAAACTAAATTTTTCGCATGTTTTACTTTGCTTTGTTTGTTGTTTTGTATGTTTTCTTCATTTTGTTTGTTTGTTTGTTTGTTAGCATGCTTGTTTATTCTGTTGTTGTGTTTCCCATGTTAGATTATACGAAGAGCAACGTTCTTTTGTGAAGAAAGATGATTGTTCTTCACCAACTTCAAAGGCAAGTAACACACTATCAAATATCCATTATTTTCTATATGCATTAGTTGATATTTGAGTAATATGCATTGATAGGAAATTATTACTATGTTATATTATGCTATGCTATTATCCTAGTAGTGTGTGGCCATCTCTTTTACCTTGTTATTGTATAGCCTTAGAACTTAATAGATGCTATGCAATGTTACAAATTGTTTTACTAGTTGTTGAGGGAAAATTCTAAGTATAACTAATAAATGAACCACCTGGGTGGAAGTGGAAAGACTGGTTTATGTCGAGTGTTGCCTCAGGGTCTAAGGGTTATTTCACTTGAGGTTGTCACTTGTGCATGGCCACCCAGGAACAAAAACATTACTAGGTCCTTTTAAGTTAGTAGCTTCTCTTGCAGCCTTTAGTCATATGGGCTCTGTCTTTCTCAACTAAGTTGAATGAACTCACAAGTGCTTGACAAGAAGATGTAGGGGGTGTAGGTTGAAATGGTTCAAATCGGACGGTGGTGGAATTTCTTATGAAAGATCTCGTCTCGATCTTCTCCTTTTCTTAATGCACTCATGGTGTATAGGATGTTTGGGCTGATTTGAGTCTGAAGGTGAAAGTGCACAAACTCTGCAGAGTCAACAAACTAAGATCTTAGCCGTGTCCCCGGTCATGGACAATTTGAGAAGATGGGCAAGGAATGACGGAAGAATCTCATGATGCCAACTTCGTAATAAAATTTTGATGGGTGAACATGGGAAGGAGATTTACCCTGGTCTCTATCAGTGGTACTCCTTAATTTAGTTCTGGTTCATTGGTTTCTATCAGTGATACTTTTTATAGATGAAAATGTTTTATGATAAAAAGATAGGAGAAAACTGGCATTACGCAAACTTAGCCAAAACTCCACTCAGCCAATATTCATGTAGTATTAGTCTTTCCATTTATATCCACCATAGTGTTACTTGCCAATACATTAAATTGTATTGAATCCCTTGTGGCTGCATATTCCATCCTGCAGATGATTTTGAAGACGAGTGAGGTTTCGTTCAGGATCTCGAGTCTACAACCAACATGTTTTTCCTGTGGCACATGAGGAAGATGAGGCTCATTGTTGTAATAAGTTTTCCGCTGTAATTCTGTTTCCTGCTAGTCTTTTGAGACTATGCAAGTTGTAAAGTTATTTTGTAAAGAATGGATCATGCGATGTAATAGAATTTGACGCATTTTGCATGATATTTCATTTTGTACTGTGGTCCTAGCAATTGATCCAGGGACTAGCACATTAACATAGGGTTCTTGCATTATTTAAATGTGGGAACGCTATGCAAATGAAGAATATAAAGTAGAAACATGACACCCTGAGAAAAAAATAACAACTTGGACTTAAATCATTAAACCCCAATAACCTTCATATGCTCATTGTCTCAATCATCTTATACAAGTGAGCATATGAAATCTCAACACATCAATGAACAATTTGATCAATTTACTATTAAGTCATCATTCCATAAGCATTCCACACTTCTATTCAAATTCAACAATTCCACAACTAAAGTATCTTTGGATACAACTAATGAATAACAACAAGTTATAGCCTCTATTATAGAAATTGAATTGAAAGCTAAGTAAAACCAAACATATATGAAACAAGTGCATATCTTATGGGAAATAAAATGACAAGTATATTGAAGGAGAATAAAAGCATGAACCAAATTTTAATCTAGATCTTTCTACTTCGTCTATGCTATCTTATTTTCTTGTTTCCCAATATTCTCGAAGACATTATGGAAGAGAAGCAACCAACAAGAAAGAAGGAACTACCACAAGAACATGTTCAGAAGGATTCTTTAGATTGTCCTAGAAGTGCTAACTCAATCTATCCTGGAGAATTTGGAAAATCATACACCAAGATCAATTCTATTAAACTATCTAGAAACAATGTGGTATTCCAATGTTGGTGTTATATAGAAGTAGTTTGGTAACAAGTTTGCAACCTTGTTAACTCACTTTTGTAGGCTCTAACAACTGAGTGTCATATGCTAATAAATAGAAGGTTTGATTACCTTGTACTTCTCAGCCATGTGGATATGAAAAGTAATTTGGGGGCAAGCTTTGCAACCTTGTCAACAAATTCTTCTTATATGCATAGGGCAAATTGATGTTATAAAAAACACCTACATTCTGTTATATAGAAACCCATGATCTATAAAAGGAGAAGAATAACAAGGAGAAAATAATAAACCACATTATAACTTGACCCACACATGCAAGTTATAAGTAAGGAAGAAACCAAGATAACGAAGAAAACAAGCAACATGTTGAAATCCAAGTGTTTGGTTTTATATGAGAATAATTTGGTTACGAGGTCAGGCCAACCTTGTGAATAGAATATTCCTGTAAGCATTAAAACAATTGAGTTTCAATAAGATAATCTTCATCACAATTATATACAACACAAGAAGGAAATGGTTATGGAATCAAATGAATGCATTTCACCAGGAGATGCAAATTTCCACTGAACTTAGTATCTGGGAACCAGTCCAGATATCATATGGACTCTAGTGGCGAAGTTCTGAAGTCAAGAGACCAACAAGGGAGAGAAAACACTTAGGTAATACCAGTGATGATCTTACTTGCAAGTGACAAAGGCATTATCCGAAGATTAGTGGTAACTAGAGACAAGTACATCAGGAAACAAAAGACCACAAGAAGCAACACTGCCTCAGTAATGGAGCATAAGAAAATATCCAGTGAAACTTTAGGTAATAACTAGAGAACTTAGAACATTTGTGCCTTGTCAAGCTCATCAGAGATGAGGAACACATAATAATCACTTTAATGGAAACAATTATCAAGTAAGAAATAATAACAAGCCATTGCTTCCAAATGGCTTGTGTTATGTGGAGGTAGATGGAAACATGCTTAACTGCCTTGTTTTCCAGATCCTTCTCATTCATAAGACAAATGTATAATAACAAAAATTCATCTATACATAATAATGCAAATGATTACATGTTATAAAATCAACAGGGCATAATAGCCATACTTGGAACCTGTGTGGAAAACAAACATTGGATAATATCCCTACTTGTAAAACAAGGTTGGAAAACAAACATATAGTCTCTTTATATTGGGAATCAATGTGAGCCTAAGCCACTCATGTTTTCCAATTTATCAAGTACTAAAAACTGCAAACATGGATTACACATACCTAAGTAAAATGTTAACCAAAATTGCTTAGGGTTTCAATTATGAAAATTACATTGTATCATAAAAGAAAACAAGTCCATTTTCTAAATAAAGTATTTGGTGTGACTTGGAATAATATTCCATAGTTGAAGATTTTGACTAAAATACATAAAAGCACTACTAAGAAGTTTTACCAATTATTTCCTAAAAGATTTGTATATAATACTATCCAATGAAAAACACACCCTTATTGGTATAACATGATTGTTGTGTTATATTCATGTGATATCATGTATGAAAGAATTTAAAATCCATTTGAAATTTAAATTGAGAGAAAATAACTAAAATCACTTAAAGTGATCACCCAAGGTTTAAATTTAAATCTTCTTCAATTTCACCAAAACAAAACATGGTGAGGTGTAAAATTTGATAAGGAATTCAAATATGAATTTTAATAATTTTTATGTTTACAAAACAGCCCTGAAAACAATGTTTTCTCTCAGTTTTGTTAATAGAAGGACCTATCGGTAAATTCTAAAACCAGTCAGGGGGTTATGGGGAAAACTTCCTTTTGTCTTCCTCCAGGCCGACACCGTGCGTGTCACCGCCGCCGACGCCTCCACGCCACCTCCTGCTTGCCGCTTCGCGCGCGGATATCCTCCAGGAGGGAGTGTCGTGCCTCCTCTCCTCGCTCACGCTCACTCTCTCTCGCCTGCATTCTGTCTCTCTTTGCGGAACCACCGGAAACCCTAACCCTAGCTCTCACTGCCGCCACTCGTCGCCGTCGTCTCCGGCCACGCCGGGATGAACTGAAGCCACCATCTGGTGCGTCGTTTCTTCCTCTACCTCTCCACCGAACCTTGTTAGCTGGGAAGCCCGTAAGCCGGAGAATTCGGCCGATCCCTTTTTGCTCTGTCTCCGGCCCCCGTGGACATTGTCGTCGATTCCGTCCACATCGAGCGTCAACGACCGTACCATCGTGCTCCTGGTAATCTCGCGCACCTTATGGTGCTTTCCATTCTTAATATTGCCCACGAATTCTTCACGTTCGCTGTGAGTCGTCATCCGCCACCGCAGAACCTCGCCGCAGGCGATGCTCCGAGAGTTAGAAACCAGCGGCGCCACCACCTATCTGTCCACCGTGACCTCCTCTATCGATTAGAACATAGGAATCAAATCAATTTGAATTGAATCTCTAGATTGGGTTGAATCAGAGAGAAATTCTCCATGCTGACACCACCATGACGTCATCTTTTCTTTTTATTTTAATTTTTTATTTAAAAATCGTATATGACAAGTGGGACCCACCTGTCAATTCAAATAATGGCAGAAAATGAATAAACTTTATAAATTCAATAACTTTTAACCCAGTAATCAAAAAATACAAATAAAATATGAAAATGATAAGAAAAACATAATCTACATGTTTATGAACTTTAAAAAAATGTTTGGTAAAGTTTAAAAATTAAATATTATTTGAATTTCAATTAATTCATTTAAAAATGAGCAAAATAATAAATAATTAAAAAATTCAGAAAAATACAAGTTATATACCAGATTGCTCAAAATCACAAATGCAAATCATCTATGATATTTTCAAAGTCATTTGAACAAGTTTTATGTGTGGAATATTTTGCCTAGACATTTAATTCATTTAAAATTAGTAAATTAATAACTTATTCAAATCTTTTGAGAAAACTCCAAATTTATACCAAATTAAAGAGAAAAACATTTTCAATTCAAATATGTGAAACAAAAAATATATTTTTTAACTTATTAACTTGTTTCTAAGGGTATAATGAAAATCTATCATATTCCATTATGACCATAAATAACTACTACAACATTATTTTTCTTACTAATAAAAATGTTTTCACACCTACTACACCTACCATCACAAGTCATTTCCAAATGATGTGAAAATATAGTTAGTTATATTAGTTCTCATTTCAATTAAACTCTTTATCATTAACTCTACATTTTTTTAACATAAAATAAAATATGTTTGTTACGTTTTTTGTAGTTGTTTTCCATGTGCTATTAACTTATTGCTTAACCAAGTAGTCAATACTTCTACTTAAACATGATAACAATTGTTTGTTAAATAAAAGTTAAACACATGTAAGTGTAAGAGAAATGAACAACATCATCATCACCACATGTAATGAAACAACTCACCTAAAACATGTGTGATTAAGTTATCGTATCAAACGTCGCTTACACTTGTAAGATGGGGTATTTTCAGGGTATTTCGTGATGCATCTCATTACTATGCATGTATCATCTTGCCAGTGTTTTCAGTAGCCCTTACCGGGACTACTTTGCTATCTATCAGATCTCGGAATTTCTCTACGCAACCCTTGAACCCCGAAGACATGGATTATTATTGTTATTTCAATCTCAGACAAGTTCATCACTTGATCATATCCTTTGTAGTGCTTCATAAAGAACTATTTGCAAAAACCCTATCGTATTACCACCTATTCTCAAAAGAATGCATGATCCTATTTTTATAATAATATGGCTACTTGAATGACTACCCGAGTAGTAGTGTTTTGTTTGGTGGGCAGATGGGACCATGGTAAGATGAATAGGTCAAAGGAAGGTTCCATCTGCATGGGAAAGTATTACCTAGGAATCAACAAAAAATGCCGTTAGGATTCTTGCACCGTAAATACCGCGTTAACCATGGGTCTTGTGTGGGGCGAGTAAGCCAGTTGTGATATTTTCTCGTTCGCATGTCCACGGGCTGCCATAGCCGTTCGCTATAGGTCTTGCGAGACTACATGCACATGGGTGGGATCCCTTAAGTCCCACGGACTCTGGGGTCTATGATGGTCTGCCTAGGGCGCCTAGATATCCAAAGTGAGGGGTGGAATCAGGGGTTAAACCTGCGTGGCAGAAATGGGTGGGCATGCGTTGTGCGGAGAAGCATGTTTGACTTGGATCAACAACCGGGCCCCACACCTAAGTGGGTATGGACAGAAACTCGAGCCTAGTTGTCCAAGGTGGTCTTTATCACCTATGGGTAAAGAAACGCACCTCTGCAGAGTGTAAAAGGATGTGGCATGTTGCCCCCTGTTTCGGGAAGGAGCTGCGAACGCCGCAGGAAAGGCAACTCGATGGTGTTGTAGCCCTATGAAGACTTGGCGGGCATAGTTTTCCGAATTAAAAGCAACCTCTTGAAGAAATATTTAAAAAATCTTGCATTAGCTTATGACTCTTCCGAGTCTAAATCTGTAGTTAGTGCATCAAACTACCCACTGTATATCATGAACTTGTTGAGTAACGCTCGTTACTCATTCGTTCCCGTTTGATCCCCTGCTTAAAGTTGAAGCCCTTATGGAAGTCTTCAACGGGAATCCATCTCTACTTCATGAAGCTATGTGGAGTGATATCTTACTTAACCAGTGAAGCATCGTCATCAACAACATCGGTGGAGGAGAAGGTATCAAGGTGTAGGTGGATTCTATTCCCGGACTCAGATTTTCTCAAGTCATAGATTAGGGCTGACATCAGCCGTAGTGGATTAGGTTCTAAGCTATAGTTATTCTCCAGCTTAGAATTACGACTTGCTTCTTCTGATGTTTCATTTGCATGAGATCTTCTTTGATTCATCAAAGAGATTCTCGAGATTTTGTAATGAACAATGTTTGTATCCTATAGTTTTGCTTAGACCTGCTATGTTTCTGTTGTACCACTCTGAGGGATGTAATATTCACGGATAAGTCCTTCTATGAGTATTATGTCTATGACTTGCGCACTACACATGCATTCGTGTGCTGGGTCACCGCAAAAGGGAGGCATGATCCCATTATCGAGCAAAAATACTCCCTTTGGAGTTACAAGCATCAACTTGGCCAGAGCATCTACTAGTAACAGAGAGCATGCAAGATCATAAATAACATAAACATGATAGATTGATAATCACTTGACATAGTATTCCATATTGATCGAATCCCAGCAAACACAACATGTACCATTACATATAGATGATCATGATCATGTTAGGCGGCTCACAAGATCTAAACATGGTGGCATAAAGAGGAGAAGACGGCCATCTGGCTATTTCTATGGACCCGTAGTCCAATGATGAACTACTCACGCATCACTCCGGAGGCAGGCATGGTGATGAAGAGCCCTCTTGTGATGATTTTCCTCCCAGAAGGGTGCCGGGGCGATCTTCAGAAATCCTCCCGAACTAGGGTTGACGATGATGGCGGCTACGGAACTTTTCGTTGGGAACCTCACTGTTTCGTTGTGGAAAAGTATCTCACTGTTTCGTTGGGGCAAAGTATCTTGGTTTCGTTGTGTGGAGATTCCACGTTCTGCTAAGCCTGGTAGTGCGCCCTGCCAACATCAGCTGTCATCAACCTTCATAAGTGATTTGTTTCTCCTACTAGACCGATTAAACTTGGTTTCTTAGTAAGGAAAAACGTGATGTTGTACTCTTCATACCTTCCTCTTGGGATCTCCCAACGAACGTGTGTTTATACGCCATCAACGTGGAACTCACCGAGCATCCTGACAAGTGTATTGGTGTCAAAAAAACCCAAGGATCCTAGGCCTCCAGCAAGTTCTAGTGGGCATCCCCTTCCTGTCAACGAACCGAGTTGTCTAAAGAAACTTCAGCTCAAGATGCGCAAGTACTTCTACTTGAAGCTTGATCTCGAGGATCGCATGTATGATGGTCATGTTTATCACAAGAAGGCGACTCCACGCCAGAAAGCTATCATGCGCAAGATGGATCTTCCGGTGTCCCCTGGTTCAGAACATGCTATTACTCCCAAGGACTAGTGGATCTCCAAGCATGGCTCGTGGAGTTGTGACGACAAGGCTCAGCTCGAGGATCCCCAACGCACTCATGTTCACCTTGGGATGGAGGGACTCTCCATAGGGTCGTTGGCATCGCGTTTCTCTTTTTTTGGCGTCTTGATGCCAAAGGGGGAGAAATGTTCTATTAGGTTCCTTCAGGGTTATTGCAAGGGTGGGATCACAAGTGTCTCCTATCGTTGTCATTTATCTCTTATGACTTGTGATCTCGTGTGTTCTTTCCGTTTTTTACGAACCCCTATCTTCTTTGCATGTGTAAGACATGTGGACTTGTTTAAGCTTTTTCTTTGGACGTATTTCGTTTCATAAATTGCGTACTACTTGTGTGGGTCGTAAAAGTTTAGGGGGAGCTCTTTTCTCTATGTGTGTGCATGGTTACAACTTAAATATTGTGCACACATAAGGGGAGATCTGTCTCTTCTTAACCCTAGCCGTCACACGTTTTGGTTGTCGTCAATTCATCAAAAAGGGGAGATTGAAAGTGTTCTTTTCTCCCTAAATATTTTAATGATTGATGACAACCAAATGTGTCTTCTAATGTACGCTGAAACATGCTTCAAAACAAGTATTCTCTTCAAGATCCGAAAGTTATGGATATAGCTCCGGAAGTTCCGGTCAACGGAAGTTCTGGAGACTATTCTGGACATCCTTCTTATGCACCCCTGCATTCGCACTGGACTCGAGGACCGTTAAGGGGGTGTTTGGTAGCCCGGATGGGCTATCTCACCTCATAGAAGCCTAGTCCACCCATGTTGACCCTATACAAGTTGGATTTTTTGGACCTGTTTGGTAGGTCGTATGAGCTCAGCTCAGCTCAACACAGCTGTTGTTTGGTCGGTCGTATGAACAGAGCCATGTCCCACAGAAATAAAAAGCAAATAGGTCCCTGGATTAAAAAACAAAAGCAATCGAGTCCCTGTACAAAATTTACAGAAAGCAATCAGGTCCCTGGTTGTCTTCTTCAGCTCCGGCACCGTTGCCGGCACGAGGAGCCACCATACGCGTCACCGCCGATGGACGGTGGGCGTAGCCACCCTCCATGACCTCCTCTGCTGCTCTGCGCACGGTGGACAACGATGAGAAGCTCAGGGGTGCGACAATGAGAAGCTTTTGGGCGTGGCGGTCAACAGCTCGGAGGCGCGGTTCTGGCTGGCTTCGAGGGTGCGGTGGTGTGCGCTGTCGTCTCGCGCGGTCGATGGACACCGACGTGGCGTCGGGTGTAGGGACGAGAGCAGGTTCAGGGAGAGGAGTTGCGGGAAGAGAGGAGGTGAGAGCCTGAGAGGAAAAAAATGGGGGGGCTCAGAGAGCTGCGGGTCAGACTCTTGGGGGGCACGCGTGGGGCTTGTCAGTCGGCCGAAGTGAGCCGGGTTGAAGAGAGAACCTCGATTCCCACTTCTCTCCTCAGCCTGGCTGAGGAGCCTTTTCCGAGCGAGGTAGACAGTGCCCATGTTGTCGAACCGGGTTAACAAACACCCAAAAAATGGGACGAGGTGAGATTTTCTGAGCCCACCCAGGCTACCAAACACGCCCTAAGTGAATGTTGGAGCGAAAAATGTGTGCGGAAGTTCTGTTTGGCTGGAAGTTCTGGTCTCTACTCATAGAGGGGAATAGGAGATGTGCTCAAGGCTCGGCGCCTCCATGGTTCCTGCCCGCCCCTCACAGAGGGGAACCACAATGAAGAGTCGGTCATCGCCGATGTGGAGGTGGTGGGGAGACAAATGGTTGGAGAGATAAGGGGATGGGCGAATGGGGCTCTAGGAGAGGGGGTCAGCGGAAGGTACGGGGAGGTGGGTAGACATGTAGGTGGAGAGGGATAGGACAGAGGCGGCATACATGGATGTCATGGATGCCGTTTAGGTGGGGCGGCGTGATAAGGACGTGAGGACTACAAATCTAGAAAGAGTAGAGGAATTACCGGCGTCGACCACTTAATCAAAGCGATTCAAGTGGAAATTGATCCGCGAAATCAGGATGTGCAGGGACGTGTAGCGCTGGAAAGGTTCGGCAGACCATGCCACCATGGTCTGCGAGCCAAAACATTGAGTCTTGGCCCTTTGATTTGGTGGCAGACAACTGAAGCGATACCGATCCTTAGATTTGGTTGCATGGATTAGATGAGACGAGATGGTAGTCGGGTAGTGGTGGATCCGTATACACTTTCTTGTACCGGTGGATAATAGCATGCTCTTTTATTAGTAGTAGTTGAGGAAACGAACGGAGCTTATATGGTTGGACAGCGCTGGGCGTCTCCCGGGGGAACAAACTTTTCCATCCCCCAGGTCCCCTGGCTGACACGAGTCCATTTTTTTTACTAAATCTCGTATTTGCTCTGTGTAGCAAAAAAATGCCCCGCTTTTGCTCCTATGTAGAAAAAAAGGTTCATCCCAGAAAATAAATGGAAAAGTCAAACCTCGCTGGAGACTTCACCAGAGATCTTGCCGGAGACACCGTAACAATTAAAATACTGCTATTGTAGCAAAAATCAACTTCCCCGGAGACGGCGCCGGTAGCCTCTCGCTGGAGACATCACCAGAAAATCTCATAGCAAATAAATTGTACTGTGATAGCAAAATTTAAGAATAATTATAGCAAAAAAAACTTGTATTGTAGCAAACAGTTGACCTCATCGGAGATATTGCCGGAGTTCTCGTAGCAGAAAATTGTACAAAAATAGCAACAAAAATAAAGGTATGTAGCAAATTTCTGCGCCAGCGTGAAAATCGTCCAAAAAAGAGTAAACCCAACTGCCGCCCTTGGGAGCAGCACCATGCTTCCATGGAGCACCGCCAAGCTCCTATGGGAGCACTATTTTCGGACCTCCACGCTTCCAGTGTTGTATTGCACTGGAGTAGGAGAGTTGGAGCCAAAAGAAGGTCTCCGGTGGGGCGCGGGCATCCTGCAGGCGCTGGAGGTCGAGGGGGCCGTCTAGCTCGAGTGGATAGCCATAGTGGTGAACTGGAGAGGTGTCGCACCCTGATTTCTAGGGGATACTCACCGTACGAACTGGATAGCAGATGCTTGGATTATGGGGCATAACTGCTCCCACGTCCCAGCTTCCTGGTAGGCCTGCGCTTATGCGCGACAACACAAGCCCTGCTATTCCATCGTCGATGTAAACTATCCACTAGAGATCAAAGGCACTACTGTCGACGTACTTCATACCAATCACACATGGTACGTCAACAGCTTTGAACGAAGGATATCACAACAGATCTCTACGACACAAAAGATTGAAATAAGGTGCAAATAGCTCTCATTAGAGCAGAGATAGCAAATACAATCATTCAGAGGGCACCTGCCCCAACAATTCATCATTACATCACAGCGGAAGCATTCAACATGTCTGAGTACAGACAAGAACCAAATAGGCCTAAGAGGCCGGAAACGAAAAGACGGAGCCCATCCACGAAGTCTCGGATCCTGCCCGGGTCCGCTATCTACTCGTCAGCAGTCTCGTCATACTCCACGTAGTAGCCACCATGTAGATCCTCGGAAACGTAGGTCTGCGGAAACCACAGCCCCAAAGGGGTCAGTACATAAACGTACTGGCAAGCAAGACTCACAATTCACCAAAGTGTAACCCGTCAACACCAAGCACAGATGCCTTGGGTTCAACGGAAGGAAAGGGATATAAAAGATGCTGCAACTGGCTGCGCTAACCAACTACAGAGATTCTACCACTTCCGGCTAACAGAAAGGAGATGAGATCGAGGATTGTAACCAACTGAAAGATAACTTCAAACAAACCCATCCTGGATCTCGCCCCTTATCCAAAGAAGCAATCCGAGGATAACTCACACAGTTGTATTAAAGGTGAATCAAGTTATGGTGTCATCAACTATTACTAGTCAAGTTATTAATCATTGGGTGTAACATGTAGGATCATTATGTTTAAGTTGTCCTGAGTACTTGTTAGCCAGTACTTTCACCAAGTAATTCATAACCGCGGAAAACACGGCTTCTCGAGAAGATTATCCCTGCAGGGTTGCACCAATTTGGCCGTACACGCAAGAATAACCCGCCAGATGGAAATGCACTTCCACCAAGCGGGGTACTCTACACAACCAACCATTCTTCGCATCAAGCCCAAAGCACCTTGGGCGCACGGCTAATCGAGCCCAGAAGAAAATGGACCCTCATAGCACTCTAAGAACGTGTCCCCCTATATGCCGACTACGAAAGTTCCACCCTGGCCTCGGCTCGCAAAAAACATGCATGCGGCAAATGGAAAACACGAACTAAATGAGGCGATTTGGACGAGATGCGAATCAGGTCAAGTTGAGGGGGGCGCCCATACTCGCTTCCCACATGCGGTTAGTGCGCTCATCATGGATCAGTAGACAAGACCCTTTTCCTATTAGGGTCGACACTAGCAGGCCTCAAAACCACACAGGGCCTCCTGCCGGTGCCTTATCATCAAATTTATTATTAATAGTAACATTAGCATGATTGATTGATTAAACATCGAGCCCCAGAACGTAATAGAAATAGTAACAGAAAGTAAGGGGTAACAGACTCGAGCAAAACAACCCTAAGCATGCTAGTAAGACACTGGCTCAACCAAGGGGTGATAGGAGTGGAGGTGAGGCAATATCAGGGTTAAAAGGATTCATGTGATAGGTTCGTAACAGAAGCAACTACTACTAAGGCTAGCAGTAAAGAACAACGGAAAGTATCGGTAACCAAGGTTGAAAGGAACACAGTGGTTCATGTGAGTGATAACTTGCCTGCAAAACCCAGTAGCCTGGTACTGAGCTAACTCCTTAGAAGGGGTGTCGTAAGTATCGTCGGTCTCAATGTCGTCGTGTATCCGAGAAGAAGCAAACAGACAATGCAGAAAAGGTAGACAATCAATATCATGGCATAGGTGCACAAACATGGGATGATGCATGTCATGTTAATAGATGCATCAAAATAAACTACTTGACAAGATAACACAATTTAAATGGACCCATATGCAATTGGATTGCATATGGCAAGAGTCCATGAATTAAGTGGAAACAAATGATCTACAATTTAATTATTATGTGAAAGTGGTTAGCATGATGCATGCATGATGATAACAAGAAGTAAACAAGATTAGATGCAATTGGAATGAGAGTTAACAAGTTAGGGAATTTATTATTAAGTTTGGAAATTGGTTACTTAATGATGTTATACAAATAATTGGTTGTTTTCATCAAGTTAAAGGGTTCAAAACAAATAACAAAGTTTATATTTGAAAAGAACATCAAATTTTAGTTGGACTACATGTTTCAAATATTGAAATTTGGATTAGGATGAATTTATTATGAATTAAACAATATTAAACAAGTTTTAATTGAATTTAGAGCAAGTTTGAATATTATTTGAATTTTATTTGTTCAAATCATAAATTCAAATGCATATTTGAAAAGTTCACACTTTGATGGTTTGAAAACATATTTTGCATGTTCAAAAATATTTTATATTGAGCAAGTTATGATTTTATCAAATTTAATTGAATTAAACAAGGATTAAATGGTTTAGGCAATTTTAATTATTCAAAACAAGAAACAAAATTATATTTGAAAAGGTTATTTGAAATGGTATGGAAAACATATTTTATTTGCATTTATTGGGTTAATAATGAATTAGTTATTGATTTTAGAATTTTGCATTTGAATTATTTGGATTCAAATTTAAATGGCATTTTGAAATTTCAAAACAGTGAACAAATGTTACCAAAAGATAGACAATTGAATTTAGATTAGTGTGCATATTTTATTTGCAGTTTTTAGAGTTATAAAATAAAAGTTATAAGCAAAACACTTTCAGGGACTAATCTGTTATTTTTAGGGACTTAGTGTTAAAAGGATTGTGCAGGAAAACAATTGTTACCGCGGGGCTAGCCAGCCAGAGGCGCTGACGAGCGGGCCCCGGAGCCACGCTGGCGGTTGCGCGGTGAGGTGGCATACTAGGCCACCGACTGGTGGGCCTCTGCCCCCTGCGCGCGGATGAAAACGAAACAAAAGGGGAAGTTGCGCCCGCGGGATTCGAACCCGGGGCGCGTTGCTGGCGCGGATGGAACAGCACCAGATGGGCTGCTCGTGCGTTTGTGATACGATGGAAGACTAACGAAACAAGTAGCAACTCATCGCCCGATAACTGAACCTGGACAGCGAACTGTCCTCTGAACCTGACGGGATCGGCAGCAAAGCTCGACGGTGGTTCTCCGGTGTGCACGACGGCGGCTGCTGGCGATGTGCGTGCGGGTGCGCTGGGCGTGTGTGGGTGTGGAGGCGAGCAGATAGCGAGGGGAGAGGGCAGGGGAAAAAGAAGGTGACGCTCACCTGCAGCAGTTCGTCGTCGAGCAGAACCGGAGGGAACTCCGGCGACGGCGCGGCCACTCCGGTGCGTCCCAGCACGCGTCGAGGAGGCGAAAGGCGAGGGTGAACCACCGCGGTTCCATTCCCGCGGTGGGTTTGGCTCGAGGATGGCCGGCGACGGGATGGTGGCGGTGATCTGACGGCGGTTTGGGGTGGAGGTGGCTGCAGGTTTCAGAACAGAGGGCGGATCATGGTGAGGGAGAGGGAAAACGGCGGCGATGGCGAAGGAGGAGGGAGCTAGGGGCTAGGGTTAGCAGTGGGTAGGTTAGTTATAGGGGTTTCCGGGCTAGTACGGCGAGGCATCGAGCGGGGAAGGAGGAATCGAGCGGCAGGGAAGCGCTCGTACGCCTGGTGACATCAGCTCGAGGTGGAAGACAGCGACAGGTTGAAGGGGTACTGGGCCAATTGGTAAGTGGGCTGGGCTGGAAAAGGGTTAGCTGCTGCTCGTTTCATTTCTTTTTATTATTTCTGCTTTGCTTTTTTTTTTTTTGTAGAATTAGGTTTGGGAAGAAAAACATGAGGTTTATGTTAGTAAAAATTCCAGGAAAAATTAGGTTAGTTATTTAGGTGAAAAGAAAACAATTTCCAAGATTTGTTTTCTAAAGTTTTGAAAAATAAACTGCTGTTTGGAAAATAAACCAAATTTGAGTGTTTTTGAGTATTAAAAGGATTATTAAAACCCACACTTTAAAAAGGTGACCCAAAATGATTTAATTTGATTAAAATTAGTTGAGTGACTTGTTCATGTTTATAAATTCAAAAATGGTTCTGTTTGAAACACATTTGGTTTGAATTTGAGCAATTTAGAAATTAATAGATTAATATTGAAAACAAGGATTTTAATAGGGTGAACCCTATTGATTAAAGTGATTAAAATGAGTTTGATTGTTTTGGAGATTTGTTATAAACTCAAGTTGATTGATGTTTTAAAGATTTGATTTGAATTTGAAATGATTTGGAATTAATTGATTTGAATTAATTGTTTGATTAAAACCAACAATTTAATAAATGATCAACATGGAATAAAATGGAACAATTTGGTTGTTTTAATTTGTTATTTTTATTCCAAAAGTTGTAACAGAACAAGTATGAAAACAAAGCAGTTGAAATTGTTTGATTTTCCTTATGAAAACAAAGAATAACAGATGCAAAACAAAAGAAACAAATGCAACAATATGATGACATGATGCAATACTCTAATAAACAAGAAATCAAACATTCTAATTGGTAGGTTTTCATACTTGGGCTGTTACAAAACGCCCCCCCCCCCCCTTGAAGGAATCGCGCCCCGAGATTCCTACTGAGAAAAGAAAAGGTCCAGAAACTTCTTGGGAAGATCCTCTTGAGCTGTGACACGTGAAACACATCGTGCACATTGGATAGACGTCAGGGAATTTGCAAACCACCGGAACATTTTGAAATAAAGGGAGAGGTTTTTGTATCTAGGGTGTAAAGCTGAGTAGAGTTTGATTCATTTGGAGAATAGACTATCTGTAATAAGGGTGGAACAGAGTTATTGACATCAATGGAACACCAAGGATGACATCAATGTCAGAATCAGCAACATGAGAGAAACGAGGAATATGTGGCCTCCCATTAGAATTGGATTGTTCTTACTTATCTTGGAAGTCAACATTTGAGATCCCGGAGAGTGAACGGTGATTTGATTGTTTAGTGGAACCAGAATTGGGTTGTATGTTGTGGAAAAGATTGTTGACACAAAGGAATGTAATGCTCCGGTATCAAATAACACTTTAACTGGATAAGAGTTTACGAGGAAGTTTTGATTAGACGCCGGTAGAAGATTTGATGTGGAAAAGAACAACAAGATTTCAACGGACGAAAAGGATGTTGAGAAGAACATGATAGCAACATCGGGGAAAACGAGAACAAAACACTCCTGAGGTAGTACGGAAAACCCCATCCGGGCTTCTAGAGGATCAATATCTACTGCTTAAGGAATAGAGGATCTGCTTCCGGGGCTTACACGCCTCCGTTCTCAATCATGAGTAGGCAACATGATAAATCATGTCACAACCACCTCCATTCCTATGGTCTAGTAGATATAACCATCCTAGAGAAACCAGAATACGTGAAATCCTAACTTGAAAGTTTAGATGAGAAGGGAAAACAACGTTGCACTTCCTTACCAGAAAAGGGAGGGTGGGTGGGGAAAGAAGAAAAAGAACAGAATTCCTACTCTCACGTTTCATTTTTCCTATATAGCTACAAAATAGTTTCTAGACTCAACTGCGACCAGTAAAAAGGGATCCTACAGGCAGACAGGCTCTGATACCATTTGTCGCACCCTGATTTCTAGGGGATACTCACCGTACGAACTGGATAGCAGATGCTTGGATTATGGGGCATAACTGCTCCCACGTCCCAGCTTCCTGGTAGGCCTGCGCTTATGCGCGACAACACAAGCCCTGCTATTCCATCGTCGATGTAAACTATCCACTAGAGATCAAAGGCACTACTGTCGACGTACTTCATACCAATCACACATGGTACGTCAACAGCTTTGAACGAAGGATATCACAACAGATCTCTACGACACAAAAGATTGAAATAAGGTGCAAATAGCTCTCATTAGAGCAGAGATAGCAAATACAATCATTCAGAGGGCACCTGCCCCAACAATTCATCATTACATCACAGCGGAAGCATTCAACATGTCTGAGTACAGACAAGAACCAAATAGGCCTAAGAGGCCGGAAACGAAAAGACGGAGCCCATCCACGAAGTCTCGGATCCTGCCCGGGTCCGCTATCTACTCGTCAGCAGTCTCGTCATACTCCACGTAGTAGCCACCATGTAGATCCTCGGAAACGTAGGTCTGCGGAAACCACAGCCCCAAAGGGGTCAGTACATAAACGTACTGGCAAGCAAGACTCACAATTCACCAAAGTGTAACCCGTCAACACCAAGCACAGATGCCTTGGGTTCAACGGAAGGAAAGGGATATAAAAGATGCTGCAACTGGCTGCGCTAACCAACTACAGAGATTCTACCACTTCCGGCTAACAGAAAGGAGATGAGATCGAGGATTGTAACCAACTGAAAGATAACTTCAAACAAACCCATCCTGGATCTCGCCCCTTATCCAAAGAAGCAATCCGAGGATAACTCACACAGTTGTATTAAAGGTGAATCAAGTTATGGTGTCATCAACTATTACTAGTCAAGTTATTAATCATTGGGTGTAACATGTAGGATCATTATGTTTAAGTTGTCCTGAGTACTTCTTAGCCAGTACTTTCACCAAGTAATCCATAACCGCGGAAAACACGGCTTCTCGAGAAGATTATCCCTGCAGGGTTGCACCAATTTGGCCGTACACGCAAGAATAACCCGCCAGATGGAAATGCACTTCCACCAAGCGGGGTACTCTACACAACCAACCATTCTTCGCATCAAGCCCAAAGCACCTTGGGCGCACGGCTAATCGAGCCCAGAAGAAAATGGACCCTCATAGCACTCTAAGAACGTGTCCCCCTATATGCTGACTACGAAAGTTCCACCCTGGCCTGGGCTCGCAAAAAACATGCATGCGGCAAATGGAAAACACGAACTAAATGAGGCGATTTGGACGAGATGCGAATCAGGTCAAGTTGAGGGGGGCGCCCATACTCGCTTCCCACATGCGGTTAGTGCGCTCATCATGGATCAGTAGACAAGACCCTTTTCCTATTAGGGTCGACACTAGCAGGCCTCAAAACCACACAGGGCCTCCTGCCGGTGCCTTATCATCAAATTTATTATTAATAGTAACATTAGCATGATTGATTGATTAAACATCGAGCCCCAGAACGTAATAGAAATAGTAACAGAAAGTAAGGGGTAACAGACTCGAGCAAAACAACCCTAAGCATGCTAGTAAGACACTGGCTCAACCAAGGGGTGATAGGAGTGGAGGTGAGGCAATATCAGGGTTAAAAGGATTCATGTGATAGGTTCGTAACAGAAGCAACTACTACTAAGGCTAGCAGTAAAGAACAACGGAAAGTATCGGTAACCAAGGTTGAAAGGAACACAGTGGTTCATGTGAGTGATAACTTGCCTGCAAAACCCAGTAGCCTGGTACTGAGCTAACTCCTTAGAAGGGGTGTCGTAAGTATCGTCGGTCTCAACGTCGTCGTGTATCCGAGAAGAAGCAAACAGACAATGCAGAAAAGGTAGACAATCAATATCATGGCATAGGTGCACAAACATGGGATGATGCATGTCATGTTAATAGATGCATCAAAATAAACTACTTGACAAGATAACACAATTTAAATGGACCCATATGCAATTGGATTGCATATGGCAAGAGTCCATGAATTAAGTGGAAACAAATGATCTACAATTTAATTATTATGTGAAAGTGGTTAGCATGATGCATGCATGATGATAACAAGAAGTAAACAAGATTAGATGCAATTGGAATGAGAGTTAACAAGTTAGGGAATTTATTATTAAGTTTGGAAATTGGTTACTTAATGATGTTATACAAATAATTGGTTGTTTTCATCAAGTTAAAGGGTTCAAAACAAATAACAAAGTTTATATTTGAAAAGAACATCAAATTTTAGTTGGATTACATGTTTCAAATATTGAAATTTGGATTAGGATGAATTTATTATGAATTAAACAATATTAAACAAGTTTTAATTGAATTTAGAACAAGTTTGAATATTATTTGAATTTTATTTGTTCAAATCATAAATTCAAATGCACATTTGAAAAGTTCACACTTTGATGGTTTGAAAACATATTTTGCATGTTCAAAAATATTTTATATTGAGCAAGTTATGATTTTATCAAATTTAATTGAATTAAACAAGGATTAAATGGTTTAGGCAATTTTAATTATTCAAAACAGGAAACAAAATTATATTTGAAAAGGTTATTTGAAATGGTATGGAAAACATATTTTATTTGCATTTATTGGGTTAATAATGAATTAGTTATTGATTTTAGAATTTTGCATTTGAATTATTTGGATTCAAATTTAAATGGCATTTTGAAATTTCAAAACAGTGAACAAATGTTACCAAAAGATAGACAATTGAATTTAGATTAGTGTGCATATTTTATTTGCAGTTTTTAGAGTTATAAAATAAAAGTTATAAGCAAAACACTTTCAGGGACTAATCTGTTATTTTTAGGGACTTAGTGTTAAAAGGATTGTGCAGGAAAACAATTGTTACCGCGGGGCTAGCCAGCCAGAGGCGCTGACGAGCGGGCCCCGGAGCCACGCTGGCGGTTGCGCGGTGAGGTGGCATACTAGGCCACCGACTGGTGGGCCTCTGCCCCCTGCGCGCGGATGAAAACGAAACAAAAGGGGAAGTTGCGCCCGCTGGATTCGAACCCAGGGCGCGTTGCTGGCGCGGATGGAACAGCACCAGATGGGCTGCTCGTGCGTTTGTGATACAATGGAAGACTGACGAAACAAGTAGCAACTCATCGCCCGATAACTGAACCTGGACAGCGAACTGTCCTCTGAACCTGACGGGATCGGCAGCAAAGCTCGACGGTGGTTCTCCGGTGTGCACGACGGCGGCTGCTGGCGATGTGCGTGCGGGTGCGCTGGGCGTGTGTGGGTGTGGAGGCGAGCAGATAGCGAGGGGAGAGGGCAGGGGAAAAAGAAGGTGACGCTCACCTGCAGCAGTTCGTCGTCGAGCAGAACCGGAGGGAACTCCGGCGACGGCGCGGCCACTCCGGTGCGTCCCAGCACGCGTCGAGGAGGCGAAAGGCGAGGGTGAACCACCGCGGTTCCATTCCCGCGGTGGGTTTGGCTCGAGGATGGCCGGCGACGGGATGGTGGCGGTGATCTGACGGCGGTTTGGGGTGGAGGTGGCTGCAGGTTTCAGAACAGAGGGCGGATCGTGGTGAGGGAGAGGGAAAACGGCGGCGATGGCGAAGGAGGAGGGAGCTAGGGGCTAGGGTTAGCAGTGGGTAGGTTAGTTATAGGGGTTTCCGGGCTAGTACGGCGAGGCATCGAGCGGGGAAGGAGGAATCGAGCGGCAGGGAATCGCTCGTACGCCTCGTGACATCAGCTCGAGGTGGAAGACAGCGACAGGTTGAAGGGGTACTGGGCCAATTGGTAAGTGGGCTGGGCTGGAAAAGGGTTAGCTGCTGCTCGTTTCTTTTCTTTTTATTATTTCTGCTTTGTTTTTTTTTTTTTGTAGAATTAGGTTTTGGAAGAAAAACATGAGTTTATGTTAGTAAAAATTCCAGGAAAAATTAGGTTAGTTATTTAGGTTAAAAGAAAACAATTTCCAAGATTTGTTTTCTAAAGTTTTGAAAAATAAACTGTTGTTTGGAAAATAAACCAAATTTGAGTGTTTTTGAGTATTAAAAGGATTATTAAAACCCACACTTTAAAAAGGTGACCCAAAATGATTTAATTTGATTAAAATTAGTTGAGTGACTTGTTCATGTTTATAAATTCAAAAATGGTTCTGTTTGAAACATATTTGGTTTGAATTTGAGCAATTTAGAAATTAATAGATTAATATTGAAAACAAGGATTTTAATAGGGTGAACCCTATTGATTAAAGTGATTAAAATGAGTTTGATTGTTTTGGAGATTTGTTATAAACTCAAGTTGATTGATGTTTTAAAGATTTGATTTGAATTTGAAATGATTTGGAATTAATTGATTTGAATTAATTGCTTGATTAAAACCAACAATTTAATAAATGATCAACATGGAATAAAATGGAACAATTTGGTTGTTTTAATTTGTTATTTTTATTCCAAAAGTTGTAACAGAACAAGTATGAAAACAAAGCAGTTGAAATTGTTTGATTTTCCTTATGAAAACAAAGAATAACAGATGCAAAACAAAAGAAACAAATGCAACAAATATGATGACATGATGCAATACTCTAATAAACAAGAAATCAAACATTCTAATTGGTAGGTTTTCATACTTGGGCTGTTACAAGAGGCCCAGGAGCATCAGCGGCGCGGCCACCCCGGAGCAGCGGCACAACCTACACGAGATCAGAGGAGGCGCGTCCTCCATTGGATCTGCAGCCTCTACGGGAGCAGACGCGGCGCGCCTCCCCAGTAGCAGCGGCGGTGCGACCACCCGACGGCCTCAACTGGAGCTGCGGCGGTGGCGCCGGCCGGGAGGTGGCCGGGAGGCGAGGTGGGGGGCGGAGCAGCAGAAGAGGGCTTCAACGCCAAGGGGACTGGAGCGCGCCCATGGTGCCAGCCGAGAGTCGACGTAGGGTGTCGGTGGCTAGGGCGGAGCAGCACGGGATTGCAGGGGAAGAAGATGTGTGGGGAAAGAAGATGCGTGGCTGGCTTCGTCCATGGAAGGGAAAGGACGAGGGGATAAGGGTCGTGGCGGGGCCGTTAACCCATGTCTCCCACGTTCGGGGGCCAACCATCGCATGCGGAGGATGAAACACACATATCCCCAGGCTTATCCCAAAGCGTTTTCCTATTAGCCTGTTTGGTTTGTTGGAATTGGAGAGAGGGAATGGAAATTTGAGGGCAAGAGACTTAGGGTGACTTATTTTGGAGTTTCTAGATGGCTTCTCGGTTCCCCACAGCAAAAATCCAAAAAAAACCCAAAAGAAGTCTCCAGTTTCTCTCCACCGAGAAAACCACCGGGAGCGAATTTATGTACAGTGGGGAGAAACTGGTCCAGAGGTGTTTCGCAAGCATCTGGCTCAGTTCCCGAATCGTTTTAGGGAAAAAGACACGTCCTTCACTGAAATTACAGGAAACTGCCATCGCAAGTCAACAAAATCGCGGGGAAAAAAAGGACGACATCCATCTCGTCTACCATCCCAGGCCCTGACCTCCATCCCCGTCTCCTGTCCTAGCCGCCGGTGACCCAGCCCCGCCGCCGCTCGCCAGGGTCGCGTCCGCCGGATCCCGCCCTGCTCTGCCCCGCCACGACGAATCCCGTCGTGCCCCACCTCGACGAATCCTGCCACGCCGAGCCGACGCCTCCGATTCCCCAACCGTCGTCGGCCACGCACCTGCCTCCTCCAACCGCCGTTGGCCCCGCCCTCGCCTCCTCCAGCTGCCGGCCCCTCCCTCGTCTCCTCAAGCTGCCAGCCACGCCCCTCCTGTATCTCCGGCCATGCTGCTCCAACCTAGGGCTCCGTTCAAGCTGCTCCGGTTGAGCAGTCCGTCTGCCGTCCTCCCGCGTCTCCGGCCGAGCTGCTCCAGCCGCCTCCCTGCCTCTCTGGCCCAGCAGTCTTTCGTCCTCTTTGCCCCCTACATCAGTCCCTGCTCCCATCAAGGTTGCCGACATGCCTCTCTGGCCCGATCGGCTCCCTCCGATACCTCCCTTGTTGTGAAGAGAAACAACACAATTTTTTTTTGTAATTTTTGTATTGGATGCGATGGTTTTTTCTACTGGATGTTGTACTGGATGCGACGGTGCACTCAATTTTCATGGATGTTATGCTAATTTTGTATTTGGATGGTATGATTGTGCTAAATTTTTGTACTGCTCATATATATATCTTTGTTTTATTTCTAGATCATTTTTACTAAAATCTTAGGGACTTAAGATATATTTAGGGTATATATGAAATTCAAGGACGTTATAGACATCTCACGGCTCAATTTAGCAAATAAGCCAAATCTTTAGAAACCAAAAGAACTCTCGGGGCAGTTTCTAAGAGATTCTGCCCACAATAGTTTCTCTCCACCAAAATTCAGAAGAGCAAGCAAAAATTCAAAAGAAGTCACCCTTATGATTGGTTGGATGGAGTTGGGGTTCCCATTCCCTACGTTTGCCAAACACCCTCATATGGTTGCTTTTTTGGTGCAAGTCTCAGTGCTGCCTCCCCTGTTCCATGAGAGTCAACGCAAAATTTCTGGATCTGACTGTCGATGCACCCAGCCCGGAGGCCTCCGCTCCCATCCCCTTGCGACGCTATCTTCTCGGCGGCCGCTGTGACCAGTAGCCAACCCACAGGTTGCTTCTCCTCTGTCCCATCTACGATCCTTCTTTCGTGGTCTTATCTGATAGCTTGTTGTTTCCTGCCTGCCATGGCAACCTTTAGGCTGGTGCCAGTGCACCACCCGTTATAGCCTCGCCACGTCAGTTTTTTCCCTCACTCTCACTCTACTCTCACCCCACTCTCATCCCACGGTGCCAGTGCACGGGCTATAGTGCGAGCTCTCACTTCTCTCTCCTCCCTACCGCCTACCTACCGCCCCCACTAGCACCGCTATCGCCTCCCTCTCGCCCGGCTATCGCCCCCAACGCGGACGACAGGCGGGCGGTACCGCCCGCTACCGCCGGGCGGTGGCGCCGTCGCCCGCCGCCAAGCTACCGCCTCACTACCGCCCGTCTACCGCCCCGGGCCGGGCGATATCGCCCGGGCTAACGCCTCCACTGGCACCAGCCACACACCGCTGACGAAGGAGTCCAAGCCGTTGCCACCGCTGAAGTGATTAAAGTGCAAAGGTATGCTAAGAAAAGGTATGCATCTATCCTGCTTATTCTTGAAAAGGAAATCCATATTCTTGAAGAAAATGCGTAGACTGAAAAAATCCATTCGATCGGAATTATTGAAGCATACATTTCTCCACACTTGCTGCTTAAAATTTAGGGTCATTTATCGAATTGCCCATAGCGGACCACTTGTACTCAGTTTTACCCCTAGAGCTGAATCGACCTCAGTTTTGCCCCTAGTCTGTGCGCAACTACTATGGAGAGGCTGGAACGGTAAGTTTGGAGTCGACTCCGTTTCGCGAAGTGGGACCGAGGAGTCAGACTCCGTTTCGCAAAGTGGGTCCGGGTGGGACTGCCAAGTTCGTTGAAACCATCCAGAGCTTACAGGTGGGACCGCACAATTAGTTGACTACGCTGAATAGTTCACACCCGAGTTTCCCGCCACCACCGTCGTGCGCTGCCGCCCAATTTAGTTGACCCGCCGTCGTGCGCTGCCGCTCACGCCGCCGCCACCGCCGCACCATCCCCTGCTGCGCCACGAGCACCTGCGGCACCACCACCACCACCACCACCACCACCACCGCTGGGTTCGGCTTGGGGGGCGAAAAGGCGGGGCAGCCCACGCTGGCCAGAGCTGTCAGCGACGCGTGGAAAAACCGTGGGCCCCCGGGTCGTTCAAAGTCTGCCGGAGTAACGGCACGCGCGTCGCAGTAAATGACCCGCCAGGGCTACAAAAGGCCCCTCACCGCTCGCCGCTCTCCCCATTCTCGCCGTTCATCTCCTCGCCCTCACCGCACAAACTCTCATCGCCCTCGCCGCACTTCACCAGACACCCCGAGACGATGCCTCGCCGACTCCGTGCATGGCGCAACTCGCCGTTGTACTGCCGACCCACGGCCGCGACGCGGGGCCACAATGACGGCGAGGAGAACGAGCAGCCGGCGCCGGAGGAGGCAGCGCCCGAGCAGCAGCTGCCGCAGGAGGAGGCGGGGCCCGAGCAGCAGCAGCCGCCGGAGGAGGCGGCGCCCGAGCAGGAGCCGCCGCATGAGGAGGCGGCGCCCGAGCAGGAGCCGCCGCAGGAGGCGCCGCGCTGGAGGAGGCTCGGGCGGATGCAGCCTATCTGGCCCGAGCAGCACGCCACCGTCTACTCGTTCGAAACATGGCGGAATGAGGAGGCGTTCCACACGGTCCGCTCCTGGCTAAAGGAGGCGGCGGCAGCGGCCGAGGCTGCCGCTGTTCGTGCATCCCTGGAGACCCACCAGAGGGAGCAGGCGGAGCGCCAGGTCTACCGGGAGCTCGCCGCAACCGCGGCGTCGGATGAACAGCAGGCGGTCGTCGCGCTGTACGAGAGCGACCGGCGCAAGGCTGCCCTGCAGAGCGAGAGGCGGGACCGCCGCCATCCCTCCGAGCAGGCGCAGCTGCACCGGCTGCGGATCCGAGGCAGAGCGGAGCGGCATGCGATCGCTACGCTGGCGAACCCATCGCCCTTAGCCAAGAATGACCACGAGGCGGGGCCATCCAGCATGCTGGCCTACGACGACAGCGATGAGGACGACGAGGAAGAGGAGTAGAGGAGGACGTCTAGGAGGAGGGCGACGACTAGGCCTCTCGGGCAACCGTAGTTTTTTTTTTAAGTTTTTTCAATGTTTTTAGTTAAATTATGTCGTCTAGCTTTCTGTAAAACTATCATCGAATCTATGAATTTTAGCCTATTTCAACGAGTTCGCGTTTTTTAATTAATTTTGAGAATTTCTGAACGCAATCACGAGCCAGAATGTAGATTAAAAGCGAAAAGAATGTTTGAATAATGTTGTATATATGATGCATGTTGAACTAAGTCATTCCAAAATTTTGCGCAAATGTGCTTCAAATGAGGTCTGAAGCTAGGGTAAATCACATATAACAACGTTGTGCGTTGGATTCATGTCATTTTGATTTGTTTTGACTTATTTATGCTCATTTGCAACCATCGCTCAATTCTCGTGAGAAATGTGCTTGAAATGAGGTCCGAAGCAAGGGTAAATACCCCCGTTTATAAATTCATGAAAAATTCGACCTTGCCAAAATTAACCAAATAAATTTGAGGAGCAACTATATCACATATAACAACGTTGTGTGTTGGATTCATGTCATTTTGAATGTGTTTGAATTATTTATGCTCATTTGCAACCATCGCTCAATTCTCGTGAGAAATGTGCTTGAAATGAGGTCCGAAGCAAGGGTAAATACCCCCGTTTATAATTTCATGAAAAATTCGACTCTGCCAAAATTAACCAAATAAATTTGAGGAGCAACTATATCACATATAACAACGTTGTGCGTTGGATTCATGTCATTTTGAATGTGTTTGAATTATTTATGCTCATTTGCAACCATCGCTCAATTCTCGTGAGAAATGTGCTTGAAATGAGGTCCGAAGCAAGGGTAAATACCCCCGTTTATAATTTCATGAAAAATTCGACCTTGCCAAAATTAACCAAATAAATTTGAGGATCAGCTATATCACATATAACAACGTTGTGTGTTGGATTCATGTCATTCTGGTTTGTTTTGAATTTTTTATGCTCATTTGCAACCATCGCTCAATTCTCGTGAGAAATGTGCTTCAAATGAGGTCCGAAGCTAGGGTAAATACCCCCGTTTGTAATTTCATGAAAAATTCGACCATGCCAAAATTATCCATAGAAATTTGAGGATCAGCTATATCACATATAACAACGTTGTGTGTTGGATTCATGTCATTTTGATTTGTTTTGAATTTTTTATGCTCATTTGCAACCATCGCTCAATTCTCGTGAGAAATGTGCTTCAAATGAGGTCCGAAGCAAGGGTAAATACCCCCGTTTATAATTTCATGAAAAATTCGACCTTGCCAAAATTATCCATAGAAATTTGAGGATCAACTATATCACATATAACAACGTTGTGTGTTGGATTCATGTCATTTTGATTTGTTTTGAATTTTTTATGCTCATTTGCAACCATCGCTCAATTCTGGTTTGAAATGTGCTTCAAATGAGGTTCGAAGCTAGGGTAAATACCCCCATTTGTGCTTCAACATTTTTTGGCATATTTTATAAATCAACCAAATGAATTTCCTATACATCTATTCTACATGTATAGTGTAAATCTGAAGTTTCATTATGTTTTGAATAATTCTTCTATTTTTTATTTTTTATTTAAATAACATGGTTTAATAGAAACATCATATGTAAAACTGATAAAAATCATCTCTGTAGTAAATCTGAAGTTTCATTATATTTTTTATTTAAATAACATGGTTTATAATACTTAACAGCAAAGAAATCATATGTAGAACCATCGATCCCTGTGGCCAACGTACCAACCAATCAGAGCGCAGAACGAACGTCTCGCGGATCGCTGTGGCTGCGAGCGCATCCGTCCGATGCACGATTCCTTCTAGAAGGCGTCGATCCAACAGACCAGGTCGAATCTCTGTGTTTCCTTCTAGAAGCTTTTCGGCTGGTCAAACAGAGGGTTGACCAAGCTTGAAATGAGCATAAATAATTCAAAAAAAAATCAAAAAAATATATTGGCGACGCACATAGTAGTGTTATGTCATATAGTAACGAGAAAAAAATATAAACCTGTCTTATAAAGAATGGAACGAAAAAACCTTGTGTAACATATGATATCTTGAACAGTCTAGTAGAGAGTTCAAGATAATGAGATGAGTTTCAAACTTTTTGAACTCAAATAAGGTCAAAATCTCACCAAAGCTTCATTTTGGTGTGACTAAGAAAGATCCAAAGTTATTTTTTCATTTTGACGTTTTAAACTTGTTTTATTTACGATTTTCGATTAATACCATTATTATTCAAAAGAAAATAAATAATACGAATATTCATCCAATAAATTTTTGGGCTTCGGAATTGCATTATATAGGTCTAATACAAGTCTAGTAAAAATATAAATAGGATTTATAAACATTAGAACGAAATCCATCACTAAAAATGAGATTCCTCGAATACAAGACTAGAGATTTCAAAGAATAAGAGGTGGAAACATTGTGAATCTTCCGAAGAGGTGGGTTCTACCTTTTTGTTTTGTGTTCCTATGGGCTATACTAGCACAACCAAGCAAATAGTTCCACATTGCTACCACCTTTCGACGCTGTTACCGCGTGTTTCCGTATAAGTCCGGTATTTCTCCAGCGGGGCTAGGGTTTCACCGGGAGGCTACGGAGCGTATGGATCCCAACACAAGCTAGGGGGTGCCATACCATGTTAGTATATGTGTGTTGTGTGCTTTGTATGTCCAAGATTGCTCTCTGGGGTGTGACCCGGCTTCACCGGCATCCACTTCTCTCTCGTAGGCGATTACAGGGTGAAACTCCCGTATCGGACCAAACACCGTGAATCTTCCGAAGAGGTGGGTTCTACCTTTTTGTTCTGTGTTCCTATGGGATATCCTAGCACAACCAAGCAAATATTTCCACATTTCTACCCCCTTTCGACGCTGTTACCGCGTGTTTCCTTATAAGTCCGGTATTTCTCCAGCGGGGCTAGGGTTTCACCGGGAGGGGGGCTACGGAGCGTCTGGATCCCAACACAAGCTAGGGGGTTCCATACCATGTTAGTATAGGTGTGTTGTGTGCTTTGTATGTCCAAGATTGCTCTCTGGGGTGTGACCCGGCTTCACCGGCATCCACTTCTCTCTCGTAGGCGATTACAGGGTGAAACTCCCGTATCGGACCAAACACCGTGAATCTTCCGAAGAGGTGGGTTCTACCTTTTTGTTCTGTGTTCCTATGGGATATCCTAGCACAACCAAGCAAATAGTTCCACATTGCTACCCCCCTTCGACGCTGTTACCACGTGTTTCCGTATAAGTCCGGTATTTCTCCAGCGAGGCTAGGGTTTCACCGGGAGGGGGGCTACGGAGCGTCTGGATCCCAACACAAGCTAGGGGGTGCCATACCATGTTAGTATAGGTGTGTTGTGTGCTTTGTATGTCCAAGATTGCTCTCTGGGGTGTGACCCGGCTTCACCGGCATCCACTTCTCTCTCGTAGGCGATTACAGGGTGAAACTCCCGTATCGGACCAAACACCGTGAATCTTCCGAAGAGGTGGGTTCTACCTTTTTGTTCTGTGTTCCTATGGGATATCCTAGCACAACCAAGCAAATAGTTCCACATTGCTACCCCCTTTCGACGCTGTTACCGCGTGTTTCCGTATAAGTCCGGTATTTCTCCAGCGGGGCTAGGGTTTCACCGGGAGGGGGGCTACGGAGCGTCTGGATCCCAACACAAGCTAGGGGGTGCCATACCATGTTAGTATAGGTGTGTTGTGTGCTTTGTATGTCCAAGATTGCTCTCTGGGGTGTGACCCGGCTTCACCCGCATCCACTTCTCTCTCGTAGGCGATTACAGGGTGAAACTCCCGTATCGGACCAAACACCGTGAATCTTCCGAAGAGGTGGGTTCTACCTTTTTGTTTTGTGTTCCTATGGGCTATCCTAGCACAACCAAGCAAATAGTTCCACATTGCTACCCCCTTTCGACGCTGTTACCGCGTGTTTCCGTATAAGTCCGGTATTTCTCCAGCGGGGCTAGGGTTTCACCGGGAGGGGGGCTACGGAGCGTCTGGATCCCAACACAAGCTAGGGGGTGACATACCATGTTAGTATAGGTGTGTTGTGTGCTTTGTATGTCCAAGATTGCGTTCCCGCACAGAGAAGCGCTCGTCTCAGCGTCTGTAGGCCGTTGCCGCCGTAGTTTGCATGCATGGACTCGATCTGCACCGTTCCTTACGATCAAACGATCGAAAATGAAGCGGTGCATGGACTGGGTGTTTTGTCTCAATGTAACGGCCCCGTTCACCAGCCCGGTGCATGCACGCCTCGTTTTTTCAGAGTAAACAACGTGGCAGAAGAAGAAAATAGTTAACGTCGCGTCGCATTTTCAGCAGCCCTGCACGCCTTGTTTCAGAAACACGAGTCGCGTCGCATTTGCAGCGACGCAGCCCTCCACGCCTGGTTTCAGAAACACGAGTCGCGTCGCATTTGCAGCGACGCAGCCCTCCACGCCTAGTTTTCAGAAGATACGCATCAATGTGCAGGATTTGGCGTGAGACTTTGGACTTTCTTCTCTTCACCTCTTTAATACACGCATGCAACGTCGAATCACTTCGACTGACGAATGCACACGCGCTCGTACTCCGTATCAATAGCTGTCCGGCCTACGCCTACGCCTATGCCTGTTCTACACCGCTTTGACCATGCATCTACTCTAATACACTGCGTCCAAGGTCTTCACACAGTTTGCTTCATCTACCCAAATAAATTCACGTCTAATCGTGTCTTTAAATATTCCTTCAGTCGTCCTCCGTATTCTCATCCCTCTCCAGCCATTTGCCCTTTCTCTCCCTTCAAGCCCTAACGCACAATGTCTTCCTACTCACTACCTTCAAGCCCGGAGTCGGTCTCCGACGAGGACAACCACCCCAAGGCTCTGCCTTGGTACGAGGCCGAGTGGCCCGAGGCGGAGTTGGACGTCCTGCCCATCGTGCTTCCCGTCGACGACTCTCCCAATCGGGAGCGATCGCCGACGCCGCCCTTCGTCCACCGCCCCGTCCCTTCCACCACCACCAAGACGTCGGACATCTCCCCCAAGACGAACCGCCGCCTCAAAACACTGGAGCGGCTGGAGAAGAAGGAGTTGAAGGCGATGGAGAAGAAGGAGGCCAAGGAGGACGCGAAGGCTTTCCGGGCCAGCATCAAGCGGTCCCGTGAGAGGCAGGAGGAGAGGATGCGGGCGGAGAACCGCAGCGCCCGGATCAAGCAGGAGATGGAGATCCGGGCGGCGGAGTGGAGGAAGTAGGGCGGCGCCGGAGCGCGGGAAGGGCTCCCGCATGCATGCAGAGCGGGAGCAGTTAGGGCTAGCCCTTTTTTTTTTAGTTAAATGTAATGTTTATCCGGCCCCACTGATTATATGTAAAGTGGGGCCAGTTATCCTTTCTAAGTATGTTTAATTATATATAAGCCCTATATATAAAGTTATGTTCTTATATTTGTCCAAATGTACCCACTGTTTAGAAGTTTTATCCTTTCTAATCATCGCTTTAAAATCTGCACATTGTAAACAAAATTTATATATAAGAGATGTGCTTTAACGAATAATATTTTCTAAAAGAGCTGCATTATGTTTTCTAAGATAACATAAAAAATTTGAGTTGAGCACAGTATATTTTATATTATTAATACGAATAATTTGATGGTTTAATAAATGGATAATGCGTAGTCTGCATGTACTGATTAATAAATATAAATGGATAATGTGTAGTCTACATGTTGACATTGGGCCTCATGTGACATTGGGCCGCAAGGAACGGTCAACTGGTGGGGCCCACATGCAGCGCCAACCGTCAACAGATGGGGCACACAAACCGCGCCAACGCTCAACAGCTGGGGCCCACAGGCCGCGCCAACGGTTGTATGATGGGTCCCACAGGTCAGGATCCTAACGGGGGGCCGAAAATAACGGTGGGAGCAGCGAAAAGAGTCCTTGCGCACTGACTAGGGGCAAAACTGAGGTCGATTCGGCGCTAGGGGTAAAACTGAGGTCGTGGTGCCAACTGATGGCACCTTGTTAATTATCCCTAAAATTTATTTCATAGCTATGCAATGCTGCTGCCTCGACAAAGTATGCAATGAGGGTTGGGTTCTGTTGATTTCCGTTTCAATCTAGCGGCCTGTTGATCGCAGTTTGCAATGTTGTGCTACACAATTATTCTTAGTTGTAATATTCAGTGTCATATCTATATATTGTGAAGTTTCAGCTGAAGGATTATATCGATAACAAACATTTTCCTACGTTCTTGTTTGGGGACAAAATGATACTCGCAATAAATATTTTAGTTTTCTGATTGCATCTGCCTATCCTTTTATCTACTTGATTATTGTCTGGCCCAAGTTGGTGTGACGCTTATGGTTTTCCTTTTCCTTTGTAGTTCGACAACTGCTGAAAGGCAATGGCCTGAACTGTGAGTCAGAGGATTGATCTGAACTTTCTGCAACCGACTCAAAACTTCGTTGCACTTGCAAGTGGCAACACCGGGAGATATCAAATTATTGGAGGGAGGAGCAGAGAGAACGAAAAGATGGAGCTTGTGGTGGGTGCTTCGCAGGCCACTATGAAATCTCTCATAGGCAAGCTGGGTGGCCTCCTCGCCCAGGAGTACACTCTTATCCGAAGAGTCCGCGGCGACATCCAGTATATCAATGATGAACTCATCAGCATGCAGGCCTTCCTCGCCGACGTTAGCTCTGCACCAGAACGTCATGACCACCGGCTGAAGGACTGGATGAAGCAGATCCGTGACATGGCATATGACATGGAGGACTGTGTCGATTTTTTTGAAACGGAAATACCAGCCTCTGCATCCAGGGGATGCACACAGCTTATAGTGTCGATGACTTTGCCCACCGCCTCCCCGATGATTCCCTCAATGATGCCATATGTTCCTTTATAGTGACGAGAGTCTACGAACTCTGGACATGTGGGCCTCGCCATGACATTGCTTCCAAGATTGCCGAACTCAAGATTCGAGCACAACAGATTGCTGAACGGCGCAGCAGGTATGGAGTGGACAACCCAGGGTACATTAACAGCAGCAGTGCTGCAGCAGCAGCCACCCGTACCGCTAAGCATGACATTGCTGAGCATCTGAGGGGGCGCCGTCAGCTCATCCGTACGGAGAAGCCCGTCGGAGTGGGAACAGACATGAAGAAGCTTGCGGATTGGCTAATCAAGCGTGATAACGAGTCAGGAATGCATCGAGTTGTTATGTCCATAGTCGGTTTCGGTGGCATAGGAAAAACCACCGTTGCAACAGCATTGTACCGAAACTTCAGGGATGAATTTGACTGCCGGGCGTCAGTTACTGTGTCTCAGATCTACGATGAAGATGAAGTGCTCAAGGATATTCTGAGTCAAATCAAGCCACAGGACAGTGAACATGAGCAGCAAAGCAGCACCACACTTGGTTCTGAGGAAAATAACATTGCAGCAGATCTTAAAAGCTCAGTGAAGCGAGTTGCGGCACTGATCTGCGGTCATAGGCAGGAGTATGACAACAGCTCTACGTGGAAGAAGAACAAAATAGAAACAATGAACCATGATCAACTCGTCAAAGAACTGAAAGGGCGTCTGAGTGAAAAGAGGTACCTCAAAACCATTTCCTTTCTTTTTGATCAATATCTCTGAATTTTTGTTTAGTTAACGCTCTAGAATTCATGTTATCAAACTTTATACATAATTGAGTCTCTATTAGATTTGATACTATCTAGAATGGCCATATAAATTATATCATTATATTTATTGGTAATATATCTATACCTAGTTAGGCACATAATGAAACATTTTTATGACTAAGGTTGACACAAGACACAAACATGGATTTTTTTTTTTCCAAAAAGGAAGATTACCCCCGGCCTCTACATCGATTGGCGCATGCAGCCACACAAACTTGGATATGTGAGCATATATTTTTCTCATATGTATGTTTTCTTGTGCAGATATCTCCTATTGATTGATGACATGTGGTCTTCAGAAACATGGGATACAATCAGAAATTGGTTGCCACTTGATAATACCAAAGACGGTAGAATAATAGTGACTACTAGATTTCAAGCTGTTGGGGTGGCTTGCTCTGAAGGAGATGGAACTGATTGTCTACATACAGTTGAGGTCCTTAGTGATGTCGACTCCAGAAGTTTGTTTAATCATAGCATTTATGAATCCAAAAGTAGCAGGAAAGAACATGTACATGAGGACATATGGAAACATTGTGGGGGGCTGCCTTTGGCCATAGTCAGCATGGCTGGCCTTGTCGCCTGTAATCCAAGCAAACCAAATGGCTACTGGAGTATGGTATGCAAGTCATTACTCCCAGAGCAGGCTCCACTTACCCTGGATGGTGTCACAAGTATACTCGATTTTTGCTACAATGATTTGCCTGCAGATGTTAAGACCTGCTTGTTGTACTTGAGCATATTTCCAAAAGGTTGGAAAATTAGCAGGAAGCGTCTAACTAGGCGTTGGATATCTGAATGCTTTGTCAGTGGGAAGGAAGGGTTGACTGAAGATGAAGTGGCAGAAACATATTTTAATCAGCTCATCAGAAGGAAGATAATACGTCCTTTGGAGCACAGCAGCAATGGGAAGGTAAAATCGTTCAAAGTTCATGACATGATCCTTGAATACATTGTGTCCAAATCAAGTGAAGAAAATTTCATAACTGTTGTTGGTTCCAAGCATGGGAATTCGATGAAAGGAGTGAACTTATCTCAAGTGCGATCATTGACTGTATTTGGAAGCATGAACAAGCTGCCTTTCCATTCATTTAATAATAGGATAATTCAAGTTCTGGATCTGGAGGGTTGGAAGGGCTTGACACATAACCATTTGAATGACATATGTAAAATGCTTGTACTGAAGTATTTGAGCCTCCGAAGAACAGAAGTTGCCAAGATACCCTCCAATATTGAGAAGCTTCAGTATCTGGAAACTCTTGACATCAGGGAGACAAATGTTAGGGTGCTGCCCAAAGGTTTTGGCCAGCTCCAACGGCTTCGAAGCATGCTTGGAGGGAGTAAAACCCCACGGAAAGCACTGAAGTTACCACAAGAGAAAAATAAGGAACAAATGAAAGCACTTCGTGTACTCTCAGGGATTGAAATCACAGAGGGCTCAACAGCTGTAGCAAGCCTCCATCAACTGACCGGGTTAAGAAAGCTTACCATTTACAAGCTCAACATTCAGAAAGGTGGACGGACTTCCACACAATTGCGCTCCTCTATCGAGTATCTCTGCAGCTGCGGTCTGCATACTCTGGTAATCAATGATGAGGGTTCTGATTTTATCAACTCATTGGAATCCATGTCTGCTCCTCCAAGATACCTCATTGCCCTCGAGCTGTCAGGCAAGTTGGAAATAGCTCCGAGGTGGGTCGAGAATCTTAAAAATCTCTATAAGCTAACCCTTTCCGTGACAGTTCTCCGGGCTGATACTTTGGAGCTCCTCCGCGGCCTTTCTAAACTGTTCTCCCTCACATTTTCACTCAGCATGAAGCAGGATCAGGCGAACATAGAGGACATGCTTCAGGAAAACAAACGCATCGGTTTAGGGGAGATCGTTATTTCGGCTGGAGGGTTTGAGAATCTAAAGCTGCTTCGCTTCTTCGCGACTACCGTGCCGAGGCTAACATTTGTGGCAGATGCAATGCCAGAGCTCGAGAGGATCGATATGAGATTTCAAGCATTTGAAGGTGTTTATGGCATCGACAGACTGAAGAGTATCCAAGAGGTGCACCTCAGCATTGATAATCAAGCAGATGAAGTGACCAAGTTCTTGGTTAGATATCTGAAGGACAACACCAAGAAGCCAAAAATAATCACCGACTGAAGAAACTTTGTTGTCACCCAGAGTACGTACCAGTATATTCGTCTGGCCTTAGCCCATTTTGACGAGGATATGACGTGGGGTTCATCAAAGTTCAGGTTCTGCATGACATGAATTTGTTGGTCATTTTTCTTCTAATCAAGAATCACCGACTGCATTATGAAAGGTGGACAGGTATCTCTCCGGCTGGCGTGCGCTGCTACTCTCACCGGCTGGGCGTCTGGTTCTCATCAACGCCGTGCTAGATGCTTTGCCTACCTACGCAATGGGGGCCGTGCTCCTCCCTGCCGGGGTTATCACCGCCATCGACTGTGTGCGCCGCTGCTTCCTTTGGGCGGCTGGCGAGCGCGCGTCCGGGGCTAAGGTATGCCTCCCCAAAGAAGATGGCGGGCTCGGGGTTCGCTGCCTCGCCACGCAGAACAGGTGCTTGCAGGTGAAAGTGCTACATCGCCTCTTCTCCGCCCCTGATGGATCATGGTCGGGCTGGGTGTGGTCACGCTTGTCTGGCGCCCCCATTGACGCTCTTGCGGGGTCTTCTAAGCTTTGCGGGATGCAATGGCATGACCTCGTGTCCATGCTCCCCCTCTACCGCTGCATCTCCAAAGTCGCGATCAGCGACCGCAAGCGGACGTCCTTCTGGTTGGATGCGTGGCTCCCTAGCGGAGCGCTCGCGTCCACGTCCCCGGAGTTGTTCAGCCACTGCTCTGCGCCATCGGCCACGGTGCACCGTGTCCTCGGCGATGGAATCCAATTCCCCCTCGTCGCCCGCCTCTCCCCGACTGCAGCTGGACAGCTCCAACGGCTGACTCGGGCGATCGCTGGCACGACGCTTACCACGGGCGCCGACACACGGTCTCTCCCGCTCTGTGGTGGAGCCAACGGCTCCCTACGTGTGTCCGCGCTCTACAGGCTCTACATGTTCGGAGGGGTCCGCGCCCCCGCGCTTGACTTTGTCTGAGACAGCCACGCTCCGTCAAAGGCCAAGTTCTTCATCTGGTTGCTGGTTCAGGACCGGATTCAGAGCCGGGCCTACCTCCTTCACCGACACATCATCTCTCCGGACGAGGCCTCCTGCGCCATCTGCGGTGCCAAGTCCGAGAGCTCCGTGCACATCATGTTCACCTGCCCCTTCGCTCGCTGTTTCTGGTTCTCCATTGGAGCCTCCCAGGATAGCGTCGCGGCAGTGATCGACGCTGCTTCGTGCCCCATCCCAGTCAATTCTCCAAGCAAGACAGCTTCGACGTTGCGTGTGCTCTGCCTCTGGCAGCTTTGGAAGCACCGAAATGGCGTTGTTTTCAACTTCTTGGCCCCGTCGATCCCTCTCCTCTTCAAGAACTGTCGTGAGGAAGCCAACCTCTGGCGCGTCAGGCTCCCCGTCGAGCTGCGCGGCGATGTGGATCAGTTGCTGATTTTCTTCACCCCTTGGTGTAAACTCCCCCTGTTTAGGCCTGAACCACGTTGTGTTGGTTGTAGGCAGTGCCTCCCCCTTAAACAAACTCACCCGGGCTCTTTTCGCCATTTCCTTATGATTAATAGAAAAGGTATTCAGGTGGGGGTTTCGTGCCCCCCCCCCCCCCCCCCCCCCCCCGAAAATTGGAAAAAAAACGCTATTCAACCAACTACCAAACAAATTTGATACGCTAGTTGGTGGATAGTTATTAAAGGTAAAGTGTATTAAGCGCCAAATATTTTTTACAAAAGAACAAGATATAAACAGAAAATGAACGGATTCATTCGCATTGCAGAAAACACACTTTTTACATCATGTCCAATTTCTTTTGATCAAATTATTTTTTGTTAGAAGCACTTTGCGATTGAGAAACCATAAGAAATTTTTGATCTTGAGAGGTATTTTAAGCTTCCACAAATATTTGCGTAAGAATCTAGTATTCCCATTAGTAAGTCTGCATAAAAAGATTTAACAGAAAACACTACATCATTGGTCAAGTTTCAAATAAAAACATCTTGTTCCCGAGATAATGAGAGCCGCATTAGCAAATTAGTTCACCGCTTATAAGAACAGGCCGATGCAATTCCTCTAAATCTGGGCAATCAAAATATAGTTTGGCCGGCAAGTACCACTATACAAAAGCTAGATTGGTATCTCAGAGTATGCACCTGTGCTCTGAGTAGTACGTCCTCCGTTAAAAAAATACTACATGACATCCATTTATTCAGATATAGATATACATAGTGTTAGATACTTAGATTGTATATATTGCCTGTATACGTGTCGTACACGTATTGTACCTCCTGATGTAACCTAACCCTAACACGGCCTTTGGTGCCTTTATAAACCGGAACCCCACGACCGTATCGTGTGTGGCTTCCCCCCCCCCCCCCCCCCCCCCCAATCCCTTGCTTGCCTTGTTTACATGGTATCAGCTACAATCCGATCCTAAAACCCTAACCGCCGCCGCATCTCCTCTCTCGCGCCGCCGGCTCACCCTCTGCTGCCCTCCATGACGTCCGCCGCCGCCGCTGACTCCGTCCTGGGTGCCCTCGTACCCGTCACCAATGACGATGTCCTCCCTCCTGGTGGTGCTCCGCGCCGCGCCGGCCCCATCGTCCTCTCCTTCGCCGCGAGCAACTACTCCAAGTGGGCGATCTACATGCGCGCCACCCTCGGCCGCGCTGGCTACCTCGGCCACGTCGACGGCACAACCGCCGCTGCTCCAACCAACAAGGCGTGGTGCACCGCGGACTACGCCGTCCTCAACGTCCTCCATGCCGCCATCGACGAGGACGTCGCCGACATGATCCTCGCCACCAAGCAGACCGCCCGCGAACTCTGGCTAGCCGCGATCGAGCTCTTCTCCGCCAACAAGGCCAACAAGGCCATCTACCTCGACAACGAGTTTCGTCAACTGTCGCAGGGTTCTAGCTCCATCCACGACTTCTGCCACCGCCATAAGCAACTCGCCGATGCCCTCGCCGACAACGACTCGCCCGTCTCCGATCGGGCCCTCGTCCTCAACACGCTGAGCCGGCTCTCCACGGCGTTCGCCTCCGCCGCCACCATGATCTCCATGATGGACATGCTGCTGATGGAGGAGATACAACAGGCTAACTCCGCCGCCAACGCCGCCCTCGTCGCCCAGGCCCGTGCTCCTCCTCCACCTCCCGCATGCACTGGTGTGGGTTGCCGTGGCGAACAAGCCAAGCCCAAGCCGGCCAACCACAACCATCGCGGCAAGAAGAAGAACGCCACGGGCTCCTTCAACAACACCCGTGGTGCACCTCCTTCTCCGGCTGGTCCCTGGGTGTGCTTCTCCCCAGGCGCCGGTGCGTGGCGCGGCCCCTCCGGCCCGAGCATCCTCGGCCCCCGGCCGCAGGCGTACAACACCACTGCCGCGCCCGTGTTCCAGTCCTCTACTCCGACACAATCCTGGGACACCTCGGCCTTGCTCTCGGCCCTGAACAACATCGCCATGGGCCAAGGTGGTTGTGTCATGGATACCGGTGCTTCCTCCCACATGACGCACGACGAGGGTAATCTCTCCACTCCCTTGCATCTCCCTCGTCCGCATGTCGTCACCGTTGGCAATGGCAACACCATGCCCATCTCGTCCTCTGGTCACACCACACTCTATACACCCTCCGGTCACGCATTTAAACTCAATCACACTCTGCTTGTTCCGCGTCTAGTTCGCAATTTACTTTCCATTCGTAAATTCACTCGCGATAACTTATGTTCTGTTGAGTTTGACGCCTTTGGTTTCTCTGTGAAGGACCTGAAGACCCGTCGCGTGATTCTTCGGTGCAATAGTGATGGGGAGCTCTACACTTTTCCCGGACGCGCCGCGTCGCGTCCACATTCGCCCACCGCCATGCTCGCCACCGTGTCCGCTGATTTGTGGCACCAACGTCTTGGTCACCCTGGTCTTGATGCCATGTCCACTCTTCAGCAACTTTCTGCTATCCGTTGTAATAAAGCGCGTCGTTCTCATGTTTGCCACGCCTGCCAACTTGGCAAGCATGTCCGATTGCCGTTTAGTCCGTCTGTTTCAGCGTCTAGAGCTTGCTTCGATTTACTTCATTGTGATTTGTGGATATCACCTATAGTCAGTATATCTGGATTTCGATATTATCTCGTTATTGTTGATGATTACTCTCATTACTATTGGTCCTTTCCACTCAAACAAAAATCATGCACTGCTCGTATCCTTACTGCGTTTTTTGCGTATGTTCGCACTCAATTCAGTACTCCTATACGCTCCCTACAGACAGATAATGGCACCAAGTTTCTCAACTCCACCATCGATGCACTCCTCTCTAGCAACAGAACTGCATTGCGTCTCTCGTGTCCCTACACGTCCCAGCAAAACGGCAAGGCTGAGTGCGCCATACGCACCATCAACGACACTATGCGCACTCTTCTTTTTCATGCTCATTTACCGGCCAAATTGTGGGCTGAATCCCTTGCTACTGCTACCTATCTTCTAAACAGACGCCCTTGCAAAGCCATAAAATCTGATGTTCCTTATACTCGTCTTCACGGTGTCACCCCCTCTTATGCTTCATTACGGGTGTTTGGTTATCTTTGCTATCCTAACACTGCCTCTACCACCAAACACAAACTTCAGCCTCGGTCTCTCCCGTGTGTTTTCCTTGGATACCCATCAAACCACAAGGGCTACCGATGTTTCGATCCAGTGTCAGGCAAAATACTAATCTCGCGACATGTTGTTTTCGACGAGCATGTATTTCCGATTCAGGTGGCTGCTACTCCAACATCCCGCGTCTCGGTGGAGCCCGGGTACCTCAATTTCCTCCTCGATGGACTGCCTCCAGCACCGCGCCCGGGCTCGGTCTCGGCATCGCCCATCCCAGCCCCCTCGCCTGCTCCGGGTGGCCTCTCTGCCGCGCCAGAGCCTGCCACGACAGCCACCTCCACCGCGCCAGCCTCGGGTGCTGGTTCTGCACCGGAACCGCTGCCCCGGCTGCTCCTGCTGCATCTCGCCGCGGCCCTGCACCGCGCCGTCCTCGCCAGCCTGCGGCACCGCCATCGACCACACGACCACACGGAGTGGACGCGTTGTTCGGCCTCTGGATCGTCTCAACCTCTCCGCTGTTGAGACCCCCGTTGCTCATGCTCCAACGACATACCGGCAAGCTATGCAAGACCCTCGCTGGCGTGAGGCCATGGCCTCTGAGCATCAGGCTCTCATTGACAACAACACGTGGTCTCTGGTTCCCCGTCCACCCCGTGCTAATGTCGTGACAGGAAAGTGGATTTTTCGGCAAAAATTCCACTCCGACGGCCGTCTGGCTCGTTACAAGGCTCGATGGGTCGTCCGTGGATACTCTCAACGACCCGGGATTGACTACGAGGAGACATTTAGTCCTGTTGTCAAACCTGCTACTATACGGCTTGTTCTGACAATTGCCGTCTCTCACTCTTGGACTATTCGTCAGCTGGATGTCAAGAACGCCTTCCTCAATGGCAATTTGGATGACGTGGTTTACTGTCAGCAACCACCTGGATTCGTTGATGTTGCTCGCCCTGATCACGTCTGCCGCCTTCACAAGTCCTTATATGGTTTGGAGCAGGCTCCCCGTGCGTGGTACCAGCGGTTCGCCACCCATCTGGCTACATTGGGTTTCACCGCCTCTGTTACGGACACATCTCTGTTTGTCCTTCGGTCCGGCGCTGACACAGCCTACTTACTGCTCTATGTCGACGACATCATCGTCACGGCCTCCTCGACAGCTTTCCTGCAACGCCTACTTGCTCGACTACACACTGAGTTCGCCATGACAGACCTGGGAGACCTCGGTTTTTTTCTTGGCATTGCTGTGACCCGCTCCTCTTCCGGCTTGTTTCTGTCGCAACGGCAGTATGCCACGGATCTCCTCTAGCGTGCCGGCATGTCAAACTGTAACTCCGTGCCCACTCCGATTGACACTCATGCTAAGCTCTCAGAATCTGCCGGTGATCTCATTCCTGACGCCACCGAGTACCGCAGCATTGCAGGCGCCCTCCAGTACCTCACACTGACGCGCCCCGACATCTCATATGCCGTACAGCAGATTTGCTTGCATATGCATGCTCCTCGAGCACCTCACCTCGCGCTGATCACGCGTGTGCTCCGATACCTCAGTGGAACTTTGGAGTTCGGTCTTCAACTGCACGCTTCTACATCGACCTCCCTGACGGCCTACTCCGACACGGATTGGGCTGGTTGTCCGGACTCTCGACGTTCGACATCTGGTTACTGCGTCTATTACGGCGACAGTCTCATCTCATGGTCCTCTAAACGCCAGACGACAGTGTCTCGTTCGAGTGCGGAAGCTGAGTATCGTGTCGTTGCTCATGGCGTGGCTGAATGCTGCTGGCTTCGGCAACTTCTACAGGAACTATATCGCCCTCTACGTTCCGCCACCCTTGTCTATTGTGACAACGTGTCTGCCATCTACATGTCGTCCAACCCAGTTCAACATCGACGCACCAAGCACATCGAGATCGACATTCACTTTGTACGTGACAAGGTGACTCTTAGTGAAGTACGAGTTCTCCATGTTCCCTCCTCGCTTCAATTCGCCGATGTGATGACTAAAGGGCTTCCAACTCAGCTGTTTCTGGATTTTCGGTCCAACCTTTGCGTTCGATCATCTCCCACTACGACTGCGGGGGGGGGGGGGGGGGGGGGGGTGTTAGATTGTATATATTGCCTGTGTACGTGTCGTACACGTATTGTACCTCCTGATGTAACCTAACCCTAACACGGCCTTTGGTGCCTTTATAAACCGGAACCCCACGACCGTATCGTGTGGGGCTTCCCCTCAATCCCTTGCTTGCCTTGTTTATACATAGGCGACACAAAAATACGTCTAAATACATACATATATATTTGAACAAATAAAAGTTATATATTTTTGAACGGACTAAGTAGCACTGTTTAAGAAGGGTTCCCGGTTCAGTTGAGATTCTGCATTCTCAAAAACAAGTTTGGTTCTAAAAAAAAAAGATAGACGTACGTGGCACCTGCAGGCCTACCTAAAAAAAATTACACATGGAGGCCGGCCGTAACATGGACAAAATTTTCTGCAATTCGATAGATAATATATAGTGGACCGTCAGAAATTTTATGCCTCCTTGGAACAAATATCCGTACTGCATATCTGCCGAAAAGGAAAATGGAACCTAGCTAGCTAGTGTCCTGGAATGCGGTCGGAGCTTCATGTTTGAACACAAGAGGCCCATGCGTACATTTCGTCGTGGTCGTGGACTCGTGGCAGCAATGCTGATGTGCAGTGTGCCCACCGTACCTGTGCCACCGGCTGCGCCACGGCTTTTATGCACGTCCACAACTACTAGTCTGAAATTGCTTCATTTTCAATAGGAAGTGGCCGACGCATTTCCTCGTAAATCTGTGCAAACAATTTTCACTTTTGCCGACCACATTTTCTGTAACAAATGATTCGCATTAAGAAAATAAATCACTTTTGCTGGCAAGATTCGCATTTCACATCATACTAAAGTTAGGTTGGCCGACCACTTACCGTTTTCTGTAGCAAATCATCACATCACCGCTCGCCCGGTGCGCATGCAGCCATCGTTGGGGTGCGCGCTACAGATAATCTCGTCTTTCCCTGCTAGTACTTCTTTCCGCCCTGCTCAAAAGCACGAGAGATGCATCAAGCCACGAGACGATAGATAGTCTGAAAAGAGCTTTGCGACTGCTACCAAGTGACAAGTTCGTCTTCTTGCTACTCCCTCCGTTCAACAATAGATGACTTCCACATATCTAATGGTGCCTCCACCAGCACCGTGTGTTTGGCATCTCTAATGGTGCCTTATTAGGGGGGCACCGGACGTGTGTCCGTGGCATTGCCCACAGGGGCGTCCCTCATACATAATAAACAAAAAATAAATAAACACATAAATTTACCGATGATTTGTTTTCCATTCAAATTTTGAAGCCAGTTTAGATATTTTGAGTAAGAAAACAACGGCGACCGACCTAAACCCTAACCCTAGTCGACTACTCCTCGTCGCCGCTCTAGTCGAAGCCATCCAAGTCATCCTCGAGGAGGACCTTGCTCGAGTAGGAGGCGCCGTCTGGAGCGGCGGCGCGGCTGTGGGACGAGCGCCCGGACGAGGAGGAGGCCTCGACGATGGAGTAGGTGACGGCCTTGGTGTAGTACGACATATGTCCTCCTCCAACATCACCATGGAGTCTGTCACCGCAGAGAGGAGGCCGGGGCAGTCGGCGTCGTACTTCTTGCGGAGCGGCGACGACACGGAATAGCCATCTGGGTTTTCGGGCGTCGCATCCCTGGCAACGCGCCGCTGCGGCTCCTTGCGGTGCCCATGGAGGCAGAGGCGGCCTCGCGGTGGGGAATGGTGTGGGGCGGTGGGGAAGGGCGGTTGCGAGGCACGTGATGGGTCCATGCTACTCGTAGGTAACCGAACCACCTCGCGGTGCGTCGTGGAGCTCCGGCCTAGTGACCAGCGGCGCGGGATGGTTGGCAGGCTGGATCGGCATTAGCCGCAGCGGGATGTTGCTCCCCGCAACATGCCGACGAGCTGCGCGATCGCGGACGGGACTGTATGGCCAGAGCCATCCCACCAACGGCACCACCCGACCGCGTTGTGCTAGTCTCGCTCTAGGCTGGCGACGCCTACATTGACGGTGTTAATGACGGCTTGGCGCTCGGCCTGGAAGCGGGCGAGCCAGCGGTACCAGTCATTTTCAACATTGTCAGGGTGGGCGCGCTCCCCTCGCATCATCCAACTCCGGAGGCATGCGATGTTGCGCCGGACTTCTCCACTCCATCCCCGGGATTGGCCGTACAATGAAGCTGCCGGCGGAAAACCGCACGATTTGGGCACACGACATTCTGGAGGTGCTAGGAGCCCATAGCGGTGGAGCTCCCACACGTCCTACGGAACCACCAGACATCACACCACAGACCACACACCACCAGTCTACTCAACATTAAGACGATCTACATGGCTATAATAGGCATGTAACTTCCAGTGCCTTCTAGCAATCTCGAAGGTTAGGCAAGTGTCCCAAGCGGCATACTTGACTTGGTCAAAGCTCAATGGAGTGTTGCCCCATCCAGATATTCTGAGGGCATAGGCCTTATATTTCTTCTTTTTCTTGATCACTAGATCTGTGCCAATATAAGCATTAGACAGAGCATAAAGATTCGGTATTTCCATCTAGAGGTCGTACGTAGATGGAATTTCAATTTTGTAGTAATCTAGCATACACTCATCATTTTGGATAGCCACGCGGAGGAATCAGATGGTTTGATCCTTTAAGAATTCCCTGAGGAGTTTCGGCACTTCATCAACCCCGCATATCTGGAAGACCAAAGTCTTGTACGCCACCGAGAGTTGAAGAACGGTTGGAAGATCTCTCCGTCGAACATTCCGGATAGGGTCGATGAACTTGCAATCAAGGCCAACACACTTGATCGGTATAGCATCCATGAACTCCTTCCTGACGTGGTGGATCCACGTCTCTACGATTGTTGCACTACAGGTAACCGTGACCTTGAAATGCATCACTTGTTCGGTGAAGTGGTAAATCTCATTGAAATGGAAGCGAGAGGGGTTTGGCAGGGAATTAGTGGAGAGAAGAATGTGCTTAACAATTGTGCACAATACGGATTATATAGTGTGCCAGCGGGAGTTGAACAGGCCAGATGTGTTCATGATGATCAATACTACGGCCGCCCGAAATTATGATGATCAATTCGATTTTCAACTTTCAAAGCACGCGCGATTGCGCGCGGTAATACAAACATGCGGTTTACGTATATGCATGAACTGGTTTAGACGCTAACCGGGACTAAAAGCATCTCCAGCCGCCTCCCGAGGAGCCCCCCAGGGCCACTTTATTTGCGTCGGTACGCCGTTTTTTGCCCAGTCGCGCCCCACGGGCCCAGATAGCCCCGGATTGGGCCAAAACAACATCCGACGAACCCAAGCCAAACCCAGCACGCCGGGGCGCAGTTAGGGGCGCCGAATGAAGAGAAATGGCGCGAAAAATGTTTCCTCGCCCGCGAGCCCGCCAAGTCAGCGAGTGAGTGACTATATCGTCCTTATCGTCTCGTTCCCCGCGCTAATCAATGCGCGCCGGCAGCCTTTCAGATTGGTCGAGTCGTCCAATCGCCCACGCGGTGGCGTAATGGCGCTCCACCGCCGAGCTTCCCGCCCACGCGTCTACACCGCTCCCGCGCACTCGGCCAGTATAAATGCCCCCGCCAATTCGCCGTCGGCCGCCACATCCCCCCCGTCCACCATCCCCGCACACTCCTCTCTTCTCTCCCTTTCCTCGCATCTGCGAGCATGGCTGAGCGCTTCCCCGGCGACGGTGCGGCGGCAAACGGCTTTGGCCGCCGCCACTTGCACGACTGGGAAGCTCGCCTTCTCCGGTCGGCGGACTGCCCCTTGCCGCCCGACGTCCGCGTGCCCGGCACCTGGCGTATGAGCGTCGGAGGTGTCCCCGTGGCGCCATTGCCCACCGGCGCGGACCCCATGACGGAGATCAAAGAGATACCCGCCGACATGCCACTGGACGCCCAGCTGGACCCCCATTGGGCGGCAGACAACCACGCCATCTGGATGGCGTATGTCGGATATATACCAATCAGGGGTATATTAGATGGTAGTCTAACGTGCCGGATTACCAGGGTGGCCTGAATGGTAATGGGCTACGGACCATTGGGCGGCCCAGTAAGCTGATGCACAGAAGCCGGATTCTAGAAGAACCCGGATCGCGGCCCACGTGATCCGGCTTGGAGTAGAAGGCGGTTTCCTTACTTTCCAAGATAGCGCATACCGTAGTCTTCTAGGTTTCCTTCTCTGTAAGCCCTAACCCGTCTAGTGATGCATGCAAAGGATTAGAAACAGCCATTGACCTTGTGTTCCCCAACTGTGAAAACAGAGAGTGCGCGAGGCACATGTATGGAAATTTCATGAAGAAATTTCATGGTAAAGTATACTCAGATAACTTGTACCCAGCTGCTAGGACTTTTTCGGAGCGTAAGTTCATGCATCATATGAACATAATTAAGGAAGCAAATCCAGAAGCTATTGAATATCTAGATATTTATCACCATAGGTTGTGGTATAGATGTGGTTTTGGAGAGGCGAGCAAGGTTGACTATTTGACAAACAATATATCTGAGAGTTTCAACAAGCAAATAAAAGACTTCAAAGGGCTCAATATTTGCAATCTTGTTGAGAGAGTTAGGGAGCTCATCATGGAGAAGTTCTGCCTTAGAAGACAGGTAGGTGAGAAACTAAAGGGTAGAATTCTTCCTCATGTCATTAAGCAGCTAAACTCTCTTAGCAAAACCATTGGTCGAAACAAGATTCTTTGGACCACCGAACAAGAGGCAGAGGTTAGTTTGTTGGATCTGGAATTTGTCAAAAGGCACATTGTCAACTTACAAAGTCGCACATGTACATGTAGAGTTTGGCAAGTTTCTGGAAAGCCATGCATGCACGCAATAGCCTTCATTTGTAGCATTAATGGTGCTCAGATTGAGACATATGTTGATGATTATTATTCTGTGGAAAAGTTCAAGGAAGCATATGCTGGGAGAATCCCTTCCATGACAGACAAGTCACAATGGATAAATGTGGATTTGGGATTCAAGGTGCACCCACCTTTACAGCAGCCGGTGGCTGGTAGGCCAAGAGTTCAGAGAATTAGAGGATGGCTAGAACCTGGAAGGAAAATAGTCAAGTGTAAGAAATGTGGTGCACCTGGGCACTTTGAGAAAACATGCAAAATCCCTGATCCTAAGTATGTGGCTGTTAATAATGATGGGCTACCTGATGATGTATGGGATCCATCTACACCAACAAACAAAAGGTGACTTTATGGTTGTGTTTATGCATCTCTTTTTCATGACATATATCATAAAATTGCTGATTTAACTTGTTTATATTGCAGGAAAAAAGGTGAAGAAACAACTGCTACGGCAGATGGTGATGCAACAGATGATGAAGTCCTTATCAATCTTATAAGGTAATTGATGCATTTGGCTTAATCTGTTATTTATCGTTCTAAATCATGTTGTAAATGTAGGAAAAAGGCTAGAACAACTCCACAAAAACCCATCACACCAACCAAGGAAAAGACACTTGTGAAGATAGTTACACCACAAGAGAAGGCCAAGAAAAAGACCCAGATGAAGAAAGTTGTATCACAAGAAAAGACCAAGAAAAAGACCCCGGTTAAGATGACTGTTGCATCACAAGAGAATGCCAAGACCCCCATGAAGAAAGCTATGTCAGAAACGAATGCCAAGAAAAAAACCCACCAAAAAAGACTACATCTAAAGGCTAAAAATCCAAGAAAAATGTTCCATTCGCGCCTGTTATGCCTCCACCTCCACCTCCAGTACTCCAGCCTCCATATGGTGCAAAAAGAAGCCTTCTTCATTGGCTTGGTGGCTAGTGGGTGACTCAACTACATGTTTGCTTTTGATACTTGTTATGTGGACTATTTGTCATGAACCTCTTAAGTTGTGCTTGTGAACCTATGTATGGACATGTTTGAATTGTGATGCTCAGGTTGAAAAACTGCTGTCGAAATTCACTGTTTGGTTCGACAAGTTTCTGGACAGAACTTGAAATGTCAGTTTAAGGGTCCATATATGCTCAATATTGTCTCATATTATAACAGTAGACTCATATTTATGTTTTTGATTTTCTGTATTTTTTTTAGAATTTTCTGAGAAGTTCAAATTTTCGGCCAAAATTTGACATATTTCTGGACAGAATAAAAAATGTCATTTTATGGCTCTATTTATGCCCAGAATCAGCTCATATCTGAACAGTAGGCTCATATTCATGTTTTTGATTTTCTATAATTTTCTAGATTTTTTTTGACAAAGTACAATTTTTGTCAAAATTTGAGTTTTTCGAATTTTTTAGACACCCGGAACGACACTAAAGTGCTGCCAAAGTGTGGTCACAAGGGCAGTATAGTAAATATAACAATATACACTCAAATACATGTATTTTTTTAAATCGTTATTCTCTTTAGTGGACAAAATGGCATAGTTAGAGGTATAGAGAATTGAGAGTGGCATATTTGCAAGTTCGGTTTTTGTAATGGCATTTCTCCAATGTGTGAATAGCCCAATGGCATAGATCCAATTAACCCATATATAAAACCGGACGGGAGATAAGAAAGATAGACTAGAAGCTAAAGGCTAACTCGCCGAGAGGTGGATCTTTGTCGAGTAGCTAAACCTAACCTCACATTGTATTCTGTATACACCAGGCTTTAGTCCTGAATAGTGAGATTGCAGGAGTAGGAATGCCGCATTACTGCGTCGTACCGAACCTGGGTAAAACCCTGTGTCATTGTTCATCATACGATCACATCCCCCACTTCTCTATCGGTAGTCTCACGGCACCCCCGTTTATGAAATCTACCACGATGTCTCGACAGTTGGCGCCCACCGTGGGGCCAGCGATGTCAGGCGTTATGTTTCGATCGGGGATACTTGGCGGAATCGACAGTACCATAACTGTCGGAAGCTTGGAATTCGACAACGACGTCGGGTGCTTCCTCGATAATGGATCATACATGCCGGCGCGGAATCATCTGGTAAGTGTCTGCGTTTTACCGATTGGATCTGCAAACATCTTTATCGGATTAACTGCAGAAGCAATGGGATTCTGCGGTGGAAGCAAATTTATCCCACCCGCCCTATACCCAGTCGAAGACGACTATGACGTCGGATTTTGCTCAGATCGTCGATATACCGCTGAATCGCACTTTATCCGCATGGTGCAATCCGAGATCGCTGAAAACACGGATGAAACAATTCCGTGCAAGAGGCAGAAAACAACAACCCCACAACAGAGGTGGAAGATCCGACATCCGTCAACATGACGACGAACTCAGAAGCTGATTCTGTGCTAGCCGCCATCGAGGCGAGATTAGAGTCGGAACCCAGATCGGATCACTTCGATACCGAAGATGATGATGAAGACGCTTTCGAGAGAAAGGTCAAATCCTTCCAAGAGGGATTCCACGAAGTACTGATGGCAAAACCGGCTGAAAACACGGATGCCGACAGTCAGGAAAGCCCTAGAACGCCTCCGCCAGAGGAAGAGAGAGAAGAACGAGAAACCTCTCGAAAATACCCCGATGTCAAAGAATTGACAGAGGATGAACCTGGTAAAAAACCTCCCTCTTCCAAGAAAAAGCACAAAGCTTCCAAAAAACTCCAGTACAAGCTCCGGAAGAAAAAATTGGCCGATCCAGCCAATGAAAACCTGGAAGAAGGAGGAGGAAGCAGAGTTAAACCCGCGGAGAAGAAAACGAAGGAAATCTCTGTTCCGCCTATGTCAGAACAAGACGAACAAGATTTACTTCAAACACCAGTGGGACCACACGAGCCCCCTGGAGTGCTGGAAGCGCGGAGACAAGCTCTCCAGAGGCAACCGCAACATCTATTCCGAACTCGAGAACACCTCTAGAAAACCCAGGCTGATATTAAGCTAAAGCAGGAAGAAATAGAGTAATACGAGAGAAGGAATAGATCTGGCATTAAACCTACACGGTTACCCGGAATCGCAAGACCGGAAGTACTGCCGCCAAAAGAAAGGTTCCACAACCCATCTTGGCAAAAGCAGGTAAACGGCAAAGACGCCAGAGGTGAGCCAATATACATGATACGGGCATCTACTGGTTAGCACGCTAGGACAATAAACTACGATGTATAATGTCTAAGGCCTGCTTTTGCCCGTATCAATACAAAACCGCAGCAGAAAACGCGGAAGCAGCGTTCGCCATCCTCAACAACGATATGTACTCCAATGGTGAAAAACTTCAAGGGGTGTATGCTTTCTTAGGAAAAGCATTGCAACAACAACAGCGGGGGCAAGAGCGATCAGGGAAGTTGCACGACGACTCCGCCCTATGCAAAACAGCTACATGCGCCGATGGAGCACATGGACCGAAAGAACCTGGAGATTCAAACAATTCGAAAGAGAAGAAATCAGATCCGAGAAAGGACAAGAAAAAACCCGACAATAGGGATGAAGCGTCCAGAACCGGATCCCATCTCCCGAAAGATGGAATTAATCCCCGTGATTGGGAAGAGAAAAACCGGAAGGACGGAAAAGCAATGCCGCCTCCGAGAGGCCCCGCTGAAAATGCTGGAAGACAGGATATACCTCACAGGCGTGAGAGATCCCGGACGCCCCCCAGGAATAAGGAAAGAAACAGGAGTAAAACTCCACCTTATCCCAAAGGGAACGATCACGGAAGAAATAGAGACAATCCCGGAAAAGCGCGTTCGCGCCACAATGGAAAATAAAGGAGTAGATCGCCTTCTGTCCATTCAGCCGGCAGATATTCCGCACATATTGACAGAGCGGAAAGATATGATTTATACTTTGGACCTAAGTGTTTCACTGATAGGATCCGAAGAATAACTCTGCATTCTGGCTTTGCCAAAGTTGGCCCAACGTACCAAAAATACACCGGTAGCACAAACCCAGATATCTGGCTCTCAGACTATTACACAGCCATCCAGATTAACAACGGGACAGACCTGGAGGCAGTAAAATTCCTTCCCCTAATGTTACTGGATGGAGACAAAGATTGGATCAATGGGTTACCATCAAGAACTGTCGACAGCTGGGATGATATGGCTAGAGTGTTTACCCAGCATTTCCGGGGAACCTATAAGCGCTCGAACAACATCAACCAGCTAAACCGTTGCACCCAGTTTGAAGATGAACCATACGTGTATTTCATCTCAAGATGGACGGCAATGAAGAATAGTTGCTCTGGGTAACTGACGTTCAAGCAATGCATTCTTTCGTCAATGGTTTAAAGCCCGGACTCGTACCGTTCATGATCGGTTCCAAAAAGCACAAAGATCTTGGATCTATGCTTACAACCGCCAATGAGCATGCAGCGGCCGAAGACGACATCAGAGCGAGAGGCGGCAATATTGATACTTTGATCCAGGCCAAAAAGACCCCTCGCCTCGAGAATTAAGGAACTCCTGATGCAACACAAAAACCCAAAGAAGTTAACATAGCCTTTGGAAGAGAAAATGGGAACATGTGGAAAGGACGAAGTACAGAGCCGATAAACTACACCAAGGAAGAGTGGGAAAAAATAAACTCGGAAAACTGTGTCCACCACTCGCAATTTCGGAAACCCACCCACACTAATGCACAATGCCGGCTGAACAAGCATATGAAAGGCAGTGCATGATCCGGAAGCAAAGGGAAGAACTCCAAGAGGAAATTCTCCAAGCCAAAGCCAGAAGCTGAAAAAAGAAGACAATAAATCGGACACCGACGAAAAAATCCAGGAACAACAGCCAAAAGGCGAGCCTAAGTTTCCGAGAGTTGACGGAGAATGCAGTCTAACTTTCCTGGCAACTCCCTCAGCAGAGGTGGCAAAGAGAACACTTCGAGAAATAAACGCGGCTGTCCCTGCAACCCCAAAATTCTTGAAGTACTCAAATACACCAATTACCTGGGATCAGTCTGATCATCCCGGAAATATCTCAGAACCCGGCACGCAAGCTCTAATTGTAAGTCCTATTGTTCAAAACATTAGGCTAAAAAGAGTGCTGATGGATGGAGGATCCAGCATTAACATAATGTACCTGGATACACTGAAGCATCTACGAATCTCCGAGATCCAGCTCAATCACAGCAACATACGTTCTCACGGCTTCGTCCCTGGCAAACAAGAACGATCCCTAGGAGAAATTTCCCTAGATGTAACATTCAGAGAGAAAGATCACTTCCGTCAGGAAAAAGTATCCTTCGAGGTTGTGTCGTTCGAAAGCGTGTATCACGCAATACTCGGACGTCCAGCTTTTGCCAAATTTATGGCAAGGTCATGTTAGATTTATAACAAGCTGAAGATGTCAGGGCCAAAAGGAGGAGTAATCACCATAACGGGGGACTTCAAATTGGCAAACGAGCCGGAGAAAGAAAGCGCCCTTTGCGCAGAAAAGGTGATAGAAAAGGAAGAACTGAAGGAGCTGGCCAAAGAAGTATCGCCGACAGAAATGCCGGCAGGAAAAGAAAGCCAGAAGCCGGCAGATAGCTTCAAAGCTTCCGAGAATACAAGACAGGTAATCCCAGATCCTAAAGATCCGACAAAGTTTGTCGTAGTAGGAACTGGGATGACCGACAAATAGGAAAGCGAGCTCATCAAGTTCCTCCGTGAGAACTGGGACATTTTGCATGGTGTCCAGCGGACATGCCAGGCGTACCCAGGGAACTTGCTGAGCATCAACTTAAGGTGATTCCAGGATCCAAACCCGTCAAACAAGGTCTCCGTCGATTTGATGGAAGAAGACGGAAGACTATTGGCAAAGAGATTATCCGGCTTTTGGCAGCAGATTTTATGCGGGAAGTTATACATACTGAATGGTCTGCAAACCCAGTATTAGTCCCGAAGAAAGACAACACCGTCCTTAGGATGTGTATAGATTATACTGGCTTGAACAAATTGTGTCCAAAAGATAGATTTGCGTTACCGCGAATCGATCAAATAATAGATGCCACTGCTGGCTCTGAGCTTTTATGCTTTTTGGATGCATATTCCGGGTATCATCAAATACGCATGAAGGAAGAAGATCAAATCAAAACTTCCTTTATAACCCCATATGGGACGTAGTATTATATAACCATGCCATTTGGCCTGAAGAACCCATGTGCAACTTACCAGCGTTGCATGCAACGATGTTTGCATAGTCAGATTGGCAAAAACGTCCATGTTTACGTGGACGACATTGCTGTCGTTTCCAAGCAAAAGGACACACTCCTTGAAGATTTGCGAGAAACCTTCAAAAATTTGCGCACTTATAAGATGAAGTTGAATCCATTAAAGTGCGTATTCGGGGTTCCCTCAGGAGAACTTCTGGGTTTCATCGTTTCTCATAGAGGAATAGAAGTAAACCCGGAAAAGATTAAAGCAATCTTAAACATCTCCAAGCCCACGTGCGTAAAAGATGTACAAAGATTGACGGGTTCTGCAGCAGCCGTTAGCAGGTTCATTAGCCGGCTAGGGGACAAAGCTCTGCCACTTTATAAATTGTTGGAGAAATCCGACAAGTTCGAGTGGACAGAAGAAGCAGATGCAGCATTAACCCAGTTGAAAGAAACTTTGATGAAAGCTCCGATTTTAGCGTCCCCAAAAGACGAAGAACCCATGTTATTGTACCTCACGGCTACAAACCGGGTTATTAGCGCAGTAATAGTTGTGAAAAGGCGGAAAGACGAACAGAGCATACCAGATCAGCATCCGGTATACTATGTAAGTGAAGTTTTCTCCAAGTCTAAACAAAGGTACCCACACTATCAAAAACTGGCATACGGCGTGTTTTTCGCATCTCGGAAACTTCGCCATTACTTCCAAGGACATTCCATAACAGTGGTATAAAATAAACAATGCGGAGGCAACAGGCCGAGTAGCCAAATGGGGCATCGAGCTAGCAGCATTCGACATTAAGTACCAACCCCGGACAACAATAAAATCCCAGGTGTTGGCAGATTTTGTCGCCGATTGGACAGAAGCAATGGAAAACACACCAATGCCGGAGTCAGAATATTGGATCATGCACTTTGACGGATCTAAGATGAAAGAAGGCGCAGGAGCTGGTGTAGTCGTAAAATCCCCTAAAGGAGACGCAATGGAGTATGTATTACAAATACACTTCAATGCCAGTAATAATGTGGCAGAATACGAAGCTCTGCTTCATGGCTTGCATATCGCAAAAGAAATAGGTGTTAAACGCATCTTATGCTATGACGACTCAGATTTGGTACAGCACCAGCTCAACCAGACTTGGGACGCCAAAAGTCCCAGCATGGCCGAATATCAGAGAACGGTGGACGAGTTGCAATTTTCTTCCTAGGATTTGAAGTGCTTCACATCAAAAGGGAAGAAAAATGGAACGCGGACGCATTAGCCCGCTTGTGATCAGAAAGGGTGAAAATCCTACCACCAGGTGTGTTTGTCCAGCATTTGTACGAACCATCGATAAAAGGTGGAGATGTCGACTATCCTCTGGTTTCCGAGTCGATTGAAGTCATGCTCGTTAACCCGGAATGGACAATTCCATATTTAAACTTCTTAGTTGATCAGAAGTACTCGGATGGAGCAGACGAAGTCTTGCAAAGACAGATACAGCGTCGATGCAAAGGATACACGGTAATCAACGGTTGCCTGTATAAACGCAGTACTACCGGAATTTTTCTGCGATGTATTTCGCTAGAAGAAGGACGAGAAATCCTGCAAGAAATCCATGCCGGAGATTGCGGACATCATTCTTAATCAAAAAGTATAGTAAAAAAACATTCCGCGCAGGGTTTTTCTGGCTAACAGCCAAGGGAGATGCTAAGCACATAGTGAACACATGTGCTGGATGTCAGTATTACGCCAAGCAGATAAATATGCCAGCCCAAGCACTCAAAACTATCCCTATTACATGGCCGTTCGCGGTCTGGGGGATAGATATGATGGGACCATTCAAAACTGCAAGAGGCGGACTTACACATCTACTCGTTGAAGTGGATAAATATACCAAGTGGGTGGAGGCTAAACCCATAAAAAAACTTCACGGTGTAACTTCCAGAAATTTCATTATTGACGTAGTCATGAGATATGGCGTTCCACGTAGCATAATAACTGACAACGGGACAAATTTCTCCATTGGAGAGTTGGCAAAATATTGCCGACAAAAGGGAATTCGCCTAGATCTCGCATCTGTGGCACACCCGCAATCCAATGGACAGGTTGAAAGAATGAATAGCTCAATCCTGCAAGGAATACGCCCAAGACTCGAATCTCCTCTTCATAGAGCAGCTGGAGCATGGATGGAAGAGTTACCCTCCGTGCTTTGGAGCATTCGAACGACGCCAAATAGGTCAACAGGGCAAACCACGTTTTTCCTAGTTTATGGTGCGGAAGCAATTATCCCAACGGACATGATCCATGACAGCCCGAGAGTGCAGGATTTCGATGACTCAGATGCCGAAAGTGCACGACAGGATGCCGTCGATCTCTTAGAAGAGGAACAAGAGCTTGTGCTTCAAAGATCCGCCATTTATCAGCAAGGTTTACGACGTTATCATAGTCGGAAAATCAGGCATCGTTCTTTTAAAGAAGGTGACATAGTGCTAAGATTGGTACAACAAAGAAAGCACAAATTGGCCCCAGTATGGGAAGGACCATTCGTCATCAGCAAAGCTATGAAAAATGGATCATACTATCTTGTAGACATTCGAGATACGGAAGATCATCCCGAGAAGCCGAATCGCAAAAGAAAGAGAAAGATAGATGATGAACTAGGAGAGACAAAGAGGCCCCGGAGTATCCAGCAGTTACGTCCCTTCTATACTTAGTTCAATTTCTATGTAAACATTTTTGAGATCATGAAATAAAGTTGTCGGAATCCATACTCCTATGTTTTTACATGTTTATTATAGGATAAAGCATATCTTCCGCCTTATCTATTTTCCAATGATCTTTCAAAATACTCAATGTTAACCCGAATTGTGCCTGCGTGCTCGGTGTTAAAAAACTGAATGATTTTCAGCCTAAAAAAGGTTTAAGGAAACCCAGATTGTGCCTGCGTGTCTGAGTTTCATACAAAAATTCCTTAACTATTCTCTAAATATTATCTGATTGTTTTTGTGCTGGGTCACTAGAGCTAGTAAGAAAAAAATGCCTTTAGCATGATCCATGTTTCCGAGTTTTAGACTGATCTGTCAAACCCAGTCACTCGGCATGAAGATTAAAACACTATCGAGCCATTTCAAGCACTAAGGACAGTTAAAGCATACAAAACCAGAGAATTTAGAAGATAAAGGAATAATAACCCGAAAAAACTTGCAAAATAGTTATACAACTTTAACTGCAAATGGCGGAGTACCTGTTCATTCAAAAGAATAGAAGCATTACAATGATGTTTACAACATAAGTTCGGTAATTGTCCTATTTTCTATCTACCCAGGACCCGGAGTTCTTCTTCAAGCATCCGAGTCATCTTCGCTGGAGGATTCTTCTGGAGTTTCCGGAATTGCCTCCTCCGGGTAGAAGATCGAGACATTGACCATGGAAGCGATCTTGGTTGCGTGACCTTTGATCTCGTCAAAGATATTGGTCCGCTGGGCTTCTGTATACCCTTGCGGGATACCGGACGCCACGCGCCAAGATTTGGCAGAGGGGTAGTGCATACACATGAGCCCTAGAGCCATGCGTGCACCACCCCGTGCCGTGGAGCGCAAGGTGGATTCCTTGGACTCCGCCACCTCCACGATAGCTCCCGGAAGTTTCTCAACTTCCGAGAACTCCCCAGTCCTTGTGGGAAGAAACTTGTTGATGAGCAGCATCCCCGCAGCCTTGAGCGCGGTGAAGACCTTCCCGAAGGCTCGGATTTTTTCAATCCGAGTAAGAGCTGGGTCATCTCCCGTTTTTAGACAAATAACTAAAGGGTTATGAAGAAAGCAGGGAAAATTGCAAAACGTTGATAATCCGGTAAAAGTAGAAAACTTAGCGAGGATCTTATCCATCTCGGAGCCTTCCTCCAGACGAAGGCTCACAACATTCTCCAGGTCTCGGATAGTTGCTTTGTCCTTCTCAGCTTGGTTGGAGGCATTGGATTGAGCAATGCCAAAAGCCAGCTGGCTGGCCTCCAGTTCTTTCTGAACCCTCATAAGGTCCTTATGAAGGTCCAGATTCTCCCGGCGAAGGTTCTCGGCATTGTCGGCATCTTCAGCAATTTGCTTGGCTTTCGCCAAAGCAGCTGAAAAGCAAGTAAAAATACCGAGTTAGAGAAACTTGGAAAAATACTTAGAAAAAAGGCATAAAAATGAAACCGCGGAGAAAAATACCTGTCGTTTCCTCCAGCTGATGCTGAGATGATGCCAGCTCCGCTTCCTTAACGTCAAGAATAGAAAGAAGGCTTCTAACCTCCTTATTCTTGACGGTACACTAGTGGAAACAACCACTTTCGTCCAGGGGGCCAGGGGCACCTGTCCCGGTTGCAACCAAATCCGGGACAAATGCTATGCATTGGTTCCGGTTTGTGAGCCCGGGGCAACAGAAATCGCCTGGGGGCATTGGTACCGGTTCGTGGGGAGATATTGGTCCCGGTTCGTGGCATGAACCGGGACCAATGCCTAGCCGCAGGCCACGTGGCACGCGCATGGGCATTGGTCCCGGTTCATTCCACAAACTGGGACCAATGTCCCCCCTTCCCCTATATATACTGCCCCAGACCCCCTTCCATCTTTTTTTTTTGCTTGGAGGTGTGAGAGAGGTGGGTGTTAGTGTGTTTTATTTTACTATGCACACGAGGTGTTCGACGAAATTCCCGAGCCACACATAAGCTCACTGAAAATGGTATCTTCGACCGAGGTTAACAAACTTATCTTTTTCATCTGTAACTGATACATAAAAAAGTAATATTTGTCGATGTACTGTGGTCATTTATGTGTTAATATGTTACTGTAATGTATTTTGATAAACTTAATTATACGATGCAGATGGATGCACGACAGCGATGGATGTACGGTGACCGACGCACTTCCGAGTATATGGCAGGCCTGAATGCATTTCTTGCTGTAGCTCAGGCGAACAAAGATAATGGCTTTATGTGTTGCCCATGTGTTGATTGTCGGAACGTCAGAGAGCACTCTTCCGAAAGAATCCTTCACGGCCACCTACTTCGGAGAGGTTTCATGCCCAGCTATAATTGCTGGACCAAGCATGGAGAAAGAGGGGTTGTGATGGAAGACGATGAAGAAGAAGAAGATCCTTTGTTCCCTGAATACGACGATACTGCAATGGAAGAGAATGCAGAAGAAGGAGGTGATCAAGAACAGGCATCAGAAGAGCCCGATGATGATCTTGGCCGAGTTATTGCTGATGCAAGGGAAGACTGTGAAAGTAAATTGGAGAGGTTGAAGCTGGACAACATGTTACAGGATCACAAAAAGTTGTTGTACCCAAATTGCAAAGATGGTAGCACAAAGCTCGATACCACACTGGAGTTGCTGAAATGGAAGGCACAGAACGGTGTGACTGACAAGGCATTTGAGAGTTTACTTCAATTAATGAAGCCAAAACTTCCAAAGGATAATGAATTGCCTGAGAGTACGTACGAAGCAAAGAAAGCTCTCTGCCCTCTAGGATTAGATGTGCAGAAGATACATGCATGCATTAGTGACTGCATCCTCTACCGCGGTGAGAAGTACGAGAATTTGGATGAATGTCCGGTATGCAATGCACTGCGGTATAAGATCAGAGCAGATGAACCTGGTGATGTTGACGGCGAGCCCCCCCCCCCCCCCCCCGTAAGAGGGTTCCTGCTAAGGTGATGTGGTTTGCTCCTATAATACCACGGTTGAAACGCCTGTTTAGAAACAAAGAGCATGCTAGGTTGTTGCGATGGCACAAAGAAGACCGTAAGAAAGACGGAAAGTTGAGACACCCCGCCGATGGATCGCAGTGGAGAAAGATCGAGAGAGACTTCCCGGACTTTACAGGACATGCGAGAAACTTATGGTTTGGTCTAAGTACAGATGACTTTAATCCTTTTGGGGAGCAGAGCTCCAGTCATAGCACATGGCCTGTAACTCTATGTATGTACAACCTTACTCCTTGGTTGTGCATGAAGCGCAAGTTCATTGTGATGCCAGTTCTCATCCAAGGCCCGAGGCAACCTGGCAACGACATTGTTGTGTATCTAAGACCATTAGTGGAAGAACTCTTACAATTGTGGGGCAAACCAGGTGTACGTGTGTGGGATGAGAACAAACAAACGCCATTTGACCTACCCGGAAGGAGCGCAACGGCCGGCACATATTTCCCCTTTATCCCCGACCCCCCGCTTGAGAACAGAGCATACGTCCTGCCGTGCATTCGGTATGCATATATGCACTCAGTAGCCACATATTCGTCATCCCCCCTTGAAGGTTTGATACATCATTCAGTTCATTGACCAAATACAAATCATCCGGATTCGTCATCATACGTCTGACCGTTCTTTTGATTCGCCATCATACGTCCGACAGTTTTGTTCTACATCCCCCTTGTATGCTCTGGACTCACTCGGAGGATCACAGGAGAAAACAAAAATAATACAAGATAAAACAAAATGAAAATAATAGAAAACATAAAGGAAAACAATAGAAAACAAAATAAATGATGAAGATTTTTCATGGTTGGGGCGAAATCCGAACAAAGTGACACAGAAGAAGAAGACGCAAACCGAAAAAGTCTAGAAACTGATTTGTGGTTTTGTACGTAAACACTCTACGGCCAGTGAGACAAGGAGTCTGTTAATTATGTTGATATTAATGTAATTTTTACTAATTTTAAGACAATATAAGATATTTATATTCAAATTATATGCAAATAGTAAAATAATTAATAGTTTCAATAGTTAGAATAATTATTTAGTTAAACAGAAAATGGGTTTGAATTAGTTATGCAAATTCAAGGACTTTTCATGTTTTATTTTTTCAAATTCAAAAGTATATAGAAGTTATTCATGTGCATATTTAAACAATTTTTAAATTTTGGCGCTAAAACATTTGGGCGCGCAGGATGGCAACAAATTTCGACATACGTTTTGGTCCCGGCCCGTGCCACCAACCGGGACCAAAGGGGGTACCTCTAGTCCCGGTTGGTGGCACGGGCCGGGACTAGAGGCCCATTTGTATAAATATCTCGGCCCTCTCTCCAGGCCGAGCAACCACACCTGGGGCCGACCGGAGTAGCCTAGGCGAAGCCCTACCGGCGGCGGGAATGAACACGAAGATCCGGCCGGCGCTGGCTCCGCTTGCGGGGATGAACTAGGACGTAGATTGGCCGGGGACGAGTTTTGGGAATGCATTCATATATTGAAAACATCTGAAGACCGGTGCTTACATGGGGGGCGGCGCGGCCACAGGCGGCCGGCCGTGTTTCTTGAGGACGACCCTATTGGCCGTCCTTACATGCATCGGGGGCGGCGGCGCGGCCACAGGCGGCCGGCCGTTTCTTGGGGGGGTAGCCTAGGTACTATAGGTGGCCGGGGGCGCGCCGGCGCCGGCCTAGTCCTCCTCGTCGGAGGAGATGAAGTGGTAGGTGGGCTGCACCCACAGATGGGCAGGGAGCTAGTGGGCGCCCGCCGGTGGCCGGGGAGGCATCTGGGGCGGCGGAGGCATCGGGGGCGCGCCCTCCGGCGGCGGCGGTAGCTCCTCTGGCGGCGGCAGCTCCTGCGTCGACCATTCGGCGCCGGTCCAGGCCCAGGTCATGCCGTAGTTGAGGCCCGGGGGCAGCGGCTGTGGATCCGGCTGGTTCTCCGACGCCTCCATGGCGGCGTTCATCGTCTGCCACCACGGCTCCGGCGGTGGAGGGGGCGGCATCGCGGCGGCGTCGGCCAGGACCTGCTCCCACCGCTTAATCTCGTCCTCGACGAGGGAGCGGCGGGAGGCCTCGTAGGCGGCCTCCATAGAGGCCTGCAGCTCGGGGTCCTCCTCGTCGTCGAGGATGTCCTCCTCGAACCACAGCTCTGGCTCGCTGCCGGGTGGCGGCATCGGGTACGTCTCGACGCTGGGCTCCTCCGGGGGCGTAGGGAAGTAGGAGCGGCGGCGCTGGTCGTGCTCCTGCTCGAACCAGACGTTCCAGTTCGGGGAGTTCCGCGCGTAGGCGGGGTCCCTGAGGAGGTGGGCCAGTAGAAGCGCGCGCCGGCGAGTTATCTCCTCGCGGGCGCCTTCATTGGTCGGGGGCGGCGGCACCGGGATCCTCTAGGGTTGAGGTGCCATCCGTCCGGGAGGTGGACGTCCGGCCAGAAGACCGGCGTGGCGTGGTCCCAGTGCCACGTCGCCTCCTCCTTCCGCACGTACCGGCGGAGCCTTTTGCCTGGCGCGGCGTGAGGCGGCGGGTTGCGCGCTGCCGGAGGTGGTGCGGGGACGCGCGGGCCGCCCATGAGCTGGAGGACCCGGCCTCGTGCTCATTCTTGGCGCGCTTGAACCAGCGGCGGGGCGACATGGCTAGGGTTCGTGCTGGGAGCGGGGGTGTGCCGGTGTATGGGGCGGCGTGGCCCCTTTAGAAAGGACCCGGGGGGGTTGGCATGCCAACCGGCAGCGAGAACGTGGAAGCGGTTGCAGGCGGCCATGAATGCGCGGGGAGGAAGCCGAGGCAGGGCGTGGGTTGGCATGTCAACCGGCGGCGAGAACGTGGCGGCGGTTGCAGGCGGCCATGAATGCGCGGGGAGGAAGCCGAGGTAGGGCGTGGGTCGCTGGCCAGTGGGCCCTTTGACCGTTCGTCTCCACGCGTGGGGGAAGTGGGGGGCGCGGGGAAGCCGAGGCGGCTACTGGGTCGCTGGCCAGTGGGCCCTTTGACCGCGCGCGGCTGCGGTTATGGTCTTAATTAAAGACGTGGGGACGCGCGCGCCAGCGAGCCAGCCACACAGGTCTCCGACCAGTGGCCCCTTTGACCCCGCTTGGCCAGTAGGCCCTTTGACCGAATGTTGCCAGTGGGCTTAATTAAAGACGAGGGCCAGTTGACCCTTTTGACCAAATATGGCCAGTGGGCTTAATTAAAGATGTGGGCCAGTGGACGCGGTTGGGGAAGGGGAGGCCGGTTGGGGATTACGAGGCAGGCATCGTAAAATGGAATTGGTTGAAAAAAATAATGCGAAAAAAAAACCCTGTCGCGGCAGAGAAAATGGCAAAACTGCTGCTTTTTTCAGAGGAGGCATTCATCCCGGTTCCTAACAGGAACCGGGGCTAAATCCCCTGGCCAGGTACGTCACGTGGTCAGTCCAATTTGTCCCGGGTCCTGGCGCAACCGGGACCAATGGGGTAGGGGCATTTGTCCCGGCTGGCCCATCCCGGTTGCACAACCGGGACAAATGGGCCTTACCAACCGGGACTAGTGCCTGTGTTTCCACTAGTGGTAAGTTTGCCAAAAACTTCCAGGTTTATACTTTCAGCGGTTTGCTGAAACACGGAAATGATACAAAATGCTTAAGTTAGCAGCAAGCATAATAAGGATGAAAGCATTAAGTTAAAAGCATGCATTTGACTTATTGCTTGGGGGCTAGAGATATTACCTGGCTCATCCGCTGTAAACCTGACCAAGTTTCAGTGAACTCTTTTGCAAAATCTGCAAACAGAGTCCCGGCAGCGCTAAGGCCCTCGTTGATATTCTTGAAATCTTTTATCGAAGGTGGGAATGGTTTCCTCCTCAGTTGCCCGAGAAGAACCTCCCACTTCCGGCACCGCCCTTTCCCTCGTGTCCGTTTTTGGCATAATAGGCTGGCTGGTCTGCTGGGTTTCGGCGTTGGGGGCAGCAGCATGCTCTTCTGTAATTACTACTGGGGTATTCAGGGCAGTAACAGGAGAAGGGTGTGGACCTCTGCTAACCACAGATTTAAGCATTTTTAGCTTCTTCGGCTTCAGAGTTGAGGGGCCAAGCTAAAAGAGAGAAATGCCGGAAAGTTAAAACTCCGATACAAAGGAAACTACTCCGATAAATCGAGAAAACCCAGAGGAACAAACCTGGAAGTAGCGACGGGAACACCGTCAAGATCGATAATTTCCTGCGAGGTGGAAATCTTCTTGCGCTTGCGCCCGCCAGCGAAGTTGGCGCGCAACGCGTCCAGCTTGGCGTCAGTAGCAAGATCCGACTCGGGAAATTCAAAGATCTGTCAAAAAGGCAAAGGCCGGGTTAAAACAAAATCCGAGAAAATAGAAAGAGTACAAACTCAAGGGGCGAAAAGCGTACCTTGGGGGCCGGGTTAGATGCTGTATACATCGGCCGGCTTTCTTCATATTGGTCGCGCGAGGCAACCAATTGGTTTACGCGCTTTCGCAAGTCTTTAGCCGGCAAAGACTTGCTCGTCGTCCGCATAACGTCAGCATCTCCCGTGTAATTACACAGAAGGCGAGATCTGTGATCAGCCAAAGGCTGAATTCGCCTATTTAACCAGCATAGGAGTGTGTCCATGTCGGTTAGAGGTGGATCGGAAGCGACGAGTTTCGCGATGCGCCGCTTGATCTTGAGAAGATCTTGCGGCAAAGATTGCACTGCTTCTGTTCCCCGGTTTTCTTGGGGAGTGGCAGTGGTATTGGCGAAAGGTGGAACCCCGGTGGTTTTTCCGGGAAAGGGAACGTCGGGATGGTAGAAGAAGGAAACTGTCCAAAATTTGACGGATTCTGAGGTTTTGATCTTGGGGAACCAATCCTCCCTAAATCTACGCAGGGTGAAGGATATGGCCCCGCAAGTCGGGAGTGCGCCCTCGGAAGGGTTCCTCTTAACCCCAAAGCAATACTGCCAGAAGTCTAACCTAGGAGCTAAACCTAGATACCCTTCGAAAAGAGCTTGAAATCCGGTTAAGTAGAGGATGGAGTTGGGAGGCAGGTTATGGGGTTGAATGTGGTAGTGGTCCAAAATCTGAAGAAAAAAGGCGGACGGCGGAAAACCCATACCTCTGGCAATATGGGAGGTAAGGAGAACGCGTTCCCCGTCTTTGGGAAACGGCTCGGACTCGTCTTCCGGGCTCCGCCATTTGCCTTTCACTAGTAGCCCCTCCTTCTCCATTGTCGGAAGAAGGGAGGGAGGAATGCTGCTCTAGCTCCAGTTGCCGGCATTTTCCCCTTCATCAGCCGCCCCGGCGGCGGCGGACGCAGCGGCAGACGCGGCCGCGAGCTCTTCTCCGACGAGAAGTATCATTTCCTCCGCTGTCTCGGGCGCGAAAGGCAGAGACGGCGCGGAGGAGGAGGGCGCGGCCAGATTCGTGGCGGCGAGAGGTGGATCCTCGCTAGCTTGGCCGCCGGTAGTTTTCTCCGGCTCGTCGCCGGTGGCGCGGAGAGGCGAGTCCACCGTGGGATCCATGGTGTTGATGATGTCGTCTATCTCCGCCGTCATGGAGCGAGCCGGGGAAGCGTTCGGAGATGTCATTCTTGGGCGGCGCGATGAAGGATCCGTGCACTCCGGCGAGGTTGCGAACGGCGCTGGTGCGAGCGTGCGTTTAGGTCTTGCTCTGCTCACAGTGCTTGGGCGCTGAGTGCGTGAGGCGATGAGAACTGAGAAGCGGAAGGTTTGCTGGAGGGGATGGAGACAACTATTTATAGCCGGAAATCCGTCGTGATACGTGCTAACGGCTCTTTTGACCGTTGGATGATCAACGCGTGTCACTCGCCGGAAATTCCGGGAAATGAAACGATGGGTGATTATTGCTATCTCCTTGTTTCCCGCGAGAATCTGTCAGAGATACGTTTCAGGGTTTCCCGCTCGAAACCCAAACATCCCTGACGTCAGCGTGGTTAAAGCGCTGACGTAGAAAGTTCCTTCTCCACGAAGGCTCGTGGAAGAAAAGCCGGACTTCCCGAAATCCGAGTTTTGCGTTATGGCATTGCTTAAAGAAAAGAAGAATCAAGACAGAAAGCCAGTATTTCTCGGAAAGAATGTACGTTTGACGAAAGACGGCGAATCGAAGTCCCAATCCTTCTTGGGGGCTACTGTCGGATATATACCAATTAGGGGTATATCAGATGGTAGTCTAAAGTGCCGGATTACCAGGGTGGCCTGAATGGTAATGGGCTACAACCCATTGAGCGGCCCAGTAAGCTGATGCACAGAAGCCGGATTCTAGAAGAACCCGGATCACGGCCCACATGATCCGGCTTGGAGTAGAAGGCGGTTTCCTTACTTTCCAAGATAGCGCATATCGTAGTCTTCTAGGTTTCCTTCTCTGTAAGCCCTAACTCTGCTATTATATAAAGCCGGACGGGAGATAAGAAAGATAGACTAGAAGCTAAAGACTAACTCGCCGAGAGGTGGATCCTTGTCGAGTAGCTAAATCTAACCTCACATTGTATTCTGTATACACCAGGCTTTAATCCTGAATAGTGAGATTGCAGGAGTAGGAACGCCGCATTACTGCGTCGTACCGAACCTGGGTAAAACCCTGTGTCATTGTTCATCATATGATCACGTCCCCCCACTTCTCTATCGGTAGTCTCATGGCACCCCCGTATATGAAATCTACCACGATGTCTCGACAGCGTACTTCTACGAGCACCTCGAGCAGCACCTGACCTCCACGAATGGCGCCTATCGTGGGGGCCGATGAACTCCGTCGGGCGTCGCTCCTGGTGGTGCGAGGAAGGGCGGACACTCCAAGCCGTCCATGCCCACATCCAGGACGGCAACTCTCCGCCGCTTGAGTGGCCTCGGCCATCTCTCTCTCGGCGTCGAGGAGTGTCGTGGGTACCACGGGGCATGGCCACCGGGTCCTCATCGGCCTCACCGGGGGCGACCTCCCGTTCGTCGGGCTCAATGCCGATGACTCCCATCTCCCGTTCGTCGGGCTCGGCGCCGGAGACTCCCCTCTGCCCCGTCAAGCCCGAACTACAGGAGTCCCCGCTCCGACGGCGCACCCGTGGAAGAAACCGCGTCATCAACGATGGCGGCCGCGCACCGTTGCCTCCTCGCGGTCATCTACGCCTCGTCAGGCCGAAGAAGGAGACCGGCGCCAGGCAGAAGAAGCCATCGACGTGGAGGGAAGAACGCGCCTCCATGGCCACCAACGACATCGAGTCCGTGCGCGCCGAGTCCAAGGCCCATTTCTTGGCGGAGCACGGCAGCGGCGCGCTCTGCAGGAGATCCCCGCGCAGCACGTCCAGGAGAAGGAGCAGGCCGCTCGCCGCGCAGCCGAGGAGAAGGCCGGCGAGCGGCGCCGCGCAGAAGAGGAGTGGGGCATTATCCTGCTTGACGATAGCGGAGGGGAGGTGGCGCCGTGGCTGAAGAAGTTCAGTGGCGGCGACCCAGGGGAGAGCTGCAGCTACGCCGCCCCGAAGAAAGAGCCGCCGAGCGACGATGATGACGACGGCGACTACACCGACTTCTACCACCTCCTCGGTATCAACTATTTTAGATTTATTTTCTTTGTTTAAATTGCCTATGTAATCGCCTATATTTGTCCAAAACTTATCAAATCGCCTATGTTAAATTCTGTAAATTTTGCCTAGTTGGGCTGGGGTCACGGCTGAAAATGCTCTAAAGGGGTGGTTTACGTGTGAACACGAACAAGCTTAGCAATTTGGAAATACATTAGTCCCGTTTGGAGACATCGACCAGGACAAAGATTGCTCGACCTCTTTTGTCACGGTAGGCAGGGTGTCACTAACCAGGACTAAAGTTTCCGTTTGATCAGGACGAAAGTTTGCCATGCACGAGCGCGTGCATCATCCTAACCGTTGGAATGAAGACTAATTCTCACATGAGTCCCATGGCAAAGCTGATACGGGGAGGTAGGTTTGCAGGAGTGGGTGTACATAGTCGAATATTAGTACGCTTAGAACCCTTGTTAAGCTTACATATACACATTAGTTACATATTCCCAACGTGATATCCAGGGCCGTCAATGAGGGTGTGCGAGGTGTGCGATGGCACAGAGCACCCAAAAATTTGGGGCCCCAAATCGGCAAACATAACCTAGGGTTAGGTAATGAAGCGATGGCCACAGGTCTCCAGTGGAAGAATAAGTGTACTGCGCCCCACTCCATGCCTTGTTTCTAGTGGCCGTTTCGAGGCGCCATGGATGGATTGACCGAGCTGCCATTGATGGATCTATCGGAGCTTTCTTTCAGGCGCTCTGTGTACGTGAGAAGAAGATGGGCGTGGTGGGCCTGCGCTTCGCGTTGGGCTTAAGTGATAAGCCCATTATACGTTTTGAGCACAACTACACATAAAAATAAAAACTACACCGGAAAAAAACTTGCCAAGCACAGCCCGCAGCGCATCAGCCCTCCATGCTGCCGTTCACGATAAACAAAAACTAGATAATACCACGCGCGTTGCTGCGGGATATTAATATATTATATAAGTGCCAATACATAAATGATAAAAAGATAATTCAAAAGATCCAATTATGTTAATTACTTGACCAATTTATCATTTCGGTGTCCACTTGTTGACATCCGAAACAAAGGGAGAGTTGTATATTCTAGAGTTTGATAACCACGGAAAACCTAGCATAAACCTAACTCAAATAACATTAACTGAATCTAAGTTATCTATTGTGGAGCATCTTAAATGAATGGACTCTGAAAATACACGTTCAGTTATTTGTCAATTTGACAAACACGTGGTAGTGATCCTAAAAATGGAATAGAGAAACTCGGGTGAAAAAGAAAGACTTAGAAGCTGCAAAAAACAAAACAATGGTAAGTGATTTGTAGCAAGAAGAACCTGGGACCTGACCAACCTAGCCACCAAACCCAATTTTTTTTTCCGAAAAACTAATAAATGTGAAGGACATAGCAACGTTCACCATAAAGCAAATTTGAATGGGCTTAATCCATAGATAATTGCGATTTTCAACCCAAAAGAAAGAAACGGGAGAATGTAGAGTGCTTGTAGTTTGGAGTTCTTGACCACCTGCAAGTAAGAAATCATTTGCAACTGTATAGAGGAACCCGATCGTACAATACCTAGGCATGTAGAGAAAGGATACATTGATCTACCGACGCCATGCATACGTGGTACGGTCAGGTTCCTATTGCCGCCTCAGGCCATCGCTCCTATGACCTTCTGGAGGTTGGCTCTTACAAAACTTGGAGTAGCATATATAATGGGCAGTCAGGGACTCCGGCATGGGAATCGTCGTGGCTGCTAGCCACAAACGGAGGAATGAACATACGGAAGGAACGGCTGGGTGAGTTAGTGGGGAGGTGAGGAGACGATGGCCGAGAGGGAAACGGAGCTAGTGGAGTCGCAATGACGCCAAGAGGTCGCTCGATTTTTTTTGTATTTGCCAAATCTATCTAGCTAGACAGACACCCAATAGTAGGACCCGATGACGTGGCATAGCTGCATGTTAAGAGAAAAATGTTAGTGGGGATGATCTACTTAGTTATATAGGATGCCAAATAACCCATTTCTGTAGCTTCTAAGAGCATGTCTAACAGGCCCCCTATAGCGCGGGCACCCCGTAAAATTCCGGCGGCATACGGGGTGCGGGCCAAAACGGCCGTCTAGCAGCCCCCGTATGCGGCCCGGCCCTTACGTAAAATTTACGGGGCCTGCGAAATAGCCCCCGCCGCCCCCTACAAGTAGTGGGTGAGGGTCGGGGTGGGGGTCCAACCCCCCACCCCCAACCCTAGCTCCGCCGCGCGCCGCCGCAGCTCCGGCGAGCAATCCCGCGTCCCCCGCCGCCCCATTTCTCCTTCCACCGCCCCTAACGCCTCCGCCCCTAACACCTCCGCCTCCCGGCGATGAACTCCCCCAACGGATCGAGCTCCTCCACCGGCCGGTCGAAGCGCCGCCACGAGCCGGAGACGCTCGAGGAGGCGTGGCGGCTCCACTGCAAGCATTCGTTCGCAGGGAGCCGCCGCGCCGCCTGGAAGTACGCGGCGTTCCCGGAGAACATGCCGCCGTCGCTGGTCGACTACGCGGAGGGCGGCCGCTACTTCTCCATCGACCCGCCGCCGAGGCCGATGCGCGGCCCCCAATTCGAGAAATGGCGCGCCGAATGGGAGATGCTGCAGCAGTGCAAGCGGGTCCGCGGCGGCGCAAGCGGAAGCGGAGGAGGAGGCTCGGCGGTGCAAGCGGTGGCGGCGACAGCGGAGGAGGAGGAGGCCGCGTTCTTGGCAGCCGTCGAGCTGTCCAAGAAAGACGCCGAGGCAGCGGCGCGCGCGGAAGCGGAGGAGGAGGCGCGGGCCCTCGCCGACGTCGAGGCCTTCAAGGCGATGGAGGCCGCCGGCGACGTCGTCTTCATAGATTAGGCTAGGCTAGTAGATGGACGAACTCGAGCTCGAGCTATGTAGCAGCAGCAATGGTGATCAAATAAAATCGACCATTGTTTTCTCCCGCGAAGTTTTAATTCAAATATACAGGCCGACTATAGGGGGTCTGCTAGATGAACTCGTCCATCTGAGCAAAAAAAATTCATCGATTTCGTGTGCAGGGCTGAAAGCGCATGGTTCCCCCATATGTGGTTTTGGTAATTAATGACAATCCTTATGGACTAATGTTTGCATTGAGTTATCTTTGTAGATCTTGTCCATAGGAAATAATGGAGTTCATGTGTTGAACTCTATTAGCTTCCTTGATGGCCATTGTTATATTCATGGAGTTATATGAAGAATGGTCATGGTTTGAGTTGAGCTTATTGCTAGTATGTCTTGAAGAAAAGGATTAGGTGATCTTTCATTATCATCTTCAAGACATCACCTTTAGAAGTGAGAAGCAAAGATACAAGGTTGATCAAGCAAGCGATCAACACACAAAGCTACAAGTTGTACCAAGTGGGATTGTGTATCTCATGGTATGGTAAGCAATTGTCAATATAGCTTTGTGAACTAACCCATGATATGTGTGTGTCGCATCTCTATGTGTGGTTAGGTATCTTTCCTTGGGCATGAACCAAAAGGAAGATTTCATATAGCCCATGGTCTATGTCGTCGTCAAGCGGTGTTTGTCATCTAGCTTGACGTGGAAGCTCAAGTGAAGCATCTAGAAGATATCCTATGCTTGATGCTTGCCACCCGTTTGGAGATTGTGGTATTGTGAAGATTTGCCGAAGGGTCTCTCCCATAATGGTGTATGGGGGAGCTAGTCTCTCCCATAATGGTGTATGGGGGAGCAACTTGCAAGTCTTCATCAAGCGGAGTTTGTGCTAGCAAGCGCAATCAAGAAAGAAGATCCAACTTGAGAGAGTAAAGATCGTCATCATCTATCTCAAGTGGAATGCTCAAGGCAAAGGTATAATCTTGATAGGTTTTCTATTTTACCGGTCTCGTGTCTTTGGGAGACCGGGTTATAGGATAGATAGTCGTACTATCAAGAGGGGCTCTCAAGTGAGTAACTCGATCGAATCGTTATGGAGAGCTCATACCTTTGCATACTTTGCATATCATCTTTCTTGGTTCTTATTTGGCTTTTGTCTCCTTTGGGTTTTAGTGCTTGTCGTGATCTTCATGACAATCCTTGGTTTCTCGAAAACGGATTTCGTAAGAAAAAACTTGTTGCGTTTTCGGTGGTGAAAATATTCCGTTCGTCTTTGAGAATGTTCCCACACCTTCCATGTGTGGTAACTTCTCCATACTTTGAGGTATCAATATTTTTCCATTGCTGTTATCTTTCCATTGCAATTGGATTTACCTCGTTCGGAGTTCATTTGCAAAAGTTATGGGGTTTCTAGTTCAGCCTCTCTGTTCTGGACTCAACCGGATTATTCTAGCCGGATTATTCCGGGCAACCGGATATTCCGGTTAGGGTAGTTTTGGTCCATATTCGGGACAGAGAGGAGTCGGATTATTTGGAACCGGATTATTCGGAGGAGCCGGATATTCCGGTTGTGGAGTTTGTTGCTCGAAAACGGCTAAGGACCGGTGATATAACTTTCTGGTATGAACCGGATTATTGGAAACCGGATTATTCGGATCAGACCGGATATTCCGGTTTGGCAATTTTCGGACCATATTTCACACTGGCATGGACCGGATTATTTGAACCGGATTATTAGGATCAGACTGGATATTCCGGTTCGGCAATTTTCGGACCATATTTCGCACTGGCATGGACCGGATTATTGGTACCGGATTTTTCCAAGGGGACCGGATATTCCGGTTAAAGTCAACAGGTTTCGAGCAGATCTTCGGATCGGATATTCCGGTCCAAACTTGGACCGGATATTCCGGTCCCAGATTCCTGCACAAACGGCTAGTTTTTGTGGGGACCTATTTAAGGGGGCTTTCTTCCCCATTGGTCCCCAAGTCTTCTAAGCACGAAATATCCTCTCTCCCCCACCATTGTTGACCTTGGAAAGCTTGCCCCTCTCCCAATCCCTCCTATGATTCTTGCATATCTTTGAGGGAGAAGGTAGAGGAGATCTAGATCTACATTTCCACCAATCCATCTTCCTTCTTAGTGAGGGAAACTTAGTAGATCTTGATCTTGGAGTTCTTGGTGTTTCTCCTCTATTGTTCTTCCTCTCTTATTCCCCCATAAGCATTTGTTGCTTTGTTGGAATTTTAGAGTGAAGGATTTGAGCACTTGTGCTCTTGCCATTTGCATCGGTTGCATCGGTTTGCTCTCTCCACGAGGATTCATGGAAGTTGAAAGTTTGTGAGCTTGTTACTCTTGGGTCTTGGACCCTAGACGACTTGTGGTGTTCTTGGGAGCCTCCAATTGAGTTGTGGATGCGTGCCCCAAGATTGTGGTGACACCGAGATCCTCCAATTGAGTTGTGGATGCGTGCCTCGGGTTTGAAGGTTGCCAATAGTGGAAGGTGAACTAGGCCTTTGTGGCGGAAATTCATCGGAGAATAGGGTGAGGCCTTTGTGGCGTTGAGTAGGCCTTCGTGGTGAGCTCACACCCCTCCAACGAGACGTACTCCCCTTTGTGGGAGGAACTCGGGAATACATCTTCGTCTCCGTGTGCCTCGGTTATTTCTATACCCGAGCTTTTTACTTATGCAATTTACATTGTGATAGCCTTCGAGCTTGAAGTTATATATCTTGCTATCACCTTGTTACTTGTATTGCTTAGCATAAGTTGTTGGTGCATCTAGTTGGCCATAGAATATTTAGGTTGTATGCTTGTTAATTTAAACACCTAGTTTATTTCCGCATTTAGCAAGCATAACCGGAAAAGTTTTAATCGCCTATTCACCCCCCCACTCTAGGCGACGTCGTTGTCCGTTCAATTGGTATCAGAGCCTCGTCTCTCTTTTTTAGGCTTTACATCCTAGAGAGTACGATGTCGTTTAGAGAAATAGAACATGATCCCGCTTTTATATTCTATGGTAGAAATTATGATGCTTGGAAAATTCGCATTCTTAATTTTCTTGAGGACATGGGTCCAAAGTATGTTAAGAGAATTGTAGATATGAATTTTCCTCCTCCAAAGGATTCTCAAGATTTATCTTTAGAGGATGAGGAAAACTCTTATCTCGATACTCTTGTATCTAATGGTCTCTTGTGCATTTTGAGCGATGTAGTTATTAAATCAATCATGCCTTTTCGGAACGCTCATGAGCTATGGACAAAACTTCAAGATATATATGATGTGTCCAATATTATTGAGGATGATTGTTCTCCATCCACTTCCGGCCGTGATGAGTTCACATCTTTCTCCACTCCACCAACATGTGATTTTTCACAAGGTAATGATATGGTGAGTGGTGATAGAAATTGCATTATGGATAGTGAATTTGCTATTGACTATACTTCATCTCTATCCCATTGCAATGATCTATCTTTGGACTTAATATCTTCTAGCACTCAAAATTCCATACATGCTAGTGTTGATAGTCCTTGCATATCATGTAATAGTTGTTTAACTAAATCTCATGATGATATGCTTCCTATGTCTTGTTTTCATGAAAATAATGCTTCCATTTCCTCTAGTACTTGTGTGGCTAACAATGTAGAGGAATCCCACTTTTTTGTGGAACAAGACATGGACCTTAATGGCTCTTCTAGTATATCTTCATCATCGCCATCCATTTCTCATATGTGCCTTATGGCTAGGGATTCAAAGGTATCACCACCTTTGGAACCCACTACATCTTGTGATGATGAGGATGAGGATATATTTTATGGAGAGTATGAGGACGAAGACTCTTTAATGGAGAAGGGTGAGTTGGTTCTTCTTGATCTCCCTAAAGGTAGTAAAGCTATCACTCCTTTTAGTGAAATATTGGCTTTTGCTATTTATAGCGCTAAAATCATTGAAAAGAAAGGTGAGATTGAAAGAAGTGATGCCAATGAAAAGGCATCCCTCACTATGTCTCTTGAGGAAGAGTATGAGCTCCGAGTTACTCTTGAGGAGAAACTTGAATCTATTGAGGAGCTCTATAATGAACAAATAGCCTATCTCACTAAAGCACGTGACCATACCCATGCTAAATATAAAGTGCTTAAAAATGAAAAGGTTGAATTTGTTGTTGGCAATGCTAATCTAATTGAAGAAAACTCTAGGTTAAATAATGAGCTTGCCAAGTTATCTTCTTCTATTTCAATTGATGCTTGTGCTACTAACTCCACATCTTGTGAAGCATCTATTTTGAAGGAGAATGTTGAGCTAAGGGCTCAACTTGAGCTAATGACTAGCAAGTATGGGAAATTGGAAGAAAGTCATGAAAATCTATCTAGCTCTCATGAGGATCTTCTAGAATCTCATACCAAGCCAAAATTAGCTCTTGAGGCTATCACTACAAAGGTCACATCTTGTGAGCCTCATGTGGTTACTAGCACAATATCTTCTAATAATGCTATATTGACTTGTGCTCGTATTAGTAATTCATCCTCCCATAATGTTTCTACATCTTGTGATGAATTGCTTTCCCTGCCTTGTTGCTCTAACAATGAAGCATCTACTTCCTCTAGCTCTTGTGTTGATTCTAACCATGTAGAGGAAATTAAAGAGCTCAAGGCCCAAGTCACTTCTTTGAAGAAAGACTTGGAAAAGTGTCATCAAGGGAGTTCCACACTTGACAAGATGTTGAGAGTGCGAAGACTTCCCAATGACAAGAGTGGACTTGGATTCAACTCCAATCTCAAGAACAAGTCCATTATTGACAAGAAGAAGGGCCAAGAACAAGTCAAAGATTCGGCCAAGATTATTTGCTTCAAGTGCAAGATTGAAGGGCACCATGTTAGATCTTGCCCTTTGAAGAAGAAGACTCTTAGTGAGAAGCAACTAGGGAAGAGGCCTCTTGTTCAATCTCATGCTCAACCACGAGTTGAACAACGGCCACCTCCTAAGAAGACTCAAGCCAATGCTCCTCTTGTTGAGAAGCCTTTTGAGAAGAAAGAAAAGAGTCGATGTTGCTACCTTTGTCGCAAGAAGGGACACTTTGCTTCTTCATGCACTAATGGTACATTATCCAACCCTATCCTTGTTGATGATGTTTATTCTATTAGGAAGGATAATGTGGGCAATGTGTTTGCCAAGTATGTTGGTACTCCAAGTGGTGTCAAGAAAAGAACCATTTGGGTTGCCAAACCTATTGTGGCTAACCTCTTAGGACCCAACTTGGTTGGGGACCAACAAGCTCAAACTTGATCAATAGGTGGAGTTGGAGGGCATTGGAGACTTGGATATTTTATGAAGAATTAAGGGATCTTCATCAATTATATTTCCTCAAGCCAAGTCACTTGGATTATATATATCTCTTACCCTATGTTCCTCCAAGCGGTAACTTGTATTTAATTCTATATACATTGAAAGTTGCTTGCTCCCTTGCATATGTTAGTTTTGTTTCTAGCATGTGTTGGTATATGTTGTGCTTCCTTCTTACCTATCTTGAGTAATCTAGTTATGCTTGTTGGTTTGCACTCCATGTACTTGTGTTCTTTGTGTTGAGCCTTCATTGCTTTCATTGCTTATCTTAGTTGGCTCTTTGGGAGATTAATGGACTATCCCATTTTGGGGGAGTAATATGCTTTGCACTTTACTATCCTAAAATGTGTGTACATGAGGAATACCACTTAGTGTTGATATATCAATATTATCTTGTATCTATATGGTATCTCTTTCTCATGAGAAATTCATTTCTAAATGTCCATTAACTTTCTCTAGTTGAATTTATTTTTGCCTCTTGTTGATTTCAATGGATTATCACATTATGGGGGGGTAATAAGCTATGTGCATATTACAAGCCTAGAAAATGTGAACATTTGAGGTATTGCCACCTAGAGTTGATATTGTTAGTTATCTTGTTCTTGTGGCATGTTGCTCAAATAAGTTCCATATTTGCTTAAAATATCTTGCGTCTCTCTTCTTTGGTATCTTGTTTGTGAGAATTTCTTAGTGCTTTGAATATTCAATTTTATTTGAAGCCTTCAAGAATCTCTATCTAAGCATGTTTGTTATTCCTATCTTTTGTCACATGCTTATGTTTTGTGAATATGATTGTGAACAAATCTACCACCTAGAAATATCTCCATACATCTCTTGTCTTTGACAAGTTATAATAATTTGTGGTAAGTTTATTGATCATATTTACTTTGGCCATTGCTCTAATATTGCCTTGTTTCTTGCCAAGGATTTTGTTTGGTTCAAACTCCTTTGTGTCTTCCTTGCTCTACTCAAAATTTGTTTTATGCTTTCTTGAGTTAGGAAAAGCAATGATCCCATATTGTGCACTTGTGTTCAGAGTCATACTTCTTTGGGTTGCACTATTCTTGGGGAAGCTATCCTACTTTGAGTAGATCACCATTCCTTATATTGGTATTGCATCTAATTGATTTTATTTAAACATGACTAGTGTTTGAATAATATATATGGAGAGTAATGATTCCATTGTGTGCATTTTGCATTCAAATGCAAGATCATAAATAATGCACTATTATTGGAAGAACTATCCTATATGAGTTTGAACACTTGTTGTCTTTAAATTTGTTTGTTATCCCAATGACTTGTCTCTTTGGAAGACAAACACTTTTTGTGTTGGTACTTTGTGTGCTATCATGAAAAGTGTAGAGGGTTTGTTCACTCTTTTATGTTTTTTTGGTATCCTCTCTATGTTGGTTTCCTCAATCATGTGTTGATTTGGGTCTTGATATTTTTTGGACAATTCTCTTTCTTTTCACTCTTGTGAGTGGCTTCTTGGTTTAATTAGTTCTTTGTCCAATTTGTATCTTGTTTTGGTTCTTGAAAGTTTTGTGCATGCATATTTACTATGTATATCGTTTGGCATGCTTACTTTCGTTGATCCAATACATAGGATAAACTCCATCAAATCCTAAAAGGCTAAGATGTGCATGAAATTCAAATTCATATTAATATGCACATATTTATTTGGAGTTTGTCCTATGTATTGTAGTTGTTCTAACTACTTCGGACCCAATGAGTTTGGGTACCATTTGTACTTGAATTTTGTTTTAGGTACAATGGAGATACATTGGTTGCTTGCTCCATTCATAAGGAAGGTGTTCTCACCATGGTATTATAGGAGTCAAGCTTCGATGATTATCAAACTCGCATCCTCTTCATCACCAATGTCGTCTCGGTAACAAGTATCTATCTCATGCATACATTTCTAGATTTTAACCTTGTGTAGGTTGCTTCTTGGCATGATTTCCCTTGTTGCAATTTCATTTGGTTCTTGCAAATGTCTTTTCAAAAGCATCTTTATTGCAACTATGAGTAAGCCGTGATGATTACATACTAAGGGGATATTTAAATGATTCACCAATCCCAAGTATATTAATCTAGCAACTTCTACTTGAAGTATCTCATATGAAATATTGATGAATTCTCAAAAACCATTTGAATCTTTTGTGATATGCGTTACCTTTCTCGAAGCATTCCAACTATCACTTTTCCCTTGTGATATTTGTGATGCTTTGATGAGTTTTGTGTGTTCATCTATATCCCCTTAAGACTAAACTAAGCTTAGTGCTTTGCTTTCAAGCAAAAATCTTATTGGTATATTAATGAACCTCTCTTGGATATCATGTTCTTCACCTTTGTACCTATTTTGTGTGTGCATGTTTCTTTGTGGATATATATCTTTGTGATTGTTGTTCACTTAGAAACTTATACACACGATAATAGTTACATCTTTTATTGATATTATATCTCTTTAGTGACCACTTTTTATTGCTTTATATTATATCACGTCGTTGGCGTTTCAAGATCCGGAGCAGGCTTGGCCGATGATGCCCTTGACCGTTGCGGAGGAACGTTCTGCTGTAGGGCTTGACCCCAATCATGAGGGCATTAGCTGCCATGGGTCTTTATTTATACATGGGCAGAGGGAGGGCAGAGGGAGGAGTTTGGATTCGATTTGGGATGGTCATGGGGCGGTTTCCGGAAGCTTTCCATGGATGGACTCGTAGTAAACATTGAGAAGTCGCCTCAACGGCTTCCAATCGAGCCGGTCTCCTCCGCGTGCCCGCTTGTTGTGCCGTCCAGCGGGAGCGGAGGTAAGGACAGAGGTACGTCACTTACGGGGTGGCAGTGTGGGTAATTAATTTCAACATTAAGGGTAAAAGAGTAAATTTGTTGATGGACCGGAAGAAACCTTCCTCTCTTTATTATTAGGTAAAGATTCGAATTTGGATGGCATTCAAAGTTTTGCTTTCTTTAACATCATGAGGCATAACCTTTAGTTTCAGAAAATCAACATCAAGAGCAAGGTTATCAACTTTAGAAGAAAGAACATCAATTTTGCCAAACTTTTCCTCAACAGATTTATTGAAGCAGTTTGTGTACTAATAAAATTCTTAAGCATGTTCTCAAGATCAGAGGGTACACTTTTGTTTCTGTTGTAGGAATTACCATAAGAATTACCATAAGCATTACTATTATTGGGAGGATATGGCCTATAATTGTTGCTACCAAAATGATTCCTATAAGAATTGTGTTGAAATTATTATTTTTAATGAAGTTCACATCAATATGCTCTTCTTGAGCAACCAAAGAGGATAAAGGAACATTGTTTGGATAAATAGGAGCATGGCCATTTATAAGCATGGACATAATAACATAAAGTCTATAACTCAAAGAGGAGGTTTCTTCCACAGAATATACCTTCTTACCAGCAGTAGCCCTCTCAGTGTGCCATTCGGAATAATTTACCATTATATCATCAAGAAGCTTTGTTGCTGACCCCAAGGTCATGGACATAAAGGTTCCTCCAGCAGCTGAATCCAGAAGGTTTCTTGAAGAATAATTCAGACCTGCATAAAAGGTTTGGATGATCATCCAAGTAGTCAGTTCATGAGTGGGACAATTCTTTACTAAAGATTTCATTCTTTCCCATGCTTTAGCAACATGCTCATTATCAAGTTGCTTAAAATTCACAATGCTAACTTTTACAGATATAATCTTAGTAGGAGGATAATATTTTCCAATGAAAGCATCTTTACACTTAGTCCAAGAATCAATACTATGCTAGGCAAAGATAGCAACAATTCTTTAGCGCTTCCTCTCAAAGAGAAAGGAAACAATTTCAGTTTAATAATATCTCCATCTACATCTTTATACTTTTGCATCTCACATAGTTCAACAAAATTATTAAGATGGGCAGCAGCATCATCAGTACTAACACCAGAAAATTGCTCTCTCATAACAAGATTCAACACGGCATGCTTAATCTCATAAAAATCAGCAGTAGGAGCAGGTGGAACAATAGGTGTGCTAATGAAATCATTGTTGTTGGTGCTAGTAAAGTCACAAACCTTAGTGTTTTCAGGAGTAGTCATTTTAACAACTCTAAAAATAGGAATAAAACTACAACTAGAATAAGAACTAATTTTTTTGTATTTTTGATAAAGAGAAGCAAACAAGATAAAATAAAATAAACTAAGCAAAACATAAACAAAGCAAAGAGATTGGAAGTGAGAGACTCCCCTTGCAGAAATTCTCTTCCTCCCCGGCAACGGCACCAAAAAACTTGTTGATGGCTGGCGTTGGTAAACCCCAAGAGAAAGGTTGTGAAGAGTGCAGCGGCAAGTTTTCCCTCAAAAAAAGACGAAGGTTGAATCGACCAATAGGAGGACAAGAAATATCTGAAGGTTGATGCAACTGAGATGGCAGGACGCACTACCGGTTCAGCAGCAACGTCGAACCTACACAATACAATCAAATCACTTTGCCCCAACGAAGCAGCAAGGTTGTCAATCTCACTGGTTTTGCTGAACAGAAAGAGGTTAAATGTATGGTGTGGAAAATAATATGAGAACAATATGAAAGCCGTAGAAGCAGTGTGAAAACAGTGGAAGCAGTGCGTGTATTATCAGTATGAGAAAATGGATTGGTGTCCACAGTTCACTAGAGGTGTCTCTCCATAAAAGATAAATAACATGTGTGGTGAACAAATTACAGATGGGCAATTGACAGAAATGAAGGTTGCACCGTAGTGCATATGCAAGACATAAAGATTACTATGTGATTCATGCAGGCATTACAACAAGATACATACACCGTCATCCAACTGCATCTATGACTACACCCTCCGAATATCATCCGAACAAATGTTGGGTTTTAAGTTGCAAACAACAGATAGTCGCAGTAAGAAAAGTGTGTAATGTAAACTAAGTAAACACCATTGTTTTCTCCCTAATGGCAATAGCACATCCTCCATCCGTCACGTTTCTATCACTCGAGCACAAAAGCAAAGGAGGCATGAACCCACTATCGAGCATAAATACTCCCTCTTGGAGTTACTAGCATCTACTTGGCCAGAGCATCTACTAATAATGGATAGCATGCAAGATCATAATAACATATGCATGAAGATATCATGATAGATTGATAATCAGAAGACATAGAATTCAACATTCATCAGATCCCAGCAAACACAACATGTAGCGTTACCTAAAGATGATCTCGATCATGTAGGGCAGCTCACGAGATCTAAACATGAGGTACAAAGTGGAGAAGACAACCATATAGCTACTGCTATGGGCCGGTAGTCCAGGGATGAACTACTCACGCATCACTTCAGAGGAGGGCATGGTGGTGTAGACCCCTCCGGTGATGAATTCCCCTCCCGGCAAGGTGCCGGGGACAGCTCCAGAACCCTCCCGATCTCGGGATGACGATGACGGTGGCCTCGGGTGTTTCTCGGGACGAAGTGGTATATTTTTAAGGTTGATGTATCGGGGGGAATAAATAGGCGAAAGGGCGATGGCAGTGGACGCCCGAGGGGCCCACACCACCCCCAGGCATGGCCAGGGGGCGCACCGGCCTATGGTGTGCCCCCCTGTGGCCCCCCTCCGGGCCTTTTCGGGGCTCCGTGGAACCTTCGGGAATTCTAAGACTTCGGGGCTTCGAATTTTCCAATTCCGAGAATATTTCCAGAACAACTTTTCAGAAACTAAAAACAACAGAAAACAGGGAACTGGCTCTGTGGCATCTTGTCAATAGGTTAGTCCCGGAAATCGACAAAAATGACATAAAGTGTATAGCAAACATGTAGGAAATAACATGAAAACAACATGGAACATCTGAAATTAAGGATACATTTATGACGAATCATATGCCATACCATGTGTTTTAGAGTGTGGAATGTGTCTTGGATGCCCAAGATTCCCTCACTCTTTGTGCTAGGGCTTCACCGGCGTCGGATTATCTCTCGCGGGTTCCATGACTATTAGAGCCCGAAACTCCCGGATCTGACGAAACAGGGGGAATCATGCCAAGAGCTGGGCCCTACAATTGTCCTGGGTGTTCCTTGGGCCTAACCTAACACAACCAAGCAATTGGTTCCACTTTGTTACCCCCTTCCGGCTCACGTAGACGGGCCAGAACGGCAATCCTGTCTTTTTCCCCAACGGGGCTAGTGTTTCTCCGGAGAGGGTCTCCGGAGCGTCTGATGCCACCACAACACATGGAATACCATGCGTATTAGAGTGTGACATGGGTCTTGGATGCCCCAGATTCCCTCACTCTCTCTATAAGGGCTTCACCGGCGTCGGATTCTCTCTAGCGGGTTCCAGGACTATTTAGAGCCCGAAACTCCCGGATCTGATGGAACGGGGGGAATCTTTCCAAGAGGTGGGACCTACCATTTTATTGGGTGTTCCTTAAGCCTAACCTAACACAACCAAGCAATTGGTTCCACTTTGTTACCCCCTTCCGGCTCACGTAAAGGGGCTAGAACGGTAGTTCCGTCTTTTTCCCCCGCGGGGCTAGGGTTTCTCCCCAGAGGAGCTCCATAGCGTCTAAATGCCACCAAATCTCATGGTATTCCATACCATGTGTGTTAAATTGTGGAATGGGTCTTGGATTCCCAAGATTCCCTCACACTCTGTGTTAGGGCTTCACTGGCGTCGGATTCTCTCTAGAGGGTTCCAAGACTACTTAGAGCCCGAAACTCCCGGATCTGACGGAAAAGGGGGGAATCTTGCCAAGAGGTGGGCCCTAACATTTTATTTGGTGTTCCTTGGGCCTAACCTAACATAAAAAATGCAATTGGTTCCACTTTGCTACCCCCTTCCGGCTCACGTGGAGGGGCCAGAACGGCAGTTCCATCTTTTTCCCCGACGGGTCTAGTGTTTCTTCGGAGAGGGACTCCGGAGCGTATGAATGCCACCACAACTAATGTTATGCCATACCATGTGTTTTAGAGTTTGGCATGTTCCTGGATGCCCAAGATTTCCTCACTCCTTGTGTTAGTGCTTCACCGGCGTGGGATTCTCTCTGGCGGGTTCCAGGACAACTTACAGCCCGAAACTCCCGGATCTGACGGAACGCGAAACTATTGCCAAGACATGGGACCTACCATTGTCTTGGTTGTTTCTGGGGCCTAACCTAACACAACCAAGCAATTTTTTACACTTTGCTACCCCCTTCCGGCTCACATAGAGGGGCCAGAACGGTAGTTCCGCCTTTTTCCCCAACGGGGCTAGGGTTTCTCCGGAGCGTGTGACTGCCACCACAACACATGGTATTCCATAACATGTGTGTTATAGTATGGCATGGGTCTTGTATTCCCAAGATTCCCTCACTCTCTGTGTTAGGGCTTCATCGGCGTCGGATTCTCTCTTTCGAGTTCTAGGACTACTTAGAGCCTGAAACTCCCGGATCTGACGGAACGAGGGGAATCTTGCCAAGAGGTGGGAACTACCATTTTCTTAGGTGTTCCTTGTGCCTAACCTAACACAACCAAGCAATTGGTTCCACTTTGTTACCCCCTTCCGGCTCACGTAGAGGGGCAAGAACGGCAGTTCCGTCTTTTTCCCCGGTTTGGCTAGGGTTTCTCCGGAGAGGGGCTCCGGAGCGTCTGAATGCCACCAAAACACATGGTATGCCATACCATGTGTTTTAGAGTGTTTCATGGGTCTTGGATTCCCAATATTCCCTCACTCTCTGTGTTAGGGCTTCACCGACATCGGATTCTCTCTGGCGGGTTCCAGGACTATTTAGAGCCTGAAACTCCCGGATCTGACGGAACAAGGGGAATATTGCCAATAGGTGGGTCCTACCATTTTCTTAGGAGTTACTTGGGCCTAACCTAACACAACCAAGCAATTGTTTCCACTTTGCTACACCCTTCTATCTCATGTAGAGGGGCCTGAACGGCAGTTGCGTCTTTTTCCCCAGTGGGGCTAGGGTTTCTCCAGAGAGGGACTCCAGAGCGCCTGAATGCCACCAAATCCCATGGTATGCCATACCATGTGTTTTAAATTGTGAAATGGGTCTTGGATTCCCAAGATTCCCTCACTCTCTATGTTAGGGCTTCACCGGCGTCAGATTCTCTCTAGCGAGTTCCAAGACTATTTAGAGCCCGAAACTCCCGGATCTGCCGGAAGGGGGGAATCTTGCCAAGAGGTGGGCCCTATCATGTCTTGGTTGTTCCTTGAGCCTAAACTAACACAAAAAAGCAATTTTTCCACATTGCTACCCCCTTCCAGCTCACGTAGAGGGGCCAGAACGGCTGTTCCGTCTTTTTCCCCACCGGGGCTAGGGTTTCTCCAGAGAGGGGCTCCGGAGCGTCTGCATGTCACCACAACACATGCTATGCCATACCATGTGTGTTAGAGTGTGACATGTGTCCTGTATTCCCAATAATCCCTCACTCTCGGTGGTAGTGCTTCACCGGCGTCGGATTCTCTCTCGCGGGTTCCAGGACTACTTAGAGCCTAAAAGTCTCGGATCTGATGTAACAGGGGGAATATTTCCAAGAGGTGGGCCCTACCATTGTCTTGGGTGCTCCTTGGGACTAACCTAAGACAACTAATAAATTGGTTCCACTTTGCTACCCCCTTCCGATTCACGTAGAGGGGGCAGAACGGCAGTTCCGCCTTTTCCAAGCGAGGCTAGGGTTTCTCCGGAGAGGGGCTCCAGAACCTCTGAATGCCACCACAAAACATGGTATGCCATACCATGTGTGTTAGAGTGTGGCATGTGTCATGGATGCCAAAGATTCCCTCACTCTTTGTGTTAGTGCTTCACCGGTGTCGGATTCTCTCTAGCGGGTTCCAGGACTACTTAGAGCCTAAAACTCCCGGATCTGACGGAACGGGTGAGTATCGCCAAGACGTGGGCCCTACCATTGTATTGATGGTTCTTTGGTCCTAACATAACACAACCAAGCAAATGGTTCCTCTTTTCCACCCCCTTCCGGCTCACGTAGAGGGGCCGGAATGACAGTTCTGCCTTTTCCTTAGCGGGGCTAGGGTTTCTCCGGAGAGGGGCTCTGGAGCGTCTAACTACCACCAAAACACATGTTATGCCATACCATGTGTGTTATATTGTGGCATGGGTCTTGGATGCCCATGATTTATTCACTCTCTGTGTTGGGTCTTCACCGTCGTCGGATTCTCTCTCGCGGGTTCCATGACTACATAGAGCCCGAAACTCCCAGATCTAACGAAACGGGGGTAATCTTGCCAACAGTTGGGAACTACGATTGTATTGGGTGTTCCTTGGGACTAAACTAACACAACAAATTAATTGGTTCCACTTTCTTAAAACCTTCCGGCCCACGAAGAGGGGCCAGAATGGTAGTTCCGTCTTTTTCCCCAACTGGGGTAGGGTTTCTCCGGAGAGGGGCTCCGGAGCGTATGAATTCCACCATAACACATGATATGCCATACCATGTGTGTTATAGTGTGTAAGAGGTCTTGTATTCCCAAGATTCCCTCGCTCTCTCTGTGTTACAGCTTCACCGGCGTCGGATTCTCTCTGGCGGGTTCAAGGACAACTTAGTGCCCGAAACTCCCGGATCTGACGGAACGGGAGGAATCTTGCCAAGAGGTGGGCCCTACCATTGTCTTGGGTGCTACTTGGGACTAAAATAACACAACCAAGAAACCGGTTCCACTTTTCTACCCCCTTCTGGCTCATGTAGAGGGGCCGGAACGGCAGTTCCGTCTTTTTCCGTGGCGGGGCTAGGGTTTCTCTGGAGAGGGGCTCCAGAGCGTCTGAATGCCACCACAACGCATGGTATGCAATACCATGTGTGTTAGAGTGTGGAATGGGTATTTTATTCTCAAGATTCCCTCACTCTCTGTGTTAGGGCTTCACCGGCGTCGGATTGTCTCTAGCGGGTTCGAGGACTACTTAGAGCCCGAAACTCCCGGATCTGACGGAACGGGGGGAATATTACCAAGAGGTGGGACTTACCATTGTCTTTGGTGTTACTTGGTACTAACCTAACACAACCAAGAAATTATATCCACTTTTCTACCCCCCTTCCGGTTCACGTAGAGGGGCAAGAACGGCAGTTCCGTCTTTTTCCCCGGCGGGGTTAGGGTTTCTCCGGAGAGGGGATCCAGAGCGTCTGAATGCCACCAAAACACATGGTATGCCATGCCATGTGGCTTAGAGTGTTGCACGGGTCTTGGATTCCCAAGATTCCTTCACTCTCTGTGTTAGGGCTTCACCTGCGTCGGATTCTCTCTAGCGGGTTCCAGTACTATTTAGAGCCCAAAACTCCCGGATATAACGGAACGGGGCAATATTGCCAAGAGGTGGGTCCTACCATTGTTTTCGGTGTTCCTTGGTACTAACCTAACACAACCAAGCAATTGTTTCCACTTTGCTACACCCTTCCGTCTCATGTAGAGGGGCCTGAACGGCAGTTGCGTCTTTTTCCTCAGTGGGGCTAGGGTTTCTCCGGAGAGGGGCTCCTGAGCCTCTCAATGCCACCAAATCCCATGGTATGCCATACGATTAGTGTGAAATTGAGGAATGGTTCTTGGATGCCCAAGATTCCCTCGCTCTCTTTGTTAGGGCTTCACCGGCTTCAATCCTCTCTCGCAGATTCCAAGACTACTTAGAGCCCAAACCTCTCGGATCTGACAGAATGGGGGAATATTGCTAAGAGGTGGGCCCTACCATTGTATTGGGTGTTCCTTGGGCTTTACCTTACACAACCAAGAAATTGGTTACACTTTGCTACCCCTTGCGTCTCACGTAGAGGGGCCAGAACGGCAATTCCGCCATTTCCCCAGCGGGGCTAGGGTTTCTCCGGAGAGGGGATCTGGAGCGTCTAAATGCCACCAAAACACATGGTATGCCATACCATGTGTGTTAGAGTGTGGAATGGGTCTTGGATGCCCAAGATTCCCTCACTCTCTCTGTTAGGGCTTCACCGGCTTCAGATTCTCTCTCGCGGGTTCCAGGACTATTTAGAGCCCGGAACTCCCGGATCTGACGGAATAGGGGGAATCTTGCCAAGAGGTGGGTTGATATGGATATTATAGGGGTACATGATGATTGTTCATGCTTGAGTTGGAAGGAAATATTGAAGTTAATTGATGATTACTATAAGGTGAATTCCTTCTTAATTGATTGTGTTGTTTGTGTTTATAAGAATGTTATACTACCTAAGCATATGTATATATGTATGATAGGTTTATTGATAACACAAACATGGATGGAGGAGAGCATCAAGAGGAGCTGGAAAACAAGAAGCAATGGTGGAAAACAATTGTGCACACATGGAGGAAGTCATGGAGATTGTTACCCACAAGAGCGAAAGGAGTCATCCACACAATAGGCGCATTGGAGGCTGATATGGGAGCAGCAAGGACGTGTCCTTGGCTGTCCCAAACGTTTTTATTAGTGGACCTACGTGTCCAATGGGCTGAACCCATGTTGGGTTCGGTTTGTAAGGGTTTGGTTGCACCAAACCGAGCAGGAGTAGGCTAGGGGCACATTATGGTTGGTTGTGGCTGCACCCCCATCTCTTGGCCGCACCCCTCTCCATATATACCTAGGCGACGAATTAGAAAGGGGAGACCAAGTTAAAATTGAACCCTAGATTCCAGAAAGAACAGATTGTTCATCTGAAATTATCCCCACCAGTTTGGTGGTGTTACCTTTGCAAATTCTGCGTGCTATCTGTTGTTCCACTGGGAATAAGAAGATACAGGACCACTCGTAGTCATTCATTACGTTGTGCAAGTGTGTAGAGTTGAGAATATCCAACGGGTTGCAAGTTGTTGCATTGGCATCAGGGGTCAGCCAGAAAGGTTTCAGCGAGACACAAGTTATCGAGTGCTCAACGAGAAGATCGGGTCACCCCTTTATCAAAAAGTATTAAAAAATTGAAAGAGAGAAAAAAAATCAAAAGAGGTCGAGCCATTACTATATCACTAGTGGAGCTTGATACATCATATCTTGGATATGTTTGTGGACATATTTGAGCAATCGTGTGCCTGTTTTCATAGAGTATTTGCTAGTGTCTTTCCAGTGCTTGCAATACCTCTTCCATATAATTGCTAAGTCACATTTGTCTCGTAGAGTTAGTGTGTTCTTTGAGTGTTTTTCATCACATTAGATAGTAAATAGGAGTTGTTATTTTGGTGTTGTTAGGAATCCCAACCAAGCCCCACCAAATACCCTATTTTGTCTTGTGACACTTGATATCCTGGTTATTCTCTTCTCGCACTTGGTACACTCTTCATTGGTACTTGTTGGTAAGTAAACCCTATTCACTTTGGAACGGTAAGAGAAGCACTTCTTTGCTGGTTTTGAGAGGGTTGTGAGAGAACACCACAATCCATTGATTATTTGGTTTCACTAACATATTAATCATGAGTTCTTCTAGTGAAACTGATGCTATGCAGGGAAAGAAGCCAGAGGAGGTAGTAACACCTAAGAAGAATCTTGATGATATGCTCACATGGGCAGATTTCAACAAATTTCGGGAAGGAGTTGCTAGAAGGATTGAGCAAAGGATAGAGGAATATGATGATGTAGTAAGCAAAGAATTGAAAGAGGTACAAGAAAAAGTTGACAAAGCTGCTACTCAAAAATCCCTTGATCTGTCACAAGAGGCTGTGAACAATATGACAAGACAACTTACAAATTTGACCACAACCTTACAACAAAGAGCTCCCAATGCTAATTTAGGTGCTGATTTTGATGATGGTCGAGCCAATGCATTTGGAGGCCGTGGTAATTTTGCTGCTAGAAGAGTGCCTATGGGAGAAAATAATAGAGAGGATGATGGTCTTGGAAAGCCAAAATTCTTTATTCCCTCTCTCACATGTGATACTGAGGATGTTGAGGTGTACTTAATGTGGGAGTTGAAGATTGACAAGCTATGGAGATTGGCATAATTACACTGAGGAGAGGAAAATTAGACTTGCATCTTCTGGATTTGATGGTTATGCTCTCTTGTGGTGGGATGGAATCACAAAATTGAGAGAAAGAGAAAACCAACCAGAAATCACTACTTGGGCTGAGATGCAGCAAATCATGAGAGATAGGTTTGTCCCTAAAAATTATGTGAGAAATCTCTATGGAAAATTGCAGCAATTGAAAAAAGGTACAAATTATGTGGATCAATATTACAAAAAGATGGGTTTGATACTACAAAGAGCTCGGGTTAGAGAAGAACCAGAACAGGCAATGCAAAGATTTCTTTCAGGGTTGCAATTCAAGATTAGATGCATTGTGAGGCATGTTCAATATAATACCATGACTGAATTATTGCACCAAGCAAGAGAGACATAAAAGAGGTTAGCCGAGGAGGTTTCTATGGCTCCAAGAAGAACCTTTCCATCAAGAACTTCTTTCACACCTTCTACACCTCAAGCTTCACAATTTCGAGCTAGTACATCTTCCAAGCCCGAGACAAGCAATACCACTGCTAAGAAAACAATTCAACGAACAGTTAATGCAAGTGGTTCTACTCAATCAACAGCTAGAAATAGAGACATGACATGTCATACTTGTGGAGGAAGAGGGCACTTCAAGAGAGATTATCCTAACAAGAAAATCATGGTTATCGATGCTGCTGAGGAGTATGAGACTAGAGAAGATGTTGATCCTAATGACGAGGATACATATAATGATGATGGTCCTGTTGATGCCTATGCTACCAATTACCCAACTATTGTTTCCACAACAGCTTTGAGTGTTGTTCCTAGTGATGAGAGCCAAAGATGCAATCTATTTCAAATCAAAGCAATTGTGGGTACACAAATGGCTTGCAAGGTGATCATTGATGGAGGGAGTTGTAGAGATTTAGCAAGCAAGGATTTATGTGCAAAGCTCAAGTTGAGATATATTCCATATTATATTCAATGGTTGAGTAACAAAGAAGAAATCAGGGTTTTCCATATTGTGAGAGTGGAATTTCAGATTGGACCATACAAAGATACAATTGAGTGTGATGTGGTTCCCATGACAATTTGCCACATGCTACTTGGAGGACCATGGCAATTTGACAAGAAGGCTATACACAATGGGAGAGAAAACACATACCAATTGAATTGGAATAATAAGGATATTATCTTGAGGCCTATGACACCACAACAGATTGTGAATGAGTCTAGACAGAAAATTGAAGTGAATCTAGAGAAAGAGAGTGAAAGAAATGAGAAGAGTGAAAACACAAATTATGTGGGTGAAAACAAGCCTAGGCCGAGTGGTAAAAGTAAGGGAGTGAGCCTTTTAACAATGTTAGCCACCAAAGATGATTTGAGAGAGTTTAGTGAGGATCCTAGTTTAGTACCTATAGTGCTCATGCAGAAGGGAGAAATTTTAGTTTCTAACGACATGACTCCTCTTTCTATTGGTGTTTCTAATGTTTTGCAGGAGTTTGATGATGTGTTTCCAGAAGAAGTACCCTCGAGGCTGCCACCATTGAGAGGGATTGAGCATCAAATTGATTTCATTGCTAGATCATCATTATCAAATCGAGCTCCCTATAGGACAAATCCCCAACAAACAAAGGAAATTCAGAAACAAGTACAAGAGCTTCTTGATAGAGGTTATATTCGAATAGGCCTATCTCCTTGTGATGTTCCTGTTATTTTAGTTCCTAAGAAAGATGGTACTTGGCGCGTGTGTGTATATTCTAGAGCAATTAACAACATCACTATTCGTTATCGTCATCGTAACCATGTTTGGAAGACATGTTAGATGAATTAAGTGGTGCTGCTGTTTTCTCTAAAATTGATTTGCGTAGTGGTTATCATCAAATTAGCATGAAAGAGGGGGGTGAGTGGAAAACAACCTTTAAAACAAAATTTGGTTTATATGAGTGGTTTGTAATGCCTTTTGGATTAACTAATGCACCTAGTACTTTCATGAGATTAATGAACCATGTTTTGAGAGATTTTATTGGCAAGTTTGTGGTTGTTTATTTTGATGATATTCTCATATATAGCCACAATGAACATTAACATATTGATCATATTAGACAAGTCTTGAATGTGCGAAGAGAAAATAAATTGTATGGAAATTTAGAGAAGTGCACTTTTTGCAAAGATAAGGTCATATTTCCTGGTTAAGATGTTGCTAAACATGGGATTGAAGTGGGTGAATCTAAAATTGAAGCAATTAAAAATTGGCCAATTCCCATGAATGTGAGTCAAGTAAGAAATTTTAATGGTCTTGTTGGATTTTATAGAAGATTTGTGAAAGACTTTAGTACTATTGTTGCCCCTTTGAATGATTTGACTAAGAAAGGTGTGAATTTCGAGTGCGGGGTTGCTTAAGATATTGCTTTTGACACTTTGAAAAATAAGTTGATTTCGGCCCCATTATTGATGCTACCTAATTTTAATATACAATCGAAATTGAATGTGATGCTAGTGGCGTAAGTATTGGAGGTGTGCTAATGCAAGATAAGAAACATATTGCTTATTTTTCTGAGAAATTGCATGGCGCTCAATTGAATTATTATGTCTATGATAAAGAAGTGTATGCACTTGTTAGAGTTCTTGAGGTTTGGAAACATTATTAGTGGCCAAAAGAATTTATCATACATTCTGATCATGAGGCATTAAGATTTTTAAAGAGTCAATCCAATCTTAATAAGAGACATGCCAAATGGGTAGAATTCATTGAATCTTTCCCATACATTATTAAACACAAGAAAGGATTAGATAATGTGGTTGTTGATGCTTTGTCTAGAAAAAATATGTTACTCACTAAATTGGATGTCCAAGTTTCGGGTTTGGAGAGTTTGAAACCACTATATACTGGAGATAAAGAATTTTCTACACCATATGCTCATTGTTCTAATGTGAAGGCTTGGGATAAATATCATATACATGATGGATTTCTGTTTAGAGCTAACAAATTATGTATTCCCGAGTGTTCTTTGCGTTTGATGTTATTGCAGGAATCTCATAGTGGTGGATTAATGGGACACTTTGGACATGAGAAAACATTTCTATGTTCGCTGACAATTTTTATTGGGCACATATGAGACATGATGTTTACATGTTTGTGCAACGTTGCATCACTTGCAACAAGGCCAAGTCAAAATTAAAGCCCCACGGTTTGTATACTCCTCTACCTGCAACAACTACACCATGGGAAGATATTAGTATGGATTTTGTGCTAGGTTTACCGAGGACTAAAAGAGGGCATGGTTCTATATTTGTGGTAGTGGATAGATTCTCTAAAATGTCACACTTTATTTCTTGCCACAAAAGCGACGATGTGTCGCATATTGCTAATATGTTTTCCAGGGACATAGTGAGACTATATGGAGTCCCAAGGACTATTGTTTCTGATCGTGACGTGAAGTTTATGAGCTACTTTTGGAAGACATTATGGGGCAAGCTAGGAACAAAGTTGTTGCTTTCAACAACATGTCATCCCCAAACTGATGGACAAACGGAGGAGGTTAATCGCACATTACAACATTGTTGCGAACCATGATCAAGAAAAATCTGCGGGAGTGGGAGGAGTGTTTGCCACATGTAGAATTCGCATAAAACAGGGTTGTCCACTCTACTACTCATCTTTGTCCGTTTGAAGTGGTCTATGGTTTCAAGTCCATTACACCACTTGATTTGCTAGCACTTCCCATAGAAGAGAGAATAAATATGGAGGCATAAAAAAGAGCTGATTTTGTGAAGAAGATACATGAGAAGACCAAGGATGCTATAGAGAAGAAGGGGAAGTATGTGGCTGAAAGAGTAAACAAGAAGAGAAAGGAGGTTCTATTTTTGCCAGGAGACTTCGTATGGGTGCACTTTCGAAAAGATAGATTTCCAAAGTTGAGAAAGTCCAAGTTGTTACCTCGAGGTGTTGGTCCCTACAAAGTGCTTGAAAAAATCAATGACAATGCTTACAAGATAGACCTTCTAGTTGATGAGTTTGGTGTGAGTAATTCATTCAATGTTGCTGATTTGACACCATACCATGGAGATGACCTTGCTGCGTCGAGGTCGACGCCTTTTCAAGGGGGGGAGGATGATGAGGACATCCCTAGTTCTTTACCACACAAGAAGGTTGTTATCCAAGACAAGACTAATGAAATAAGACTTAGACCAATAACAAGATCAAGGGCCAAGTTATTACAACAATAGCTGAATTCACTCCTTATTGAATATGATGTTTGTGATAGTGATAATTTTATACTTCCTAAGTCTATGCATTTATGTATCATCGGGGTTATTGATAACACAAACATGGTGGTGGAAAACACCCAAGAGGAGCTTGAAAACAAGATGGAGATGATGGAAAACAACATTACAAGTGGTGAAAACAGAGTACAATGTTTAAAACTAATGTACAAGAAGGTTAAAACAAATGTCTAGGTGTGGAAAACAACTCCAGGAATGTTCTTCCACACTAAGCAAGAGTGAAAACAAGAGGAGGGCGCCCCATTGAAGATCACTGCGCCATATAGAAGTCCTAATTCTAATAGGGATGGCTTGTATGCCATATTTGGCCGAATCCCATAAATTGGTCGGTCTGTATCCTCTCTTAGAGTCCAAGTAGGAGGCCTAGTCCAAGTATGAGTCCAAGTAGGAGTCTTAGTCCTAGTAGGGATTTGTGCTTGCGCAAGCCTTCTTGTGGCCACACCCCTCCCCCTTAAATAGACAACACATGCATGTGGTTGAGGAGAACAAGTTTAAACCAAAGAAAATCCTAGCATCTAGATTATATTGCTGCTAAGCATTCATCTTGTGTTGGGGGCTACCCCCGAGTAGGGGTAAGGTTGGTGAGAAATGGAGTTCAAGGTACTAGTTACCGAGTTCGGCCGTACCGAGTTGGTACGGGCCGGATAGGATGGTACTCGGCCGGATAGGATGCTATCCGGCAAGAAGAACAAGATACCAAGGTGAAGATTCCAGTGACTATCTGGATAATCTGAGTAGCACTTGGAGGATCTGGATAGAAGGGGAAGCTGCTCTACTCGGAGGCAAAGTCAATGGAGCCGTTGGGTGAATCCCGCGTATCCAGGAGCAGTGCAGGCGTGCGGTTCAACTTACTAGGCGTGTGATGATGTGTATCCATGCGTGGGTACATTGTGCGGTATGGGCGAGGCCACATCCTGTCACTCATAAGCGGGACAGGACATGTCAGTGTCCCTTCCGCGAAGACTTTCGGTGACAGTCAACGAAGACACGAAGGCGTGCGGTATGGCACAGTGTGTAGTCACCTAATCAATACTTGCATCTGTAGAGGTAGTACTCCTGCGTGAGGGTCGATCAACTGGTTCATTCCACGTGAGAGCTGAGGCACCATTACGAGAAAGAAATAGCAGAGAGGTTCTTATTCCTCTAGCTCCTTGAGCTTGAGGAACTCTTGTACTCGGCACATACATATATATAGAGAGAGAGAGGCAGGAGTAGGGGTGTTACTCCCACACAAGGGCCCCGAACCTGGGTAGATTGTGGTGTTTGCAGTGTTTGTGAGCGCGCCAGCTAGGCGTGCAATCCCTCCCCGGATACCTACAGCGTCCATCGGCCCCAAACTTCAGCCATCCTATGGCATCTGTCTTCTCCACACCACAACAGTTGGCACCCACCATGGGGCCCGTAGCAGCGCTGGCTGGGGTTTCTATCCGGATGGGACCCATTTCTCGTTCGGGGGAGCGCATGGTTTGTGGCCTTGTCCACAGATTCGGCTCCCTCGATTTCGTCACCGACAACACGGGTGATTTCTGCGACAGGCCCGTGCCTGCAGCGGCTTCGTCGTCAGCTTTGGTGCGCATTTGGTGTACATCGCCACCACCGTCATCCGCGAGTACCCCGAGGTGGTGCTCGTTGCTGCGGACCCTCCTGCCGTTCTCGCCGTCCGCGGGCAGCCAACCGGCGGCTCTGCGGGCAGCATGGAGGTGATGATGACCGGCTCGGTTCCTGCTGCCGGGAAGGGCACGCCCGCTGCTCCTAAAGTTGTTGACGAGTCGGCTGCTCAGCCGAGCCACAAGCCATACGACAAGCCCCAGAACCAACTGGGCTACAAGACTCCTTCTACATCGACATCGATACCGGCGCCTCTTGCCGGTGTCATCGAGAATCTGGGCATGCCTCTCGCCGCGGATACGGATCCAGTGGTGTTGAGGGTGCATCTCGAGGAGTAGCGCCAAGCCATGCTCCAGGAAGCCCAGGAGATGGCAAAGGTCAGGCTTGAATTCACTCTTGACTAGAATGAGTACAATAGGGCTCATGGTTTTACTCCGGTTGCAAAGAACCCTAGCCGGATAGGAATTATTCGGCGCAACTTAGGTGCCTAGTTGGCTAGGGATGGTAGAGTTGCTAGCAAGTCCGCTAGTTTGACCTCGGCTGATAGGCCTAAGTACAGTACTCCTGCTAAGACGCTTAGGGCAGCAAAAGCAGTTGCTGATGAGTTGCCACACCTGACTGGTGAAGCTCGCATTAGGCAGCAGGACCGGCTCAATGAGCTTGTTCTTGAAGCTGGTAGGCAGAATGAGGCATTCCGGAAGGCGAATCCGGGGGCAGGTGCCTCTCATGTTGTTCAGTCGCATGGAATGAAATCCGGAGGCCAGGCCTCCTCACCTCTTCCCGGTGGTAGGAGATCTCCGAGTGTCAACTCCGGGAAACATAAGCAGATGCAGGAATACGACCCGGCTGTCGCCAGAAAACAGCACGCTGTAGAGCGGCAGCCCGGTCAAGAACACATTGTGCAAGGTGGTGGCCATGCTACTGCCCGAGTTCACCAAGAGGGGCATGGAGGCAACCGAGATGGTCCATCTCGGCACCCGGTAGCCAACCTGGTTCAGCATCGACCCGGCGCAGGTCCTGTTGTTCAGCCGCAAGCCATTGCCGCTGTGGTCAACCCGGTTCCCCAACCCGGAGCCGCGCGACAGGACAGATAAAATGATGGGTACTCGGCGATGGAGCAGGCCGGATACCAAAGAAATGAGAGATATGACGATGGAGGAATTGGATCTCGGGTGGGGGCCCGTGTGCTGCAGCTGAGTGACGCAAGATACAAGCTGGACAAGATCTATCAGTCCGAGGAGATGGGACGGGCAGTCCCGCCGGGACCACTCTATTTTGGTCCCAGAATCATGAATGAGCCTACTGTGCAAAAGTTCCATCTGGCAAAAGGAAGCAAGACCTATGATGGGAGAACCAAGCCAGAGGACTGGCTGAATGACTATGTCACTACCGTGCACATTGCCGGTGGTAACCGCGGGTGGGCGGTGAGATATGTGCCTCAGATGTTGGAGGGCCCAGCCCGGATCTGGCTCAACAACCTGCCGAGAGACAGCATCAATTGCTGGCTTGATTTCTCGGAGGCATTCATCAGCAACTTCACAAGCACCTATAAGAGGCCAAACCGGCGACAGCAGCTCTCGGCGTGGAAGCAGAGGGAAGAGGAGACAGACCGAGAATATCTAACTCGGTGGAGTACTCTGAGGAACACCTGCGAGGGTGTGAATGAGTCACAGGCTATTGCCTGGTTCGCCCAAGGCTGCCAACATGGGAGCATGCTATGGCAGAAGTTGCAAAGGGAGATGCCGAGTACGCTCGTCGAGACGATCAAGATTTCTGATATGTACACGCTCGGTGACCCTACTCAGCCTCTGCTCGATTCGTTCGAGCCGAGAAGAAGAAACCAATGCAATGATAGTGGTAGGCGAAATGATCGCCAGGACTACCGCAACAAGAGGAGAGCTGATCGTCTGTATATCCGCTACGGATCGGACCATGTGGCTGCAGTTAATCAGGAGCAGCCAAAGGCAAAAAACTGATGGGACCCAGTATGGGCAAAACCAGAATCAGGGCCAGGACTTCAAGAAGCAGTACAATGATACTAACCAATTCGGAGACGCTCCGAGGTTTATCTTCGAGACCGTGAAGGAGGGGCCATGCAGTTTTCATACTCGGCATCCGAGTAGGCCACCCAATCACACCACTCGGCAATGCAGCTGGTGGGACCAGATTAAGAACGAGGGTTTTGGCCAGTTGCCTCCCCCTCCTCCTCTACCAGCTCCGGGCTCCAATGTTCAGCCTTTCCGGGCAGCTGCTCCCAGGCCAGCCGAGAACCAGCAAAGGGAGAATGTGAACCAAGTGGCACAGGGGGCCAACAACAATAACGCCCGCAACTACAACAACAGCAATCACAACTACAACCGCAACAACAACTTCAACAGGAACAACAACAATGACAATGGTGGTGGTGGAGACCGGAATCAGTATCAGGAGCATCATGAGAGCTATATGGTGTTCGCCACTGAGCCAGATGACAAGCAAAGCCAGCGTAGGCGGGCGATGGAGGTAAGTGTTGTGATGTCGGCTGTGCCGGATTACATGCATTGGTGTGACCAGGACATCGTCTGGTCCCGAGCTAATCATCCCAAGATCATGCCCAATCCGGGTACCTATGCTCTAGTGGTGGACCCAACCGTCCTTGGATCCAAGAAAAATGTGAATTTCAGCAAGGTGCTGATTGACAACGGCAGCAGCATAAACATTCTGTACCGAGACACCATGGAGAAACTCGGCGTTGCCGAGAACATGCTGCTACCTAGCCGGACCACGTTCCATGGCATTGTGTCGGGAGTGTCTTGTGCTCCCATTGGACGGATCTGGATTGATGTGCTCTTCGGCACAAGGGATAATTGTCGGACTGAGTGCCTGCAATTTGAGGTGGTTGATCTCCAGAGCCCCTACCATGCCCTTCTCGGCAGACCTGCTCTGTCCAAGTTCATGGCCTCTACACATGCGGCGTACCTGAAGATGAAGCTTCCCGGTCCCAATGGAATAATCACCATCTCGGGTGACTACAAGCATTGTCTGGAGTGCGCATCTGCCGGATCGCGGCTAGCCAAGTCCATGGTCATTGCGGCTGAGAAGAAGAAGATACATGAGGTGGTGGCCCTGGCCCAGGCAACTCAACTCGGTATGCCAGGCATGCCGAGCTCTCAGCATGGATCCATGTTCTAGGCCTCCCAGGAGACAAAGAAAGTGCAGATCGACCCGGAGTTCCCCGAGCGTGTTGCCATCATCGATGCCGGGTTGGAGGAGAAATAGGAAAGCGCTCTCATCCACTTCCTTTGTGAGAACCTGGATTTCTTTGCCTGGTCCAATCAGGATTTGCCGAGTGTCCCGAGGGAGTTGGTTGAGCATTCATTACATGTGTGGTTGGATGCCAAGTCGGTGAAGCAAGCTCTGCGCCGTTTTGCGGAAGAAAGAAGAAAAGCCATTAGTGACGAGATCACAAGGCTGTTAGCAAGTGGATTCATCATGGAGGTGATGCATCTGGATTGGCTGGCCAATCCGGTCATGGTGGAAAAGAAGAAGGACGACCCCATGGTCGTTGTGGTGTGGCGCATGTGCGTTGACTACACCGACTTGAACAAGGCATGCCCCAAGGACCCGTTCCCACTGCCCCGGATAGATCAGGTGACCGATTCCACTGCCGGGTGCGAACTTTTGTCTTTCATTGATGCCTACTTTGGTTTTCACCAGATTCCACTGAATCCGGCTGATCAAATAAAGACTGCTTTTATCACCCCGTACGGGGCTTATTGCTATCGTGTCATGTGTTTCGGATTGAGAAATGTTGGGTCCACGTACCAGAGGTGCATGCAGAAATGCCTGCATGAGCAGATTGGCAAAAATGTGCAGGTGTATGTGGATGACATAGTCATCAAAACCAAAGAAAAACACACACTGCTGAGCGACATAGAAGAAACATTCGCAAATTTGCGGAGGTACCGGATGAAGCTGAATCCGACCAAGTGAATGTTTGGTGTCCCGGTCGGGAAGCTACTCGGCTTCCTTGTGTCTAGCTGGGGCATTGAAGCCAATCCTTCCAAGATAAAAGCTATTGAGAGCATGTCTCTGCCGAGATCACTGAAGGATGTGCAGAAGTTTACCGGATTCATGGCTTCCCTCAGCCGGTTCATTGGGAGAATGGGCGAGAAAGCCCTGCCTCTATACCAACTCATGAAGAAAAGCGACAAATTCGTTTGGACACCACAAGCTGATGTGTCTTTCTGGGAGCTCAAGACCATGCTGGTTACCGCTCCGGTTCTGGCGTCTCCTCTGCCTAGAGAGCCGATGCTGCTTTATATTGCAGCTACCAACCGGGTTGTGAGTGTGGTGGTAGTTGTGGAGCGAGCAGAAGAAGGCAAATCTGTTCAGAGGCCGGTATATTATCTCAGTGAGGTGCTATCCAGCTCCAAGCAAAATTACCCTCACTATCAGAAGATGACATATGGGGTCTACCTGGGTGCCAAGAAGCTCAAGCACTGTTTTCAAGAGCATCCGATTATGGTGGTGATCACTGCCCCCATCTTGGAGATTATGGGCAACATGGACGCAAGCGTCCGGGTAGCCAAGTGGGCAATTGAGCTAGCCGCCTACGCCCCAGCGTACGCCAGAAGAGAAGCTATAAAATACCAAGCCCTGGCGGATTTCTTTGTTGATTGGGCCGAAATGCAGTATGAGCCTCCCTTGCCGGAATCAAATTTCTAGAGGATGCATTTCGATGGCTCCAAGGTTAAAGAGGGACTCGGTGACGGTGTTGTACTCACCTCACCCAAGAGGGACCAACTCAAGTATGTGTTGCAGATCCACTTTCCGGTATCCAATAATGTTGCTGAATATGAGGCCCTGATCCATGGCCTGAAAGTGTCCAAGGAGATTGGAATCCGGCGAATTATATGCTACGGCGACTCGGGCCCGGTAGTCCAACAAGCCTCGGGAACTTGGGACGCGTTGGATGAAACATGGCATCTTACCGGTTCCTTGTCCAAAATATGTCCGGATTCTTCGATGGGTGTGAGCTCCATCACATCCACCAAGCTGAAAATGATGCAGAGGATGCTCTATCCAAGTTGGGTTCTTCTCGGCAGTTCATCCCCCCAAGAATTGCTCTGGAGAATTTGAGGAAGCCCTCTATCAAGCCCTCACCCAACTCGGAGTCCATATTCATCTCGGCTCTGCCCGATTCGGAAGCTGTTCCCATGGAGATTGATTAGGAGAGCTCAAAGGGGAACCCGTGGACTGTCGCATTCATCTCGGGGATCATTTCTCAGTACTCGAGGACTCGGGGACTCGTCTCCAACTCGGAGCAAGTCATGGCAGTTGATCCAATGGAGGTGGATGAACCAGTGTTTCCTACTCGGAAGACACCGAGTTGGGCTCTGCCCATATTATCCTTTCTCATGGATGGTACTTTGCCGAGTGACGAGGTCACAGCCAGGCAGATACAGAGAAGATCCAAGGGCTACACCATCATGAACAAAGAGCTACAGAAGAGAAGTGTCACTGGCGTGCTCCAACGCTGCGTTGAGCCGGAAGAGGGAGAAGAAATTCTCAGAGAAATACACTAAGGGGAATGTGGGCACCATGCCTCATCCCGGGCCCTAGTCAAGAAGGCTTTCCGGCATGGTTTCTTTTGGCTCACTGCCATGGAACAAGCAGAAGACCTAGTGAGAAAATGCAATGGGTGCTAGCGATATGCAAGCAAGATTCATATGCCAGCTTTTGAGTTGAAGACAATTCCCATCACCAGGCCATTTGCAGTCTGGTGCTTGGACATGGTGGGTCCTTTCAAGCCAGCTCGGGGCAACATGACTCACATCCTGGTCATGGTTGATAAATTTACCAAGTGGATTGAGGTGAAGCCAATCCGGAAGTGTGATGGAAACACAGTTGTGAGTTTCTTGAAGGATATTATCCTGAGATATGGCAACCCACATGGGATCATCTCGGATAATGGGACAAATTTTGCTGAGGGAGCTTTTGCTCGATTCTGTAAGGAGAAGCGGATCCTGCTAGACATTGCATCAGTCGCCCATCCGGCTTCAAATGGGCAAGTTGAAAGAGCAAATGTCATGGTCCTATCCGGAATAAAGCCAAGGCTGATTGAGCCATTGCTGAAAACACCTGGGTGTTGGCTAGACGAGTTGCCGACGGTGTTTTGGAGTCTAATGACCACCGCTAACTGATCAACCGGATACACACCATTCTTCCTGGTATATGGAGCAGAGGCCGTGTTGCCCACTGACCTTGAGCATGACTCACCAAGAGTGACCCTCTATACTGAGGCAGAGGCAAGAGAAGCCCGAGAAGATGATGTTGACTTGCTCGAGGAAGCGAGAGAATTAACTCTATCATGATCAGCTGTATATCAATAGAATCTGAGACGCTATCATAGCCGAAAAGTAAACCCAAGGTTTTTCCGAGAAGGAGACATGGTGCTTAGGCTTGTGCAACGCACCGCCGGGATGCACAAACTTTCCCCTCCATGGGAAGGGACATTCATTGTGAGCTAGGCTCTGCATAATGATGCATACTACCTCATCGACGCACAGGCACCACAGAAGAACAGGGCGGATAAATTCGGAGAGGAATCCAAGCGCCCCTAGAATGTAGCTCTACTCCGCCGTTTTCGTTCCTGAAAAATCATTGTATCTATCTCCTTAACCGAGTTGAATTCCAAGTCGGCACTCCGAGTTCGAACTCGGGGACTGCATGTGCAAAAACCTGCCCGGTGTTATTTACCTTCTTACTTTGTCTATTCGGTTAATCAACTCGGAATTTCATATGTAAGTCTAGTAATGTGTTTAAACCCAAGGGCCAACTCTTCCACTCTGCTGTTGTTCGCAACCCGGCTTCATGGAGAGCAAGAGAACAAGCCAAAGGTCAATGAACACACGAAAAACTACTAAGGAAAGAAAGCGTTTATCAACCGAGTTGAGTGCTTTTTTCTTCTGTTTTTTCGGCTAAGTATTGGGCAGTGTTAATTTCAAATCTCAAAATTGTTAAGTATTAGAAACTCGGTTTTTGAAATCTTGTGACTCGACTACCAACAAGCCACAAGTGGCAGGTAAGAGGAAAGACAAAAGAGTCGGGTGGATAAGAAAACCAACTCGGGGACTCGGAATTAGCGCAATTCGGCATTGATCCAGTCGTGCTAAAAAGATTAAGTAAAAACTGAGTAGCAAACACGAAATAATAATTGTTGGATACATGTGCACCCGGCATACCGGGGATCTAATAAAAAAATTGAAACTGAGCAGAGCAGGAATTTAAGCCGTAGTCGATGGAGTGGTGGTTGCTTCGGCACCTGCCGGGTCGGAGGACTCGGTGGCGAGCTCGGAGGAGACATTTGAGGCAGGAGTTGTGGAGCCGGTTGTTGGTATAGGAGGCCCGGATACGGCGTTCTTGGCAGTGGCCTCACATGCGCTCAACTCGGGAGCAGGCGAGGAGATGACCATCCCGGTGGTGACAACTTCGGAAGAAGCAGCTGGCTGCTGCTCGGCTTGGATCTCCTCGTCCACCTCCTCGGAGCCATCTTTTGGCTCGGACTCTGCCTGGTCGTCGCCCAACTCGGTTTCTTCATTCACGGCCTTGTCCGTCTCGGCCTCCTCGTCGCCTGCCTCGCCCTCGTCGCCGTCTTTATCATCATCATCGTCTTCGCCGCTCTCGACGTCGGTATCTGGCTCCGTGGGGCCATCATTATATGCCTTTGTATCATCATAGGAGGCTAGCCGGTAAGCCGTCTCCTGGCGGTGTTGGATAAACTCCTCCTGATTGGTCCACTTGGAGTCATTCCGGGGCTTCTTGAGCCGACTGAGGTCGAGGTTATCGTACTAAGGCAGCACGAAATGCAGAGCTTCATCTATGCTAGCTCGGGCTGCTGAGGCGCGCCACTTCTTCAGTTCGAACATGATGTAATCCAGGTTGGAGGCCAGCTTGTCAACCGAGTTCGGGGGCTTGGTATCCGGCCAGAAGACCTTGTGCAGGCGCATGGCGGTAGACACAATGGAGGTGCCCAGACCCTTAAGGGATGTAACCCGGGTCTTGATGCTTTCAATCTGGTCATCAATCGTGACTGATTCAGCAACATCGTGGCCAAGCTCCTTCCTCAGTTCCCGGGCCCTATCCACAGCTCTGTCAGCGCCCAAGTTGAAGTCTGGGAATGTCCCTAATATATTGGGTAGAATCAAGAAGAGACCGAATAGAAGAAAGACCTGATAAGAGAGAACGGGTAGAAGAAACCGGATAGAATAACTTAGTGAAGGGCAGTAACTTATAGCGCAGTTCAATGACAAGATCTTTAAGTCGGCTGGTCCATCCTTCAGCAAGGGCGTGCTTCTTGTCGAGCAGACCGCGGGAGTTGACTAGCATGATGTCGAGCGTAGCGTTCCGTGTCTTGAGGGACTCAATTTCCCTCTCTAGCTCAAGCTTCTCGACAGTTGCCTGGCTCAGCGCCTCGGTCTTGTCGGTCCCGGCCTGCAGCGCCATCTTGATTGCTTCAGCCAGCTCACGCTTCAGTTTGAGCACCTGATCCTTCTCGGCGGCAAGCTCTGCCAGCAGATTGGCCTGGCTGGCCTGCACTTGCTATTGCACCTCGGCTGGAGTGAGACACCCTTGATGTTGATCAAGGAATAGTTGGCATTCCTCTGGAAGGAGGCAGTCCGGTCAGCAACACAATGAGAATACGAAAACCGGATAAAAGAAAGGTAGATGCAACTTACTCTCCAGAGCCAAGATTTTGCTCTGTGCTGACTCGGCCAGCACAGTACAGTCTTGGTGATTCTCGGCGAAGGTCTGGTGCTCACCTGCAGAGAAAGCAAAGTTAACCAGATAGAAAAAACTGGCGTACACACAAAACACACAAACAGAAAATGTTGTACTTACTCTCCAAGGAGGAGATCTTGGTAATGGCATCCGTGAGCTGCTTCTCCAGAATAGCTGTGAGTTGGGAAACATAAACCAGGTTAGAAAACTGATGCCGAGAAAGCATATGCAGTAACTCAGCAAGAATAAAAGATACCTCTTTGGCCACACTCCTCCTGCAGCTCCCGGTTCTGCTCCCCGACGTTCCGGTGGGACCAGAGGAGCTTGCAAAAGATCCTGGCGTGAGTTTTAGTTCATTCCTGAAGAGAAACAGATACAAGGTTAGTGGTAAGATTCGACCCGAGTAGACTTCAACTCGGTCGAGTATTGCCTACTCATCCCAAATCTCAGGGACTGGATGGTGTATGAAACATGGATAGAAATTTTGGCAACTCGGAAAAGCCGGATTGGAGAGAAAGTACTTACCAGGGAGGTGTTCTCGGCGTCTTCAGCAGCAGTGCGCTGGCAATACATCTTGTGCGCCGGAGTGCTGCTGGATGCAGCAACAACCATAGAGATGGGGCCGACATCGGCATCGTTCCAGGCTTGCCGGTAGTTATCCAGATTGCCCAGTTTCTTGCCGTTGTACTCCGCATCAATATGACCTATCCGGTCCAGCGTAGCATCTATGTCTTCGTGCAGCTCGGCAGCAAGCTCTGTCAGCTGTGTATCCGGCCTAATGGTCAGAGTGTCAGCCTTGGTCTTGGATTCGGCTGTGCCGGTCTTCTTCTTCTTCTGCAGTTGTTGCTACTGCTCCCGCTGCTTCTGTCTCTTATGCTCCTCCTGCAGATCTTGCCAGTGAACGAGAACCCTCACAGTGGCTTCAGATGTTCCACTGCTGCCCGCACCTGCAGCCAATGTTTGCGAGGGCGCAAACTGAATCTGTTGCTGCACTTGCTGCCGGGTGCGTGGGGCAGGGACGCTCCTTGTGGGCGCCGGATCTCTGCTCGGACGTGAGGGGCTTGGCGCTGCTGCTGCTGCTGGAGCCCGGTGCGTGGCAGTAGGAGCTGTGCTCGTGGTCTTCTTGGTCTTGGCAGTCTTGGCGGTGGCCGTCTCGGCTATGGCCGCAACCTCCATGGGAGTGGGCTTTTTTGGTGGAGTTGGCGGCATGGCTCCTGCTGTTGCTGAAGGAACTTGCTACGACGCAGGTGGTGGCTGCTGCTCGAGCTGCTGCTGTTCGGTGCTTGGCTGTGGTGGCTGTTGTTCAGGTTGCTGGTCGGGGCTGGACTCCGGCTGCTCTGAAGCCCTGTCAGTATCCATCTAGGCGCCAATGTTGTCAGCGTCGAGATCTTAGTCTTCTCGGTCTGGAGGGAGCATCTCGGCTCTCTCCTCGGTCTGGGTCTCATCCTCGGGATCGAGGTCCACAATTTCGCGAGGGATACTCGGCCGTGAGGGTGCCTCAGGGGAATCAACTTCGGGTGCGTTGCTAAAGGAAAGAAGGAAGAAGCGGAGGAATAAGAAAAGTGCAAACACAAAGTATACGGATAGGAAAAGGCAGAAAAGGCAAGAAAACATGAACATTGAGAATCTCGGGAGAGGCTTACGCGTCCTCGGTCGGTCGCTGTGGCCTCTTGTTGCGGGTAGAGATGGCTTTGTTTCGCTTTGCGGCCCCCTTCTGCCTCTTGGTAGCGGGGGCTCAGTGGCACCACTACCGGATCGCTTCCTCAATCCGGAGGGGGCGGCGATCGACACGGGCTCCGCATAAATCGGCTCCTCGTCCATGGCGTCTGGAAACAAAAGAAGACAATACAACAATAAGCACAACAAGAATCTGGGAAGTATCAGAGAACATGCAATGGTGGTCTCGGTCACCTTCATCATCCTCGGACCAGTCCCGGATTGACGTTGGAACTCGGGACTTACCGTCTTGGCCTGGGGCGGTGACGAGTGGGATGCAGAGTGTGTCCTGGACATCAAACTGCTCTTCATCGTCCTCAGTATGGTCCGGCTGCCAGTTCCGCTCAAAGACCGCCTTGTCCTCCTCTTTCTGGCGAGGAATGACATGTAGATGCAAACACAAAGCATAAGGAACTGAGTATACTCAGGGAACCGGGTTGAGCCTCTACTCGGTACATCATGCAAACACAAAGCATAAATGGCTAAGTCCTATCAGGAGGCACCGGGTTGAGCCTCTACTCGGTAGAGCATGCAAACACAAAGCATAAACGGCTAAGTCTGCCCAAGAGAATCCAAGATAAGTTCTACTCGGTGAAGCATCAGAAACAGAAAGCAGGATTAACTAAGTACATACAGAAGGAAACTTACTCGGGGGGCTGGCCGTTCTCGGCTGTAAGGTGCGAAGCTATAATCCCAAGTGTCCGAGAGGGTGGTCTTGAGGATGGAGCGAGCCCAGATCACCACTTCCTCCTTGCTGAGCTCGAAGGTAGTGGTGCGTGTGCAGTCGCGGGGCCTGCCCATGAAGCACATATTGTGTGCTCGAAGTTGGAGAGGGATAACCCGGCGGCTCACCCAGGTGGCTATCAAATCATCAGGAAGGAGTCCCAGCTTGACCAGTTGCTTCAGCTGGCTATCCGCGTAGTTGGAATCCGACACGGTCTTCTTTAGGTTGTACCCCCCAGTTCTTCATGGCAGTCGGGGGAACATTCTCAAAGGCAGGAAGCCGGATGAGATCAACCGGCTCTGCGCCTGCTTCTGGGCTGGGGTTCTTCACGTAGAGAAATACCCTTTGCCATTTCCGGCAGGTATCTAGCCCGAGAACCCGGGGGTAAGCGCAGGGAGATTGGCTGACGATTATGGCCGTGCCGGTTTGGGTCACGACCTTGGGCGCATCCGGATTGGCTTTATTTGGGAGGACTTGTTGGCGGAAATGAAAATACTTAGCCCAGATGTCTACCGTGGGGTAGACACCGAGATAGGCTTCACAGCAAGTTACGAAGGTGGACAACATTGCAATGGCATTCGCCGGAAGATGGTGCGGTTGCAAGCCAAAGTGGCAAAGAAATTGTTGCATAAATTTGGATATGGGAGGCCAAAACCACGTTTGAAGTGGCTAAGGAATACTACGTACTCACCGGGCTGGGGTTGCGGCTCCAACTCGTCGCCGGGTGGCCTGCAGATTACACCCGGCGCTACCCGGCGAGTATTGACCAGCCATTGGGTGTCACTGGATGTCACATCCGACCCCTCCCAGTTGGCGCGGGTGGATGCGGGGCCTTCAAGATCCAGATCGGCGACGGCCTCGAGCGACATTGATGTAGATCCGGCTCCGGATGTATCCGGATAGCGCGAGGGCGTGAGGATAGGCTCGGGCCGCAGTGGTCGCAGTAGGGCCGCGGCGGCGCGGAAGACAAACGCCGTGGCGCGTCTCCGACGATGAAGAGCTTGAAGATGGGAGCGAGGAAGAAGCAGTGCAGTCGTACGACGACGGTGGCGCGAGGTCGAGGACGGCCACGCGCTGCAATGAAGAACTTGAGGCTCGGGCGCACTCCGGCGAGCAGTGGCGTGCGGGCATGAGCTTGTCCTATCTTTGCGCGCGGCGCGGCGGCGCTCGGTGGATTCGCGACGGAGCGGATATCTCTATGCGGGTTTGCGCAAGGAAGGAGAAGGAGAAGGGGGCAAATGACGAGGAAGACGAGGCAACGGGTCGCGCGGGGGTATTTATACCCCCCCCCCCATAGCGCAGTTACTCCGCGGGATCTACTTTGGCGGAGAACGTGGGTGCGTGGGGGGTTACTGCGTCCGTTAGAAACGCACAAAGCGATTAACTCGCGCGTAACGGGCGCAATCGATCCCACGTCGTGCGACGTGCATACTTGAGTTCTGTGAGGTGATAAGACACGATGGCGAGTGGGCCCGTTGTGCAGTGGCTAGCGCAGGTGGAGCGCGTGCAGTGCAACCGCACAGGACCCGAGGCGACGTGGGCTACAGTTGCGCACCACGTGTAGAGCCTTACACGCGAAGATAGAGAAATATGCTGGTTTGAGCGGCAAAGTTCTGGAAAATTGGCTAAGTGCTGGGATCTCGGCAAAATCCAAAGCGGTTTGGTCTATCCGGTTCAAGAAGGAAAACTCCAAAGGTAACAATGGAGTGGATACGAATCCGGACTGAGCTCAACCGAGTTGAGGTGCAACTCGGCTGGGTATTCGGAGGAAGTTTGGTTTAAAGCTGGCACGGCCCAGCGTCCGAGTTCACCGGACCATACCAGCTTCGGGGACTAATGTCGGGGGGCTACCCCCGAGTAGGGGTAAGGTTGGTGAGAAATGGAGTTCAAGGTAATAGTTACCGAGTTCGGCCGTACCGAGTTGGTACGGGCCGGATAGGATGGTACCCGGCCGGATAGGATGCTATCCGGCAAGAAGAACAAGATACTAAGGTGAAGATTCCAGTGACTATCTGGATAATCCGAGTAGCACTTGGAGGATCCGGATAGAAGGGGAAGTTGCTCTACTCAGAGGCAAAGTCAATGGAGCCGTTGGGTGAATCCCGCGTATCCAGGAGCAGTGCAGGCGTGCGGTTCAACTTACTAGGAGTGTGATGATGTGTATCCATACGTGGGTATAGTGTGCGGTATGGGCGAGGCCACGTCCTGTCACTGACAAGGGGACATGACATGCCAGTGTCCCTTCCGTGAAGACTTTCGGCGACTCTCAGCGAAGACACGGAGTCATGCGGCATGGCACAGTGTGTAGTCACCTAATCAGTACTTGCATCTGTAGAGGTAGTAGGTGGCCACCAGTATATAAGGTGGCCTCCCCCCTCCTGCGTGAGGGTCGATCAATTGGTTCATTCCACGTGAGAGCTGAGGCACCATTACGAGAGAGAAGTAGCAGAGAGGTTTTTGTTCCTCTAGCTCCTTGAGCTTGAGGAACTCTTGTACTCGGCACATACATATACAGAGAGAGGCAGGAGTAGGGGTGTTACCTCCACACGAGGGCCCCGAACCGGGGTAGATTGTGGTGTTTGCAGTGTTTGTGAGCGCACCAGCTAGGCGTGCAATCCCTCCCCGGATACCTACAGCGTCCATCGGCCCAAAACTTAAGACATCCTATGGCATCTGTCTTCTCCACACCATGACATCTTGAAGCATACCTGCAAAGTTGCATGATATCTTATTATTCCACTGGGAATAAGGGGATACAGGACCACTCGTGATCTTTGATTACGTGTGCAAGAGTGTGTAGTTGAGAATATCCAAAGGGATTAATTGTTGTTGCATTGGCAACAGGGGTTATCCAAGTGAGAGATCTCAGTGTAGCACTAGTTATCAGAAAATCCACAAAACATCCACAAAAATAGAGAGAGCTCATTGAGAAGATCGGGCCACCCCATATCATTTCCTTTCTATTTTCTTTAGGACTTCCAATCTGAACCTTGTGAACTTTAGACACAGCCTTTCTACAGCATTTGAATAGGTACCTTTCCCGCAAATATAGCTATTTTATGCTCTAGAAGGCTGCTCATTACTCCATATAACATTGTATTCACTTGGTGTTTTGTTCATATTGCTCCTAGTTGTTTTTGAGTCCATTGAAAAAATACAAAAAAATAGAAAAAGAGTAAAAGTATAAAAAAGAGAAATAGACAAATTCAAAAGAGGCCGAATTGATATTATTTCTTACTAGTGGAGCTTGCTATGTATAAATTGTGACACTTGGTTTACACTATTGAGCAATCTTGTGCCTGTTAAATTTGAGCCATAGCTAGTGACTTTCTAGTGCTTGCAATAATTCTACCACATAGTTGTTAAGACACATTTGTATCCACCGTGTGTGTTTTCCCGTGCTTTTACATCACATTTGATAGCATGTAGGAGGTGTTAATTTGGTGTTGTTAGGACTCCCAACCAAGCTCCACCATATACCTTGTTTTGCCTTGTGATAGTTAAAACCCCGGGTATTCTCTTGTTCACATCAAGCACACTAGTTGATGAGGACATCCCTAGTACATCTACTATTTCTCCCATTGATTATGATGTTGCTATTCAAGAGAAACATGATGAAGTGAGGATTGGACCAATGACTAGATCAAGAACCAAACTACTAGAACAGCAGGTGAACTCACTCTTATTAAATTATGATGTTTGTGGTTCTGAGAATTTTATACTACTAATCCTTGCATTTATGTATGATTCAGGTTGTTGATAACACAAGCATTATTGGAGGAGAGGAGCATGGAACCATGGAGCAATACATGGGAGAAGACATGGAGAGAGGTGATCATGGCAGCACACACAAGGAGAATCCAGGAGCTATACATGATGGAGATGGGAGCACCAAGGACATGTCTTAGGGTGTTTCAGCCCATATATATGTGTGATGCACATTAGGCTTATGGGGGCACCAAGTACATGTCCTAGTGTGTCCCAATGCGTGTGGAAATAAGGACATGTGAGTCCAATTGGTGGCCGCAATCCCTATGGGTTGGTTTGCCATTAGGTTGAGTCCAACTCGAGTTGTTGAGTCCAATTAGGTTCGGCTTAGGAGGTGCTTGCGCAATACCCCTTGTGGCCGCACCCCCTCCCCACATAAATACCTTTCACCTGCGAGGGCAAAGGTTTAGACTATGTATACCTTAAACCCTAGACTCCATTGTTACTGCTTGAAGCATTCATCAGTAATTGAACATATTGCAAGTTTTGTGTGTTATCTGTTATTCCACTGGGAATCAGTTGATACAGGACCACTAGTAGTCAGTGGCTGCTCGTGCAAGTGTGTGGATTTGCGAATATCCAAGGGAATGATTGTTGCTGTAATTGGCATCAGGAATTAGCCGGAGAGTTCATGGAGAGACACAAGTTATCAGATCTTTGTTATCGTGTGAGTTCATCGAGAAGATCGGGCAACCCCTTATCACTAGTTGCATCTACTTGTTGGTAAGTATTTCTATTCACTTTGGAACGGTAAGGTACATATTTTCTTGTTAGTTTTGAGTGAGTTGTGAGAGTTACACCATACATATACATACTGCATATATTTATGTACTAATAATGGCTGCTCCTTTCGAGGAAAAACCATTAGAGTTACGTTCTTTTTGTAGTGCCACATTATGGGAGGAGGATTCTAAGGTGATATCTTCGTCTGATTTGTTCCACTTCACAGCACACACCGAAGGTACACCTGCTGTTATAACCGTTGATAATAATTCTTGGCAGAATTTTGTTAGTATTGAGGTTGTTGAGAAATTCCAATTGAGAATATGGCAAACCGATAGGCCATATATTTTACTTCCTTCGTTCCAAAATGTAAGCCTTTTTAGTGAACTAAAACAGTTTGCTAAAAAGGCTTACATTTTGGAACGGAGGGAGTAGCTACTAATCATGATGCACTTTCAATTACTCAAACTACATATGTTTAATTAACCATTCATGGTCATACGGAGGAAATTTATTGTAATGTGATTCCTAGAGCGCTTAATTGTCGTCATCTTTTGTTGAGTAGACGATGGTGCCGCCAGTTTAAGGCTATTTTTGATAGCTATCATCCTGATATACAATTCTTTTGGAGTCATAAGAAAAAATTGGATAATACATGCAACACTTAAAACATTGCAACGAGCTATGATTAAATTAAGTGAGCATGTAGACATAAATGATGAGATAATGGATATTATAGAAAACATGGGAGTAGAAGTTAAGGAGACATGTGAGGTTATTTCTCCTAATATAATAATTTCTATTCCTAGTGTTGTACCTTGTGATGTGCAGGTTACTTTTGAAGAAAGGGAGCCTGTGATGCCCCTGGATAGGGCCGAAATCTGCATAATATCAAATCCCGGGTTGTCAACTCTTGGTAACATTACAGCAGTTCACGAATAATCCGCAACAACAACAGAAGATACATATACAACACGACTCCAACGAGTCAAGAATAAAACTCATACAATACAAAGATCCAAATAACAGCAGAAAACGAAATGGTATCCGGCTACGGATAAGATACAAATTGGACTAAGAGTCCTAAAGATAAACGATGGCGTCCAATCCCTGTCCAGGCCAAGCCGGAGGAATTCCCAAACTAACGGCGTCAGACTTCAAACATGTTGACTACATTTTGGAATATGCAGCCCCAAAAGGATCAGTACTGTAAAGTACTGGCAAGATATGTAAACTAGTAAGTATGCCAAACACTTCCCGAGCTATCAAGGTTTTGAATTCCGGGAAAAGGGCTTAGTGGTTGAAGCGGCAAGCAGCACTAACAATTTATAGAGACCCACTAACTTTTGTCTATTAGAAAGGGATGAGAGAGAGCGACAAAACCAACTACAACTACTCACCAAGAACAATACCCATCCAAGATTAACCCCTCTCAACCAATGACAGGAGGTAGCCCGAGGAAGAACTCACACATGTCGAAATAGTAGTATCGTTATCGCACAGGTTAAGAGATGTTATTATGGGTAAGTTCTCTGACTCTTGTTAGCCAATACTTTCTTCAAGATCGTCACATAAGCGCGGACGATACGCCTTCTCGAAAATATTTAACCCTACAGGGATGCACTACTGTAGCCACACGCATTGAACTGTCGTGAGACTATCAGCACAACACTTCACCTCACCACAAACAAGTCATGGAGCCACTTAGCTAGGTTGGAACCACCTCGAGAGTCCGGCCGATGCTTCGAAGCAGACCCAGCCGTTTACGCCTACCCGCGAAGCGGATCAAACCAACTGAAAATGTCCGCTTCACGTCATACCGCGGAAACCTATATAATTGTATACACATCGGTAACATATCATCATCATCCTCAACATCGTTGTCGTCGTACCCATAGAACTGGTGATGTGCGTACCCAAATGGAAAGCCCAAACTACGTTGTGGCATCCTGGACAAGAGTGCAGTGAGGCTAATAGGTTGCGGGAAGTCCCATTACCTCTCACGATGTGGTTAGCGCGCTCATTCTTGGATCAGCGGACAAGAACCTTTTCCTAAGGCGACACCGGAGGGACCAAAAGTCTCGAGGGGCCTCCCGCTGATGCCTTATCTCGAAACAAATTATTATTACCCCAAGCATTGAGATCATTTAATTAAGTTGAACCAACCTATCATACTAGTCAGGTGACAAGGAACCAAACTCGTCAAAGAAGTTAAGCATGCACTACGACTCACAAGGCCAACAAGGTAGATAAACAACAAGGTAATATGATGTGGAGGGAAGATTATATCGTGCTGCAAGATAAATATTTAGGTGGGAACGCAGCCAAGAATCGTGATACAAGGCTAGCATAATAGACAACGGCAAGCGTAGGTAGCAAATGAGGAATCTTCAAACATTGATAGCAAGTGAGTAAAGCTTGCCTGGAATCCAGCTGGTAGAGGAAGCAGAAATTGTCGTTGCTCACATCATCTCAACATCCTATCCGAGAAGAAGCGAAGCACTAGAAGAAACATCGGATGCAACAATTACTACAACGGTAGAAGATCTAGCATGATCCTATTTTATATGCATGACATGCGAGATGCAAAAGAAGATGCAACTTAACCAATTTAAACGGAACCGAATTCCGAGCAACTTAGAAGGTTCAAGTTATTTAGCTAACCATCAAATTAAATGTTGTTTAACATGGCGCGGAAATATATAGATGAGCTACACAATTTAAATGGAACCGGGATAATATATATAACATCCCGACATATTCCATATTTAGTTGTTAGGTGTATTTGCTAACCAATCACAACCCAGAAGATGCAATGCAACATGTGAATGATTTAATATGAACAAAATAGATGACATTTTATAGAAAAGATAGGGCATATAGGTATAAGGATAGGGTTTGGGTTCGCACGTTGGAAAGAGGATCTCGGGGGTCAACGCCAGAAACTTCGGGCCGTAGAGGATGTAGTCGACGTCGAGGAAGTAGACGAAGTAGGCGTCATTCCGTAGTCGAAGTAGTTGTACTCTTTGCCTTTAGGCATCTTCGAGGTTCCATCGGCGTCATCTATGTCCTTTGGGGTTGGTGGCGATCTTGTTGGTCCTAGTCTTCATAGTGCGCACGAAGGCGGACAATGCAAAGAGAACACGGAAGATCTTGTCAAGGTTCCGGTCTTCGGGGTAGGGGTGTTCTTGTCGATGTTGTCGATGCATGGACATCGTAGTTGTTCAAGCCCCATGGTCGTCGTGGTAGGTTCTTGTCGACGGGCACGAACACGAAGAACTTGTCAAGGTCGGTCTTGTGAGTAGAAGAACTTGACGCATAGGGTCGGTGGTATGTAGATGTTCACGGCTCGGAGTAGATCTTGTCGATGGTTGCGACCAACCCATTGTCATCGGGGTTGGTTTTCGGACTTGCAAATCCACCACACGGGAACTTACACGGGAAACCCGGGGCACGAAGACCCCGACCATAGCAACGGAGCACGACGTGTACAAAGACAGGTCCACACAGCGTGATCCCATTTCCAAAAAAACATAGCGTGATGGAGTGGCGCCAACCCTTTGTGGGCACTCGGTCGAGCACATGGCGGGCATCACAGTAGCAGCTCGAAGAGGAGGCCGAGAGGAAATCCTGCGTCTAAGGGAAAGTGAGCACGCCAGGGCGGAGCTTCTGGACGAATCCATGACGATGACGGTGAGCCGAGGACGGCCCAGTGGTGGTCACCGCGGGGATGAGCTCGAGCTCATGGAGACCGTGGAGGTAGTCAGAGCAGGCTCGGATCCAGCAGGATGAGGTCATCATCAAGGTCACCGTCGGCAGGAGCAAAAGGACGACGCGGGGTCGAGCAGGAGCAGTCGGGGATGGGGCCAGGCGAGGAGGAGCTCGAGTCGCGGCCGTCCGTGGAGGGAAACAGAGAGCCGCAACGGCTGGCTGACGGAGACCGACCTTCTCACCGGCCGGGACGGCGGCATGAGGAGAAGGCCGAGAGGGCATGTTGGAGGCTCACTGTGGAGCATAGGACGGAAGAGGAGGCGGCGCCTTGAATCGCCTGCTCGAGCAGGGAGCGAGCCAGCGACGCATCGAGGGAGAGCAGGGGCGTCGCCTGCTGTCGAGGAAGGAAGAGGAGAGATGAGAGGAGCGGAACGCGCTCGAGGCGCTGCCTCCCACGTTGGATCGATTGGAAGGTGAGAGGAGCTTGGGGAAAACAAGTAAGGAAGGAGGAGGGGATCGATGGGAGGCGCTCGTCCTAGTGCGTGCGTGTGTTGTGTGTGTCTGTGGAAGGACCAAAGAGAGAAAACTGAGGAAGAAAGGGAGGCGGCTGCAAAATGCCAGGGATGGGAATAGAAAAAAAAGCAGGGGGAAGCTAGGGTTGGTTTTGGCTGGGGGGGGCCTTGGGCCGAAAATGGCCAGGCTGCGTGTTTCTCTCTCTTCTCTCAAAACTAGTTTTTCCTTTTGGATTATTTTACTAGTTACCAGAAATTGTTTTGACACTATTAAAAATATATTTAGGCATCAAATAAATTCCAGGAAATTTTAGAAAGTTGGATTTGATGAATTTCAACCAGTTTCAAGTTTAAAATGCATGAAGATGTGTGATGCCATGAGATGCACAAAAAGAAAAACAAAGAAGTTTCTAATTGGGGACAACCCCGGACGTTACAGAGCCTACAGTACAACCTGCACCACCACCACATACATTGGAGGAACATGTCATTATGCCTAGTGTTGTTTCTTATGATATGCATGTTACTTTTGAAGAAAGGGAGCCCTCACTAGTACGACCTGCATCACCACTTGAGATAGATGAATCAGTGCGTACCAAATCTGAGGAGGATGTCATTGATAGTGGTGCTGATTTCGAGTTGCCACTTGCAAGTGCTGAATTTTGTGAGTCTACTAATTTGCTAGTTGATTCTTATGATTAACAAGCACATATAGTTCACCACCATGTGAAAATTTGAAAAATTCGTATTTTGAGCATGTGGTTTTGATTACACATAAAGAAATGCTTGCTAAAGTACCACATGTTAATATTGTATATTCCTTCATGTTATATGAACCAATTACTGTGCAATGTGCTATGAATAGAAATTTCATATGTCAATTCTAGTACCTATGCTCCTTGTTTCACTTTTCATTTGGTTGATGATTATAATATGAATGAAATTTTTATGGTGGATCACATATGTATTACTTGTGATAGAATTTATGAACTGAACATTGTGTTTCCTCGGTTGGATTGTTTACAAATTGCTATCTAAACATGATTTTACACATATGTTTGGTTTGCCACAAAACTTGATAAGTACATATGCTACTGATTATATGAGATTCACTTATAGCTACAATTATGATTGCTATTTGATGATATGCTATTTGTTTTCATGTGACAATTATGTGCTAAATATGTGCCATTTTTTGTTGCTTTATGTCATGTGGGAATATTTGTCATGTCCATAACAATGATGCACCCTGTTATAGATACATGTATTTAGGGATGAAAACGGAGCGGATACGGACGGAACTGAGTGGTGCCACATTTGTTTTCACATTTTTATGCGGAAGCAGAAACGAATACAGAAACCCCGGAAACAAATACGAAAACAGATATTATCGGAACCAGATACAGAACGAACACGACACGGATACGGAACTTAAAACAGATATTTGCCGGAACCAAGAGAACTCTTGAATCATGTAGCAGACCTCAAGAAAATTGATAAAATTGTCAATTTTCTAAGATGAAATCAAATATAAGAATATATTATGATTATATAATATAGTGTGCACAACTAATCAACTTCGGCAACATCAAAATTCCTACTACCGGACGCAACCCTAGTGCAGTGGTGAACTAACGAGCTGGGAACATGTCGAGTGGGAGATAACATGCGAGTATGTAGGTCCTAAGAATGGTCACTTCACATATTTTTTAGACAGGTTGCTTCATGTTTTAGGTTGGGCCTAAATATCCGAGTAGAATGTTTGGGCATACAAGGTTACGCTAGCACAATGCGGTAAAAACGGAAAGTTCCATATTGCCGGAAACGGAATTTCCATTTCCGTGGTCGTTCCGCCGGAATATGCTGTTCCGTTTCCGTTTCCGTTTCCGCATAAAAGTTTCCGTTTCCGCTTCCGTTCCGCAAAATTCCGTTTCCGTTTCCGTATTTTCATTCCGTTTCCGTTTTTCCGCGGAAATTTCGGAAAGTTTCCGTACCGTTTTCATCCCTACATGTATTGTGCATACACATTGTTCTTTTTGTTTCTTTCACGTTTAGTTTGCCACAAGACGTGGACGTCTTGTCTTGAAGAAAGGTAGGATGATGAGGATATAATAGGGGTACATGATGCTTATGCATGCTTGAGCTGGAAGAAAATATTGAGTCTCACTGATGTTCATTATAAGGTAAATTATTTCCTAGTAATAAATATTGTTTGTGTTTATAAGAATGTTATACTATCTAAGAATATGCATTTATGTATTAGCAGGGTTATTGATAACACAATCATTGGTGGAGCAATGGAGCTGGTTGAAGAGTATGACAAGCACGAGGGAGGCGAGGGAGGAAGTGGAGCCATCAAGGAAAAGATATTCGTTTCATACTAGCAGAAGTACCGAAATTGAAACGATCATGGAATCTTTATACGGACTCCAAATGACGTAAATAATCACGATATGAATAGGAAATTCGAAGATCTTTCCAACAGATCCGGTCCCATGCACAAATTCGGCACGTAGAAGGCGTGGTGACCGAAACATTTCACGAGTCGTTTTCTGCCAGTTTCCAAATAGAGTCCTGTCAAGTTAGGAAACTTAGAGATTTGTTTGATTTCGATCCCAACACTAGGTTGGGCGTCCAGCGGCCTTAATAAGGATTGTAATTCGCATTATTAGAGGTTAGACTACATTAAACATAAACCCTAGAACTTTTAGATAGAACAGCTCCTTGTAAGCTTTCATCTTGAAGTATTGATTCCTTGCAAACTTGCGTGTTACATGTTGTTCCATTGGTAATAAGACGGTACAAGACCACCTCATAGTCGGTGGCTATATTGTGCAAGCGTGTGGAGTTGAGAATATCCATTGAGTTGCAAACTGTTGCATTGGCATCAGGGATCAGCCGGAGAGTTTTCAGTGAGACACGAGTTATTAATTCAAGTTATCAGTGAGAGTTCATCGAGAAGATTGGGCCATCCCTTATCACTCGGCGAACATCGACCGCTATGACGTAGATTTCCAGCGCCTCCACAGCGAGCGGTGGAACCTCAGGGACGTCCCTAGCGCGAAGCCCAAGGACCACAATACCAAAGGGAGGCGCGTGTTCTGGAACGTACCAGGGCGCACCCTCCCGTTCGTCCTCGCCCACATCGACAACGACAACCAGTCGCACCTCCACACGCCATTGCCGGCAGCGAACAGGTGGACGCCCGACGCGCTGCCACGCAATCGTATTCTTCACGCTCCTCGTCCTCCCAATCTGATCCCATTTCCTTCCGCTCGGCAACGCCTCATCTGCGTGTCCTAAAGTTGGAGCCGTGCACGACGCGTGCGCACCGCCCCAGTGCACTCCTCATCAAAAACGGTGCCTCCCGTTCCGCCGCCGCCAAAGAAGAAGACCAAGACGAAGGCGGCGTCGTCCACATATGCAGAGCTCATCGCCTTTGAGCGGGCGCATGCCACCGCCGACGACCCCAAGGGCCTCGTCTCCGCCTTCGAGGCATCAAGGAACACGATGTTGGGGCTGCCGAAGGAGGAGGCGTGATATGGGGTGGCCCGATCTTCTCAATGAGATCTCTGTATTTTTGTGGATGTTTTGTGGATTTTCTGATAACTAGTGCTATATTGAGACCTCTCACTTGGATAACCCATGTTGCCAATGCAACAGCAATCAATCCATTTGGATATTCTCAACTACACACTCTTGCACACGTAATCAAAGATCACGAGTCCTCCTGTATCCCCTTATTCCTAGTGGAATAACAAGATATCACGCAACTTTGTTTTCATCACTTGAATAATTGTTTTCACCATTCGTACTCTTGTTTTCCAGAATCTCCACCTTGTTTTCCAGAATGCCTTGAGGTCTTCCTCCATTCATGTTTGTGTTATCAATAACCCTGCTAATACATAATGCATAGGCTTAGGTAGTATAATATTCTTATAAACACAAACAATATTTATTACTAGGAAAGAATTCACCTTATAATGAACATCAGTAAGGCTCAATATTTCCTTCCAACTTAAGCATGTATAAACACCATGGACCCCTATTATATCCTCATCATCCTCCCTTTCTTCAGGACAATACTTCCGCGGCTTGTGGTAAACTGAACATGGAAGAAATAAAAAAGAACAATGTGTATGCACAATATATGTATTTATAATGGGGTGCATTAGTTGTGTGCACATGATAAAAATTCTCACATGACATGGGACCACCAATTTTGCATGTAAATAGCACATAATTGTCATATGAAAACAAATAGCATTTCATAAAATAGCAATCACAATTGCAAGTATAAGTGAAGCTCATAGAATCATGATCATAAGGAGAAACATCTATGTATACATTCTTATTGTTTAGTATCAAATCAAGTGTTCTCACAGGATATCTATGATCAAATTTGGTTATAGTAGTACACCCAATTGTTGTAACATGTTTATTATCTTCATTATGTAAATTGCAACTGAATTTGCAAATATAAGTGAAACACAAATCAGTAGCATATGTATTTATCAAAGTTTTTGGCAAATCAAACATATGTGTAACATTATGCTCATATTTATCAAATTGTAAACCATCCAACCGAAGTAACACAATGTTCAATTCAGCAATTCTATCACAAGTAATACATATTTAATCCACCATAAAAATTGCATTCATGTTATAGTCACCAACCAAATTAAAAGTGAAACAAGTAGTATAGGTGCTAGAATTGACATATGAAATTTCATCAATATTATTCATATCACATTGCACAGTAATTGGTTCATGTAACATGGTGGAATACACAATATTATTATTAGGTGGTATTTTAGCAAGCACTTCTTTACGTGTAATCACTACCACATGCTCAAAATTCGAAATTACCAAATTATCACATGGTGGTGAACTATATATGATTGTTAACTCACAAGAATCAACTAACAAATTAGTAGACTCACAAAATTCAGCACTTGTAGTTTGTATCTCAAAATCAGCACCAATGTCAATGGCATTCTCCTCAAATGTAGTAGGTACTGATTCATCTTCCTCTAGTGGTGATGTAGATTGTACTTGAGAAGGATCCCTTTCTTCAAAAGCAACATGCATATTACAAGCAACAACACTAGGAACAATGGCATGCTCCTCCAATATATGTGGTGGTGGTGCAGGTTGTACTATAGGCTCCCTTTCTTCAAAAGCAACCTACACATCAGAAGAAACAACACTAGGATTAGACATGATTACATTACTAGAAACAGCCTCACATGTCTCCTTAACACCTCTAAGTCCCATCATTAAACGCTCAATTCTTTTCATCTCTTCCTTTAGTTTTTCAAGCATTGGAAGTATAGGTGCACATATATTTTCATTCATAACCCTTTGCAATGTTCTATGTGATGCATGTATTATCCAATTTTTCTTATTGTTCCAAAAGAATTGTACATCAGGATAATGGCTGTCAAAATTAACCTTATATCTTTTGCACCATTGTTGTCCCAATAAAAGATGACAACAAGTAAACGCTCTAGGAAGCACATAACATAAAATTCGCTTTGTATGGTCATGAATTGTTAATGGAACAAACCATGTGAGTAATAATATATTCATCATCATTAGTAGGTAACCTAAATGGATAACATGTGTTTGGAACCAACTGCAATTGTTCAACAACCTCAAAACTAACAAATTCATACCGTGTACCCTTATCAAGGGTAATCGCAACATTGCTACCTTTGATGTCTCCTGTTAAGTGAAACAAATTTGACGCAGGGATCCCACTAGCATCCTCCTCCCAAAATGTTTCACTACAAGCATCATCACTAGAAAACTTCATTGATTAACTTGTTAGCTAAAACAAAATAACAATGGATTGTGGTGTTCTCTCACAACTCACTCAAAACCATCAAAGAAGTGTATCTCACCGTTCCAAAGTGAATAGGATTTACTTACCAACAAGTATCGATGAAGAGTGTACCAAGTGTGAGAAGATAATAACCAGGATATCAAGTGTCACAAGGCAAAACAGGGTATTTGGTGTGGCTTGGTTGGGATTCCTAACAACACCAAAACATCAACTCCTATTTACTGTCTAATCTGATAAAATTCACTAAAGGAACACACTCACTCTAGGAGACAAATGGGCTTAGCAATTATATGGAAGAGTTATTGCAAGCACTAGAAGACACTAGCAAATACTCTATGAAAACATGCACACGATTTCTCAAATATGTCCACACAAATATCCAAGATATGATGTATCAAGCTCCACTAGTGATATAGTAATGGCTCGGCCTCTTTTTGCTTTTTCTCTCTTTCTATTTTTTTGTACCTTTTCTCTATTTTTTTTTGTACTTTTCCAATGGACTTTGAATCAACTAGGAGCAACAAGTAGAAGAAAACAGAGATATGGACAAAAATTTGATCAAATGAGCAGCCTGTTAGAGCAAGAAAACAGGAAGAAGAACTAAGAAAAAACTAAGAAAACGTAGAGAAAACGGCTCAAAATAGCTCATGGCAGAGAAAACGGGACTTTTGTGTCGCACGGTAGCAAAAACGGGGCAAAAGTCTGCCCGGCAGCGCACGCGTATGTGTGTGCGGTGATGATCTCACGGTAGAAACAGTGCGCACGTATGAGCGCGCGCGGTGGTTCCGAGTACGAGTAGGACAAAAAAGGCGCGCGCGGTGGAGATTTTCATGGAAATCGCACGGACACGGTAGCGCTCGGATTTCACGGTAGCGAGATTTTGGCGCGTTGCCTGGTAGCGCTCGGACACGGCAGTGTTTGGCGTGTAGCGCCTGGTGGCGCTCAGACTTTGCTTCAACATGGCCTGCAACGTGTGATGTGCTCGGTTCGCTCCGACACGTGATGCGCGCGGCTGCAACGCGGTCACGAATTGGCCGGATCGGGTCCGACAAAGGATGCGACGCGGACCAAGTCCAGGAAACACAGCGAGATTTGGACGGAGCGGCTTCGATCCGAGTGATCACGGGACGCGTGTGCGAGACGGTTCTGGTTGTGGATTGGTGCGCGAGACGGCTATGGACCGAGTCTAGGTGGAACGAATCCGACAAAGGATGCGACAGCGCGCGCGTTTCAACCACGCGTTTGGTCGGGGTACGGCTTGCAAGTGGACAAAAAGGCGCGCGCGGTTAGCGATTTTTGGCGCGTGGACTTCACGGCGACACGCGCGGTGGTGAGGCACGGAACAAAGAACTCGGTATGGAATCCGAGTGTGGCTAGGGCAATTATGCCACGGAAGATAATTTGTAGAGCTCTAAACCGTGTGGAAACAAACCCAACTCGCAGCTTTTTCGGTATAGATTGAAACAAAAGATGAACACGATGAATCCTAACCCTAATAGACAAAAACTAAAAACAGGAACACAGGAACACAAATCAACAAGAAACAGCAACTAGTAGCAGCTAATTGGTGTCGATCTAGGCTCTGGCACAAACTAAACCTAATATTTTTGGGGGGGGTTCTGGATAGGAAGTAAAAACAACTAGATTATGGATAAATTTGCTCATCGAGTAAACCCGAGAACTGATACCAAGATGATATGGGGTGGCCCAGTCTTCTCAATGAGCTCTCTCTATTTTTATGGATGGTTTGTGGATTTTCTGATAACTAGTGCTACACTAAGACCTCTCACTTGGATAACCCATGTTGCCAATGCAGCAACAATCAATCCCTTTGCATATTCTCAACTACACACTTGCACACGTAATCAAAGATCACGAGTGGTCATGTATCCCCTTATTCTCAGTGGAATAACAAGATATCACGCAACTTTGCAGGTAATACTTCAAGATGAATGATTGGCAGTAATACAATCTAGAGGCCGGTGCCAACGACGATAAGGCGGGGCCAAGCAACCGCAGCCCACCAGGCGGCAGCGACGATGGCGTCTACACCTTCAAGCCAGAGGACTACGACTTCTTTTGGCGTTATCAATAGATTAGTTTTGCTTCAGTTTGAATTTACCTAAATTTTGTTCAAGTTGTAAAAAGTCTAAGAATTTGAATCAAATTTTCTTATATGAAGTTTGACTTTTTTTTCAAATTGGTTTGGGGGGCGGAGGGCCCCCCATATGCCTCGTTGTGGTGCCGACGACGATGGCCGCTGCGAGTGCAGATGCTCTAATCCTGGACATCTTAAGTCATTTGTATGATGCAATACGATGTAACAAGATTGCTATTTTCGGCGATGGAACTCACTAAGAGCATCTCTAGCAGTGAATGAAAACCGTAAACGCAGTTTTCAATCCGTGAAAAACCTGTTTTAGGGGCTCATTTGATCTGTGGTCGAAAAGAGCCCGAAAAGTCAGGCGGTAAAAGTATACGCGAGTTGAGCTAGCTATGTGCAGATCGATCCATCTAATACTCCCTCCGTTCCAATATCTAAGACCTTTTACGTACTCCACAATGATGGCTAGGTGTGGACACAAATAAGTGAACCTACACACTAATACATGTCTACATACATGTAGATACATATGAATGTGGACAAATGCTAGAACATCTTATACTCCGTTTCCTATTACTCCCTCTGTTCCTAAATGTAAAATGTTTTAGCCGTTTTCCATATTCACACATGTCTACATGTATCTAGACAACTTTTAGTGTATATGTTCACTCATATTAGTTTGCATCTAGACAATATAAGCAATAGATAGAACATCTTATATTTAGAAACTTTGAAATGAGCGTATCTAGACATATTTTGGTGTTAGATACATCAATTTTAAACTAATCTACTCCCTTCGTATCAAAATATAAGATGTTTTACTATTTTCTATACAAAACGTATTTAGTCATGTTTTAGTGTATAGATTCATTTGTATCTTGCACTAAAACATGTATAGGTACATGTTGTTAGGAAGTGCTAAAACATTTTACATTTCGATACGGAGGGAGTAATTTGCAACGGAGATAGTATTAATAGCATGCCCAGTGGATCGATCTAAAAGCTAGCTAATGCATACGAGTCGCGGACTCCCGTCGTTCTGTGTCCGCGTCGCCCTGTCGTTCTGTGTCCGCGTCGGCGTCGCCCTGCCCAGCCAGCGTGCAGCACTATCACCCCCGTCTATGCCGGTCGTCATGTCCGTCCATCGATCTTTGTCTAGTCTCGTCGGAAACAGTTGGAAATGGCCAGAATCAGCTAAGAAGCGCCAGCATTAGCGGTCCCAACCTAAAATTAGAGGCGCATGCGCTGGGTATGGCTGTAGTCAGCCTGCGGCGAGGACGGTGGCATTATAGCTAAAACTTCCCTTCCGTATACTCCCTCCGTCTCAAAGTAAGTGTCACAAAGATACACAAAAGTGGATGTATTCCCTCCGTTCCTAAATACTAAATTACATTTAATTTGAGACGGAGGGAGTACAATACATGGCACCATCGGGTTGGCTGCAGAAACGATGCATTCTCAGTTTGGAGGGAGGAATTTTCAGCTAGGTTGAGGTCGTTTATGGTCTGTTCGGACATTTTTTCGCCATAAAAAACTAGAAGCGGCGTCATGAAGATGCCACGGTATAATGGGCATTATCCTTTACATTTCCTACTAGCCCTCCATTGGGAGTAAAATCATCCCTGGTTACCGTGTCAGGTTCTTAAATTTCGATTTCTTGATCCTTATGCTTTGAACTACACCTATCTACACAATTTTGCAGACTAATGTTAAAGATATGTACGGCAGCAGCGGTGCCTTGATCCACGGAATTAAACCAGCCGCTTCTGCAAAACATTCACATGATATCAGCAAGCCTCAGACCAAGCAGTCTCTCATCTAGGCATTCTGCCCACTTGGTTGAATGGTTCAGTCAGATCTATCCTCCATCCAAGAACCATCCATGCATAATATGAATGTCAAGTATATGCATCACTAATATTCAGTCTGACTCAAGCTCCTTCAATCTCCTTTCCAACTCCTTCACTTCATATTCCTGATCCAATAGATCATCAACATTCATTCTGACTCAAGCTCCTTAAAACGCCTTTCCCACTCCTTCACTTCATATTCCTGATCCAATAGATTTTTTTCAGTTGTGTAGACAATATCCTCTGGTGTAATCACCTTCCGCTGAGCCATGTCTCGTGCACTGCGCAACTGAAAAGCCAGAAAGAACTAGCTAAATTTATGCCACTCAATAATACGTACTAGAAAACAAAATGATAAGAGGTTAAGTTGCAAGCAATCAATAAAAGCATGTGACAAGGAATCAGAAAGCAAGTTGATGAAAAGATGACAACCAACTCAGATTATTATAATAACTATTCCCTCCGTTCCGAATTAGTTGACGTAAGTTTGTCTACAGACAGATGTAACTAGACATGGTTTAGTGTGTAGATACATATTGCTTGCAACTAATCTATGTCAACTAATTCGGAACGGAGGGAGTAACACTGATGCATGCGACAAGGATATATGTGCAATACTAATTAGCAAGCTTGTAATAAATTTTCACTGTGTACCGACTAAATATAGCCAGCCATGTCGCGTGCACTGATCAACTGAAAAGCCAGAACGAACTAGCTAAATTTATGCCGCTCAATAATACTAGAAAGGAAAATAATAAGAGTTCAAGCTGTAAGAAATCAATAAAGGCACGCAATAAGGAATCAGAAAGCAAGTTGATGAAAAGATGACAACCAACTCAGATTGATAGCAACTAATATTGAAGCGTGTGACAAGGATATATTCGCACTAAATACTCCCTCCGTTCCTAAATATAAGATGTTCTAGCTATTTCCCATGGTGACTAGATACACACTAATATGAGTGAACATGTATACTAAAAGTTGTCTAGACACATGTATACATATGTGAATGTGGAAAAGGGCTAAAACATCTTATATTTAGGAACGGAGGGAGTATAAAGCTTGTAATATATTTTCAATTTATACAACAATACAATAGTCACTCATTACTGCATCCGGTAGCTGTTGTTGACAGATGATCAAGTTGTATAATAGTTCCACTTGCTGTTGTATCAGGATGGGAATGGGCCGCCCAGGCCTGGCCTTGGATCCGGCCCCATTGGCCTCGAGGCCAATTTGCGAGGCCATGGGTCGACCCAATTTTAAAAATTATGTGGCCTCGCTGGCCCAAATTTTATACTTTTTGCATTTTTGTTTGTCTCTAAATACAGAATATTCTCTAACAAAATATTACAACATAACAACAAAATTCTGACCTAAGCATGTGTGATTGAAAATTTGAAATAAATAAAATTTATAAATGGCATGGGTACTATAGTTGGACATTATGCGAACTAGCACTAGCTGCCTAGCTGCGGGATAAGAACCGGTAAACTACGGAACGCAAGTGATCATGTGATCTTTTTTTAAAAACAAGTGATCGTGTGTAGCTGACTGTGTCCTCGCTCTATGGGTGTGTTTGGATTGTGACCGAAGTGTGCCTTACCAATTTATTGGCTGTGACCAAAAGGTTGGTGTTCGTTTGGATGGCTGCCAATTTTTTGGCATGCCACCGCTCCACTACCAACTCTAGTTTATTTTTGTAGCCAATGTTGGCCAATTCATGGGCAAGCAAAACATCAACCAAAATTTTGGCTAGCCAAATCTTTGGCAGGGCAATCCTAGGCATAAACCAAACGCACCCTATGCACGCACGCGGGGGACGGCGTAGCTGCTGTGACATACGACAATACGAGGTGGGCCGGCCCCATTCACCCAACGGGCCAATCAATGCTGGTTCTGTTGACCCAAATCTCATTTGAGGCTGACCCGCAAGACCCATTGGCCTCGAATTTTTGGGCCGGGTCAGGGACCCAGCGGGTCGACCCGGCCCACTCCCATCCTGACTGTTGTAGGTTAAGCCCATCCAAAGTGGTGTTATTTTTTACTACCTCTGATCCGTATTTATTAACGCGAGTTGTGAACCCGATTTGGTTGTCCATCCGCGACGATTATTTCAGGACAGAAGAATAGAATCTTATGATGCATGGGAACTAGGAGTAAACAACTGACCTCACTTAAATTTCAGACTAGCAGGTTGAAAGCGAAATTGCTCTGAACTATACCTGGATTTCCTCTAAATATGTCTATGTGTGTGTAAAAAGCAACAATATAAAGTTTGTTGAGCTCAAGTTTGCCGGACTCAGAATTTCAGTTAAGTATAACAGAAAGCTGTACACCTTGTATCATTCTTACCTTTCTTCTGAGAGAAGGTTCCGGTGAAACCAGTTCCAGGGCTCTTTCTTCTCTAGCCGTGTTCCTCCTTGCAATGTCATTGTTGGTCTTGCGTAGCAGCAACCATCTAAATAATGGTATTGCAAAAAAGGAGCCAGCATATATCTACAAGCAATCACATGGTATCAATATGTCATTAATAATTTTAATCATACGTTGAACACATGATTCATATATCCAACAGCTACATGAAAGACATACAAAAGTCTGAAATTCCTTCAGAACAGATGAAGGGTTCATGATTTCTTTCAGCCATATGTGTTGCAAAATGAGCAATGGAAGGATTGGTACCAACCCATTTATAAAGAAATAAACAGGAAGGGTAGTACAGCTATACCTGGAGCAAGGGAAATAGCTGTGCAGCAAATGAGATAAGCCCACCAGGCGTCATTGTCATTTGCCTTCAGAGTGAATATTAATTTAGTAGGAGAGATTTCAATACAACTAAATGATACCCCAAAAGGAAAAAAAAAATATAATTCTTACTTCAATAAGTTCCCCAGAATAATGACACCAAACAGATTGAGTCCTCCCAAACCAGCAACCATCACCCTCTCTGATGCATTTGCTTTACTGTAAAATAACCAGGTTGCATATGAAGACGATCAGCCAGGACAAAGGACATAGTTCAGATTTCATGATAGCAAATTTAGAGCTGATGACAATACCCTCTACACATCAAATAAAAACACACAAGACTATTATCTCTGGACTCTGTGTGGAGTCAATTGCAGTTCATTGTATTATGTGAGCCAAATCAATCCGAACACTTTTCCATCCAAATATATTAATTATACAAGTTTAGGGTGAAACAGTAACTATAAGTTAATTTGAAGAATAAAACTTCAAACGACTAAAACTGAATACCAACCTGAATTCCCATGGTTTCTCTTCCACAAACTTTCCGACGCCACTGAACATTGTAGACCATTTTGTACCAACATATTCCCTGCTCATGCCTCCTTTTGATGAAGCAGTACGTTGCAGTGATGGGAATCTATAAAGAATGTTTCCCTACAGACGAAAATGATTATTTTTTAAACATGTTTGAGATTCCAAAGTTGATCGATCCAAGCAAGTTGTGTTTAAGTTCACTTGCAGTTATGTTGAGCATGTCATATTCACTAAGTAATGAGGTTGAAGGTGTCAGAATTGAGAAGAGCAATATTGGGCTATGTGGTTAATGGCAGTTCTCTAACTGCAATGTATGAGAAGGTAATGTGGACCTGGTCATCAACTTCTGGATGTCCCTGGAAGCGTATAAGAACTGGAAGAATAAGTGATTCATCATCCTGCACCCAAATGTAGAACAGATATGATGGGACTGAAATCAATCCCTAACTTATTCTGAAAATTTCTCGCAGTAGCATTATCTTGGTAATCAATTACTCGCTCTTGCTACAAATGTAAGTCCTTTTAGAATCTTTCCCAGACAAACATTTCTAGGTTTCAACATCTATAAAATAAGGATTGGTAGCATCGAAAACATCAATATTAATAGATCCTGTCATTGAATATACTTTCATAATGTATAATTATTCTTATATGTGTCGACATATTTGCATAGAAATTGCTTGTTCAAGTGTCACCTTGAAGACTCTCTTTACTCAAGGCATGCTTGTACTACAAATGGAAAACTTAATCAGGTCTAACAGAAACACACAGTACTTAACAGCACTTTGGAACAGAAGTTATATGCCTTGGACTGCTCTGAAGGTGCTGATACATCAAGATACGGTGCCAGTTCTTCTGCCGCAACAACTCCACCATTTGATGAAATATATTGCCCAATCTGTGAAATTATCAAAGGATACACATGAAATGTGTACAGGAAAACTAACAAAAAATTACTGGTCATGATAAGGTCCAACTGAAGCAGCTATGTGCTTTATGAGAAAGCCTTTACCATCTTCCACCTTCTCTCTTCAAGCCCGTCATTAGGATCGCCATCCCCAAATACAAATGAAAATACCTGCACAGCATTGAGTTAGACAATATACAGTTTCCACGCATCTATACCTGCCAGCATTACATAGTAGAATGAACAATCAAACAAAAGCCTATTAAATTACAGATTCTATAAAGTTCATCCCATTTTCTTTTTCTACCCGTCGCTTCCTAGAGGAACCTGCATCCAAGTACCTGCAGTAGAAACAGGGAATTGCATTGTAAATGATGTCTACACAATTTGATTATTTTGAGACAGAAAGTTGCAGGTTTCATCAAATCACCAACTCAAAAAATACAGGAGACTTACCAAAATAGGTCTGTTGGGAGAAACATGGTAGATCCATAGGATCGCCGCCGTCTGCCACGGTTATCTTCATCACTGCTATTAGAAGAGGAAGTGCTATCACTGGAAGGGAAGCCGAGAATAAATGACTAAGTTGCTAAAGTATAAACACGGAAGTAAAACAACAATAGTTTGTTAACACAGACAGAATCTTCCAAACTGGGTAGAATGGCATCTACTAACTACTGGGTATCCTATTTTTTCAACGGAACTGACAAGGGATCACTTTCTAGACAAAGAGAGTGAAACACCACCAATCTACGGTGGCCACATTGATTGAAGTCACTTCACGTTTTCGATATGAAGTGGATTACAGAAAATCACTTGCAGGGAATTGAATGCTAGACAATGAAGACTAGATTGTGCCTGAATCACTTTGTAAGTTAGCATACATGCCTCGAACTTGAGAGAATGGCAATGATTGTAGTGTATACAAGCACAATGGAGGCGACTAGTGCTGTCCCAAAAGACACCCGGACCACATACGCACCCACTTCCTGCAAAGAAGGAAAACATAACCAAAAATCAGCAACGGCTCACATCGATTAAGAAAGTCGGTTGCCTCTGTCGAACACCTTAGCTTTGTCGATCAGTGGCTCGATCCGCATTCTGAATGACTTGCCAGCGAGCTTCGTTCTGTAGTCGTTGGGGAAGACGTACAACACCTCTCCTCCCCCCGAAACCTACAAACATCGCAACAATTTCACACTCAGATCGTGGCAGACCCAACGGGTAGACACCAAGTAGGCGGGGAGCACTAAGAGAGGAGCACCTCTAGGAAGCCACCGGTGTCCGCCGCGAGAGCCTGGAGCGCGCGCTCCGCCTGTTCAACCTGCAAGCCGGCGCGGGAGGACACGTCACCGATGGTGACGCGACCGCCGAAGTGGTCGACGGCGTCCATGGCACGGTCCCGCACGTCGGCTGGGAGGCGGTCGGTCTCCACGGAGCCACCGGGGCGCGCGACGCTCGGCGCTTCGATGCTATCTGCTCGCACTCTCACGGAGGGGCGACACGGTGAAGGGAGCCAGCCGTGGGCGACGTGGAGATGGTGGGGAGACAGAGGGGTGAACGGGCAAGGGGGTAGGAGGAATGGGGCGTGGCGATGAGGCCTGCGATTGGCATAAGGGGGCGGGCAGAGGCGGAGGTGAAGGGACAGGGCGGCCATTGATGACGTGGCTGGGGTTTAGGAGGAGGTGGTGGTGCGCATCTTGCACGGGAGGAGTGGCTGCAGAAAGAAGCGAGGAAGAGGAAGAGAGGAAGGGCTGACGTTGTGTGCTGCTCGTGGCCACTAGATCGGATTTTGCCTGGTTCGACCGAGCCAAAGCTGGCCGTCTGGGCCGTGCTCGCGGACACCGGCCCGTTAGCACGGGCCTAACCCGCCACGTGGCTGCAGCACGTCGGTCGTCCATGGACCTCGAGGCCAGGCACGCTGGCACCACCTCTCTAGAGCATCTCCCGAACTGGACAAGAAAAATATTGAGCTAGTTAAATGCCCGTGTGTTGCTACGGATTTTTTGATTTTCTTTTGCCGTTGTACATGTAAACGTAATGCATATGAAATCTTTAATTTTTAACATAAACATTATCCAGAGGGAAAGAACATGAAGCCTGGGCAGTTCAAACTACCGACATGACAAATGATGTTGTTTCCTCCCGCTTCCGCTCCATCGTCATATGCCGCTATCACCCCATTTTTAACAGCATTGATCACGGCATAAATCATGGATCACGGCATTGATCACGACATTCTATAATATGGGATAAGGTCTAATATAGGAGAACATGGGAGGTTGGAGGAGAAGCTAAAAATTTGCAGTGTTGCTTTCTCATTTGTTATAATAAACAACGAAAATCTTTGCTACATGACAATTTAGGGTGGAAAAAAGGATAAGTTGCAAGTTGGGGTTAGAATAGCAATGCAAATAGAAGGTATGATGTGATAAGAAGCTTGTTAGTTTTTCTATGTGGAAACTGAAGGGCGTACACAATGGGTGAATTTACGGGCCCCTTTGATTCAAAGGAATTTCATAGGATTTTTGTAGAAAAGAATCCTATAGGAAATTTTCCTTTAGAGCTTATTTGATTCATAGGATTGTACCCTATAGGAAATATTCTTATAGGAATTTTGTAGTGTAAATCCTATAGGAAACTAACATCAGGTCCAACCTCATAGAAAAATTCCTTTACACAATCAAAGAGAACCATTTTTTCCATAGGATTCAACTTGACGTGTTATTCCAATCCTATAGGATTCCTATTCATGTGTTTTTCCTATCCTACAAATCAAAGGAGCCCTACATGTTTAATTGACCATAACAACAACACAAATATATATGATGGCTCATGTTTGAATGTCTTATGTGTGGGCAATAGCGTGTAATGTGTTATGACAATTGGGTGCAAGACAGAAACAGTGCTAGTGCAAGTGACTCTCAACGAGTGCACACTAAGAATCCTCCTATTCAGTTCATGTGTAGGCAAGGTTATGAAGAGCACCATGTTGATGTTGATCCACACAAAATTATTAGCTCCATGTTACAAAGGAATATATATTTGCACATTTCTTTTAAATAATATAAAGCTGTTGATAAGATAAAATAGTGCTTCTTATCATTAGGGCACTGCAGAATAAAAACAAAAGATGAAGTATTGTAGGCTAAATCTACGGCTAGCAGGATCAAGGCCTTCCCAATCAGACATGCCTATGAATCAGAATCGAAGCAGTAAGAGAATCGCCAGGGTTGAAGAATGTCTTGGTCCAGAGGCGAGTAGTGACCTGGACGACGGGATGGTATGAGGTTAAAGACGACCTCGTTCATCTCGATGGCGGCCTATGTGACTCCTACTTTGTGTAGTTCCGTGTTGGGTTGCAGGATAGGTCACCAATAAAATTTTACATTAATTGAGCCAATAAAAGTTGCAAGAACTAAGAATCTGGAATCAAATCACTGCATGGTCGATCAATTGAAAGGTGAGAGGTGTATAAAGCACAGTTGACTGGGGTTAGTTACTTGCATCCGGCTGACGACCATGGGTTTTGAATTGTTTTCAGCTTCTTTACTGATGGAGGATGATGATGCTCATAATTCATAGTGGGCTCTACGAAAGGCGTGTCTTGCTCGTGGAATGATTACTTGGCTCCTAAAAGACATCATCTTTACAGTAAATATATTTGCTCCCTGCAAATTGCAAGAATACAAAAATGACTGAAACATACATAAATAATTCTAGAAGCCCCTGGGTACCTGCATGATGCGAACACTTTTTTTTGTCATGTTCGTGTTTATATGGAAATTGAGAAGTAGTAATTTTAGTATAATCGGATGAAGTTGGCACTAGAAGCAAAAAAAAGATAATTCTATAGAGCGCTATGACACCTATATGTCGCTCACCAACGGAAAAACCATCACTAACTCTGACAAAAGTATGACGGGCATCCTTCTCCTTTGGTGATCTCTTAAAATATGGACCAAGCGTGTCAATCCATTAATGAAGGGATAAAGAATTGCTAGATATTTACAAAATTCATAACATTTACTTAGTTACACAATTCTACAAGCTTACAAAAAAGACATAGTTTGTCAGGGGAAATCATTCTTTCACTTAACCTCCACACAATTAGATGGTATGATGGAAGTGGCAGCTTGTTGCATTGCATGGCCAGCTCCATTTTCTTTTCTAACTGGTGCATCACAGAATTGGGACAGTATGGTGTGTGAAGAACTGAACTTTTCTCATATGGAGTAGCCATGCGCTCTAAAATAAGAAAATCTTATTGTGAGTCATCCAACTGGTTCCCTTTATTATTCCACCTCTTAAAAACCAATCTGCATGAACGATAAGCAGATAAGAGTCTGGATCAAATTGAAAACAAATAAAAGCTTTACTATTTTCTTATAGCTAGCTTGCACAAGCAGAGTAACTGACGAAGGCATGGATCCTGGACCCTGCGGGTAAGGACACCCCTTCTCAGGCCCAACACAAGGCCCAAGAAGAGACGCCCTTGGAAGGCTCCAGAAGGCCCACCTGAAGCCCATCCGCGTTAGACTTGCGGGTAAAGTTAGGAAACCTGTAACCGACCTAATCTAGGGTTCGGATCCTCTCCGGGTAGGACTCGAGACCTGGCCGCCTATATAAGGCCAGGAGAGCCCCCAAGGAGAGGACCAAGCAATACCGCACGACCACAAAAGCCTTGAAACTCGAGATCTACTCTCGATTCGAGCACCTGTAATCGATCTCATCGTTTAATACAGATCAGCAGAAGGCAGGAGTAAGGGTTTTACCTCTTCGAGGGCCCCGAACCTGGGTAAATATCGCCTCCCTGTCAAGCCGACGATTCCACCAGCGCCTATGACATCTCCTAGTCGAAACCCGATAGGGTCACCTGAGGGATTTGCGGAGCCAGAGCTTCGACAATTGGCGCCGACCGTGGGGAACGCGGGCGCTGGATCACCGGCATCTTCGGCTTCATCGACATCCAACTCCCGTTGGAAACCATCGACTGCGGCTCCGAACAATCCTGTACGGATCGGATCCGTCATAGTCACACCTCACTCGCCGGAATCACGTCCGGTGTTCGAGGATCTGGAGAAGAGCGTCACCTTGACGTTCGGAAGCTTTAACTTCATGGCAAACCGAGACGGGATCCTCCACTTCTCGGATGAATCTGAACCCGAATCTGGAGCCGTCAACTCGCGCTTCCATGTGGAGAAAAGCGGCGAGTCCATCCGCTTCAACACGATCGACTACCACGCACTTTCGACAGAGGAACCCTCTCGGGTGCGAAGAACCTCCCGATCTACGCCTAGGACGCACGGGCCACAACTGGCCCAAGTCTGCATGGCAGGATCGGAACAGCCCTCGGAAACTGAATATAGCGCAACCGAGCGCGATCTAATCGGCGTCTCGCGGGAAGCCTGGAAAAGAGCAAAGGAATCCATGCGAAAGAGTCAGCCACCCGCAGCAGGTGCTACGCAGGAAGACCTAACCGCCTACCACTATCACCTAGTGAGAGCGGCCTCAAACATCAAGGACGCCCGAGCAGATCTAGCCCGCCGCAAGAGAGCGGCGGATGAGTCAAGCCTACGTCGAGCCGAGCTGTCCCTTGCCCCTTCGGTCGGTACCCGACCCGTGGGAAAAGGACCCGCAGCATCAACAAGGGATCACGAATCCATGGCTGGGACCCACAGGTCTACCACATCTTCTTTCATGAGGGTTGACGACGACGGGAACGTCTACCCGCAAACTCCAGCCGCCGCGATTCTAGCCGCGGCCACCTATATGCAGATGAACCAACCAACGGACAGCGATCCTCGGGTGGAACAATACAAGCACATCCGCAAAGGTCTAGGGCTGGCCGCCGCAAGGCTCGCCTCCCACGATCGCAAGGAACAACTGGAGAAGGCGCGACAAGAGAAGGAGAAAGACAAAGACGCGCCCCGCAGGCATAGGAGCTCCTCTCCAAGAAAGGATAAATCGCCACGTCGTGGCCGAGGAAAAGAAGCCCGGCGCCGCGGCGACAGCCGAAGCAGCAGCGAAGACAGCCCGAGAGACAAAGATTCGCGGCGTCACAGCAGCCGCTCGAGAAAAAGAAGCAAAGAACCAAGAAAAGATGGCGACCGCGACCGGTCAGGGTACGACGCGCGATCCGATCTCGCCCAGAAGAAAGTGGATAAAGCAAGAGCTTCACGATATCGCGAACGCTCATCATCCGGGTCTTCAGACGACGAAACCTGCGGAGCACTTTGCTTTGCTCGCAGTATTCGCGAAGCGCCTCTACCCAAGAGGTTCAAGCTCAGCTCGGAGGTGACAAAATACGATGGCTCACTTGAGCCCTCCCAGTGGTTAAATGACTACCTCACGGCAGTAAAATGCCAACGTGGTAACAAGAACACGGCCATGCAATACCTCAATTTGCACCTGGCCGGAGCGGCCCGCAGCTGGCTGGAAAGAAGACCACGATCTTGCTATGCATCATGGGACGACCTGCATCGCGATTTCTGCAAAAACTTCCAGTCGACCTATAAAAGGCCAGCTACAATCGAAGAACTACGGGCTTGCAAACAGAAAAGTGGCGAATCCACGCGAGAATACATCCAACGGTGGAACACACTCAGGAACACCGCAGGGACAATCTCTGAAGAAGTGGCGATTGAGGCTTTCGCCAAAGGAGCAAGAAGAACCGCTTTTCGAGAAGAACTCGGCAGAGCTGCGCCCAAAACCATAGGGGAGCTCATGGTTATAGCGGAGAAATGGGCCAACGGAGAAGACGCGGTACGCAACGAAAGAACATCATCGCCCACACATGACGAAGACCGTCATGGGCGAAGGAAAAGAAGAAAATACTACGACCACGACGATAGAGAAGAACTAGTGGCGGCTGAGTTCACGCGAAGTCGCGACTCCGGTCGTCGTGGAAGTCGCGAATGGAGGCCAAAGGAAGAAGAAAAATCACCCGAGGAAGACCTCGATGGATACTGCTCGCTACATCTGTTCACAGACAAACGCACGGGCAAGACTAAGGCAACACACCTTCTCAAGGATTGCCGAAAGTTCATCGGAATCTCGGACGCGCTAGCCAAGAAAAGATTCGCTTCCACCCAAAACTATCCACCGCTACCAGGAGGCGGACAACAATTCCAGCTACCAAGGTATGGATCCTGGACCCTGCGGGTAAGGACACCCCGTCTCAGGTCCAAGGTTAAGGCCCAAGAAGAGGAGCCCTTGGAGTATTCTAGAAGGCCCACGTGAAGCCCACCCGCAAGACTTGCGGGTCAAGACAAGAACTCCTATACGTAATCTACTAGGACTCATGTAACCCCCTCCTGGCTGCATATATAAAGCGAGGAGGGAGGAGAGAAAAAGGGGAGAGGAATCTAGGGATTCAATCTAGAGAGAGGAAGATACAAGCCACAACTAGACTAGGCAATACACGGGATACCCCGTACGCCTCACCATGGCATCGCCATTGTAAACAGCTCGACTATCTCATCATAATACAGATCAGACAAGCAGGAGTAAGGGTTTTACCTCTACGAGGGCCCCGAACCTGGGTAAATCTTTCTCCTTGTTAGCCGTCGAGGTCACCAGCGCGTACATCGTTCCTCTACTCGAAACCCTACCGGTTCATCCGAGGGATTTGTCGACACGACTCTTCGACAATTGGCGCCGTCTGTGGGAACGACACGCGTTGGATCTACGGTCTCGCCGGCCTCATCTACGTCAAGCTTCGGGTCCTCGACCCCATGGATTCTATCTACTTTCGGCTCCTTCAACTTCATCGAGCACTCGCCGGCCTCGCGCACGGCTTTCATCATCTACAATCGAAAATCAACACCGTTCTTCACGCGCAGGCTGCAGGACAGCAGCAACGTACATATTGCGGACGCCATCAACGGCGGCTCGAAACTCATCTGGAAAATTCCTTCGGTGGAAAGATGCGCAATCAAATTATCTACAGTCTCCAAAAAGAATCGGCGAATTCCGACGGTTAGATCTCCGTGGATGACCCGAACACCGAAGCCCTGTCAGAATCTGACGGAACTCCGCGCGACTTCGGGAAAACAATTCTCACAGTCGACTCGGAAGTCAATTCGACAATCAAACCGTTGAACAGCTGCGGAATACAATCCCGCACCACTCCGTCTTTTTTGATTCAATTCCAACGGTTAGATCTCCGTCAGCGGCTCGCGCACTGCGACACGTTTTGGATCTCTGCGAGTCCGCGAATTCAAGTCGCAGATCCGTTTTCGTCAATCTGCGAGTCGACACAAAGGTCAATCAACAAAACATGGCGACTCGCCATAATAGTGCCCGGGGGCTCGACATCAACATTGCCCTCCGTGTACACACAACAAACATCGCGACTCCGCCGCGTCGACTCGGTCCGCCGCGTCGAGTCCTTCCGATGAACATCGCGACTCCGCCGCGTCGAATCCTTCGGGCAAACATGGGTCCGCCGTGTCGAGTCCTTCGGGCAAACATCGCGACTCCGCCGCGTCGACTCGGTCCGCCGCGTCGAGTCCTTCCGATGAACATCGCGACTCCGCCGCGTCAACTCGGTCCGCCGCGTCGAGTCCTTCGGGCAAACATGGGTCCGCCGTGTCGAGTCCTTCGGACAAACATCACGACTCCGCCGCGTCGACTCGGTCCGCCGCGTCGAGTCCTTCGAGCAAACATCGCGACTCCGCCGCGTCGACTCGGTCCGCCGCGTCGAGTCCTTCGGACAAACATCACGACTCCGCCGCGTCGACTCGATCCGCCGTGTCGAGTCCTTCGGATAAACATCGCGACTCCGCCGCAACGACTCGGTCCGCCGCGTCGAAGTCCTTCGGGCAAACATCGCGACTCCGCCGCGTCGACTCGGTCCGCCGCATCGAGTCCTTCGGACAAATATCGCGACTCCACCTCGTCGACTTTGTCCGCCTCGTCGGGTCCTTCCGAGAAACATCGCGACTCCGCCGCACAACTCCGCTACATCGAATTCTCTCGACTAAGCTTCTCGGGGCTGTCCTTCGCCGCAGCCACACTCGTTGCTCTGGGGCTACGCTGCAAAGTAGACGCACTCGAGAATTCGCCGCAGCCGCACTCGACACTCGGGGGCTGAGGCGCGAAACAGCCGCACTCGACACACGAGTTCGGTTCATCGATTCCGGCAATATCACTCAGCACCGCCTCGCCGACCACGACAGTGTCATACAAAGATAAGAACCACAACGTCGGCTACAACTTCGACAGTCGACACATATCCTCCGCTCGGAGTCGACAATCGACACAATCCTCCGCTCGGAGTCGATAATCGACACAATCCTCCGCTCGGAGTCGACACATATCCTTCGCTCGGAGTCGACGCATATCCTACTCCGGGAGTCGACGCATGTCCTCCTCCGCGAGCCAACAGAAGACAAGCACACGGGGTTAGCTTCAGAACAACTTGAGTCTATGCCCGACTCTGCGAGTCGAACATAGCCTCGGGGGCTACTCCCATCGGGAGCACTGCCGTGCACCCGATAGATTGAAGAAGCGACGTTACAAGAACTTTGAGTCTATGCCCGATTACAAATAATCGCACATAGACTCGGGGGCTACTCCCATCGGGAGCGCTGGCCGCGCAACCGACGAGCGCTACACGCGCACTCAACATACTACCACGTCGTAAGCATCTAACACGTTGGACGCGTATCTGAGGAGCTCTGTCAGATATCTTCGTCCAGGTCCTTATTGTGGTCGTACAAACCGCATATTAATTCGGATGAAGAAAAGCAAAACATCAAACTTGTCCGTCTCGACGAGACACATACGACAACGCGGGCCAATTCGCGAAATCAGAACATCTTGAAGACTTTTCGGCTCCATCTTCTTGTGTGGACTCGGTGGCTGAGCGTCCGCGTCAACTACACGACTTCCACGTCGTCGAGCGACTCCGCCACGTGCGCGAGGACTACACGACTTCCGCGTCGACTCCGTCCGCCGTGTCGAGTACTCCTCCACCGCGTCGACTCCGACATGTCTAGTCTCTGACACTTCTCGCCACGTCCCATCGGGAGGCAGAACAAGTGCTCAGTGCACCACGACATCACGCGACTGTCAGCCATCAGGCTTATGTCTCTTCGGAATCTTCAAACAAAAAGACACTCGCCACGCAGCGGGGAGAAGATTGTGAGTATGCGGCTCCCGCAAAAACCACGACTCCACACTACGATGTACAGACACATCACTCGAAACAAAAAGACATCACTTGTTACGCGTCCAAAAGAAAATCAAGACGCGAAATATCTTTCGCATAAGGTCCCTAACACGAAATTTCTTTCGTATGGGCACATCGAAGACGCGAAATCTCTTTCGCATAAGCTCCTTAACACGAAATTTCTTTCGTATGGGCATATCAAGACGCGAAATATCTTTCGCATAAGGTCCCTAACACGAAATTTCTTTCGTATGGGCATATCAAGACGCGAAATCTCTTTCGCATAAGCTCCCTAACACGAAATTTCTTTCGTATGGGCATATCAAGACGCGAAATATCTTTCGCATAAGGTCCCTAACACGAAAATTCTTTCGTATGGGCATATCAAGACGCGAAATCTCTTTCGCATAAGCTCCCTAACACGAAATTTCTTTCGTATGGGCATATCAAGACGCGAAATATCTTTCGCATAAGGTCCCTAACACGAAATTTCTTTCGTATGGGCACATTGAAGACGCGAAATCTCTTTCGCATAAGCTCCCTAACACGAAATCTCTTCCGTATGGGCACATCAAAGACGCGGAATCTCTTTCGCATAAACACCCTAACACGAAATCTCTTTCGTATGGGCATAATCAAGACGCGAAATTTCTTTCGCATAAGCACCCTGACACGAAATCTCTTTCGTATGGACGCGAAATTTCTTTCGCACAGTCACCCTGACACGAAATCTCTTTCGCATGGACACGAAATCTCTTTCGTATGGGAACATCATGACGTGAAATCTCTTTCACAGTAAAAAATACCCTACACACGAAAACTCTTTCGTATGGGCACAACATCCCAAACATGAAAACTCTTTCATATGGGTATAAAACTCCTAACACGAAAACTCTTTCGTATGGATAAAACTACTCGAGTAGGCAGAACCTGCTATTCATTCACATGATGTTTGCACATCATAAACCTGGATTGTTCAGCCGACTAGGCACATCCGGATGCCGTATTCTTTCGAGTACGAAGGTAAGACCCAAGGATCTCTCTTTTGGGCCTGGAATCGCACTCAAGCTGCGTCCTCCGGTAAACTTTCCGTGTCAACAACACGAAGAAAAATCCTAGCGGACGCGCCGGGTACCCCTTTAGGTTGAGTTCGACTCGGTAAGACCTCCACGGCCCAGTCGCAACGATCACCTCGCCGAATTCGAGTCGGAGGTCTCGAACTCGTGTAGGCCAGAACCGTGTTTGCCCTAGATGCAATTAATTGGCCCTGATCTTTCGGGAGAGCCAAGCGACTGAGCCACATCCTTCTACGAAAACAGCCAACACAAGGCACATTTAACACTCGATGCTCGAGTACAGAAGCGCTTCACGCACAGGGTATACACCCTCAAAAACAGGCGATTGAATGACCAATCGAAGAAATCAAGAACGGACTTTGAGTGCTTACCCGACTATTCTCAGTCGAATAAACACTCGGGGGCTACTGACGAAGATATGGATCCTGGACCCTGCGGGTAAGGACACCCCGTCTCAGGTCCAAGGTTAAGGCCCAAGAAGAGGAGCCCTTGGAGTATTCTAGAAGGCCCACGTGAAGCCCACCCGCAAGACTTGCGGGTCAAGACAAGAACTCCTATACGTAATCTACTAGGACTCATGTAACCCCCTCCTGGCTGCATATATAAAGCGAGGAGGGAGGAGAGAAAAAGGGGAGAGGAATCTAGGGATTCAATCTAGAGAGAGGAAGATACAAGCCACAACTAGACTAGGCAATACACGGGATACCCCGTACGCCTCACCATGGCATCGCCATTGTAAACAGCTCGACTATCTCATCATAATACAGATCAGACAAGCAGGAGTAAGGGTTTTACCTCTACGAGGGCCCCGAACCTGGGTAAATCTTTCTCCTTGTTAGCCGTCGAGGTCACCAGCGCGTACATCGTTCCTCTACTCGAAACCCTACCGGTTCATCCGAGGGATTTGTCGACACGACTCTTCGACAGTAACTATCGACAGAAAAGACTCTCCAAATGTTGCCAACATTAATGCAGTTTCATGGGATATCAATTGAAACAGGTCACGAGCATTCCAAGTCTCTATGTGATATAGATTGACAGCTTGCCTGTATCACACTTCATCTATATCACAAGCAGAGTAACTTTTGTACGCAAACAAGTGTATGGAAACCAAGATGCAGATGAAGTGTGAGGATTAAGGACGAATGACTGATGAATTGATGATTACCCCGTATCACATGCAAATGAATTGCTGAGAATAACATTATTGCTGCCTCTTTTTAAAAAGATCGTATTGCTGAGAATCAACACAATTAATTCCCAGCAAGCTTCCGCAAGCAGCAAAGAACTCTTGCCGTGGAAAAATTGGTCTGAAAAATATAACGACTTATGTAGTTAGACCATTGCATTTGCCGATAAGAACAATCAAATCTGAGTCATATTACAAATGTGATCTAAAAGGAAAACATGGTCATTAAATTCGGCTCACATGACCTTATACTTTATAATCAACAATACGGTTGCTCTACCTGTACTCTAGTTATGAAAAATACGGCTGCTCCCAGACTCTAATTCTCAGATTAGATGTATGCAACTTCTTTAGGCTTCAACCTTTCAAATCTTTGTTTCGAGAGCACTTTGCATCATCCAGTTTTTTAAAGGGAATCTTCTTGCACCACGTTACTCCATTAGATACAAATATTATTTCAAACGATCTAGAAGAAAAGGTGAACCGAAGAAAGGGACAACATGAAGTCGGGAGTAAAGCACAAACCTCAAGCTACGCGATTTCGTTGGCCGGTCGTCGTCGTCGTCCTAGCCCTGCATCTCAACCGTGAATCCTCCTGCTGAGACGATCCACCTCGACTCCTCTCTTGGTCTAGATGGTGGTGAGGAAGGTGAGTGCTAGCACCGCGTGGCGAAGATGAGGAGGGAGGATGGCTGGCGCGTGACAACGGATCCAGGTCGCGAGGGCAGGTTGCACCGACACAATCGCGAGGGGGTGCTCGTTTCAGATCGGATCGGAAATAGCCTGCGAGGAGATGCGCCATCGCTAGGCACATTTGGGCCGGAACATAGATAGGCCTATGCGCGAGGAGATGGTTCGCGCGGACGATGGTCGTGGAAGCGAACGATCTGCTTTGACGTACCAACGTACGAACTGCAATATAATAGTAAAGGAATACACTACATGTCCCAATACTTGTCCACTACGTGCAAATTAGTCCCACTACTTATAAAATGGGGCCAGGTGGTCCTAATACTTTCCACTAGGTGCACTACAGGTCCCAATACTTGTCCAGTACGTGTAGATTAGTCTCACTACTTGTAAAATAGGGCCAGGTGGTCATAATACTTGTCCACTAGGTGCAAAATAGTCCCAAACGCGTCTAGTGTTGACACGTGGCACAATTGTTTCCCAAAAACAGCTCTACACAATTTTCGTTTAGCGTCTATGGCCTCAATGCTACTGAGTGGTGTGGGTCCCACATGTCATAGGGAGGGAAAAATTGTAAATTACAGAGGAGGTGCAGTGGTTCGAACCCGCGACCTCTCCCATCGAGCGCTGATTAGTTGCCAATACACCAAACTCGCGTACGTGTTCATAGAGTACGATGACATTTTATTATTCCATTCGTCGTCGCTAATTTTTATCTTCCATGTACCTTAGGTAACATCTTTTAATTGTTAATTAACCTAGTTCTTATTCTAATTAGCTCTAAACAGACCTAATAACTACCAGATATATCCATTCCAGTTAGAGAAGTAAATAATAGATACATTTAATATTTAACATTTACGCCAATACTGGTGGCAGCGATATCTAATATTCACATGTTAGCATAGGTGATAACTTTTTCAGTTTTAAGTTTACAATGGTAAATTTTATATGTGAATACGCCGCAAAAAAATGGTACAGTGTGAAAAAATATATTTAATATACAGTAAAAAATTTACTGAAGATTTGAAGGGGCGATATTTAATATTTACGTCAAATAACAATGCAATGTGAATATTCTGACATAATTGTTAATTAAATCCGAAAAAAGTGGACCTATCATATACTTCATTACAGAAAACTGGACTATTTCAGCAAGTCTCTAACTACTATGGATATACGTGCTAGTTATTTGGTCTGCTTAAAGCTAATTAGAATAAGAGTAAGGTTAATTATCATTTAAAACTAGTTGATTGTCCATGCGTTGCTACGGAATTTAAAAAATAGATAGTGAGACATTGATTAAAAATATCATCGTAACTTACATGAATGTGCTCGCATGTGGCTTGTGACTTTGTTGCCATAAATATTGGCATATGCTTGCTTCTAGTGCAATCACTACATTACCCTCAAATTCATTTTATCGTCATACATGTAAACTTATTTTTGTAATTATACTCTATACCTGATATAATATTAAAGATAAGATTGCTTCTGTCGTTTGGTACGTTTCCTCTATCATTGTGGTTTTCCTCCGTTCTGATTTCGTGATAGCTAAAAAAGGCGGTTTGATTATTGCTATAAAGACATGGTTTGGTCCATTATTCGGTCGCTACAAAATAGGATGTCGAGAGCGGCCAAAATTTTCGTCCGTTCATGCATCTGCAGCATCTCCGTTGTATTATTTCCTTCCAAGAAAAATTCATTGCTCTTTTTAAGACGCGTCCATTGTTTCTGCTCTTTTAAGTCTCAACTGATTTTCAAAGAAAAAAAAGCAAAAACTAATCCGGAAAACACACGTGAAAATTGTCTATTCCAACAGATCCAAACTTAGAAACGTGCCGGCCAAAAACTAAACATTTTATCTTTTTTAACACACTCCGCACAACCTGTCGTCGTGTACATGTTTTCTTATTTACTCCATCTACCGGCTTGCTTATTTTTTTTCTTTCCACCCCAAATGAAAACACCTCCTATCCAAGCGGGCAGAATCATCCCTGGCTGGCAGATCTCCTCCCATCGGTGGCCGCTACCTCCTCTGACCGGCTAAATTGGATAGTGTTGGTCCCAAACCTCTGCGGCGCGCTCACATTAACCAACCCATCGTTTCTATCGGCCCTAAAGAAGGTCACCTCCGCTGCTCCATGCCGATCATCCTCGCAAAGAATGTCTCTTGCTCTGTCTAAGTAGACAAGAAAGAAGAAGCCAGCAATGTCGTAAATCTAAAAGCGCCCACATCAACCAACTCCTCCTTTCTGTCAGCCCTAAAGAAGCCCATCTTCGCCTCTCACGCTGATCAACCTCGCCAAGAATGTCCTCGGCACTGTCTACGGTCAAGTACCCTAGGAAGAAGTCGACAATGTCGTAGATTATGTCGACCTACACTATCTGATGGTGCTCCTGATTCGAAAGCTCCGTTCTTCTCTGACCAGCTCAAGACCCGTTGTTGGACATTTTTTGGGGAGGTCATGTTGGTCTGGTGGTGGCGACGTGACTGGAGCTTATTTGTCAAGCGTAGGTAGATAAAAAAAGATTAAGACAAAGGAGGAACTAAGGTGTAACATCCCAGTGTTTGGGAGGTTATAAGGATCTAAATTTAATATGTGCATTTGCAAAGCATGCATCTAAAAGTACGGAAAATTTTGGCGCGAAAGTTTAAACAAAGCAAAGTAACCAAAGTTTCACTTGACATGATGAAATAGGTCTAATTCATCTAGTCAAGAGTACATTTGGAAGGATCTTTATAACAAGTATCTTAAGAAATCAAATCATGTGGTTACACAAACCATAATTGGTTGTGACCAACACAAACTCTCAACAACCTTAATCACAAGTCTTTAAGTGACTTGGGATAATTCACTAGGTATTTAAAACTTAAAGAGGGGTGAGTATCCAAATCCCAGATCTGAGGATCATACTTCCATCAATGAGTAATCCACAATTGAACCATCTCATCAACAGAGATGTTATCACCTATAAAACAACAACTCCCTAAGTTGTCAACTCATTTCCACAACATCTCTATAGATCATCTAATAACTACAAGGTGAACCATCATAAGTACATAACAAAGTTTCAATAGAACACAAGTAATGTATACTAGTGTTAACACAAACCCACAAGTGGGAAATGACATAATAATTGTATTAACATATTTATCCAATATGTACATATCTCATCAACTATAAAAGAAGTACTTAAGGGAAGAATCAAATCTTCCTAAACTACTGTTAAACCTTGATCATTACATATGATATCCAAAACCTTTATGCCTGCAGCAGAAATACAAATCAAGAATATCAAATCACAACATGGCACCCTGAGGAACCAATTAACAACCATGATCAAAGTCTTTAAGCTCAATCAATTTCACATGCTCATTGTTTTAATCATCTTAAGCAAGTGATCATATGAAAGCTCAACACATCAAGGAACCATTTGATCAACTTATTATCTTAAGTTATCATTCCATTAGCATTCCACACTCCTATTCAAATTCAACAATTCAACAACTAAATTATCTGGATACAAGTAATGAATAACAACAAGATATAACCTCTATTAGAGGAATTGGATTGAAAGCTAAATAAAATCAATCATGTATGAAATAAGTATCTATCTTATGGGAAGCAAAACAAGTAATATATGGAAGAATAATAAAAGCATGAATTAAATCTTAATCTAGATCTTGTTATTTTGGCTAGATCAATGTATCTTGTTTCCTCAATCTCCTCCAAGATATTCTGCAAGAGAAGAAACCACAAGACAGGAAGAAATACCACATGAAGATCTCCAAGAAGATTATTTAGAGTGTGTTTGAAGTGCTACCCTAATATTCTATAAGAGTACCTGGAAACTCTTATATCTTGATATGATCTTATTAACTCTCTGGAAATAGTGTGATACTCCAATGTTAGTGTTATATAGAAGTAGTTTGATAACAAGACTAGCTACCTTGTTAACAGATCACTTTTGTATACTCAAACAATTGAATGTCATACACAAACAAACATAAGATTGAATAATCTGGTACATCTCAGCCTAATGTATATGAGTAGTAATTTGGAGGCAAGACTAGCTACCTTGTCTACAAATTCTTCTTATATGCATAAGTGCAACTTGATGGCACAAAACCAACTTATATTCCTTTATAATCATCTAAATAAAATCTTTGCTTGGAATAATTGGTTGCCTTCACCACAAGGGTAAGATAACTGAATATGGAATCCCAGAGATGATCTTCCTTGCAAATAACAAAGGTGATAAGAGAAGACTAGTGGCAACTAGAGAGAAGAACCTCAAGCAACAGAAGACCACAAGAAGCAACACTGTCTCAGTAAGGGAATATAAGAAATTATTCAGTGAAGCATTAGGTAATATTAGAAGATCTTTAACCTCTATGGCTTATCAAGCCCATCAGAAATGAGAAACTCGTAGTAATATCTTAAATAGAAATATTTATCAAGAATGAATTAATAACAAGCAATTGCATCCACATGTGTTGATATGTGGAGGTAGATGAAAACAAGCTTAATACCTTGTTTTCCAAATCCTTTCACATGTAAGACTAAAAAATGATAACAAAAACTCATCTATATATAATCATGTAAATGATTACATGATTTAAAACAACATTAGATATTATCCACAATTGGAACCTATGTGGAAAACAAGCAAATAAGATTCCAAAGCCACTCTTGTTTTCCACATGATTAAGTGCATTCAATAACAAATATGGCTTGCACCCAATACAAAGAAATGTCCACCAGACTTGATAAGAACCTTAGTTATGAAAATAACAAAGCCACCTAAAAGAAAACAAGTCCCTTCACCAATTAAAAATCATCTGGTATGACTTGGAGGGATATTTCATAATTGGTGAATTTTCCATAACAGATAAAAACACTACTCACCAGTGTTACCAAACTATTTTCTATAAGGGATTATACCTAAAATTGTCCAATTATGATACACCACCTTGGTATTCACAAGTTTGGAGGGTGTACTTTTATTAAATATGCTTTAGCATAATTTTAAAGCTATTAAATAAATTAAAAGAGGAGAAAACAATAAAATCACTTAATCTCGCACCCTAAATAAAAAATACAAACATTATTCAATTTCACCAAAAAAAACGTGGTGAGGTTGCAAATTTGATGAGCTTTCCAAATATATTTTTTAATAATTTTTAGGTTCACAAAAAAGCCCAGAAAACAGGCTTTTCCTCTCAGTTTTAAGTAACAGAAGGACCAAAATGTAATTACTGGAAATTGTAGGGGGTTATAACAAAGTGGAAAAAGAAATTCCTTTCTTCTTCAACCTCTGGCCAGAAGGCCAGAGGCGTGCGGCCGCCTCCGACATCGTCGTGCCACGTCCTCCTCGCCGCCGTTCCATGGGTATAAAGGCCAGGGAGCAGTCTGCATCGTGCTCACTCCCTCACCCTCGCACTCGCTCGCTCTATGTAACTCCCTGTGAAGTTCCCAAAACCAAACCCTAACCCCCGGCCACCACTCGCCGCCGACGATTCCGGTCACCTCGAGAAGAACCGAGGCCACCATTGGATGCGCCTGGACTTCCTCTATCCCTCCACCAACCCTCACTTGCCGGGATGCTCTGTAGCCGACGAATCGGCCGTTGTCCCAAACTCCGGACGCCGGAAGAAAGAGCTCCGCGCCATCGATTGCTACCTCTTCGAGCTTCCCCGAGCACATCACCATAATCCTGGTGAGCTCACACACCTCAGGGTGTTTTTTCGTTTGGAGTTTGGGCGTCTAAATCTTGCTCCCGTCGTGCACTGCCACCCGCCGCCGCGCCACCGCTCGTCGCCGGTACTCCGGTGACCATTTGGTTACTCCACAGCCACCCAAGCACTCGCCCGAAACTCCTCTACCCAATGGAATAAATCTCACACCTCAATGTGCACTCAAATGCCCGAATCGAATCCTTCCGTGAGAGATCAAGTTCATGTGATGTCATCATGACATCACAGTGATGTCATTAGTCCCTTTTCTTTTATTTTTTGATTTAAAACTGAATATGACGGGTGGGACCCACCTGTCAATTTGAATTCTAGCAGAAATTAAATAAAACTTCATAATTCAATAACTTTTAATTCAATAATCAGAAAAATATGAATAAAATATGAAAATGATTAGAAAAATAAAATCTATTTGTTTATCAACTTTAAAAAAATGTTTAATAAAAATTTAAAATTAATTATTTTCTTTAATTAAATTAAATCATTTAAAATGGAGAAAAATAATAAATAATTCATAAAATCAGAAAAATACAAGTTATATACCAAAATGCTCCAAATGACTAATGAAACTCATCTATGATGTTTTCATGGTCATTTGACCAAGTTTTTATGTGTGCAATGTTTTGCCTAATCATTTAATTCATTTAAATTTAATAAAATAATAATTTATTCAAATATTTTCATAAAACATTGAATGATATATCAAATTAAAGAGGAAAGCATTTCCAATTCAAATATGACAAACATAAAACATTTTGTTCAACTTATTAACTTGTTTCCAAAAGGTATAATTGAATTATGTAATATCCCATTATAGCCAGTAATAACTACCTTAATATCATTTTTCTAAATAATAAAACCCTCATGTTTCACACCTACTAAAATCTATCATCACAAGTCATTAGCAAGAATTGTTATGATAGAGTTAGCTGTACTAGTCCCTCATACCCAATTAAACACTTGGTCATTAGCCCTACACCTTTAAACATAAAATCAAACATCTTTATTATCTTTTTAATAAATTGTTTCCATATGATGTTGTCTTCTTGTTTAATCATGTGACAATCATTTATAGCCAAACATACAACCATTGTTTGATAAGTAAAAGTGAAACAAATGTAAGTCTAAAATAAGTAATAACCACATCACCCCAAGTAATGAAACATTTCACCTAAAACCAGTGTGAGTAAGTTATCTGTCAAACGTGGCTTACACTTGTAAGCTGGGGTGTTTTCCAGGGTAATTCGCGATGCATCTCATTACTATGCATGTATCATCTTGCCAAGGTTTTCTGTAGTCCTTACCGGGACTACTTTGCTATCTTTCAGATGTCGGGATTTCTCTACGCGAACCTCGAACCCCGAAGACGTTGTTTATTATGGTTATTTCAATCTCAGGCAAGTTCATCACTTGCTCATATCCTTTGCAGTACTTCATAACAAACTATTTGCAAAAACCCTATCTTATTACCACCTGTTCTCAAAAGAATGCATGATTCTATTTTTATAATAATATGACTAATTGAATGACTACCCGAGTGGTAGTGTTCTGTTTGGTGGGCGGATGGGACCATGGTAAGATGAATAGGTCAAAGGAAGGTTCCATCTGCACGGGAACGTATTACCTAGGAATTAATCACAAATGCCGTCAGAACTCGGTGCGCCGTAAATACCACGTTAACCATGGGTCTTCTATGGGGGGAGTAAGTCAGTTGTGATACTTTTCTCGTTCGCATGTCAACGGGCTGCCAGAGACGTACGCTGTAGGTTCTGCGGGACTACATGCACATGGGTGGGATCCCTTAATTCCCACGGACTCTGCGGGTCTATGATGGTCTGCCAGGGGCGCGTAGATATCCATCGTGAGGGGTGGAATCAGGCGCTCAACCTGCTGGCAGAAATGGGTGGGCATGCGTTGTGCGGAGAAGCACGGTTTGGCTTGGACCAACAACCGGGCCCCACACCTGAGTGTGAGTGGACAGGATCTCGAGCCTGGTTGTGCAACATGGTCTTGGTCGTCCATGGGTAAAGTAAGCACCTCTGTAGAGTGTAAAAGGATGTGGCATGTTACCCCCTGTTCCGGGAAGGAACTGCGAACGCTACAGGAAAGGCAACTCCATGAAGTTCTAGCTCCTGTGATGGTCTGGCGGGCATAGTTTTTAGAATTAAAAACAACCTCCTGGAGAAAGTTTTACAAAACCTTGCATTAGCTTATGACTCTTTCGAGTCTAAATCTATAGTTAGTGCATCAAACTACCCACTATATATCATGAACTTGCTGAGTAACGCTCGTTACTCATTCGTTCCCGTTTGACCCCCTGCTTAGAGTTGAAGCATGAGGGAAGTCGTCATCGTGAAGCCATCACTACCTCATGAAGCCAGATGGAGTCATCTCTTACTTAGTCAGGAAGACATTGTCATCAACAACGCTGATGGAGGAGAGGCTATCAAGGTGTAGGTGGAGTCCATTCTCGGACTTAGGTGTTCAAGCCATAGATTAGGGCTGGCATCAGCCATAGTAGATTAAGTTCTGAGCTAGAGTAATTCTCCAGCTTGGATCTTCGAATTGCTTCTTCTGATGTTTCATTTGCAGGAGATCTTCTTGATTCATCAAAGAGATTCTCAAGATTTTGTAATGAAGTTTGTATCCTATAGTTTTGCCTGGACCCGCTGTGTTTCTGTTGTACTACTCTGAGGGATGTAATATTCACGGATAAGTCCTTCTGTGAGTATTATGTCATCGACTTGCGCGCTACACATGCAGTGGTGTGTTGGGTCACCACATAAGGCAACGGTTATACGGGTTGATAAATTTGAGAAAACAAAATAAAACAAAACACAACGATCTCATACATCATAGAAGGCAAATTGTACTGAAACTGTGTATGGATTTCTGCTCACTCCATCCAGAATTTTAGACATTCTAACTTGTTTAGTATCGCGTGTATATAGACATGTTATAATCTGTTCGTTCACTTAATTCGGTCCATATGTAGATACCTAAGAGCTGGCTCGACAACAAAGAGTATCCAGAACCTCATTATATATTGTGACCATAAATATACAAGGTAGTATCTCATTTTATCTGCCTCCCCTCACGCCGCCACTGTCTGTGCTCCTCATATGCATACATTCGCTGGCGTAATGAATTGTGTGGTTGCCTCCACCTGGTGTGACCAGAGAATAAACATATCAGATACAAAATGCAAGTTATATATGGGTCATTGCCATAACTGCGGTCAAATAAACTGTAAAATATTCTCGAACTCAAAAAGATAGACCATATTACATTATATACCCTGAATGATGCTTAACGTAAAAAAGACAGTCTCACTATTCACCATTAGCTTATTAGGAAGGAGAAAATCTTATGCGTAAACCAACATGCTATGGAAAAATAGTTCCATTATTCAGAAAATTTAATTGCAAACCAAAACTGAAATTGTGTGTATGGACTATGCATCCACGTTACTCTATAAAATCGATTCCACTGTTTAGCCTGACCATTTCTCTAATGAATAACTGAACAATGATAATCAATATTGTATGGGTAAGAGCTAAAAAATATTGTTATAAATAACTGCAATAGTGTACAAAATCAGTGGTATGCTTGGAAAGACATAGTGAAATCAGAGCATGCAGGATTCCTTCAGTTTAACTTGGAGGTGCCTCGCACACAAGGAGAATCCACAGTCGCTGAACTAACAAGAACAAAGCATTGTTTATCATCTAAATGAAACAGCATCATTGTGGTACTCTGGCGTCTCCAGAACAGGCTGCCAATAATAAATGGAAACATTCTCATGTGATATTTCATAGCAGGAAAAAATTCAGAACAGTACTATCATAAAGAAAAAAAATCCAAGCGTTTATCCGTAGAACTGTGTTTCTATTGGAGTATGGAATCACCTTGATGTCATTGACATCGTCGTTGCCGCCCCTCTTGGTCTGCCGGCTCCGCACGAGCTTGAATATCGTGTGGATCAGATCCTGCTCAAGCCTCCACGCTTAGCAAATCCAACATACCAAAGAACAAAAATTGCAGAGAGAAAAAAAGGAAGATTCGGTAGAGGAAAGGTATTGGTTAATAGTGGGTGAGCTGGAATGAATGTCTCACAATGCCTCTCGTGCTCCACTTTCTTCCATGGCGACCTCAACTCGCGGTTCCGGATCGGCAGACGCAGGGAGGTGGGCATGATGTGGGGAACGATTTAGGGCGTGGAAGCGCGCGAACAGGCAGCACGGCTGGGTCGGTCAGGCGGAGGAAGAGTCTGGCGACCTCAGCTCGTCGGGGTCATGCAGAAGAGGAAGACGCCGACCTCACCGGGGTCGCATAGAGTAGGAGTCTGACAACCTTGGCGTTGGAGAGCCTTCGAGCTAGGTCTGCCACAGCCCACAGGTGAGCCATGGTCTAGCGCCGCCGCCACCATCTCATAAAGAGATCGAGAGATACCACTATACCAGGGTTTCTATGTGTCTTTTCTCCTCTCGAGGGAAAGGTGAGTAGGCCGGTGGAGTTTTCTGGCCCATATTCGCCTGATCGCGGGAAAGGCAGACGGCAGACCATGGTAGGAGACGTACCGTTCACATTTAATAGTAAAGATTTAATCTTTACTATTAATTGGGAGTTGGTCGTACGTTGGTCACCCGTCAAAAATGGTCTGCCGTCGTCTGCTTGATGCCTCCGCTAAACGTGTCCTGGCCCACGTCACAGCCACACCCTTCCCTCATTAGCGCAAAAGAAAACAATCACGTCGATGCTCTCCTTATCTGAGCCCCCTTCCCTCCTTTGCGTTCCCCTCCAAACCCCTGATCCGCCGCCACCCTCCCTGCAGTCTCCCCGATCGATGCAGCCGCCTCTCTTCCTCCCATTACATCCATCTCCACTCCGTCACGCGCGCGGCTGCAATCGCCCATGGATTCCATCCCCAGTTGAGCTCAACCCCAATACACCACCGCCGCGGCGATCGATCCTGATGCCGCGCATAACGTGCGCACGCAGATGGTTTGACAATGCCGAGCTCGTCGGCCTCTCGGCGGGCCTCTGCCTCCACCGCGGCCACGGCAACCGCGTCCTCCACCACCTCCTCAACCGCCAAGAGCACCGAGGCGCCCGCCCCCGCGAAGTCCCTCGCGCAGCGGGCCGGGGACGCGCTTGCGGCCGCCGCGACCCGGAGCGAAGAGCTCACCAAGAACGCCACCATGGGCGCGATCCAGAGCGGAGAGCTCACCAAGAACGCCTCCATGGCCACCTTCAGAGAGGCCGCGGCCTCCAACACCACCGCCAAGGCGACGGCGGCGGACGCCATGGACACCGTCCGGGAGGCCGCCACCAACGCGGTCCAACACGAGGGGTGGATGGTGTGGTGTGTAACGGGCGGTCCAACTCGATTCCAAGCTGCTCGCGTACTACAAGAAGACGCCCAAGGACAGCATGGTATCTCCCGCCCATCATCGCATCAGATCGAATTCGATTTCTATCCTAATTGATCGATCAAATATGGCAGACATTTTGAAATCTATGAAAGTAGACGATACCAAGCAAACTACAGATCAAACTCCTGCCGCCGCTGCTATGGGTCTAGACAGGAGGCTGCCGATAAACTTAGCACCTGAATTTGAACAAAATAAGATGCCTGAATTTCATGTCATGCAGATCAAGTCCAGATTTACCACTGCAGTGGAGTTACGTGTGGCTGGAGCTTGATGTGATGCACACTGCTTGATCGATCTAATTACAGATAAAAAACGCACATTGTTGCTTTCAAGTATTAATAAAGATTGGTGAGCAGAGCTCACCATTCTGAATCTCCTGCAAAATTCCCAGTCACCCTATTCCTTTTATTAAGATGTATACATAACAAGAGATGTTTTTGCCAATGCATTGGGTTTCATATTTTCATTGGTATCTTTGATTGGGAAAAATCTTGACCTCCTTAAACATATTTATCTACAGTACCCAGATTAGAAATGTTTTCAGTTTCATTTTTTAGTCTACTCTTTGTACAAATGTTTTTAACCATTGATATTTTGTTTTGATTGCAGATTTTTCAGATCACAGATGAATTGGTTAACAAAAATACTGGTGGGTTACTAGCACAAATTCAGCTTTGAGACTCTTAGTTCCTTTGGCGATCACTCTAGATTACTCGGTTATACACATGGGTTCAACATCCCTCCAGCCAACGCACTTGCCCAGGCTTGACAGATGGGTGTTGCTTTACATATCTAGATTTTTATAGCATTTTTAGACAAACTTTAGCATCTTAAGCTTATGAATTTATAGTTCCTAGGCTTTAAAATGTTTCTGGGTTCGTCACTTGTTATACAGTAGCCGTGACAAGAACCTGAACGTTGACGAAACCAATCAATAGATGAGTTGGATCCTCTCTTGTGTCAGCCACCAATACATGGCAGAAAAGAGCAGCATCACTTGTGGCTGTTGTCGTTATTTAAAACATGAATTTTGTTTGATATTAATGCCCTGTAAATATAGTGTATGTATTTCTGTTATTGGAGCGCTCTAGAGGGACCAAGATGTTCACAATTCAGATGAGATGACAAGCTTGGAATATAAGGTGAGAGTTGAGGCAATATATCAACCTATCCGTAATTTATTTCCTTGTTCAAATAACATAGTGGGTTTATATATCTCTTGTCTTCATATACGTGCATCAGAAGTGGTGTCTCCTTACATAATTATCATCATTTTTCAACGTGCATGAATTGAACTATTGGTTGGTTTTCCTTTTGGAAAATAACTTTATACATGGCAACCATTTGCAATAGTTTTTGTATCATCCTTTTTTAAAATGCAAACAACTAATGATTATTCTTTAGCAGAGTATATCCATGTTCTGTCTTGGTGTAGGTCAAAGTCATTGCACTAAAGTTTTAATTTTGCATCTTTTCTGGTATTTCCGCTTGCATCACTTACTTTAGGTTGGTAAGATGTTGACTAGCCAAGTGTAAAATTTAATGATGTTAAATATAGCAAACGAGAAGTTTATTGATGCAACAACAAAGCTCCTGGGGGTCATTTCTTAAGCTAAAGCATTAGAGAAACTTGATGTTTCACCGATTCCTAAGTGATTTTATAATTTCAGTTGCAACAATAATTTTCCATTCAGATAACCGCATAATCTATTTTAAAATATATTTGTCATAAACTTGTAACACCCATCCTTCTTAAGGTCTATTTATAGAACTACTCTTCTTTTGTGATACTCCCTCCGTCTCAAAATAACTGTCATAGGGAGTATTATTTCGTATTTATCATCTTCAGTTATTGCATGGGGTTGACAAGGTCCTATTATGTTGGGTAACTGTCTACTGAGTTGATTTAGCCACTAAAGAGGGAAGGAGAAGTGGGTGGTCGGATGATCCTACAGTGTCGGTTTCCACCTACAGGAATAAATGCATGCAGCTTATCGAAACAGAAGTCATCAGTTAGACCAGATCTTTCAACATTGAAAGATAGCTTGGTTTAATTTGTTTAGCATTGCTAAGCCGGACAATTTTCTCATGGGCACCGGAAGGAGAGCAAACCAGGCAAGTAATTTTAGTGTTATTCACTTGCTTATACTTCTAGGGATTATTATTTTAATTAGTGTTAATTTTGGGAATGTGCGCTCACACTTTGTCTTTAATCTGCTTGTGTGGTTTTTGAAACGACTGTTACAGATGCCACTTAAATGTTAGACCTACAATTTTCCCATGAACAAATAAATTAATAGTATAATTTTGAATATATGTTCTTGATACAGCGTTTTCACTATGTAACTTGTATATTTAAATAAATATGCATGGTTCATAACCTCATTCAGACTATGCCTTGGATAATATTTTTTTTAGAAAGTGAAGGCTGTATGCAGTAGCGCAACTACAGGAAAGAGTTCGACCACTTGCATTCTGTCGGCTAGGTATCTTTATCAGGACAAGGGTGGGTGATATACGTTGTTCTTTTTTATAGCTAGGTTTAAGATTGTGTAATTAAATGGTCAACGATTTCGTTTAATTCTCCAAGATCTTTGGCATAGTAATTGAAATGATAAGAGCACTAGGAATATTCTTGCTTGTATGTGTGTACTGGTATATTAGTCATATAGACATTAAAGCCAAGTTTTCCCATCTTTGTGGCTCAAATTGGCTTGTAAATACTGACACTATCGGCATATTTAATTGCATTATTTTTTTCTATAAAACATACCCCTTTTATGTATCTTGGACTGCTTAGTCAAACACGTGGAACATATCTCATCCAATATTACTTTTGTTTGTACCCTATTTTTCTCAGATATCTATTACCATGAAAATTACCATGAAATTGAATAGTCTACCACACTACTTCTGCAAGCAGTGTTTTTTTACTCACTATCACATGCTAAACTTGTTACTCGTACTAAGACCACTGAACTTGCCAAAACTAGGGTATGACTTCAAAAACAAAGGTCAGCTGGCCATGTTGCTGGGGATCAGAGCGAGAAATGGTTGGTTTGCTCAATGACGGAAGTCGGAGAATGTTGAACTGTTCAATTGTTCATTTGGCTTATCTGGCGGATGGACTAATATCTAGCTCCGGGTATGAGAGAAGGTTGATACATTTAGTTGGCTAATATGACCAATGGACGACAACATGATTCAATATGATCGAGGGGACATTTTAGGGAGCGATATATAACGAAACTATTACTTATTTGTCTCCAAGAGATGATGGATGTACTATGGACATTTGAGGGAGTGATGTATATCGAAACTATTACTTAAAGTTATCTCCAGTAGATGATGGATGGATTTTATCTTCCTAGACGTCCAAAATAATTTTTTATCAACTTACATTAATAGTAAAAGAAAAGTATATTCCTATCGTTTTCAATGCACGTAAATTTTCACTAAAACCGTAGCAACGCACGGGCCTTCAACATTGCATTGTGTAAAAATAGCGACACTAAATTGAATAATTACATTTCACCATACGTATCGGACACAAATGGCCAGTGGCAACGATCCAGTGCCTGACGGAGGAGGGCTCCGGTTCGAATCCCCACCCTGTCTAATTTCTAAATTTTTCTCTAACTAACTATGACATGTGGTGCCACGTTGCTCAGCATCATTAACCTCATAGGTTCTATACGAAAATTGTGTAGGGATGTTTTTGCGAAATAACTATGCCACATGTCAACACCCGACGCATTTGGGACTATTTTGCGCCCAATGGACAAGTATAAGGATCACCTGGCCCCATTTTACAAGTAGTGGGACTAATTTGCACGTAGTGGACAAGTATTGGGACTTGTGGTGTATTTAGCTCAAAATTATTTCTCAAAAAAAAAAAAAAACTGGACATGAAAAAACAAAAATGGCACACAGCTGCATCCCAAACAGTCTGCCCCTAGCAATTCGACACCGTTGGAGACTGTGTCTCAGAAACTTATCTATAAGAGTCTGTTTGGAATGTGGTTCCTGAGCGGAATACCGGCGGACGTCGGGAGGTCGTGCTAAAAATACATAACAAGTAAGCTAAACTGCCGGCCAAGTGGGCGCTAAATGATCTCTACCTAATAATAAAGGCATTAAGCCTACTTGCGAAATTTTCATCCGTTTTCTCTATACCCCTGTTTTTCATCTTAATTACATCCACTGCCACCTCTTTAAATAATTAAAGAAAACATTTTGCTAATAGAAAGCACATGTTATGTTTTCCTACCATCGACTATCGGCTGGGACGAAGCAGAGCGAACGCGCGGCGTGCTACTCCTACAGTTGACGACCCGAACGGAGGTGACTTCTACCGTTCCGCGCCGGCTGCGTCATCGGTATCTTTGATGTGGCGTCCTGCCGCCGTCATGTGTAGCGGCACATTCTGCCACCATCCACGGCTTGCTGCTCCGTGTCGTGTCGCTTTACCTCTTGCAAAAGAATGAGAGGCGGGCATGCAGCTGAGCTTAAAAGTAACTCCAGAGTTTATCTGAACATTGTATGATAGGGCAAAGGTAGTCCGATCTTTCGATGAGATAGATACGTCGAATTGTGATGGAGTTTGACCTTGGCGATCTGACTACTACGCACACATACGCAGCGCCAATGCAATCGCTAAACCAATCTCCTGGAGTTACCGATCTTGCGGATGCACGATCAGTCTGACCAAAAGGTCTAGTTCTACCTGCAATCGAGGAACAAGTGAGAACAAATATTGCAATCTGGAATTACGGATGGAGATAAGGTTTATTGAATGGTGGGATTCCGAGAAGCGATCATGATCAGGCTGTTGAGCACTACTTGAGTACACGAAGAGGCAGCAGTTCGCTAGCAGTCTTTTAACTAAACAAAATCCAAGTCTAAAAGATACCCTAGGGGCTGTATTTATGAGGGAAAAGAGGATAAATTCGTGCTCCCATGGGTGGGGCCACGAAATCCAGCTTAAACCTGTTTCTCCCATCAATACAGACTCTAAAAACTGCCCCCAAAGGGGTATGGCGAAAATACATGGGCATGGCCCAATAATAAGGTGGCGCAGCACCTATAACAGAACTTGGACGAAAATAATGAAGTGGCAACTTGTATAATTCGCCCAAGCCTTTATTTTTCATTACTGTGGCTTCAGGCTGAGGTAGTCTCCCTCCGTGGCAGCGTCATCTTCACCATTTGTGCTCTTGCTGCTGATGACCCACAAGTATAGGGGGTGTATCGTAGTACTTTCGATAAATAAGAGTGATGAGGACATTCCTAGTTCTTTACCACACAAGGAGGTTGTTACACAAGAGAAGAATGATGAAGTAAGACTTGGGCCAATAAAAAGATCAAGGGACAAGTTATTACAACAACAGGTGAACTCACTCCTTATTGAATATGATGTTTGTGATAGTGAGAGTTTTATACTGCCTAAGTCTATGCATTTATGTATGATCAGGGTTATTGATAACACAAACATGGAGGTGGAGAACAACAAGGAGGAGCTGATGTCAGACGCTGCACGCGCAATAATAACGATGGCTTCATGCATATAGCTCTGCCAGATAGGGCACCTAGACGACGCAGCTCCTCGGTCCCCAGAGCAATGGCACCTGCACATATGCAGGTTTCATAGATGCAGCGCATCGGCATCGAGGAATGCGGCCTTGCTCCTGAAGATGTGTAAGAGGAGTGGCTTCTCCATGATCCAACTGCCTAATTGCCATGCATCTTTTCATTTTGTGGACTCGGTTGATGTCACTATTATGGTTGTTACCCTTCGTAGGGTTTAAGAAGGCTACTTTATCTATGGGATCATTTTGGTTACTCTATACTGAACTTTGCAGTTACACTTTTGCGTTGAGGAACTCATGTGCTCATCCAATCTTTATTTCATGTGCTACTTTGGTGAATTGTCTATGCTTGTTCACTGGGATCTTGCCATTTTGCAGCTCTTTGTTCTCCCCTCCAATCTATAATGAATCCGTCACACTATGATCTCAAACTATGGCGTATTTTATGTTGGAACATTAGGGGATTGAACAGTTCTGACAAATGGCCTCTCATTCTTAACAAGATTGAGGAAAGCATGGCTAACATCATCTGTTTCCAGGAAACTAAAAGAGGTGCTTTTGACACCCATTTTATCAAAAATTCGCCCCAAAACGCTTTGATCGTTTTGAATTTATTCCCTCCGATGGGGCTTCGGGAGGTATCCTAGTGTTATGGATTTGGGAGTCAATTTCTGGGAAATGTTGTTATATCTGAACAATTTGGTAACGTGTTGCAGTTCACATCACAGCTATCGATGGAATCATTTAATCTAGCAGTGATTTATGGCCCATGTGAGGGCATTGCACGACAGAACTTTGTGGCTTGGCTCTTTAGTCTAGAGATACCGGATGACGCTCACTGTTTGCTCGTTGGAGATTTCAATTTTTATCGCTATTCGGACAGTAGGAACAAACCAGGAGCTAACACTGATGATATGGAGACATTTAATGAAGTAATTAGTTACCATGGCCTTATTGAACTTCCCATTAAAGGCAGGAACCACACTTGGAGTAACATGCAAATGGATCCACTGCTTACACAATTAGACTGGTTTTTCACCTCTTTTTCTTGGACCACTAAATACCCTAATTCCATGGTTACTCCGTTAGCGAGACCCACTTCTGACCATCTCCCTTGTGTGGTCTCCATTGGTACCACTATCCCCAAAGCTCAAGTATTTCGTTTTGAAAACTATTGGATTAGGATGCCTGGTTTTTTTGACACGGTGAAAACCATTTGGGATATCCATTGTCCAGGGGATAGTGCCAAAAATATTTCATCTAAATTGAAATTACTGAGGAAAGGTTTAAGGAAATGGCAACAGAGTATCTCGACTCTCAATCTTTTGATCTCCAACTGTAATAGAGTTATTCTTTTGTTGGAATCATTTGAAGATGCGCGACCACTTATTTTATCTGAGTGGAATTTCCGCAACTTGACCAAAGAGCAACTAGCCCATCTACTTCGATGCAAAACAGAATATTGGAAGAATAGATGTACGGCCCATTGGGCTAAAAATGGCAGTGAGAACATGGGCTATTTTCATTCTATGGCTACGGTCAGCTACCGATGTAACAACATTGCATCTCTCTCTCGAGATGATGGCGCTGTTACATTTGAGCATCATGAAAAGGCAGCATTATAACGTGGCATATTTCAAGAGAGATTAGGGATATCATTGAGTATTGACCAAGATTTCAACTTTGGTGATTATTTACCACGACATGAGGGCCTTGAATGCTTGTCCCGTCCTTTTACTAGGTAGGAGATTGATGCAATGGTTAAAAACTTACCAATTGATAAGGCTCCAAGCCCTGATGGTTTTAATGGGCAGTTTATTAAAAGCTGCTGGCATATTATCAAAGAGGATTATTATCGTTTGTTTGATGAGTTTTGGCATGGTTCGGTTAACTTGCAGAGCATCAATGATGCATATCTCACTATGATTCCAAAGATTAATGCACCGATACATGCCAATGATTACATACCCATCTCACTTTTAAATTCCTCCTTCAAGCTATTGACCAAGGTTCTTGCTAACCGTCTCTAGGAGCACATTTTGGATATTGTCCACAAAAATCAGTACGGTTTTCTTAAAAACCATAATATACAGGACTGCATTGCATGGGCATATGAATATATTCATCAAGTTAAAGCCTCTGGCACTTCTGCGGTTATCATTAAGTTGGACTTCTGTAAAGCTTTTGATGTCATTGAACATGAAGCCCTCATTCGCATCCTTCAGGCCAGTGGATTTGATGCCAGATGGGTTAGATGGATCCATGCAATATTCAACACTGGCACATCACCTGTTTTACTTAATGGAGTGCCAGGTAAGAAGTTTGCATGTAAGAGGGGGGGTCCGTCAAGGTGATCCCCTTTCACCCATTTTATTTGTGGAGGGGGCAGATCTCCTCCAGTCGATGATCAACAGATTGATGATCGATGGTGAGCTTACTTCACCACTACCCATACCTGACTCGGACTTCCCCATTGTCCAATATGCCGACGACACTTTATTGATCACCCAAGCATGCTCTAGACAACTTTCTCTTCTCAAAGACCTTCTAACTGTCTTTGAGAAAGCTACTGGTCTGACTGTTAATTATTCCAAATCCTGTATTATGCCACTCAATATATCTCACACCCACCTTATGGACTTGGCTAAGGTTTTCGGATGTGCCACTGGTGTCATGCCATTCACCTATTTGAGCCTCCCCCTGGGTACCACTCGACCAACGATTACAGATCTGGCCCCGTTAGCTGATCGCATGGAGAGACGTTTAAATGCTTGTTCTCGATTCCTAGATTATGGTGGCCGTTTAATTTTGATTCAATCTGTTCTGTCATCTCTCCCCACCCATTATTTGGGCTCACTTAAACTACCCAAAACCATTATTCGTTCTTTTGATCGTATCATACGACATTGTTTATGGGCTAAAGAAGGAGGACCAGAGAATCCTCATTCCTTGGCTGCGTGGGATATGGTATGTAAGCCTAAGAAGCATGAGGATCTGGGGATCATGAACCTGGAATTGCAAAATAATGCTCTTCTCCTCAGATACTTGCACAAATTCTATAACCATTACGATACTCCCTGGGTTAAGCTTGTATGGAATTCATATGACAACTCTCCACCACATGCTCAGTCCAAGAGGGGTTCATTCTGGTGGAGAGATATCTTCAAGCTCATCCCACTATATCGCAACATTGCACGCTTCCATATTGGTGATGGTGTTAACACATTATTCTGGAAAGATTTTTGGTGGGGTGACACCACTCTATGTGACCGTTGGCCTAGATTATTCTCTTTTGTTCCAAATGAGGATTCATCTGTCGCACATATGTGCAACTCTCACAGCCTGCATGATACCTTTGCTCTGCCATTGCCTGTTCAAGCATTTGAGGAATATCAAATTATATGTGAGAAACTTCTTCAGCTAAGGATTGATTCTGCTATTCAGGATCAGGTGCATTATTGTTGGGGGAATGGACTTTATAGCTCTTCTTGATTTTACAAATTCCTTTTTGCTCGAGTTCAGTGTCATCACCTTATTCAGGCCATATGGAGTTCCAAATGCCTCCCTAAACTGAAAGTTTTCTTATGACTCATGTTCAATGATCGTTTGAACACCAGAGAGCTTATGCACCGTAGGCATTGGCAGCTTAATGAGGGGTATTCAAGTGTTCTATGTGATAGAGATGTCTATGAATCTATTGATCATCTATTCTTTGATTGCAAATTTGCTAGGGATTGTTGGAATGCGATTGGCATTAACTGGGATCTCACCAAGCCCATACTGGAAAGGATCACCACTGCTAGGACACTTTTTACTGGACCATGCTTCTTGGAGATTGTGGCATGTGCTGCTTGGAATATTTGGAAGGCAATAAATGATCTGATCTTTCAGTTTAAGGAGGCCACTTTTATTTGCTGGCATGTTAGGTTCTGTTCTGATGTTATGCTCCATCATTACAGAGTCAAGGAGTCCATCAAGGAATCCCTCATTTCTTGGGTTAGGACACTTGTCACATAAGATGTATTGTAGCTTAAAAAAATTTACCCCCTTGATCATCCTATTGTAATCAACTTTGTACTTTTTGGAGGCCTTTGTCCTCCTATAATTTTGAAAATCTAACCGTAGGGATTTTTCCCTACGGTACAATCTTCAAAAAAACAAGGAGGAGCTGGGAAAAAAGCTAGAGATGCTGGAAAATAAGAGTACAAGTGGTGAAATCAACAATACAAGTGTGGAAAATAAATGTACAAGTGGACAAAACAATTGTATAAGTGTGGAAAACAAGTCCAATAATGTTTTCCACCAATGAGCAATTAAGGAAACACGAGGAGGGCGCCCCATTGAAGATCAATGCGGCATACAAAGAAGTCATGTCGAGACTTCGTAGTAAGGGTCATGGACGGGGGTGCCATAAGCCTATTGGTAGGACCGCTGGGGGACGTGGAAGAACTATAAACGAGAACACGGTTTTACTCAGGTTCGGTACGACGCAACTAGGCGGCGTCCCTACTCCTGCAATCTCACTAAAATCAGGGTTGAAGCCTGAAGTATACAGAGTACAATTGTGAGTATGGTTTCGCCAACTCGGCGAGGATGAACCTCCCGGCAAGTTGGCTTCTAGCTAACTTGTGATCTGATGTCTTTCTTTCGCCCCCGTACGGCTTTATATAGATAGCCGGACTAGGGCTTACAGGAAGGAAACCTAGAAAACTATAGAAAGTATCTAATTTGGAAAGTAAGGTATCCGACTTCTCCTCCAAGTCGCACCACAGCAGGTCGTGGTATGGGTTCTCCTAGAATTCGGCTTCCTGCGCGTCAGCTTACTGGGCCGCCCAATGGGATTCTGTTCCATTGTCTGTGGGCCACCCTGGTAATCCAGCCTTTGGCCGATGCCGAATACACCCCTAATTGGCATATATCCAACAGTAGCCCCGAAGAAGGATTAAAACTTCATTTTGTCGCTCCTTGTGAGTTTGCATTCTTTTCACAAATGTCGGCATTTTTTCTTGATTCTTCTTCCAACAATAACTTTTAATGCCAAACTCGGATTTACCGAAATCCGGAATTTCTTCCACGAGTCTTCGCGGAGAAGGAAACTGTGACGCAAGCGGTGAAATCATGCTTACGTCACGGGCATCTGGGTTCAGTCAAAGGACTGAAACCGTATCTCTGACAGATTTTGCGCGAGAAACGAGAAGATAGCCATTATCACCCCGGCCCCTCGTTTCCCGGGTTTTTCGGTGAAACACGCGTGATACGTCATAAACGTATTCTTAATTTCTGATGTTCCATGTTGTTTTCTTATTGTTTCCCGCATGTTTGTTATACACTTTATGTCATTTTTATCGATTTTCCGGACTAACCTATTGACAAGATGCCACAGAGCCAGTTCCCTGTTTTCTGCTGTTTTTAGTTTCAGAAAAGTTGTTCTCGAAATATTCTCGGAATTGGAAAATTTGAATCCCGGAAGTTTTATAATTCCCGAAGGTTCCACAGAGTCCCCAAGAGACCCGGAGGAGGGACTCAGGGGGCCCACACCATAGGGCGGCGCGCCCCTGGCCGCGCCATGGGGTGGTGTGGGGACCCCCGGCCTCCACCGCCTTTGCCCTTTCGCCTATTTATACCCCCCGAGACGTAAACCCTAAATAGATCCCACTTCGTCCCGAAAAACACCCGAGGATGCCGTCATTGTCATCCCAAGACCGGGAGGGTTCTGGAACTCTCCCCGGCACCCTGCCGAGAGGGGAATTCATCACCGGAGGGGTCTACACCACCATGCCCTGCTCCAAAGTGATGTGTGAGTAGTTCATCCCTGGACTACGGGTCCATAGCAGTAGCTAGATGGTTGTTCTCTCCACTTTGTACCTCATGTTTAGATCTTGTGAGCTACCTAACATGATCAAGATCATCTTTATGTAATGCTACATGTTGTGTTTGCTAGGATCTGATGAATGTTGAATGTTATATATTCGGATTATCAATATATCATGTTATCTTCATGCATATGTTATTTATGATCTTGCATGCTCTTCGTTATTAGTAGATGCTCTGGACAAGTAGATGCTAGTAACTCTAAGAGGGATTATTTATGCTCGATAGTGGGTTCATGCCTCCTTTGCATCTGTGCTCGAGTGACAGAAACATGACGGATGGAGGATGTGATGTTGCCATTAGGGAGAAAACAATGGTGTTTACTTAGTTTATATTTTTTACATTACACACTTTGCTTACGGCGATAATCTGTTGCTTGCAACTTAATACCCAACGTTTTTTCGGATGATATTCAGAGGGTAGATTATTAGACATAGATGCAGTTGGATGACGGTCTATGTATTTTGTTGTAATGCCCGCATTAATCACATAGTAATCTTTATGTCTTGCATATGCACTACGGTGTAGCCTTCATTTCTGTCAATTGACCAGCTGTAATTTGTTCACCACACATGTTATTTATCTTTCACGGAGAGACATCACTAGTGAACTATGGACCCCGGTCCATTTTCCTCATACTGATAAAACACATGTTGCTTTCATACTGCTTGCATACTGTTCCTACTGTTTTCCACACCATACATTTAACCTCTTTGTGTTCAGCAAAACCAGTGAGATTGACAACCTCACTGCTACGTTGGGGCAAAGTGATTTGATTGTGTTGTGTAGGTTCCACGTTGTTGCTGAACCGGTAGTGCGCCCTGCCATCTCAGCTGCATCAACCTTCAGAGATTGCTTGTCCTCCAACTGGTCGATTCAACCTTGGTTTCTTTTCTGAGGGAAAACTTGCCGCTGCACTCTTCACAACCTTTCTCTTGGGGTTTATCAACGTCAACCACCAACAAGTTTTCTGGCGCCGCTGCCGGGGAGGAAGAGAATCTCTGCAAGGGGAGCCTCTCACTTCCAATCTCTTTACTTTGTTTTTGTTTTGTTTTGCTTAGTTTATTTTATTTTGTGTTGTTTTCTTCTCTTTATCAAAAACACATGAAAATTAGTTCTTATTCTAGTTGTAGTTTTATTCCTGTTTTTAGTCTTGTTAAAATGAATACTCATGTTCCTGTTACCATGTCACATGCGGAAACGATCTTCACTTTCAAACAAGGGAGTGATGAGAGTTTCAAGGAAGCTCGGTCTAGAGTTTTTTATTCCTATTGCAAAATTGAACCTAAAATGACTCTCAACCTATTTATTCGTAGCTTTTACTTTGGTCTTGTTCTTTTCTATAGATACGCTTTGGATACTGTGGTAGGAGGAGATTTCCTCCATTGTGATGGAGAGCAAGCTTTTAGTGCCATAAAAAATTAATTGCGACCTACAGTTTACCCAGTAGTTCTGATAAAGCCTTTGCAAGTATTTATGCTAGATTGAATACTCTTGAGTCACATATTTCTTATTTAAAAGAAGGTTATGGCCAGATTCAGACTCATCAGAAGGAGGAGAAATCTGCATAATATTCGTCATGATCTGCCTCTCCTCCTCTGCCTGCCTCGAGGTGGGAAAATGCAAAAGGTCAATGACATCACTAGCTTCAAAAACAGATCATGTAGAAAGCTCCTTGTTTTGGGCATATGAAAAGAGACGTGGAAAACGATGACAAAAGGGTATATAGAAGCCCCCAACATCCCATTTGTCTAGCCAGAACAGAAAACAGAGTGTTCAGTTTTTGTTCTTGCTATTGTTAGCTCTTGTTTTTCTTTTATACCTTGTTCATAGATTGTTAGTTTCTTTATTTAGTTATGAATATCTCTCTGGTATTTAATGAGTATAAGTTCAGAGTTGTTTCAAATAAGTTTATTGGTGTCGGTTGACAGTAAAAAGTTTCATGCTTAATAGTGATCCAAAGGAAGGTTGTTTAGACCGTGGCTAGGCTTTAACATGACATGGTAGATGTTATTTTATTTATGTGCTTAGTAATTCATGATGTACCTTGACTTCTCTCAGATAACTGAGAGTGATTAATGTGCCACTGAAATTAAATCATGTATTATATTGATCAGAATGCATCATAATATTGGGGTATCCTCCTTTGGAGATTTATTTGGATTGACTTGGCGCACGCTCAAACCATGTTATGACTATAAAAAATCACCTTTAGCCTTGATTATATTTTATTTTTAGGATAGTAATATATCAATAGTGTTATGTCGATATGCATGATTATGGCCGTTATTGATCTCTCAGTTTGTCGCTCCCAGTCTCTTGCTAGACTTCCCATGTAGTGAGTATGAGCTCTACTCGTACACTACCTATACATGGTATTTTATAGCTACTTCTAGTAAATTGCTCGTGTGCTACCTTTAAAACCTTCAAAATTATTAAACCTTGTTTTACGTTCATGTTTAAGCTCATGAGGAAGTATTAAATGCTTTACTATTTCTCCGTAATGGATGGCTTTACCTCTTGACTTGCATGAAAAAATTTCTTGTTCCTAATACTGCAAAAAGAGCTATAAAACGGGTGCCCAGTCCACAAAAGATAAATTACCACAATCAAAATCAATCTCCTCACACTTTTTTCCTGAGAAATCAGGCATACATAGCTTGTGTATACAAATGAGAAGCGGAATGTTATCGTTCCTCTATGGGAGGCGCTCTTCAAAGCAATTTGACATGGAAAGATAATAAATAATTGATTAGCATTCGTTGGCATAAACATACACCTCTCTCAAAATCATATTTTCAATAATTCTTTTTACAAAATAAAAGCTATAGCACATGAGTGGTCCCTCTTTCCCTCTGCGAAGGGCCTTTCTTTTAATTTTATGTTGAGTCTCCACCTTCTTACTTAATGCACCTATTAGAAGAGCATAATTGTCCTTATGAATATATTGTGCATGGTCCCAAAATTTATTGTTGATTGGAATATGATTATGATATTTCTTGTTCTAAAATTATATGTATCTAGTCACCACTTGAACTTTGGAGGTGTCCTCACATTTATGTTTTTCCATTCCACAAAGGACAAGCGAGCTACCAGTCTACCATTATTATGATAAAAATGTATCACTTTCAATGCATCATTACTTGTTTTCAATTATTTGTGTTTTCTTCATGTTACAACTTAGTTGCTAAGTTTAAATTATTCAAATAACATAAATTATATCTTTGTTAAAATGTTTTGATCTCAGCTTACAATGCTTTACATATTGATTGATCAAGTTTGTGTTGGAATTATGTAACCTCAAAAAATATCTTTGTTATCACTTACCTACTCAAGGACGACCATGAGTTAAGCTTGTGAATGTTGATATGTCCCAAACGTATCTATAACTTTTGATGCCTCATGCTTGTTTTCTACCAATTACGCTATGCTTTCCACATGTTTTCCGGGCATTTTCAAGGACTAACCTATTAAGCCAGTGCCCTGAGTCGGTTCTTGTTTTCTTTTGTTTTTGTATTTTAGAAAACCTCTAAAGGAAATATTCGCCAAAAGTCCTGGAAATTTGTGGAGATCATTTTTTTTTACCCCGAACGAAGGAGAAGTCCAAAGGTGAGCTGTGGGTGTGCCCCACAGCCACCAGGCGGCCATGAGGCGCGGCCCAGCACCCACCCGCGCCATAAGGTCAGATGGTGTCCCTGGCCAGCCCCCGACACCGCATGTTCGCCTATAAGTTGCATTTTACCCTAAAAACATCGGAGACAGAGAAATTTTCCACAAAACAGATACAGAGGTGTCGTCACCTCGAAATTCCAATCTAGGGCCTCTAGAGTACTGTTCCGGCACCCTGCCGAAGGGGGGACCGTCACCAGAGGCTTCTTCATCGTCATGTCTACCTCCCCATGTTGGAGGTATGACGTAGAGACAATAATATTCATTTATTATTCTATCTCCTAGTTCAGAATTAAGTTTATGTTATCATGCTACAACCTCTATAGCACTTGAAAAGTGATTTTTCAAAGAAAAATATTTGTGCGGGTGTGAAGACATAAGCAAACAAGACTTCCTAATCTTGTCTGTAAGATTAGCTAATGGTTTGTGAGATGATTATATTTTCCTGATCATGGACTTAGAGGGAAGTCTGGCAAAACATAAGAGTTTATTTTTAGGGTAACATTAGTACTAAACCGACCCAAGTTTATGTTGTTGCTAAAAGACACTAAACAATCATTATGTATTTTAGCAAATGCATATGAAGTTAACATTGACTATATTTCCTATACTATGAGAATATCTAGTGACCACATGATCGAAAGTTATACTTTAGATATCATCAACCGGCTTGCCGTAACTAGGGACTATAACGGTGATGTCTGGGTATGACCTAGAAAGTGTACTGGCATTAAGATCGTTCAAGACTAGTACTTAACTCCTCTAGTCGATAGGGAGATACATTATCTAGGCCCTCTTAGTATCACCGATGAGATATCTTGTGGCCAGACATAGTGTGATTTATCACAGGGTCATCGGGGATATGGATGAGAAAAGAGAACGATATCGGTAAACGAGTTTTAGGTGTTATGATCAAAGAGTTTGATCATACCAGATCACATAGTCTCACCTCTCGATATCGTTGGTATCGTGAAGTTAATGGAATAAGTTCAATAAGTAACTTATAATGTTCTCTCCTTCTCCGGGAACAGACATGATCCATCATGTACGTCCATGGTCCCCATGTTGGTTATTATTCGGTAAGTACCCGAACATGACTTTGTGTTATCGAGCCTTTACAGGTCACATGCTTAAGCTGTGCCAACCTTTTATTTAGATAAATAATATGGTGTTATTGGTTTCATGAATGTTTGATGTTGTTACGATGTCAGAGAAACAAGTGTGATGTCAATCAGAGTGGTTTCAGGGAAGTTACTATAAGAGAGAAATTATGCTGGTGTTAGGAAGAATTTATATGAGGAGTTACGGAGGACATGAGATGACCCGGGGTGCTATAAATTTGTTTCTAACATTGTTAGATAATATCGATTATTTTATCTACAGGGTTCCAGAAGAGTTCCGGGGGACTTTCCATATATGGGAACACTGCCGGAGGGGGAAGATTTCCTCCTATGGGCAACCCCTAATTTTAAGGGATGCCAGGTGGGACCCATGGTCCCACGAATTGCATTTGCTTTTCCTAGATATTTTCCCTAATTTATTTGAGAAATAAATGAGTGGGAAATATAAAAAAAGAAAAATAAGGAGGGGAGTCCAATCCGAGTCCTCCTAGGAGGCTTGGTGCGGCTAAGGAAGGGAGGGGGAACCTACCCTCCCCACATGGCAAATGCCTCCCTTTGTCCCACTGTATAATCCCACCACCTCTTCATTGTTTAGACACACAATTGAGCTTTCGGGCTTCTCTCTCTTTCTCTCGGGATTAGAGATGTAATTAGAGAACCTCTAATTGAATCAGAACCTCTCTAATTGAATTAGAGCCTCTTCTAATCGGGTTTTGAGTTATACTCTCCCAATTAGACCTAGATCTAATTAGCTCTTCTCTCATGTGTTGAGAACTTCCAGATTCATAATAGCTTTAAACCGTTGATTAGAGCTACGAATAAGCAACGCCGGAAGGCTGTCTCTCATTGTCGGCGGCGAATCCTGGATGGCGGAGCGCTGACGGGTTGACACGAGTGTATGCATGCACACCATATGAGGTATTACACGTGTGATCTGATGGAGGGATGATAACCCGGTAGGCCAATACCAAGGTGTAACTCGGCCCAAAGGGAACCGCGCAAGACCCGGTTCAAGGAAAAGGAGCTTCTAGAAGGCCCAAGAAGTAGTGTAGGCCTCGCAATCCGGCTTGTGGGTTACGATAAGGAAATCTAGGGTTTGTATGCGGTGACTGGGTAGGACTCCGGGTGTGCCTTGGATAGGAAGCCAGGGGGCCGGGTAAGATATAAACCGGCTCCTAGGCTCAGAAACGGGACGAGCTTTTACCTGATATTCGAGTTCCCCTGTATAACGAAAGTTGAGATTGTAACCCTAGATCGGAGACTCGGCGACTCGATTGCCAGAGCTACCAGATCGATTATTAGCATGATTTCCCCTGAGCTAAACCCTCTCCCAAACACCAGAGTCGATTTGCCCCAAGATAAGTTACCCCTGGTAACGTCTGCCGTGATTATCCCACGACAGTTGGCGCCCACCGTGGGGCCTGCGTCCAAGGGTGTTTACATCACGGGAGAAGCTCGGGAGAGCATGAAGAACCTCGTCATCGGCGAGATCTACACCAACCCCGATGGAGAGAAGATGGTGGACGATTTTGGCTGGGGGCCAGAGTCGGGTTTGCTGGATGCCGGATCTATCGTCACAATTGGCCGGGTCAACGTCTTCGTCGGCACGGTACGTACGTCCGGTTCAATTCCTGATAATGTTGAATATGATTCTGTGTCAGGAGGAGCGACCTGCGTTCAGTCGGATGGGGAAGAGTCGGTCGGCACGATCGATCCGATAGAAGAGCCCACCACGAAGAGGGAACAGCCGGAGGAGCCGGCATGGACCCCGCGTGGCCGGGTCATGAGGGAAGATGATACCGAGTCTATCCTGCACCTGCTGGAGGATCGGTATGAAGAGGATAGCTGTGATGAGGAAGAGTATGAATCAGCACCAGGCATCGCGCGCCAGGTCGCGGTTTACACGGCCCCTGCAACCAACCTTAATCAAGGGGACGTGACTACGGCCGCGGTCGGAGCAGCGCGAGCGCTGGCCCAGCAACAGAATCCGGTTGATGGAAACCCGGTCATAGCCCGGGTTGACGGAGAGTCGGCGTCGGTCACCAGCAATACCCCGGAAAACGAATTGCAAAGAAACATGTTTGGGTTTATGACGAACAGAACGCCAGGAGCAGGGCCCTCGAATCCGCGAAATCCGGCCCTGTTCAACCAGAACCTGATCTTGGATCCTACGGTGTTGGCTACGGTAATAACCCCAGAAAACTCAGCGGCACGTGCCGCAGATCTGGACGTGGCCCGCCGTGCATTGGACCAACAGAGGAGAGATGTAGAAGCCGATAGGCAAGGGATAGCAGCGCGCAGGCGCGAGCTGGAAGCATTGGAGAACCGACTCCAGGTTCAGTCGACCAGGATGCACAATCAGAGATACCAAACGAGATTGCCGGCAACGGGAGGAACTTTAAACCCAGCCGCGTTGTTTATCACACCCCAGGATCAACCAATTCCGGCTGTGAATCAGGAAACCGGACATCAGCATGCAACCTTGGGAGGACAGCCGGCAAACGTACAAGCCGGATTACCCACATTGCAAACAGGGATCGTAACTGGCAATACAGCACCACCATCACCACCGCCACGATTTCACACTCCGCCAGGTCACTTCAATAACCCCATGGACAATGTATATGCGGCAACATTGGCATTGGATCGCATCCCCGTAAGAGAGTCACCCCATGCGGAGGAGACCCGGCGGGCGATAGATCTATTGCGCACAGCAGTGGCTCAGCAAGCCAATTACCCGGATAACAGGAGTGGAATGCATGGAACACCGTATGTTAGCCGGCATAATGGAAATACCGGTAATATTCATACGAGCTCAGCGCGGCGGAGGGCAGAGCAGCAGCAAATGCCGCCTCCTCCCCGTAGACCAGCAACACCTGTAGTATCAGCGGCGCAAGCTATCATGGACAGTTCTCGAGCCAGGCGCGCAGCAGCCGGGTCTGCGGTACGAGGGCCGGTAGCGGTTGCACCCCCCCCTCCCCCCCGCCGCAGCAGCAGCCGGATCGCACGTTTCCCGGGTGAGGCCGGCACCGGCAAATTTAGCCGTGCCCAAGTGTTTGTCGGATGCCATCAGAGCCGAGCCTTACCCGGATAAGTTCAAGGAACCAGGTAAAGTGGTCAATTACGAGCGAACCATGGATCCAGAAACCTGGCTAAGTAGTTATGAGATGGCCATGTCGATTCGGAACGCGTCTGAAAATCTTCAAGCCAAGTTTATGTACCTGATGATGTCAGAGGGAGCAGCAAAATTATGGTTCAATAATCTACCCGAAAAATCCGTCAATTCTTGGAGCGAGCTGAAAACGGCCTTTGTCAAGCACTTTCATGGAACGTGCAGGAAGTTGTTCACAATTGATGATTTAGAGCGATGTGTCCAGAAGAAGGGAGAGTCGGCGCGCAGTTGGGTGCGCCGGGTCATGCAATACTCCACTCGTCCACAGATATTCAACAAAAGGATGCATTACAGGCTATGGCGAAAACATGCAAGTATACACCCTTAGTGCAAAATCTGACACGCATGAAATCTAGTCGGAATGCTTCAGAGGTTACTATGGGAGAGTTGATGGACGCGTGCAACAAGCACGCCGCCACGGATACCACAGAGGAGGATGTTGATGACAAGAAAGCCAAAGCCAACGCGAGCAACAGTGGAAGACCCGGCAATGGATCTGCGCCGGGTAACAATGGAGGAAATAATGGAAATAACCAGAACAAGCGCCCGTATGAGGGAAGTTCCGAGTTTGTCGCCAATACAGAAGCCGGGTTTCCCAGAACCAGAGCAGAAGGAAATTTCAACGGAGGAAACTTTAACGGAGGAAATTACCAAGGACCGCCAAGGCCGGCTAACCATATAGAGGCCTTCAGGATGCCCTGTCCGCGTCATACCAGGAACGGCAGGCCGGTCAATCATTCGCTGGAACAGTGCGTGGATTTACAGAGATGGAAGAATAAGGAAATACAGAAGGCAATGCGAGGTGCAGGCCGGGGAGCAGGACTGGGTCCGGGTGGTAACCCGGGCAACGGCCCACCCCCAGCAGGCAACCCAGGAGGTGGCAATCCGGGTAACAATCAGGGAGGAGCTGGAGGCTTCCAAGCTAATCCCAAGCAGCTGGGGCAGTACCACGTTCACACCACAGGAACTTCTAACAAGGATAGAAAGATACTCAAAAAGGCAGTAAACTCGGTTTCTTCAACTGTTCCGAGGTACTTGAGATGGTCGGATCAGGAGGTAACATGGAGCAGAAGGGATCACCCGGAAAGAATAGAACATCCGGGTGTCTTAGCATTGGTGGTTGCACCACAGGTTAATTGTTATGAGTTGAAAAAGGTGCTAATGGATCGCGGAAGCAGCATCAATATCCTATATTGGGAAACTTTCCTACGCATGGGTCTCAAGGAGTCCCAGCTACAGAAAAGTTCTACAGTTTTTCACGGGATCGTGCCGGGTCACTCGGCGTGCCCCGAGGGGAAAATTACATTGGAGGTCGCTTTTGGAGAATCAAAGGATAATTTCCGAGTGGAGTGGCTCACGTTCAAGGTGGTAAAGTTGCACAGCCCCTATCACGCGCTGTTTGGAAGGCCGGCTTACGCCAAGTTCATGGCCATGCCGTGTTACGTATACCTACAGCTAAAGATCCCGGGTCCCAAGCAAACCATCACCATACATGGGAGCCGGGTTATAGCAGCTGAGTGTGACGAAGGAGATGCGGCAATGGCGGAACAAGCTTACAGAAAGGAAGAGCTCAAGTATTACCGGTCTCAAGTAGACCCGGATGACAGAACAACGTTAAAGAGGCCAAATATGGAGGACGAGAGAGAAAAGTTCAAGGCAGCATAGGACACAAAGATGGTGGCTTTTGTTGAAGGTGATCCCTCCAAGCAATTTGCTATAGGATCTAACCTAGACAGTAAGCAAGAAGAGGCGCTCATTGAGTTTATTCGCGGAAATCAAGATGTTTTCGCTTGGACGCCCAGTGATATGCCAGGTATCCCGACTGAGTTAACTGAGCACAGTTTGCATGTTGATCCTAAGTCCCGGCCTGTGAAGCAGGGCCTGAGAAAAATTAATGAGGAGAGAAGAAAAGCTATAGGAGAAGAAATTGCCTGGCTATTGGCAGCCGGCTTTATCATGGAGGTATTCCACCCGGATTGGTTGGAAAATCCGGTTCTAGTATTGAAAAAGAGTAACGAGTGGAGGATGTGCATAGATTACACGAGTCTCAACAAGCATTGCCCAAAGGATCCATTTTCCCTTCCAAGAATAGATCAGATCATAGATGCAGTGGCTGGAAGTGACCTATTATGTTTCCTGGACGCGTATTCCGGGTATCATCAGATCAAGCCCAAGAAGGAAGATTGGGAGAAAACATCGTTCATAACCTCCTTTGGGGCTTTCTGTTACAAAACCATGACTTTTGGGCTAAAGAACGCTGGTGCAACTTACCAGAGGTGCATTCAGAAGTGCTTTGAGGATCAGATTGGACGCAACGTTCATGCCTATGTGGATGATGTGGTGATCAAGACCAGGAAAGCGGTAACATTTATTGATGATCTAAAGGAAACGTTCAAGAATTTGAGAAGGTATCAGATGAAACTTAACCCTACAAAGTGCGTGTTTGGAGTTCCAGCAGGAAAATTTCTCGGATTCATTGTTTCCGAGAGAGGAATCGAGGCAAACCCGGACAAGATCAAAGCTATCCAGAGTCTGAAAAAGCCGGAAAATTTTAAGCATGTTCAAAAACTTACAGGGTGCGTAGCAGCATTAAGCCGGTTCATATCCAGGCTTGGAGAGAAGGCAATTCCCTTATACCGGCTCTTGAGGAAATCCGACAAGTTCGTTTGGGACCAAGAGGCGGATGAGGCGTTCGAGGCACTAAAGAAGCAATTATCTGAGGCACCAGTCTTAGCATCTCCGGGTCCTAAGGAGCCCATGTTACTATATATTGCGGCCGGACCCCGGGCGGTTAGCGCAGTGGTTGTTGTTGAGCGTAAAGTGGATGGAAAAGATCACCCGGTACAGAGGCCGGTTTATTACGTAAGCGAGGTATTATCGGAAGCAAAGCAGCGTTACCCACATTGGCAGAAGTTGGTTTTCGGGGTCTTCATGGCCAGCCGGAAATTGAAACCGTATTTTCAGGAACACCCCATAATAGTGGTTAGCTCTATACCAATGTTGGATATTATCAGAAACTCAGATGCAACAGGTAGAATAGCCAAGTGGGCCATTGAGATGGGAGATTATCACATCAACTACGAGCCCAGGTCAGCAATCAAATCCCAAGCTTTAGTTGATTTCATCAATTATTGGACTCACACAAGCATGCCAACAATGACACCAAGTTCCGAGTCTTGGGTGATGCACTTTGATTGTTCTAAGCAGTACGAGGGATCAGGAGCTGGGGTGGTACTTACATCACCCAAAGGAGATAAACTGAGCTACGTGTTGCAAATTCACTTTGATTGCTCCAACAACGTGGCCGAGTATGAGGCATTATTACACGGATTGAGAATAGCAAAGGAGATGAACATCAGGCGGATACGATGCTATGGAGATTCGGATCTTGTGGTGCAGCAGGTCTCAGGAACCTGGGATAGGAAGGATGCAACTATGGCAGCATATCGCAGAGAGGTGGACAGGGTTGCCGGGTGTTTTTCCGGGTATGAGGTGGAGCATATTGACAAGCGAAAGAACGAGGCAGCAGATGCGCTCGCAAGACTCGGCTCGCGCAGAGAGCCGGTTCCACCCAATGTTTTCCTGGACGAGTTATGGCTGCCATCTGTTAAAACCGAGTCTGAGGAAGAGGTGGCTAACCAAGACCCGGATTTAGAGCTCGTGGCCACGGTACTTGCTGCTCCCGAGTGGACAGAGCCGTTTTTAGCTTATTTATCACGGGGCGAGTTACCACCACAGGAAGTTTTAGCAAGGCAAATTCTGAGACGAGCAAAGGGCTATTCCATCATCAATGGCGAGTTATATAAAAGGAGTGCAGCAGGAGTCTTTTTGCGCTGTGTAGCACCAGAAGAAGGCCGGCAGATTCTGAAAGAGATCCATGAAGGTGACTGTGGGCATCATGCATCCACAAGATCCCTTGTGGCCAAAGCATATCGACACGGTTTCTTTTGGCTCACAGCCTTAGCACACGCGGAGCGCTTGGTGGCAAGGTGCGATGGATGTCAAAGGTACGCTCGCCAAATCCATGTGCCGGCTATGGAGTTGCAAACAATCCCATTAACCTGGCCGTTCGCTGTTTGGGGCATGGACATGGTGGGCCCATTCCACATGTCACCCTACAAAAAGACCCATCTCTTGGTAGCCATCGATAAATTTACAAAGTGGGTTGAAGTTATGCCAGTTACCAATTGCGAAGCAATCACAGCAGTCAAGTTCTTAAAAAGAATCATTTACAGGTTTGGGTATCCTCACAGCATAATAACAGACAATGGAACCAACATGTCCCTTGGTGAGATGGAAAAATTCTGTGGGAACAATGGAATCCGGCTTGACATAGCCTCAGTAGCCCATCCACAAGCTAATGGAAAAGTGGAAAGGGCAAACCAGGAATTACTTCGTGGGTTAAAGCCACGGCTGCGGGTTCGATGCATCAGAGCTGCTGGAGCATGGGTGGAAGAGTTATCATCAGTGGTTTGGGGAATTAACACCACACCTAACAGATCTACTCAAATGACCCCGTTTTTCGTGGTTTATGGTGCAGAAGCAGTGTTGCCGAGTGATATTATTCACGACTCGCCCCGAGTGTCGGCTTACGTCGAGGTAGAGAACGAGAAGACCCGGCAGGACGCTGTGGATATGCTAGAAGAACACAGAGAACAAGCCTTGGAGAGATCGGCCATATATCAGCAGGATCTGAGGAGGTATCACAGCCGGCGAGTCAAAACCCGGGTCTTCCAGGAAGGAGACCTGGTATTACGCCTGGCACAGTCAAAGGAAGGAAAACATAAGCTATCTCCACCATGGGAAGGACCGTTCATCGTAAGCCGGAATTTGCACAATGGATCATATTACTTGGTAGATGCAAGGGAAGAGTCGGATACTATCAATGACACCGCTCATACCACTTGATCTATGCAAGAGAGGGAAAGACCATGGAACGTGGCTCAGCTACGTCCCTACTACACCTAGACTAGACTAGGCTTACAAGTGGAACTACACGATGTAACAGGCAGCAGGTTTCAGACGCACTCTTTTCCTATCCAGGGTACCTAAGGGGACTGGAGGGTTTTTGATGAGGCGGCTTGCTGACCTAAATTTTCTCATATCAATAAAGAGATGGTTAAACTATGATGTTGTTTCTTTCTTATGCGTTTTTTGTTAAGTTTTTCGTGTTCCTGTTTTTGTTTTCTGTTTTTGATGTTTTCAGGTAAGTATCAGTCCTCTATTTATAAGTACAGTAGTTTTCTAAAGATTACGTATATAGGTCTTAGGGCTGATTGCTTGAATAGCACAGTTGCAAACTCAAAGACCCGGCCACGATGCCATTAAGTTATAAGGACCGATTACTTAGAATAAGTACGGTCACAATCTTATAACCGGACGATAGAGCCAAATTCTCTTGATTTCTCTTGCTTAAGCTTGATGTGACTCGCAAGAATGTGGCATGCTTTGCTAGCGTGTAATTACAATCAGTCATGATGCCCATGGGGACTTGCCTGACCCTGTTTTTATACAGTTATAGCAGCATTGATTACCCACGCGAAAGCCGGCTTGCAGCAAAGAGGATCAAAAGGGTCATCCAAACCACAAGTTATGCAGAGTACAAGGTTAACAGCCGGAAACTCGCAATATATCAAGCATAACTTCAAACCTATGTGAGTAACTCTAGGGTTTGGGCCTTAGCAGAAACAGTTTGCTCTTTTGAAAACTCCAAACCCCTAGACTCAGAAATTCGGGCCTGGGGGACTTGGGAATTTGAAAAAAGTAACAAATTGTCTAGCTATTAAGCTTCAAAACCCAAACATCCCAGTCTTGGGGACTTGGGGACTTAGAAAAAATCCACTTGTCAAAACCCCCGAGACCCGGAAACCGAGTCTCACAAAAGGAAAAATAGCGAAAGTCGGAAAACCAGCAACGAAAAGTTTAAAGCTAGTAAATATCAAATCCATGCAAAAGGCCAGAAGGGCCACGAAATCTATTAAGGTTTTAGCGTATTACAAACCGAGGGAGTAGTATCGAAAAGTGCACAGGCGCACTATTAAAAGAATAATTGTTTTAGATGCCCATTGGCCGAATAAAGTGTTTGAGGCAGCGAAAAGTGAAACTTCACTCGGCACCCTTCGCCGAGTCTTCAACGTTGTCCTTGGCAGCCGGGTCATGGGTTTGCTCTTCAGCGGTCTTCTCAGCACCTTTACCTGGATTGGCAGCAGAGTCGGCGCGAGCTGGTGGACGGGCAGCCGGTGTAGAGGAGGAAGGCCCAGTGTCGGCCTCCGCCTTTCTCTTTGCAGCTTCCTCCCTCTTTTTGGCAGATTCCGCCTTCCACTTCTCCAGCATATCAAAGGGCTTGGGCAGATCCGCTTTGATCGGCTTATCCTCGGCATCATAAGGCGTAACAATCCTGTTTAGCTCCAGACTGTCGGCGATCGTGCTCGCCGAGTGACGCACCTCAGTTTGGATAGCTTTAAAATTCTTGGCGGAAAATTTGGAGCCGTCGAGGTTGAATTCGGGAAACTCGGCCATGAGTTTTGCCGGCTCAGGCTTGGGAAAATAAGCCTTGGCCAGCATAAGCCCGCGGGTTACCCCAACCCGGCATGAAGAGCGCTTCCAGTGGTCGATCCACTCGGGGATAGTGGAGCACGCTTCCAGCAAAGTGTCCAAGCCACAATAGCCCCTAGCCGGCCACTGCACAGCCTCCAGAATCCACTTGGTGCCGGCAGAAAACTGCCGGATAACGCCTTTCAATGTCTTCAACTTCTCAATGTCATCTTCGTCTGGGGCAGCATCACCCGGACCTGCAGTATAAACAGAAAAGGTTAAAGTAGTAACACCCGGGTATCGTGCGTAATGGAAATCCCGGGTTATAATTAGCGAGTGATAGATCTTTACCAAGAAGAGCGTGATAAGTATCGGCAATTTGATTAGAGAGCTTCTTCAATGTATTTTCGGCATGGTGGCACTTCTTCTTGTACCTTTTTACATCTTTATCAAGGTTCTCTACTTCAACCTCAAGTTCTGCCCGCAGCTTTGTCTCGGTCTCAAGAAGCTGATTGGTTTTGGCCAACATCTCCTCGGACCGGGTCATTTGTGCCTACAAAGAAAGGAAAAGGAAAGATTAGTCGGATATAAGAAACAGCCGGATATAAAGGGAAGTACCGAGTAAACTATGCCTAGTAAAACTCGGAACTTGGGGACTAGATGAGTATGTGCACAATGTTGATCAGGATTACCTGGTGCTCAGCAGCCATGGCCTCCAGGATACCTCGCTCGGTGGTCTTCAAAGCAAAGAGCGCGTCCATCATTTCTTCATAGGAGAGGTTGCCGAGCTCTAGCTTGGAAGAGCCGGGATCCTGGGGCGGGGTTCTCTCCTTCTTAGGGGTGGGCACCCGGGTCGTCTGGGTGTTGGGAGTGGGATCACTCCTCCTTGTGCCCAGGATCACGACGTCGTCATCCCCGGGTGTGTGTGAGGGGATCGGATACTCGGCCTCCTGCTCGGCCGGATCTTTCAGCAGGACTACTTCTTCTTCTTCAGCGCCGCCAGCCGCGGCCTTCACGGTATCTACCGGATCCTCCATCTCCGGGTTGTCCACGTCCATATCGTCCGGGTCGCTGGTGGTGACCTTGGCTCTGAGGAAAATAAAAGGAGCACTTAGTACATGATGAATGAAACTTATGGAAAGTGTTGGTATATCGAATAGCAAGAAAGATAGCTTACCCGGTATTCACGAAAAAATCCGCCGGAAGATCGTTGCTAGACCCGGAGGAGGCTGACAAGGGGTCCGAAAGTGAGACCCGGAATTGTCCAGCTAGTGGATGATTGGGAGAAGGATGTTTTCGAGGAGAATCGGAAGGATGGGTCTGGGGAATACCGGCACAGCGAGCTGGGGACGAAGGGATACCCGGGTTTAGAGGGTCATCACCCGGGGAGTTTCGGGTTACCCTGTGATTGACTGGAGCGGGTTCCTTCAAGTGTGGTGAATTGGATAAGCGTTGCTTAAGCTCGCACATGTTAGCGAATGAATATAGTTTGGAGGTGATAGTGGAATACGGAACCTTGAATACTACCCTTCGGGGCTTCCTCTTAGCTCCAACTTCAACGTCCGGCTCAGCCTCACTTTCGTCCGACTGAGTCTCCTCCTCATCGTCTAACCCTGGAAAGCATAGCGTATTGTTGGAAAAGGAAAACAAGTTGGAAAAGTAAATTCAATAGAAATGGAAATGAGTGAAACCCGGATATTACCTTCGTCCGAGTCAGCCGGCTCCTCGTCCTCCTCTGAGTTCTCGGAAGGAGGTGGGGTCTCAATCTTCAGAAAGGGCTATCCTCCTGAGGTAAAAGTACAGTGATAAAAGTTAGTGATTATATCAGAAAAATGTCAGTCGAGTAAAGAGTAAGGGCCGGATTTTACCGATGGAGCCGGGTTATCCTGCATGTTGGGGTCCATACCAGCTATAGTCCGGATCACCTCCATCTTCTCGGTCAAGAAATTCTTGATTATCTTGTTCGCGTCCGCGGCCGGGTAATTCCTCATCGAGTAACGAAGGGAATCCGTGGTATGCCCAGAGTAGTGGCACATGAGTTTGGGCCGGACGGCATTGGGCTGGATCCGGAAAGTTACCCAGGTTTTGACTAAGTTAAGCCCAAGGAGGCCTTGGGCCGAGAGTACAACGAGTTTGGCGAGGAGGGGCTGAATAGATTTTCGATCCGACTCAGAGGCATAAGAGCTAATATTATCGGAAAGTGTGAGCAGATTTTCGGAGAAACCCGGCAATGTCTTTTCGCCGGGTGAGGAGGTGTCCTGGCAATAGAAATAGGTCTTTTGCCAGTGTTTGACATGGGAGTCAAGGCTTAAAGTCGGCATCAGGGAATTCTTTCTTCTTTGGATAGAAACCCCCCCGCAAACCAGGAGGGCCCCATCACCGCTTTCGCGGCACGGTTTGCACTGGAACAGTTCAAGAAAGAGTGCGAGGTTTGGAGGAATGCATAGGTATGATTCGCACAAGACAATGAAATGCGTGATGTTGAGCATGGAATTGGGTCCTATATCAAATACTCGGAGACCATAGTGGTTCAGCAATTCACGGAAGAAGGGGTGACCCGGGGGACGGAAGCCCCGGATCACGTGTTCTACGAAGCATATTACCTCGTCTATACCCGAAGTGGGCTGAGTCTCTTCCCCAGGGACGCGCCAGTGGATATCTTTCCGGGCGGGGAGGACGCCCGACTCTGCGAGCTCGTCCAATTTGGCCTTGGTCATAGTGGATCTCGCCCAATTGGTAGAGATAGACTGACTCGGCTTCGCCTTAGCCGGCTGTTTGCCCTTCACTTTCGCGCTGGCCTTAGGCGCCATGGGCTTAACCTAAAAAGGAGACAGAGTGCAGGGTGTAAGCAGCCAAGACCCGGAAAATGATCACTATCCGACTCTCTGAAGAACACTTGCGAAGAAATTTTGGCAGATTGGATCTAGGCGGAAAATTTTACGAGGAAGTTTGTGACTACGAATATTTTGAGATGTATTGTGAGGTGTGCAATTGAATCTATAACTAGTGTTGATTATGGAATTACAGGGTGCGGAGTGATTCAACTAACAAGAAGCAAGGAAGGCATCCACGGGCGGAACTAGATCCAATCTAATCGAGTGAAATTGAAAGTGAAATCCGTGGAGTAAGATCGCTTACCGGTGGGATCTCGAGAAGAGCGCGGCGGAGGCAGATGGCGCAGTCGCGGTGGTCCGTTAGGCCTTCCGGTGAGCTGCTCGAGGGCGCGGCGGTGGAGTTCAACGGCGGCGCTGCATGGGCTAGTGCTGAGCGCGGACGGCGGCGGCTTGTCTCCGGTAACGCGCCCGTGGACGCCGTGGCGGCGCGGTCTTGAGCTCGAACAAGAGGGCGCCGAGAGGAGGTGGAAACGAAGAGATGGGGGAAATGGAGTACAGGGCCTAGGGTTACCCCCTGGACACCTACTTATAGGCGCGGGGTGGAAGATGCCCTAGGTCTAAGCGGCGGGAGCCAAAATTTCGGAAAAAGATACCTAACCGGATTTTTTGGGATAGGCATTAAAGGCTCCCGTTACGAGAAATCCGGAAAGGATTGGAGCAGATTGCAAGCGAGATATTCGGACTGACTGGCAAGTGGTGCGATCCGGGTCTTGTATGTTTTCTCGGAGTGTTGACCCGGGAAAACAGTGCTAGATTCGGGGAAAGCCGGGTTACAATATGGACCACCTACAGAGCTAGGCCTAGCTGTTATCAAAGCATCCTAACCCGGTATTTTGTGAACTTGTACGTTTGTTATTTTGCAGGGAATAGCGTGCGCTTCATGGTTGATCCCGCGAATCCCAAGCTATTCTGGGGACTACTGATGGAGGGATGATAACCCGGTAGGCCAATACCAAGGTGTAACTCGGCCCAAAGGGAACCGCGCAAGACCCGGCTCAAGGAAAAGGAGCTTCTAGAAGGCCCAAGAAGTAGTGTAGGCCTCGTAATCCGGCTTGTGGGTTACGATAAGGAAATCTAGGGTTTGTATGCGGTGACTGGGTAGGACTCCGGGTGTGCCTTGGATAGGAAGCCAGGGGGCCGGGTAAGATATAAACCGGCTCCTAGGCTCAGAAACAGGACGAGCTTTTACCTGATATTCGAGTTCCCCTGTATTACGAAAGTTGAGATTGTAACCCTAGATCGGAGACTCGGCGACTCGATTGCCAGAGCTACCAGATCGATTATTAGCATGATTTCCCCTGAGCTAAACCCTCTCCCAAACACCAGAGTCGATTTGCCCCAAGATAAGTTACCCCTGGTAACGTCTGCCGTGATTATCCCACGTCATGATCCTTGACGAGGGAAGACTTAGTGGAATCCTTGCAACTAGGCCTAATTGTGAGGATCTGCGATTGTTCAGAACTCTTCTACGACTACATCGAATCCACTGCCCGGTGAATCACATGAATTATAGATTGCATTTGATCTTTATCCTTTGTTTATTGCACCTTCATTGCGTAGTAGTCATTTATGAGAGTGATTCCTCACTTAAAAGTATCAAGGTAGATCGTGTTCTCCCAATTGTAGCACCGTCAAACTGGCATGGGTACGCGTTCATCACTTGGATACAAGGGTCAACGTGTCTATTCTTGTCGGGAGGCAGGTTATAGTTTTCTCACTTGGTTACAAGGTGCATTCTATATGGTGGAGTCAGTTGGTTGTTTTGTCGTTCGGGCATGAAAGTCACGGGCTCGTAACACACAAATAAAAGATGAGTGAGAATCACATGTGTGATTGGCATGGTGTCCTACTCTCTAGGTTATGGTTGGTTGAGGTGGATACATCCTTCTAATCATAATCTATTGGGATCTCGTTGCACTGAAAGCTGATCTTGAGGAATATCAGTTTCATTGGGAGCATATGTTAATTTCAGTTTTATTTAATTAAGTAGTGCAAATTAATTTTGAACTATAGTGTCTAAATAAACTTGTTTTATTGTAGAGATAGATCCCTTTGTTAGATATCAATTTAATCTGATGATGAGTCATGAGCCTTTGGCTTCAAACGAAAACAATTTTGGGGAATGGTTTAATGCTCTGATGGGAGTTCTTAGAAACTCCAATATGGATCACTTTGTTATTCACATGCGTGGAGAGTAGGATCATGATGGACCTCATATCCAATGTGACATGTGCATTGTCAAGGAGCTCATGTACACATGTATTGATGGAGAGCTGGTTGATAGATTCTATAACCATCAAATCTACTACCTAGTAGAGGAACTGAAAGCTCTGTTCTCACATCAAGTACGCGATGAGAATTTTAATCTGACCAGAGAACTAATGAATAGTCAGCTTGGACTGGGTGAACCAATAGAACTGTTTGAAATTAGGATGGTCAGATTAGAAAGAAAACTCAGAGATGTTGGTTTTCCATAACTAATGAGAACTTCTGAGACGTCGTACTAGGATCACTTCCGCCTATATTCCATGGTTTTGTAAAACTTAACAATACCATATAGGAAGAGTGGCCAGTTCAGATGTTGTTTGCCTTACTCAAGGAAGCAGAAGCTGATATTGAAGCTGGAGATCCTACATGGACTAAGACAGGTATAAAATTTATACCGTCAACCATTGACAAACGTTCCAGCAAAAGTCATTTAATAGGAGATACCAATTGATGATGACATCCCTAGTACATTTCCACTTAAACAAGATGAAGTGAGACTTGGACCTATGACAAGGTCAAGGACCAAGCTACTAGAACAACAGGTGAATTCACTCCTTATAGATTATGATGTTTGTGATAATGAGAATTTTATAATGCCTAAGTCTATGCATTTATGTATGATCAGGTTTATTGATAAGACAAACATGATGGTGTAAAACAACCAAGAGGAGCTGGAAAACAACATGGAGATGTTGGAAAACAAGATTACAAGTGGTGAAAATAAATGTACCATGGTGAAAACAAACATACAAGATGGTGAAATCAATACTACCATGGTGAAAACAAATGTACAAGATGGTGAAAACAATCATGAAAGTGTGGAAAACAATTACTATCTTGTTATTCCACACTTAGGGAGAAGGAAAACAAGAAGAGGGCGCCCCATTGAATATCAATGCGCCATATAGAAATCCTACTCATAGTAGGTATGGTTTGTATACCATATTTGGCTACACCCCCTAAAGTGGGTCGGTTTGTATCCTTTCTAGAGTCCAAGTAGGAGTCCTAATCCAAGGAGGATTGTTGCTTGCGCAAGGAAACCCTTGTGGCCGCACCCCTCCCCCTTATATACTCCCCTCCTACGAGTTGTGGAGGTAGATCAAGTTTAAACCAAAGAAACCCTAGCCTTGAGATTGTATTACTGCTAAGCATTCATCTTAAAGTTTACCAAGTCAAAGTTGCGTGATATCTTGTTATTCCATTGGGAATAGGGGGATACAGGACCACTTGTGATCATTGATTATTTGTGCAAGAGTGTGTAGTTGAGAATATCCAAAGGGCTTGATTGTTGTTGCATCTGGCAACAGGGGTCATCCAAGTGAGAGGTCTCAATGTAGCACTAGTTACCAAAAAATCGAGAAAATCCACAAAAAGAGAGAGAAGCTCATTGAGAAGATTGGGCCACACCATATCACTAATTGATGCTCTTACTTGCACCAGTGTCACGTACTTTGGAAGGAGAAAATGCTCGAAAGAAGAGGAGGTTCTGGAATGACGTAGCAAATGCACTTGGAGTGTAGCTGCTCATCTCATGAAGTCCAAGTCAATAGAGAAGATCAACACTAGGAACTTGAAATAGTTGTTATTTTGAGCTTGGTCATTATGTAATGAATATTTTATGTTCATGAACCTTGTTGAGCTCGAATTATAAAATATGTGTGGGAGTTCCAAGCTTGGGAATTCAAATTTTATAATCTTCTTTATTGTTTTATGTCAATTAGTTATATTATTAAGTCTTGGGTATTTTGATTAAAATTATTTCTCAAGTTTTAGTACTAGTTTTATGACTTGTTAAATAAATTGGAGATGAGTCTTTTATTTGATTTATCAAGGTTGAAAGACTGCCACCAAAATATTTAATATTTCCAAAACCCATTAAGTGCTAGGCACTTGTGAATTTTGAAATTCACATAAGTTTTGCATGTTTTCTCAATTGACTTAATTCCCTTGAAGATTCAATATGATAACTTGATCATATTGATGAAGTGCATTAAATGAAATGATTGAAGTTTCAATATTTCATAAAAGTCAGTGGGAGTACTTTGAATCAAAAACTGAAATCAAAGTAATTTGATTGAAGTATAAAAGGACTTAATAAAATTAATAAAAGGTTGAAAAGAATATTTTCTTAGTCAAAATTTACTCATGATGAATTTTGGGAGATTCAAAATTATAGTGATAAGAAAATCTTTGTGAGACGAGGATTTAAGCAATATTATAATAGTCAAAAGTCTTTGTGCGATAAAGTGATAGGGTGAAGCGAAAATAATTCTCAACCCGCTAAAAACTTTATTTTGTTTGTTTAAGTTGGGACTATGACTTTAGTTAACTTATAGTTATTTTATTGATAATTCCTAGTAATCAATATTTCTCAAGCATGAAGAATAAGTGATTAAAATGTTTTACATAAAACCAATAAGTTTATTGGTGGTAAATTTCCACTTTACTCCATGTGTTTTAAACACATTAGATTAAGGAGAAAAATGTCTTCTCATGAAAGAGATGTGGAAATAATATTAAGTTGGGATTGTGAATCTATGGAGAAGGATTGAATGAAAGGAGCAACATGTAAATGTTTCCAATTTATCACCTTATCGAGGAATTTATGTATGAGATACATAAAATTCAAACTTAATATTTGAATAAACGTCATGTAAGGAATTTGATGTAATATTCATTTTGTGATGTAGTCATCGAAATTCCAAGATAATGACCACAATGTGCCAAAAAAAACAAACAAGATAAAGGTACTCATAAATATATGATATTGGATTATCATATAGATCCATGTTAAAAGAAGATATTCTTTTGACTCCAAGATTTTATCTTGAGAGTAAGTTGGATTGATTTTATAAATCACAAGGAAAATGAATATTTTCACAGGAAAAACAGATATGAATATTTTATACTCATAAAGCTAGTATTGATAAAATTGTTTTATCAAGTACGAATAAATGAACACTAAAAAAAAGTACAAAAAATGATAATGATGAGTTGAAAAAACTTATCATAGAAATTACTTGTTGTTATTGGATCAATTAGCAAATTATATTGCTAAGTGTAATTAATTATCTTATTACGGGAGTAATCAGAAAAATTACAAGTATGAGTATTAAGTCAGTCATGTTAATGAAACAAGAAGAATTTATTTTTTATTATTTAAAGTGAAGGGACTTAAAAGTCAGTGGGAGCTGATTTTGATCTTTTAATTTTTGCTGGGCCTAATTAAAATAAAAATACCTCACGTCAAAGATTTTAAAAGGTTTAAAATGCAATATTAGAAAGTGTCATACGAACTTCGGGGTCTATGAGATAGATTGAGGAATTTAATAAACATGAATATGATGGGTGTTCTAAGTGTAATTCTAAAAGGAATTTCGAATTACAATGGGATGAAATTATTTTATCTCGAAAGAAAAATGACATGATATTTTGCAATAGCCATGACCTTCGTAGTCATTGGTGAACAAAATATAAAGGGTTGAGATCAAATCATAATATCTTGTGATTTGACCAATCTCATAGTCATAGAAGAAAGCACACAATAACATGTGGATTTCCGTTGACTAAAATTGTTTTAGTCAATCCGGTATAAAAGGAGAAAGACTTAACTAAAAGTTTTTCTTATGCAATTAATTGTTTGTAATAAACCCAAGAAATATTATGGTGAGAATTTTCTCACAGAAATATTCAACAGTAATATTACAAGGTGAAAAACAACTCAATGGAATTTTGTATAGCTACAAATAATATTGTAAGAATATTCACTTATGTATTTGTGGTGGAATTACAAAATCAAATCTTTATTGGTTTTGACTCAAATTATGATTCTTCAATTGATAATACCGTATGTTGTATAATTATCAACATTAGAGTATTATGAGTGGACTCTACAATATTTTTTATGGATAGATGCAACACAATGTTGGACATTGTTGGTTGCAAGTTATTGGATAAAAGTCACTCGACTTACTCAAACGATAATACAATAATTCATTCGGAGACGCTTAAATTATTAATGTTGTCACGGAAATAGGTTCACAATAATCCAATTCCTAATAAATCCAAACACAAGTTTATCACAAGTTGATTAGATCAAAAGGTGAAATACTGAAGTCTAAGGTACCACATGCATAGTGTGAGTAACACCGGAATTCCATAGGTGTTATGTCATCATACTAAGTAGAGTATTAATTGACTCTAGTGCAAGTGGGAGACTTTTGGAGGTATGCCCTAGAGAAAATAATATTCAGTTATTATTCTATCTCCAAGTTCATAATTAAGTTTATGTCATCGTGCTACAACCGCTATAGCGCTTGAAAAGTGAGTTTTCAAATGATAATCTTTGTGCGGGTGTGTAAACATAAAAAAACAAGAGTTCATAATCTTGTATCTAAGATTATCTTATGGTTTGTGAGATGACCATATTTTCCTAATCATGGACTTAGAAGAAAGTCTTGCAAAACATAAGAGATTATTGTGAGGATAACAATAGTACTGAACCAAGCCAAGTGTATGTTGTTGCTAAAAGAGACTAACCAATCATTATGAAGTTAACATTGACTATAATTCATATACTATGATAATATCTAGTGACTGCATGATCAAAATTATACTTTGGATATCATCAACCGTCTTGCCGTAACTGGGGACTATAATGGCGATGTCTGGTATGACCTAGAATGTGTAATGGAACTGAGATCGTTCAAGACTAGTACTTAACACCTCTAGACGATAGAGAGATACATTCTTTGGGCTACCTATGACATATCGTATGGCCATACACGGTGTGATTTATCATAGGGTCATCGGGGATATTCATAAGGAAAGAGAACGATATCGGTAAACGAGTTTTATGTGTTATGATCAAAGAGTTTGATCGGACCAGATCCCATAGTCTCACCTAGTGATATCTTTAGTATCGTGAAGTTAAGGGAATAAGTGAAATGAGTAACTTATAAGGTGCCCTCGTTCTTCGGGAACACACAGGAGCCATCATGGCCGTCCACTGTCCCACTGTTGGTTATTGTTTGGTAAGTACCCGAATATGACAATGTGGTATCGAGCCTTTATGGATCACACGCTTAAGCCGTGCCAAATTTTTATTGAGATAAATAATATGTTGTTATTGGTTTTATGAATGTTCGATTTTGTTATGATATCATAGAATCAAGTATGGTGTCAATCGAAGTGGTTTCGGGGAAGTTACTATAAGAGAGAAATCATGTCGGTGTTAGGAAGAATTTATATGAGAAGTTACGGAGGACATGAGATCTACCGGGGTGTTAGAAATGTGTATCTAACATTGTTAGATAATATAGATGATTTGATCTATAGGGGTCACGGGGTTCCGGAAGAGTTCCAGGGGACTTTCCATATACGGGAGCAGTGCTGGAGGGGGGAGATTTCCTCCTATGGGAAAACCCTAATTTTAGGGGAAGCCAAGTGGGACCCATGGTCTCACAAAGTTCATTTGTTTTCCCTGGATATTTTTCCTAACTTATTTTAGAAATAAATGAGTGGGAAAAAGAAAAAGAAAAAAAGGGAGGGGATTGGACTCCACTTGGGAGTCCAATCCAAGTTCTCCTAGGAGGCTTGGTATGGCAACGGGATGGAGGGGAAACCGACCCTCCCCCCATGGCAGGTGCCTCCCTTTGTCCCACTGTATAATCCCTCCACCTCCTCGTTGTTTAGACACACAATTGAGCTTTCGTACTTCTCTCTCTTTCTCTCGGGATTATTGATCTAATTAGAGAACCTCTAATTGAATTAGAGTCTCTAATTAGAACCTCTCTAATTGAATTAGAGCATCTTCTAATAGGGTTTTGAGTTATACTCTCTCGATTAGACCTAGCTCTAATTATCTCTTCTCTCTCATGTATTAAGAACTTTCAGATCCCTAATAGCTCTAATCACAGTTCATTGGAGCTACCAATTAGCATCGCCGGAAGTCTGTCTCTCTTCCTCGGTGCCGAGTCCTGGACAGTGGAGCACTGGCGGGTTGACACGAGCATATGCGTGCACACCATAAGAGAGATTTACGTGTGATCCTTGACGAGGGAAGACTTAGTGACATCCTTCCAACTAGGCCTAATTGTGAGGATCTACGATTATTAAGAACTCGTCTGCAACTACATCGAATCCGCTGCCCGGTGAGTCACGATCCTGATCCTCGCATGTATGGGCATGCCTTGTTATGTTCATAGTGATCTTGGCAGACTACGTAGGAAATTTTTTTTAAATTCTGCAGCATTGACTAGTACCCCGGTGATGCGTGAGTAGTTCATCCCTGGACTATGGGTCCATAGCAGTAGCTAGATGGCGCTCTCTTCATTTTGTGCCACCATGTTTAGATCTTGTGAGCTGCCTAACATGCTCAAGATCATCATTATGTAATTGCTACATGTTGTGTTTGCTGGGATCCGATAAACCATGAGATTATGATTATTTTGTGCATGTCTATATGAGATCTTCACTTATACCTTTAGAGTGTTTTAATATTGTCTTACGGTACTCTCTGGTGTGTATGATTTTTTTGGCCAAGTTATTGTATGTATCTTCAAGAGGGAGTTTATATCCTATATAGTGGGTTCATGCATCCTTGTTTCATGCCCTTGAGTGACAGAAACATGCAAGGGGGGACGTGTTGTTGTCACCAGGGATAAAACATCGATGTTCTTGTTTACGGATGAGAATTATTGGTTACATTATGTATTGTTCTTAACGCAATTGTTTGTTGCACACAAGCTATCACTGCGTTGTTGTAACCTAATACCAAGGGATTGGTTGGATCGTTTTCTTGAGGTGGACTATTAGTTATAGATGATGTCGGATGACAGTCTATATATGTTTGATGTAAGGCCTACATGATTAGAACCCGTGAACTATAACTCGTCATAATAATATTGTTATGCGTTCATGATTTGTCAATTGTCAAGCTGTAATTTATTTACCCAGCATGTTTATTGTTTTACAGAGAGAGACAACTCGAGGAACTATATCCCCCGGTCCATTTTTCCACATTGAATACAACCTTGTTTACTTACTTTTCATCATCACTTGCTCGATGATTCGTTTATTTTTAATCATCTTCAATACATTCGATACAATTAATTCTCTAGTTCACAGCAAGACGGGAAGATTTACAACCTTCTCGAAAAGTTGGGAGCAAGAGAGAGTTTGTGTTTTATGTGCAGGTACATGCTTGTTGAAGCGTCAGACAACAAGCAACCTACTAAGAGGCTTCGAAGTCCTACTGAATTGATCACCCTGGTTCCTTAATTGGGGGAATTTGCTGCTGGACTACATCATACCTTCCTCTTGGGGTCTCCTAACAGGTGTGTGATTTCACGCCATCAGTTACCCGGTATTAGACTTTTTATCGCCCAGTTTACGCTATACCAAAGCAAATTTTTCAGAATACACCACCATATATTCTCATGGTTAAAGGAAGTAAACGAGTTAACCATTTTGTGATGATACTGTTTATAGCAATGTTAAAATCATGTCTCATAGTATCTCAACTTCTTGGGTCTATCTGGTCACGATGTTGTAACAACAATGTACTCTCATTAATAGTGGCATAACATATATTCATGACCAGGAAAACATGATCATGTAATATTAACGAGTTTTTCTAAGAGACGTGACAAAGAGCTAATAGGTTTGTTTATGTATCTACACGTGTGTATGAGTTTTTCCTCTGAATCTCACATTTAGTGACCATAACAGTTATAGTATAAAAGCATAATACATTGCTCATATATTTTTATCGTCTCTTGGCCATACATCCAACACAATCCTCACCTCCCAAGCACGTGTGGGCTGACTTGGCCCACTCGTGCCAATACTGTGCTAGGCCCCTATGAGTCCTGTATTACACATTCCAACTACTAGCACACTGGTGCTAGTATATAGCTTTGGGGCGGGGGGAGAAGGCGCTAAAAACACGAGAGTTGATATGTTTCTTCATGTTATCCACAGGGTTACTCGCTAGTTGCATATGTTGCGCTGAGCGGCGGTCTGGAGACGGCAGCACATTCATTAATTATAAACTCTAAATGGTAAAAACACTGAAATAAAAATGGCTATTTGCATGGATCAACGTAGAAATCAAGATAGTATAATCCTCTTTCCAAAATAAATAAAAAGGATGTGACTTTCGCTTAGGCGACTGAAGTTTAACTAAATCTCATACGGCTCACGTTATCCAATAATATCAGTTGCAACTAGGAATGTAATCAACCGTTGTTTAATTTCGTTTAAGCCCACTTATATTAGGGAAACAGTTAATGACAGCTCTTTCTTTTCCCGTGAAAATGAACTACAGAGCTAATTAAAACGGCATTTACGGGGCCGTTTATGACCCCATATACATTCCTCGTTGCAACTTACTTGCAACTCACAAATCACATGAACCGGATGCAAATCTAATGTTTAATGAGTTGCAAACCCCGTAAGAAAATTAGTTGCAACTCAAAAGCTCAGTTCAACCTATTTGTATCTCGCCGATTACATAATCGCGATGCAAATCCAATGATCAGGGAGTTGCAAACCATGTGTAAGTAAAAAAGAAAATCTAATGGCTAGAGAGACAACTTAGATTTAGTTAATTCTTAGACGCGTGAGAATTAGTATTCCGAATAAAAACAACCTAGTTTGCACATTCAACATTTTGTTTACGGAAATAGATAAAAATAGAATACAGCAGGATAGTTTATCTTAACCAAAATAAGAGAACTCGAGGCTCTGCCCGGGGGAGGCCATCGGCTCCATTTGCGGGGTTAGAGCATGTCTAACAGACCCCCTAAATGGCCCAAACCCGTATAATAACCGCCGATATACGGGTTTGGGCTCTACCCGGCCATCTAGCAGACCCCGTAAATGGATCACCCCGGACGATTTTTTACAAGTTTGGGTAGGGGGCGGCCCGTCGACCCCTACATGTGCGGGTCGGGAGGAGATGTAGAGGGCCAACCCTCTACCTCGTGCGAGCTAGGGCGCGCTGAAGATTCAGGTTCGAATCCACTTTCGTTCGCCCCGCCGCCAGCCGCCGCCAGCCGCCGCCGCGTAGATCCGGCCGCCTCCGACGCACCGCACCCCCGCCGGGCACCGCCGCACCCCCGCCGGACACCGCCGCACCCCCCGCCGGGCCCCCAGCGGTCCTCGGCGCCCCTCGACTCGCAGTGCCGTGTGCATCTCCGCCGCCTCCCCACGGTGAGTACTCGCCGGCCGTGTTTCCTCTTCGATTTCGCTGTTCCGCGGGGGCCTGATCTCTGCTTCGCGATGCCGTAGATGTCTGCGGACGCGACCATGGAGGATGTGGAGCATTCCGATGATTCCTTGAGCTGGTCTTCGGGGGATTCGGACCTCGACGAGCTGATGAGCGACGACGACATGGAGATGATGCAGTACATCTTCCGCATCAAAGACCTCGAGGACCGCGCGAAGCTGCTAGATCAGAGAAAGGGTTCCACGAAGGGCCGCATATGCATCCCGCGGAACCGCGCGCTCGGCCACGAACAGCTGTGGCAAGATTATTTTGCCGAGGTACCTACCTATCCCCCCCGTCTCTTCCGTAGGAGATACCGCATGCGTAGGAGTTTGTTCACCAAAATCGT